>CM045736.1:44333895-44361395 GCA_024760905.1 Plotosus lineatus | reverse complement strand
TTTCCTGCACACGCCTGTGCACGGTGGTTATGGATGTTTCTACTCCAGACTCAGTCCACTGCTTCCACAGGTCCCCCAAGGTCTGGAATCCGCCCTTCTCCACAATCTTCCTCAGGGTCTGGTCACCTCCTCTGGTTGTGCAGCGTTTACTGCCACACTTTTTCCTTCCCACAGACGTCCCACTGAGGTGGCTTGATACAGCACTCTGGGAACAGCCTATTCGCTCAGAGATTTCTTTCTGTGTCTTACCCTCTTGCTTGAGGGTGTCAATGATGGCCTTCTGGACAGCAGTCATGTCGGCAGTCTTACCCATGATTGCGGTTTTGAGTAATGAACCAGGCTGGGAGTTTTTAAAAGCCTCAGGAATCTTTTGCAGGTGTTTAGAGTTAATTGGTTGATTCAGATGATTAGGTTAATAGCTCGTTTAGACTACCTGAACATGATATGCTAATTTTTTGAGAGAGGAATTTTGGGTTTTCATGAGCTGTATGCCAAAATCATCAGAATTAAAACAATAAAAGACCTGAAATATTTCAGTTGGTGTGCAATGAATCTAAAATATATCAAAGTTTAATTTTTATCAGTACATTACAGAAAATAATGAACTTTATCACAATATGCAAATTTTTTTTGAAGAACTAGTACAGTAAATCGCATCATCCCTCACACTATATCACTGTATTGGATCTTGTGTTTAGAAAGAAGTCTTTAAGCATTTTATTCTGTATTTTTCAGGGGAGCATGGTGCAGAGGGACGACCAGGACTCAGGGGCCGAGATGGGTTACCAGGACTACGGGGAGAGCCAGGGCCTGCAGGCATTGGAGAAAAGGGTGAAAAAGGTCAAATTCTTTATGTGTCAGTAATTTTGGATGATTTCGGATGTTCCCCTTTTTATTAGATCAAAGCACATTTACATACAGAATTTGGTACAATCAGAATGATCTGATGACCTGCTTTTGATCCCTGGACCAAATGTGCTTTTACCCGAAAGCAAGCACTCCTGTTTGACTTAATTTTTAATTTGGTTGCAAATCCTACCATGTGTGAAAGCAAGTCAGTCTCAGGGTCCGGCAGTGATTTTTGTAAGTGGTAGGACTTGTAAAATTTAACAGAAATATTCATGTTTCTCAATGGAAGTAAAAAGCAGTTTGTTGCCCTTTTGCCCCAAGTGAGCTCAGAACTGCATGCGAGAAGTGATTTTAATATAAATACAGCATACAGTATACTGACAGCTGGTGAGGTGCGACTTCTAGAGTAAGATTTATACATACAGATAAACTAGTGCTTCTCAAATAGTGGGGGGCGCGATATGATGGGGGGGGGAGTGATGACCCTGGGGAACATGATTTTCTGGAATTGTGTCCAAGATTTCAGTGTAATTGCACCTCCACTCCACTAGTTGGCAGTGGCGCTCTCATTGTCGCGCTGTCGTGTAGCGATTTTTCGCACGAGCAAGCAATATGAAGTGCAGTAAACAACCCCTGAAGAAACAACACGGAAAAAATTCTAACAGGAGCGAAGAGAAAGGTGGAGAGAGACAGAGATATTACGACATAAATAAGTTAAATGAGTTTAAATAAGTTAAATGAGTTAAAATAAGGATGCATTTTTAAAATTTCAGGCACATTGGTGCACTTTAAATATTTTCTGTTGTAGATTAAAAACAATGCTCATGAAGTTTTTCTTTATTGTAAGTTGAACTCTGTTTTTTCTTTTTTGTGTTTAATGCTAAAGATACAATGTGATGCAGAGGTGTACTAATAACAATTTTATAAATAACTAATACCATTTATAGTCGCTCACGGGGAGGGGGGTTGTTTGTTTGTTTGTTTGTTTGTGGTAGGGTGCTACAGAAAATAATTGAGAAGCAATGAGATGAACTCAAGAATATTCATCATTTGACTGACAACAGATATCAAATCAATACCAAAGAGAGAAGCAATAACCAGACACTCCACACAGTTGGTGTAGTGTTTGATGTGTTATGTAGTGAAGCTGATATGATTTTTCCTTCTATTTTAGTACCTTTTAAAATACATGAAATACATTTCAGGGGGCAGTGGTGGTCTAGTGGTATAAGGCGCCGGATCGCTGATCCAAAGGTTGGGGGTTCGAGTCCCACTCTCCACAAGGTTGTCACTGTCCCCCCCAGTGCAGCTAACTGGGTTATCAAAGGCCGGCCATGTCTCTCACTGTCTATGGTGTGAGGCATGTAAAAGAACCATTGCTGACTTTCGACAAGAGTAGGCTGTAAAGTCGACAGCGTGTTTCCGCCCTGCGATGGCCTGGCGAGCTGTCCAGGGTGAACTTTGCCCTCGCCCTGAGTTGGCTGGGAGGGGCACCAGCCTCCCCGTGACCCTAATTAGGATGAAGCGGTTACAGAAAATGAACTGAAATTCTTTTCAGGCAAAGTTTTGTTTATATCTCATGTCAGTATTCTTTACACAAACATATGGTGCATATTTCATTTGAGGTTAAAATTTATTTAAACTGCATTAGTCTTCCTTTAGTTATTCTCAGAATATATATTCTGTGTAAATATACATTTGTTTATTTATTTTGCCACTTTACATCAAATATATCACAATCTTTAGTTTTTGTGCTGACACTTTGGATTTTGTTGTATTTTTGCATAACTAAATTTGGATCTGGGTTTCACAAAATGTAAAGAGAATTATTTAATTTTTGCTTCTTTCAGGATTCCCAGGAGAACCGGGAGACCGTGGCCTTCCTGGCCCAGCTGGTCCACCTGGTCTAAAAGGTTTTATTTATTTATTTATTTATTTATAAAATATATTGCCTGGAGTGGTGGACTGTTGGTAAAGGTGCTGGATCACTGATCCTTAGGTTGGGAGTTCAAGCTCCACTCTCAACAGGTTGTCACGGTCCCCCACAGTGCAGCTAACTGGGTTATCAAAGGCCGCCTCTCACTGTCTATGCTGAGAGGTTCATGTAAAAGAACCATTGCTGACCTTCGACAAGAGTAGCTACATAGCCGTTAGAGTGTTTCCGCCCTGCAATGGCCTGGCGAGCTGTCCAGGGTGTACTCTACCCTCACCTGAAGTCGGCTGGGATGGGCGCCAGCCTCCCCGTGACCCTAATTAGGATTAAGCAGTTACAGATAATGAATGAATGGATATATTGCCTGGTGTTCAATACTTAATTGGAATATGTTGTTCATATGTAATATCATACATATTATTAATTATGGGAGACATGGTTATCTAGTGGCTAGCAGGCCTGCCTCACAACAGGAAGGTTTTGGATCCCCAGGCTCAGCAAGAGGATTTCAGTGTGGAGTGTGACTCTTCTCCCTGCACTTGTGTGGGTTTCCTCTGGGTGCCCTGGTTTCCCTCCACTATTAAAACTCATGCAATTTTGGCTAATGGTCTGTTCCAAATTTTCCCCAGGAGTGAGAGTGAGTGTGAATAGTTGTTTGTGTTTTGGCCCCAAGGTGAACTGATTAGCTGTTCAAGGTAATGCCTTCACCCAGACTCAGGCTAGATAAGCTTCAGATTCCACTACAGTTCTAGTATCATTAAACAGTTTTGCAAATTAATGAGTTATTTATTCATTATTGAACTCATATACGTTTTTTAAAAATATGTGACATATGAATTTCTTATGGCCTTTAAAAAAACAATAATAAGGTATTCATGTCTCAATTAAGTAAAATTAATCTCAATAATGATTTATTTTTCAGGTTCAGCAGGTGTTAATGGGCTGTCAGGTGCACCAGGTCTGTAATACGACATAATAATGTACAGTAAAATTATTTATTCATTACACATTGTCATTATACTTGACATTTAAAAGAATAAAGCTTTATTTTGACTTTCTCAGGTGAGCCAGGTCCACAAGGTTTCCGAGGTGAAGTAGGGCCTACAGGATCTAAAGGTAAGGTATATGGCTGTAATTTAGTTTTAATTTTAGATATAATTAGACTAATCTCAGGCATCAGGTGACATAGTGCTAAGCTCATCTGCCTCATAATGAAGTTGTTTCTGTGTGAAGTTTGCATGTTCTACCTTGTTTTTGCATAGGTTTCCTCTGGGTACTCCGGTTTCCTTCCATAGTCCAAATACATACACATTAGGCTAATGCAGTGCTTCTCAAATAGTGTGGCTTGATGCAGGGGGGGGTGATGTCGGGGGAGCGCGTATGACCCTGGGAAACATGCTTTTCTGGAATTGTGCACAAGAATTAAGTGTTTAGTGAATTAAGAGAATTAAGTGAGAATTAAGCACCTCCACTCCACTAGTTGGCAGTGGTGCTCTCATTGTCGCACTATGGTGTAGCAGTATTTTGCAGGAGCAAACGATATGAAGTTTATTACAGTCGCTCCCCAACTTGCGTTCATCCGTTTTACATTTTTTCAATTTTACGTTTTTAAAAAAAAAAAAAAAGGGCAAATTTTGAGTTTGAGACGTACCTACGTAGTATGCTAATATAATGATGCAATAACTTAATGACGCTGCGTCCATTGTTTACAAACAACAGACTGAATGTGCGCTGCTGCTTCCTAGTTCACTGCGTGTTACCCTTGTGATAAGAAGTTGTCTCGTGATCTTTGTATTTACACTGTTTTGTGGACTTTTGTAAACATAAGCAAATATGGTTGGTCAGATGCGTAAGCCTACTAAGCATGGGTGCAAGTTTTCTGGCATATGCCGTAATTTCCGGTTTTCCCAAGACTGAATTCACTATCTGCCCCGATCGGTGCAATCTACCATGCATAGTCAGTTAAGCAAAGCGAGTTGTAAAATGAACAAAAACCTGAATCCAGAAAAGAAATAGAACTCTCTGCTCTGCTGGTGATTCAAATCAGTGCAGGCTGAGTACTAAACAAGTATTCAACGGCGCCCTTGCTCACTTGAAAGACCGGAAGTCCATATAACCCACGCTTTGCCTCAAGCACAAGCAAGTAAACTACTTTCGGTGTTGAGCGCCTCACATATTGTAAGCGTTTGATTGGCTGTTTTAAGCTTAATGTAAAGTGACTCGGATCAGCTTCATGTAATGTGACTCAACTCAGCTTCAAATAAAGTGACCATCCGTCGACCATCGGAACCATTTACAAGCAGAAAGATCTCATCATAGAGAATGTTAAAGGTTATATTTGATACTGTATTTGATACTTGATGAGTGAATTTGATTAAAATTTATCTATTTCAAATTAATGTTGGTATTATTTGATATATTTGATATTATTTTACAATGTTATATTTGTAATAATTGATTTAGGGGTGTTTTATGAGATACAGTAATGGTATTTATGGATGTATAGTACAGTTTGAACGTCATATGTCACTGGAGCATACAGTAACAGTTTACGTTCATTTTCAACTTACGTTCGTCCGTCCGGAACCAAACAAAAACATAAGTCGGGGAGCATCTGTAAACAACCCTTCAAGAAACAACACGGAAAAATTTCTAACAGGAACGAAATGAAATGTGGAAAGAGACGGCGATATTAAGGCTTAAATAAGTTGAATGAGTTTAAAAAAGTCAAATGAGTTTAAATAAGGATGTTTTTTTTTTTAAGTTTCAGGCACATTGGTGAACTTTAAATCATTTATATTACAGACTAAAAACAATGTTAATTTGTAAATGAAGTTTTTCTTTATTGTAAGTCGAACTATCTCTCTTTTTTTGTTTTTAATGTTAATCAAGATACAGTGTTATACAGAGGTGTACTGATAACAATTTTATAGACAAATAATACACTTTATAGTCGCTCGCAGGGGAAGGAAAGAAATTTTTTGTTGTTGTTGTTCCTGGTAGGGCGCCACAGAAAATAATTGAGACGCTGTGGGCTAATGGGATATTCTTTATTGCCCCTAAGTGTAAATGGGTGTGTGATGGCTCTTCACTGGGGCAGTGGAGCTGTTCAGAATGTACCCTGCCTTTGCCCTGTGTCGACTGAGATGAACCTCCAACTCCCCCACGACCCGAGTATAACCGAGTGACCAGAATTAATGAATAAATAGACTGATAATTTTATGCTGAATAAAATAAAGTTAATTATAAAAAAGGGCAGTGGCTGAAAAATAATCACAATTTCCCTCCTGTTTATTTTATTATAGGGGATAGAGGACTTCAGGGACCACATGGAATTAAGGGTCTGTATCTAATCATACATATTTCTACAATTTGTGTAAGATTATAATCTTACTAATTCAAATTCAAGAGCTTATACACTTGCATGCGTTTTATTACAGGTGATCATGGTGAAAAGGGAGATCCGGGTGTACCAGGTATGTAATCGAGTTCGTATAGCCTTAATTCCAGAAAATATATATTAAACATTTATATAGTATCTTTACTCATTTAAAATAAATCAAATACATGACTCTGCTTAATGTCATGTGATGTTCCTCCACTAATGATTTCACTAGGTTTCCCAGGTGCACCAGGTAAACCAGGACTCAATGGCGAAAAAGGAAACAAAGGATCAACAGGTGAGCAACAGATATAGACAAACGACTATACAATGGTGTAGATTATTTAGAATTTTTATGTGCTGTACATTTTTCCAATGCTGTTGGGTACTTCTGCTTAATGTTGCCTACTTAAGTGTGATCATGTTTAAATACACTCTCGGAGTATTTAATACCATATTTTCATGTTAATAGGAGCTTCAGGTACAGATGGTGAAAAGGGTCAAAGAGGTGAGTGACACAGACAAATTAGTAGTGAAGCAGTCAGACAATAAATCTCTTCAGTACATTTATGTTCTTTTGTTTAAAACTCAAGGTGATCAAGGCCCAATCGGGATACCGGGAATCAGAGGCCCATCTGGACCTTCTGGTGATGCTGGACCTCAAGGTTATTAACCTAGAGCAGTGCAATCAGTCTTGCTTATTAGTCTTGTTGTAAAAAAATATATTAATGAATTAGTCTTTCACTGAAATCTATTTTGTCAAAACTGTTTTTCATTTCAGAATGATTGTCTCCCTTTAAACTTTCTATATCTTTTCTTTCATTAGGGCCTCCAGGGCTTCAAGGACCTCCTGGTAACTCAATGCATTAACACCATTTTAATAACATAGCATTGTTCTTAAATGAATATTAATACAGACGCTCCCCGACTTGCATTCATCCGTTTTACGTTTTTTCGATTTTACTTTTTTTTTAAGTCAAATTTTGAGTTTAGATGTACCTACGTAGTATGCTGATGTAATGACGCTGCATTCATTGTTTACAAACTACAGACTGAGTGTGTATATGATATATATGATCATGTATGAGATGTGTGTGTGTGTATATATATATATATATATATATATATATATATATATATATATATATATATATATATATATATATATATATATATATATATATATATCTCAGTTACATAGCGTGTTACCCTTGTGTTAAGACGTCTCTGTGATCTTTGTGTTTACACTGTTTTGCGGACTTTTGTAACCCTAGGCAAATATGGTTAGTCAGAAGCGTAACCCTACTAGCATACGGTCATGGGAAAATTACAGAACAATTACAGATATTCATGTATACTTATTATATTAATATTCGTTAGGATTTGTACTTGTTCTTTGTATGCATCTCTTGAATAAAGTTTACTTACGGCACCCTTGTGCACTTGAAAGACCGGAAGTCTCTATAACCCACTGCGGACTTTTGTAACCCTAAGCAAATATGGTTGATCAGAAGCGTAAACCTACTAGCATGGGTGCAAGTCTCATACACAGAGATGGAATTAACTATCTGCTCGGCTCGGCGCAATCTACCATGCATACTCAGTTAAGCAAAGAGAGTTGGAAAATTAATGAAAACCTGAATCCAGGAAAAAGAACTCTCCGCTCTGCTGGTGATTCACATCAGTGCAGGCTGTGTTCTTAACAAGTTCAATGGCACCCTTGCGCACTTGAAAGACTGGAAGTCCGTATAACCCCACAGCAAGTACACTACTTTCGCAAGTACACTACTTTAGGTTTTAAGCACCTCACATATTGTAAGCGTTCATTGGCTGTTTTAAGCTTCATGTAAAGTGACTCGGTATAAATAAGTGACTTATTTGAAATGAATGTTGATATTATTTGATATATTTGATATTATTTTACAATGTTATGTTTATAATACTTGATTTAGGGGTGTCTCATGAGATACGGTCATGGTATTTATGGATGTATAGTACAGTATGGGCATCATACGTCATATGTCATTGTAACAACTTACGTTCACTTTCAACTTCGGTTCGGCCGTCGGGAACCGTCTGTATATTATGATAACATGTGGATTATAAGTATATTCTCTTTCTTGCAGGCATTGCAGGTCTCCCTGGACAGCCCGGTGTTAAAGGTTTGTACTGCAGGATTATACCTTTATTCTACACATGCACTGTTCGAAGCAGCTATACTGTATATTGTTGCATTTTTTTATTTCTCTGTACCTTCACACAATCAAAGATATGTACATGCAATATACATATGTGGTTTACATTCTTGCTTGAAACAGTGCTATGGGTGTCTCTATATGTTTCACAGGTCAAAATGGTGAACCTGGCAGAGTTATCAATGCAGGTGAAGTCTTAACTTTACTGTATCATGCGCTTGATTTAAAACTGATTCTACTTTGACCTTTAAGACTGATTGACCTTTGAGATTGATTCTACCCTTTATTTATTTTTTTAAATTCTACAGCAGGCTCAAGCTCTGTGGCAATTCCTGGACCACCAGGCCCTGCTGGACCACCTGGACCTGCTGGACCTCCAGGATTGTCAGGTAGGTTACAGAATATACATTATTTCCGATAGATTCGGTTATTTACTAAAGGTACAGTGTGTGATGAATACCTGCCAACTGTATTATTCCAATTTCTTCTGTCAATACAGGCCCTGTTGGTCCTGCTGGAATTCCTGGCCAACCAGGTAAACAGCTTTTATATGGATAAGTATCTTTGCTAGAAATTGTTTCGTGATGTTTACAGCAATTCAAATGGATATTGGCAGTTTTAGATTCAACTTTATATATTGCTGCCTCATATTGATGGAAATTGGAGAACAATTGTTCAGATTTTCCCCATTTCCTTAAAAGGAAAGAGTACTTTTTTCTATTTCATTCAATTTTTTTGTTTATTGTTATTTTTAGTTTCTTTTATCTGTTTTGTTACACTGCATTTCATATTTTCTCTGTGCCTACGTGGGTTTACTTCAGTTATTCTGGTTCACTCACACAGTCCAAGAATATGCAAATTAGGTCAACTCTTGATTGCCCATACAGTAGGTTCGGGTTGCGGCTAGCATTGAGCTACCATAGCACATTAGCTCAGGATAGGAGTTGAGCGTTCTCAGTTGCCCGAAGATTCTGATCTCATAACTATAAGGATGGTCGACCGGTCATAGACGAGGATAGTGCAAAACATGAACAAATAAAACAAATTAAAACAAACAAAAACAATTTGACTCTGAGAACTCCGCGACGTCGCCCTCTAGGCAGTGCCATCTTGGAGATGTCACGTTCAATGCAAAAGGACATGAAGCGTAATAAAGTTTATCCTTTTTGGTATCGTTTGTTAAACATGCTGCAGAATATAAAATCTCACGCAAAAACATTCGAAACATTAACTTAGATACTGTACTGGAATAGTAATTGAAAAAGACTTTAATACAACAGTTCAGAGGAAACTGTCGTTTCTTCAGGAGAAAGTCTTATTTCTTCATCCAACGTTTTCTATCGCTTAGCCAGAGAAGACGCACAGCATTTGAGTGACATCATAGAGCTTAACTGGTAATTAAAACATGCTAAAAAAAGAGGCTTATTCACAACTTGTGTGCGAATGAGGAAAAAGGGGCGTTACATCATCTCCACCAATCAGCAGGAAGGAGGACAGCCATTGGCTGAATTTGAGTGACGTGTCAGTTGCTTGGCAGTCGGCGAATACTCAAACCGTGAGTGCAAAACCAAGAATAGTCAAGGGCCTACTGTATCAGTGAGTGTGATGTGTCGATGTTACCCCTGTAACAGCCTTCTCTCCCAATGTCATATGATTTATTTAATGATAAATCTTTACAATTAAAGGTAGCGGTTACATCTATGTATCCATGTCTTAACCATTTCAAATCCTACCACATAAAAAAATTATAATTCAAAAGAAAGAAAGATTGACAGGGGATGGTTTCCCTCTGTTTCAAACACCCTTCATGTCTCACCTGATTACAAAGCCTTTTCCTTGGTCGGTATGGACTAAGGTCATCTTTCTGACTATCACTTCATCTGCCCATTCATTGGTCTGTACAGGTCCTAAAGGTGATAAGGGTGATCAAGGAGAAGCTGGAGTCATAGTGGAAAGAACAGAGAAAGTTACCTCAGATAGAAGCTCCAGAACAGGGAGTAAGAAACTTATTATATATTTATAAGGAACACATTGTTTTACTCTGAGACGAACGATAACAATTTTACCGTGTGTCTGTTTCAGAGCAGTTCACTTCAGATGCTACTCAAGTTATTGCGGGTCCACCTGGACCACCTGGTCCACCGGGGATTCCTGGAGCTCCAGGTATATGAACTTGATAAAATAGAATTTTCTATATGTCTGCATAATTATGACTTAAAAAGCACCACCAGATTTTCACAAGTCTTAAAAATAAATAAGGAGAATTCAATTAAACAAACGAGATGAAAATATTACACCTGGTCATTTATCTGTTGAGAAAAATAATCTAATATTATACAGGTAATGTCCGACTTACAACCATATTTGGTTCTAACCAATAGGTCGTAAAATGGTTTCGACGTAACTAGGGTCTGTGCATGTATTACTGTTAGTATGTACAGTATACTGGAGCTTTCTACAAGTTTGTGTCAAAATTTTCGTTGCAATCTCTTTGCATTTCTTTAGACATTAATATATGGAGGAGGAGGAGGACTAGTGTACGTGTATTTTCAACCTAATACAGCTCATGAAAACCCAAAATCCCTATATAAAAAAATTAGCATATCATGAAAAGGTAGTCTAAACGAGCTATTAACCTAATAATCTGAATCAACCAATTAACTCAAAACACCTGCAAAAGATTCCTGAGGCTTTTAAAAACTCCCAGCCTGGTTCATTACTCAAAACCGCAATCATGGGTAAGACTGCCGACCTGACTGCTGTCCAGAAGGCCATCATTGACACCCTCAAGCAAGAGGGTAAGACACAGAAAGAAATCTCTGAGCGAATACGCTGTTCCCAGAGTGCTCTATCAAGGCACCTCAGTGGGACGTCTGTGGAAAGGAAAAAGTGTGACAGAAAACGCCGCACAACCAGAAGAGGTGACCGGACCCTGAGGAAGATTGTGGAGAAGGGCCGATTCCAGACCTTGGGGGACCTGTGGAAGCAGTGGACTGGGCTGCAAGTGCCGCATTCCACAGGTCAAGCCACTTTTGAAGCAGAAACAGCGGCAGAAGCGCCTGACCTGGGCTCCAGAGAAGCAGCACTGGACTGTTGCTCAGTGGTCCAAAGTACTTTTTTCGGATGAAAGCAAATTTTGCATGTCATTCGGAAATCAAGGTGCCAGAGTCTGGAGGAAGACTGGAGAGAAGGAGATGCCAAAAATGCCTGAAGTCCAGTGTCAAGTACCCACAGTCAGTGATGGTCTGGGCTGCCATGTCAGCTGCTGGTGTTGGTCCACTGTGTTTTATCAAGGGCAGGGTCAATGCAGCTAGCTATTAGGAGATTTTGGAGCACTTCATGCTTCCATCTGCTGAAAAGCTTTATGGAAATGAAGATTTCATTTTTCAGCACGACCTGCACCTGCTCACAGTGCCAAAACCACTGCTAAATGGTTTACTGACCATGGTATTACTGTGTGCAATTGGCCTGCCAACTCTCCTGACCTGAAGCCCATAGAGAATCTGTGGGATATTGTGAAGAGAAAGTTGAGAGACACCAGACCCAACACTGTGGATGAGCTTAAGGCCGCTATCGAAGCATCCTGGGCCTCCATAACACCTCAGCAGTGCCACAGGCTGATTGCCTCCATGACACGCCGCATTGAAGCAGTCATTTCTGCAAAATGATTCCCGACCAAGTATTGAGTGCATAACTGAACATAATTATTTGAAGATTTTCTTTTTTGTATTAAAAACACTTTTTTTTATTGGTCGGATGAAATATGCAAATTTTTTGAGATAGGAATTTTGGGTTTTCATGAGCTTGTATGCCAAAATCATCAGTATTAAAACAATAAAAGACCTGAAATATTTCAGTTGGTGTGAAATGAATCTAAAATATAAGAAAGTTTAATGTTTATTAGCACATTACAGAAAATACTGAACTTGATCACGATATGCTAATTTTTTGAGAAGAACCAGTGTGTGTATGTGTGTGTGTGTGTATATATATATATATATATATATATATATATATGATATGTATATATGTATGTATGGATTCGCCCATTTAATCCTCACAAATAGACTAGAATCAGCTCGGCTCGGCTGATGATATTCACACACTTGATACCGAGGTATAGAATCTATTTATTCCTTTTTGAGTCATGGGTGGTCGTAAAGTTGAACAGTCGTAAATTGTGCAGGTCGTGAGTCGGACACTACCTATATATCCATGAGTGGCAAAAGTAGATAAACATTGTTGTGTTGTAATAACTACCTCAATGTTTGTGGTAACTGTAGCTCAGTCCTACACATGAACTTGGAGGGATTTTAGTTAATTTCTTCGTACAGAGCAAATTTAACTTACAGATGTTGCTTTGTTTTGTCACATTATCTGATCAGAATTTTATTATTTTTTAATCATGCCTTGTCAGGATGACTTACGTCTTTATAGGTTCCTGTCTTACCGTATCACCCACTTTCTCGGAAGATTTAGCTCATAGACAGATTTCCTAATTTTTTTTCTTTAGGATTCAGTGGTATTTATTGTACAGACGCTCCCCAACTTACGTTTTTAATTGGTTCCGGACGGCCGAATGTAAGTTGAAAGTGAACGCAAGTAGTTATAATGACGTATGACGTGTGACGCTCATACTGTACTATACATCCATAAAAACCATGACCGTATCTCATAAAACACCCTTAAATCAATAATTATAAACATAACATTGTAAAATAATATCAAATATATCAAATAATATCAACAGTCATTTCAAATAAGTCACTTATTTATACCGAGTCACTTTACATGAAGCTTAAAACAGCCAATCAACGCTTACAATATGTGAGGTGCTCAAAACCTAAAGTAGTGTACTTGCTGTGGGTTATACGGACTTCCGGTCTTTCAAGTGCGCAAGGGTGCCATTGAACTTGTTTAGAACACAGCCTGCACTGATGTGAATCACCAGCAGAGCGGAGAGTTCTTTTTCCTGGATTCAGGTTTTCATTCATTTTCCAACTCTCTTTGCTTAACTGAGTATGCATGGTAGAGCCGAGCAGATAGTTAATTCATCTCTGTGTATGAGACTTGCACCCATGCTAGTAGGTTTATCCTTCTGATCAACCATATTTGCTTAGGGTAACAAAAGTCCGCAGAACCGTGTAAACACAAAGATCACAGAGACGACGTATTAACATAAGGATAACACGCTATATAACTGATTTTATATATATATATATATATATATATATATATATATATATATATATATATATAAAACAATGGACACAGCATCATTACCCCAGTACTACGTAGGCACGTCTAAAGTCAAAATTTGACTTTTTTTTTTTTTTTTTTGAAAAAAAAACCCCGTAAAATCGAAAAAACATAAAACGGATGAACGTAAGTCGGAGAGCGTCTGTATATATAGTTCACTGTTACATCAATGTAGGCACACTACCCTGGCCTGGATGTAGCAAATCAGACTCAAACCATGATGCCACCACTACCGTGTTTCAGATTAAATACGTTTTTTTGGTGTTATTGTTTTTTGCCGATGTTTCTTTTCTCCACACACAAGACTTCTTATTTTAACAACAACAACAACAACAAAAAAAATCAGTTTTGGTCTCATCCATTTTCAGAATTCTTGCCATAGCCTTCTGCCTTGTCCATGTGATCTTCAACAAACTGTAAAAAGGCAGCATGAAATGTTCTTTATAGAGGGCAGCGGCTTTCCCCTCACAACTTTGCCTTCCACATCACAGCAATGTTTTTCGGAGTTCTCTGTGGAATCATGAACATTAATAGTTTACAATATGAGAGATGCATGTAGGACTTCAAAGGTAGAGTGGGTTTCTTTGAAATCTTGTAGAGTATTACATGTCATGCTCTTGACGTGCTTGTGTTGGTTGATTACTAGAGAGGATAAATGGTCTTGAATGGTCCTACAGTATGACAACAACCCTAAAGACAGTCATTTATTGAGTAAAATAATCTGATGTAACATATGACCTAAGTGTAATAGTTTTATTTAATTTGCTTAATTGGGGCGGCATGTGCCTCACAGCAAGAAGGCATGCGTACGATTCCCAGCTTGGCCTGTCTGTGTGGAGTTCTAATTTTCTCCTTGTGCTTTCATGAGTTTCCTACAGTTACTCCAGTTTTCTCACTCAGACCAAGAATATTCACAGTAGGCTAATAGGCTGTTCCAAATCACTCCTTGGTGTGAGTGTGAGTATGAATAGTTGTATGAGTGTTGGCATTGTAATGTTTAATTGGATTCCTTTTATCTACTTTTTGGATTTTTGTGAAAATCTGATGTTTTAAATTATGCTTGTGCAGAAATATAGAAAACTCTAAAGGGTTCACAAACCTTCAAGCACTACCTAATAACTTACATTTTCCAAGATGCAGCATCAAGCAAAAAAAAAAAAGCAGAGTGAAACTGTCAAATATTTTCTTTACCACTGTGCTGGTTTTTGATAAATTTTCAGAACCCATGTCAAGCCACTCATTTTTTTTTTTCTGTTTGACGGATTCGCCGAAGCACTGGCAAAAGTGTCGCTAAAAAATAATTTAAACTTTTTCCATCAATTTTTTTCCCCGCCGATTTCTGTATTATGTGCCAATGTGGAAAAAAAAATCAAATCTTAATCAGGCACAAAATCATATCTTTAAATATTATGTATCATTTTGTGTGTTTGCCGCGCTTACATGTTTTATATCCAAATGAATCTCGCAACAGGTATCGTGAGTCGAAACTGCCAGCATGTTTTCCAAGTGACTAATGAAGTTCCTTAGTGACCTTCCAAGATGGCGCTCCCTAGAGGGCAACGTTGCGGAGTTCTCAGAGTCAAGTTGTTTCTTTGTTTTGATTTGTTTTGTTTGTTTTTTGCACTATGCTCGTCTATGACCGGACGAGCCTACTACAGCTATGAGAGCACAGTCCTTTTGGACATTTAGAACTGAGCATTCTCAACTCCTATCCTGAGCGAATATGCTACGGCAGCTCAATGCTAGCCACACCACAGATAACAATAAGCCCAGGCGGAGATGCGACAGGCGGGGAGGGGCCGAATGACGACTCTGGCCCTTGGTTAGCAGTGGGAGCTTATACCTCCCAGTCTTACTGTTTACAAATGTTCAGTCTCTGCGAAAAACAAGATGCTTCATGCTTGGATTGCAATGCAGAAGGATCTTTTTTTTCTCCCAAACAAAATAATGGGCATAGTGTAATATAATTATAAGAAAATATAATTTAGTGCTATTTAATTTATTGCTGTTGTATCCACTGATTTATTTAGTATTATTATTATTATATTTGTTTTTGTTGATTTGAGCCTTGCTTCCTGTTTTTCAACTTGACTCTTTGCACGACCGCACAAGAATTCCTATGTGTGTAAAAGCACAAATGGCAAAAAAAATCTTCAATCTTTAAATATTCGGTATAATTTTTGCCTTTGAGATTGCGCTTACATCTTTATATCCAAATGAATTCTCGCATGAGGTATCGTGAGTCGAGACTCCCAGCATACTTTGCGAGCGACTCTTATGAACAGATAATGCATTGTATTGAGACATATGTATTTTGCACATTATATTTGATGATATTCCCAGCACTTCTAGAGTCATCAACCAGATAGCGTGGTACCTCACTTTACGAAATTAATCCGTTCCAGCGCCTTTTTCGTAACCTGCATTTTTCGTAAATTGAACCGCATTTTACATGTAAAAAGCGCGATTCGTTCCAAGGCTCCCAAAACTACCCCATAAACCCTTTAAAAATTATTAAAGCATATCATTTAAGACCTTCTGCTTCAATATCGTACCGATGGTAGACGGGTTTGGCCATATTCCTTTGCGATATCACTCGAGCCCATTTCTTCTTCTCACTCGCACCAGAAATCACACGAGCGTGTGTGTGTGTGTGTGTGTGTGTGTGTGTGTGTGTGTGCGCGCGCGCGCGCGTGCGTTGACCATGTCTTCTTAGCAGAGTTATAATCTTACAAATGTTTATGGAAGGTTAAAAGCCTGAGTCAAGAAATAAAGCATGAAACAACAGTAACTCTGTCCTCTACACGAAAAGCATCATGGTAGATGCAGCTCCATAATAGCCAATGGGAGGGAGCTACGTCATCCCTCCTAGCCAACTGGAGGCCAGCGGGGTAGGATGTTGGGAGATAGGCAATGGAAGGTAGCTGCGTCATCCCTCCTAGCCAATGGGAGGCCACCGGGGCGGGATGTTTGAAGGTCATTGATGGGAGAGTAGCTCGTGCATTGTTAGAATGTTTGTATGGCGCGTTTGAATGGCGTGTTGTAATGTTTGAATGGCGCATTTGAATGTTTAAGATGTCGCTTTCGTAACGTGAACTTGTTTCGTATCTAGAGACAAAAATTTTAGGAAAATGCGTTTTGTAACCTGCATTTTTCGTTTGGTGAGACTTTCGTAAAGTGAGGTACCACTGTATTGTATATGAAAAAAGTAGGTAACGAAACCTTCCTGTGCTATTAACAAAATAACAATTTTTCCCCTTTGACACTCTTTTTTTCAAAATTGTAAACAATAATATTTTAAATCGAGTGGCCTTATTTTTTTTATTTCCTCTGACATCACTAAATTTGGTGCTGAAAAATCCATCAACCAGAAAATAAAAAATGAGTGGCTTAAATTTAGTGACTGTAGCACTGATTAATTTCTCCATGTGTTGAGGTGGGAAAAATCATTTCAGTGATGTATGATCCGTGTTGTCATAATCCATTCTTTTCCTCACATCCGGTGCTGTTTTTTAGGATATGGCACACCAGGACAAAGAGGAGAGAAAGGCGAGAGGGGAGCACCAGGGAGCTTTGTGCCCAGTTCAGGTCAGCATTATGACTGTTTTGTCAGAGCATGGAAATATGGTGCTAATTTATGTGCTTATTTACAATTTGCAGAAGGTGAGGTGGATGTTGTGGGGACTATTCCATCTCAGGGAGTATTTAATTTAGTGGCACCAACCCCGTGGCAAATAATTGCTTCAGTATTTACTACACGGTAACATAAAGGTTAACAAAATCGAGTTTTATGGTTTAGTGTTACATATTTCAAATATGAATAGGCAGGTGAACTCTCCACACCAGGCAAGCTTCCCATAAACACATAGTTAACTGCATGTTTTCAAACTTTAGAAAGAAAATAAAATAAAACTAAAATGTGACTTTTATAGTTTATTTTTTCATGTTTTTGCCTTGACAGACTCGGATCAAATGACCTATGCGCACTCTGTGAACAGGTCATAGGCGATTTGTAGCTAATGCTAACTTTTGAAGCCCATTCATAATTTTATTGTGCTGTTTACACAGGAACATAAACCATGCTTCGTAACTGTGTTTTTAAAGTCATTCAGAGTTTTTGTACTACCTGAAAACAGATTTTTAAAGCATGACAATGATGAAGCTGGCTGCTCCAAGAAACCCTGATAAACTGTCATTGTCAATCATTTTGATACATTATCCACTCCGGATAATGTTTATGAAGCCCCAGATAGCAGACCAATCAGATTGTGCCGTTACTGTATAATATATATACTGCACTTGTCATGTTTTGCTGCATTTCTAAACACTTGTGTTCATAAAACTTTTACAGGAACATTTTTTGCTGGCCCACCAGGACCACCTGGCCCTTCAGGTCCTAAAGGAGAAACAGGTGCATCTTTTGTTTTGCTGTCAGGATTGTGATTGTTTACACTAAGCTTCATACACTCGTATGGTTTAGTTATTTTAATTTTTCAAAATTTGGGCATCCTTACTTGTAAGAGTATTCTGACAATATTTTATCATAATAATTTTATTATTTTAGGACCACAGGGACCAAGAGGATATCAAGGTATGCAGCACTATGAGCATAGAGTTATAGACAAAAGTATTCTACATTTAATGAATCACACTGTTTGTTATTTGCCCTCTATAGGAAATCCAGGTCAACCTGGCCTACCTGGGAGACCAGGAGGATCAGGAGAAAGCAGATGTAAGTTTAAAACAATTTTGATTGTTGTTGCTAATTCTTTAATAGTAGAGTTGTGGTCTGGGAACAATGCTGTCTCCCATAAAATAACTTTCCCATTTACTGTTAATCATCATAAATTTAACATGGATTGGGGCAGTGGTGGTCTAGTGGTATAGGGCACTGGATCGCTGATCCAAAGGTTGGCGGTTCGAGTCCCACTTTCCACAGGGTTGTCACTGTCCCCCCCAGTGCATCTAACTGGGTTATCAAAGGCGGGCCATGTCTCTCACTGTCTATGATGAGAGGCATGTAAAAAAACCATTGCTGACTTTCGTAAAGAGTAGCTGCAAAGTCGTCAGCGTGTTTCTGTCCCTTGCTAAAAAGGGTTGTGACAGGAAGGGCATCCGACGTAAAACAAAACAAAAAAAAAAAAAAAACCCTCTGCCAAATCAAATGTGCGGATCAAGATGATTCGCTGTGGCGACTCCCGAGTAAAAGGGAAAAAGCCGAAAGGAAGACATCATAAATTTAACATGGATTATCACTGCTGCAGAGATATAGTTTTTTGTAGTTATCAAATGATGTTCAATACAGTATTATATTTGAATATTTTTAGACACTGAACATGGTGGAGCACAAGGTCCCCCTGGACCACCTGGACCTACAGGACCACAAGGTCCACGAGGTCCCCAGGGAGCTAAAGGTAAAATATTTATTCAATTTTCTTGTTTTGTTTTTGTTTTGTTTGTACTAACCTACTGACACATTATGTCTCACAGGAGACAGTGGAATTCCAGGTGCTCCAGGGATCCCAGGAACATCACGAGGTAAAATGTTTATAAGCAATGACTGTGACAAGTCTCACATTTGCAGTACGTACTCAGTTTGGAGGTGCTGCTTGCAATAACTGTAAAACTGTGTTCTCTGGGGCAGTGGTGGTCTAGTGGTATAGGCCGCTGGATCGCTGATCCAAAGGTTGGGGGTTCGAGTCCCACTCTCCATAAGGTTGTTACTGTCCCCCAAAGTGTGGCTAACTGGGTTATCCAAGGCCGGCCGTGTTTCTCACTGTCTATGGTGTGAGGCATGTAAAAGATCCATTGCTGACTTTCGACAAGAGTAGGCTGTAAAGCCGTCAGCGTGTTTCCGCCCTGCGATGGCCTGGCGAGCTGTTCAGGGTGTACTCTGCCCTTGCCCGAAGTTGGCTGGGATGGGCAGCAGCCTCCCCGTGACCCTAATTAGGATTAAGCGGGTTACAGAAAATGAACTGAACTGAACGGTGTTCTCTGCTCCAGGTTCAGGTTCTGTCGGGATTCCGGGGCCTCCTGGACCTCCAGGACTTCCTGGACAACCTGGCTCTCCTGGACATTCTGCATCTACAACCGACTATCGACGTTTTATTATTGACTACATACAGAGTAAGATACAGCTCAAATTTTCATATGAATTTTTTATTAGGAGGAAGTGTTATGTACAATGGAGTTACTGTTTTTATATAAAGAAAGTTTGCTTGTTGCTTAGGTGACAACATGAGGCAACATTTATCTGGTTTCCAAGGGCCTCCTGGTCCTCCAGGGGCTTCAGTGTCTGTAGAGGAGGTGGCAACTCGGGTTATTGCGTACATTCAGCGTAAGTCCAGAACCTTCAAAAATCTAATGTGACACAGCAGAGAAACTCATTCAAAGCGTATATGGTGTGTTTTATTTACTGTAGTCTCAGTAATTGCATAAAAGACCAGTTATGAAGTCAAAGAAACTCCTTATTGGATAACTTGGAAAAGAAACATTAATATTTTCTTTTTGCAAAAATCTCAGTCAAAAGTTAGCTAGCATTTGAAGTTTTGCAAGATGGAAATGAGTTCCGAGTCCAAGAATGTTATTTCTAGTGGTGATGCGCCACTGTTCCCCAGATATGGGGCAGCCACAGCGTCATGGTTAGCGAAGCAGATTTGGGGCCCGAAAGGCCACTGGTTCAATGGCTGAACAGTCAGGAAAACTGGTGGTGGTGGTGATGGTGAGCAGAACCTTCCCTTCCTCCATATGAATGTCTGAAGCGCCCTTGAGCAACACACCAAACCCCAAAGTGCTCTCTGGGCGGTCCAATGTGAGTGGCAGTCACAGTATTAATACAGTATATCAAAATAAAATAAAAAGCACAACAAAGAAAACTTGAAATTTGATACTTGAATTGCAGCACAATGGATAGTGTGTCCACCTCACAGCAAAAAAGATCTGGGTTTGATTACCAGGCTTGGGCATTAGAATGTGGAGTGTGCATGTTCTGGCCGTGTTTGCCCGGGTTCTTTTCGAGTATGCTGGTTTCCTCTCACAGTACAAATACGTGCCCAATAGTCCAGCTGTTTGTCCCGAATTGCCTCTCGGTGTGAATGTGTATGGTTTTGTGTGTGTGTTGCCCTGTGATGGCCTGTCAAGCAGTCCAGGGTGTACCCCATCATCGCCCAGGGTGAGATGAGATGGTGAGGAGCCTCCCCCGACCCTAATTAGGTTTAAGTGGCTTAGAAAATGAATGAATAATTTGATGTTCCTTTTTAAATGAATAAAATTGTATATTCTTGAGAACTGGGATTGTTTTCTTTTGAATATAATAAAATGCTGTATGTGTATTCTCAGTATTGTTGTTGGAAAAAGTAATAAAAATTTGTTCTAGGTTCTGGACTGAATGGAGTTCCTAGTCCTCACGGTCCTTCTGGCGCTGCTGGCTCTGTGTCTGTTGGTGACATTATTGAATTATTAAAAAGTAAGTATTTTTGTCAGATTCTGTCTCTCTCACTTGTTCTAAAGTAAATATACATATAGTGCTCAAAACTGGATTACCAAACTTACTGAAGAGCAATCTTATTCATTTTTTTTTTTAAGGGGATGATGTTAGGCGCTATCTAATCGGCCCTCCAGGACCCCCTGGCCCTGCAGGAAGTGTAAATCAGGCCAATTTTGACATGAAGGAAGTAGCAAACTATGTTCTGAGATCAATGCATGGTATGTCCTCGGACAAATCAGTTCAAGCACCATCAAGTATTCCTAATATTCAATTTTCAAAAAAAAAAAAAAAAAATCAGTTCAATATCAGAAAAAGTGTTTCATTATGTTTAGATCGAGGAATGACAAATAGACCTGGACCTCCTGGTCCTCCAGGTCCACCTGGCCAACCAGGTTCCACCTACAGTGACATCACTGCTTTAATTGAGAGTAAGTCTGGATTGTTGTGCACGATCGTTTTTTTAGTGTAATAATATTTTCTGTCCTTACATACATGTGAATCATATGTAACACTAAAGGGTCAGGACATATAAGAGGACTTCAAGGGCCGCCTGGACCTCAAGGTCCACCAGGAAGACAGGGCTTGCCTGGTCCAGTTGGTCCCCCAGGGGCCACAAGCTCTGTAAGCTCAGGATACAGATTTGAAGACATTCAAGCCTACATACGAAGTGAGTTTCACCTTTTACTTTGAAAAATATAACCATCAAACAGTCGTGCAAAATGATCTTTCCTTTGTTTTTAAAATTTAGCTTCAGGCTTACAGGGAACCCCCGGTCCACCTGGGCCTCCAGGACCTCAGGGACCGCCAGGAAGCTCAAGGGTAGTTGCATCCTATGATCAAGCCACTCAGAGGGCACACATTCGTGAAGAGCTTCAGGATTATCTCCGTAGTGAGTTTATTTATTTATTTTTTTTCCCCAAGTGAATCAAACTGTTTAATTAAACATAATATGCAAATCACTTAGTGGGGGCAGTGGTGGTCTCGTGGTATAGGGTGCTGGATTGCTGATCCAAGGGTTGGGGCTTCGAGTCCCACTCTCCACAGGGTTGTCACTGTGTCGTTGTACCCCCACCACCCACCACCACCCCACCACCACCCACCCCCAGTGCAGCTAACTGGGTTATCAAAGGCGGGCCATGTCACTCACTGTCTATGGTGAGAGGCATGTAGAAGAACCATTGCTGACTTTCGTAAAGAGTAGCTGCAAAGCCGTCAGCGTGTTTCTGTCCCTTGCTAAAGGGTTGTGTCAGGAAGGGCATCCGACGTAAAAACCTCTGCCAAATCAAATGTGCAAATCATTCGCTGTAGCGACGCCTGATAAACGGAAAAGCCGAAAGGAAATCTCAACTTCATCGTGCAAAAACACTTAGTGTCAAATTTTTTCCTCGGGTGTTCATTGTTTCCAGGTAAAGTTATCAGAACTACAAGTAGTGCTATCCAGCTAAAAGATGGGTGACAAATTAAAAGTAAACTCAGAGTAAATGTTTTTGTAGGGTGTTGGGCCATCACACCACATATTGGCTCTGAAAGACTAAATTGAGCGATGAACACCATTCATCCATTCATCACCAATCAGAGTGGGTGATTGCGATGACCTTACTGTAACGTATGCTATTCATAATGTTAATCTTTATTAAACAATTCAGTGAGCCTTTGTAGCATTTGGATTAGGACGAGAATCTGCATGAGACTATATCTCTCAGGATTGAAATATCTTGTCGTAGCATTATGTTGTAGAATTATATTGTTATGCGGATCATCAATACGAATGTTATACCGGATCGGTTGAGGCTTAAACATGCTGACGGCTCTGCAGGTACTCTTGTTCAAAGTCAACGATGGTTCTTTTTCACGAACCTCACACCATAGACTGTAAGAGACATGGCCGGCCTTTGCTAACACAGTCAGCTGCACTTGGGGGATGTTTGTTACTAAACAGGTATAAAATTAATTTAGCGACAATTAAGAATGATCAGTTATGCTAACCAACATGCTAAAGGAACGATTACACTACAGGTGAGGTTTTGATTATTCTCAAATTTGGCACGCTACATTTGTTTCAGCATGTTTTCGTTAACTGGTTCGTGAACTCATTGCAACAAAATTTGAAACGTTTGACTTTTCTGCGAATGTCACAAAACAAGGCTGTGATACGCAATAGTCTCAAAGGCTTCTCAAAACGTCTGTAAATGTTGCAAGAACGTCACCAAGCCGTCTTTTTCCTTGCAAGTTATTAGTTTTTCATTTGTAATGAAAAGCAACAAGTGGGAGACTTCCACACGGAATGTTTGAGACTCGCCGGTAACCAATTTCAAATTTTAAAATTCTAACAAGTTTTTTTTGTTCTAATATCATCAAATAAAAAGTGAATTGTTTGAGAGCAAAAATTAAGCAAAACATGGTTGATTTACGATGGAACATTCACATTCAAACCTTTGAAAATTACTCACATATCAGTTGCGCTCTATACGCATTTACGCCACAAATTTTTCGCATGCATGTGGCGTGGCAACAACATGATGCAAATTTCAAAATTTTTAAAAATCTATTTGCATCCGACACGTAGTGTCATCACCCCTAAACAATACAAATACAGTGGTACCTCACTTTACGAAAGTCTCACCAAACGAAAAATGCAGGTTACGAAACGCATTTTCTTAAAATTTATTTGTCTCTGTATACGAAACAAGTTTACGTTACGAAAGCGCCATCTTAAAAATTCAAACGTGCCATTCAAACATTCAAACAATGCACGAGCTGCTCTCCCAGCAATGACGTTCAAACATCCCGACCCGCTGGCCTCCCATTGGTGAACAACTGAGCTGTCGTTCATGTCGCCTTCACTCAAGCGCCATCTTAGACAGGTCTCCCATTGGCGAGGAGGAGTGACGCAGCTCCCTCCTATTGTCTATTGTGGAGCTGAATCCGCCATGATGCTTTTCGTGTAAAGGACAGCGTTCGTGTTGTTTTATGCTTTATTTCTTGACTCAGGCTTTTAACCTTCCATAAACATTTGAAAGATTATAACTCTGCTAAGACATGGTCAACACACGCACGTGCGTGTGATTTCCGGTGCGAGTGAGAAGAAGAAACGGGCTCGAGTGATATCGCAAAGGAATATGGCCAACCCGTCTACCATCGGTACGATATTGAAGCAGAAGGAGGTCTTAAAAGGTATGCTTTTATCATTTTAAAGGGTTTAGGGGGTAGTATTTGGAGCCTTGGGACGAATCACGCGTTTTAAATATAAAATGCGGTTAAATTTTACGAAAAATGCAGGTTACGAAAAAGGCTCTGGAACGGATTCATTTCGTAAAGTGAGGTACCACTGTACCAGACAGCTGGCATTATATATTCAAATTACTGTGTTATCAAAGTAACATATGCAAAAGTGAGGTTTTTTTACTGTGTATAATCCTGATGCTCAAATTGCATGAAGCATCTGAGGAAGGAATTGGACCAAAGAACTTAATGGTATAATCATGAAGGTCAAGGGTTTCCTCAGGTCAAACGTGTGAGGCTCATTCAGGTTAAGGATCATATCAGTGTAATCATGTAAACATCATTTTGAAAGACTTTTTAAAGGAGTCGACTAAATTCTCTGTATAATACTTTTTTCAGGTGACGCAATGCGACGGCTGTCCTCAGGTCCTCCTGGACCCCCTGGTCCTCCAGGACCTCGTGGTGAAAAAGGAGACCGTGGTGATTCTGGATACAGTGCAGGAAGCGAACATTACTATCCGACTGACCATAATGGGGCCCGTTTGGCTGAAGCGGCCTACTCCAATGTTGCGATGAAAGTCACTGACTACATTCGGAGTGAGTGAAGTCAACTCGCTCTTCAAATAGATTTCACAGTGTAAATTTAAATTTAGGTGTCATGGTGTTGTAGAGGTAGCACTTCCATTTGACCGAGCCCTATGCTTGGCGGCACGTGTTTGGAGTTTGCATATTGTCTGTGTGCTTGTGTGAGTTTCCCTCGAGTGTACCCATTTCCTCCCTCAGTCAAAAGACATGCAGATTAGGCTAATTGGATATTCTTGATTGCCCCAGATGTGAGTATGCAAGATTGTGTCTGTGTTGACTCTGCACTGGTCTGGTAAACTGTTCATGGTGTACCCCACATTGGCCCAGAGCTGGCCGGGATGGGCGCCAACCTCCCCATGGCCCTAATAAATGTTTAACAGGCTCAAAAAAATGGGATGAGATGAAGTTTAAATTCGGCATCACCTGTATCATTCATGAACTAATGTTACCTTCTGTTTTCCCACCAGATCAAGGTCTACTACAGGAAATTAATGATAATTATTGGAGATCTCATTCCATGGCACTGCCAAGCCACCCTGGTCCTCCCGGTCCTCCCGGTCCACCTGGCCACCCTGGATACAGCCGTGTTTTTGCTACCTATGGCAACATCACTGCAGATCTCATGGATTTTTTCAGAAGTGAGCACCTCACAAAGAACACGACAGAATAACAAATAACACAGATTAATGATTGAGGTTGTGAGATCAGACAAGACCAATAGCCCGAAAGCTCAATGTTGTAGTCTCTGGGTAAAACGGTGGTATGACTGTCAATCACGGCACCATTAACCAATTTTGAGGGTCGATGATCTCGTGATTTTCCTCAAAGTGGGTTCCAGTGCCATGTGATGTAGCATGGGTAGCAAGTCCACAGGAGGTTTTTACGTGTCTCGGAGGAAGCACTTTCCAGACCAAAATCCCAAGTAGGTACTGGAACTATAATAGAAGAATGTTTGCTGGAAGATTGCAAAATATTCTGTCAAAATCCTTGTCAGACAGGATTGTTTTGTTTATTAATACAGATAGCTTTTATCGATCTGTATTAATGTGTGTTAACTTGAGTGTCCCATGTTTTTCTTTCATACTCTGCTGTATGAAATATTTTTAAGGCTTTGCATTAATTATAGATTTAGTATATTGGTTTTAATCTCTTTCTTTCAACATGTATATTTGATTTTTGCAGCACATGGCACTATTCCAGGTCCACCTGGTAGACAGGGGCTTCAAGGAGACAGAGGATTTCCTGGACCCAAAGGACAAAAAGGTACACATGTGCAATGTTACTGCCGTCTTTATGTACTCACACCAATGAAAAAAAAATAAATGAATAAATATATGATAATTTATGGTGCATTTAGGTTTGCACCTCGTACCAATAAATGATAAATTCAATAGAATGAAATAAAATGATTATGCAGAGAGAGCTTGTAGACAGTACGAACTCATATGTTACTTGTACAAGCTTGAAACATACGTTCCCCTCTAAAGAACACCCTGTAACGACTTAGGAATACCGAACGTATCTCGTTTGCAAATTGGGGAGCGTCTGTACACGCATTTTTATATATACTAGTCCTTCTCAAAAAATTAGCATATTGTGATAAAGTTCATTATTTTCTGTAATGTACTGATAAAAATTAAACTTTCATATATTTTAGATTCATTGCACACCAACTGAAGTATTTCAGGTCTTTGATTGTTTTAATACTGATGATTTTGGCGTACAGCTCATGAAAACCCAAAATTCATATCTAAAAAAATTAGCATATTTCATCTGACCAATAAAAAAAGTGTTTTTAATACAAAAAAGTCAACCTTCAAATAATTATGTTCAGTTATGCACTCAATACTTGTTCAGGAATCCTTTTGCAGAAATGACTGCTTCAATGCGGCGTGGCATGGAGGCAATCAGTCTGTGGCACTGCTGAGGTGTTATGGAAGCCCAGGATGCTTCGATAGCGGCCTTAAGCTCATCCACAGTGTTGGGTCTGGTGTCTCTCAACTTTCTCCTCACAATATCCCACAGATTCTCTATGGGCTTCAGGTCAGGAGAGTTGGCAGGCCAATTGAGCACAGTAATAGCATGGTCAGTAAACCATTTAGCAGTGGTTTTGGCACTGTGAGCAGGTGCCAGGTCATGCTGAAAAATGAAAATCTTCATCTCCATAAAGCTTTTCAGCAGATGGAAGCATGAAGTGCTCCAAAATCTCCTGATAGCGAGCTGCATTGACCCCGCCCTTGATAAAACACAGTGGACCAACACCAGCAGCTGACATGGCACCCCAGACCATCACTGACTGTGGGTACTTGACGCTGGACTTCAGGCATTTTGGCATTTCCTTCTCCCCAGTCTTCCTCCAGACTCTGGCACCTTGATTTCTGAATGACATGCAAAATTTGCTTTCATCCGAAAAAAGTACTTTGGACCACTGAACAACAGTCCAGTGCTGCTTCTCTGTAGCCCAGGTCAGCCGCTTCCGCCGCTGTTTCTGGTTCAAAAGTGGCTTGACCTGGGGAATGCGGCACCTGTAGCCCAGTCCACTGCTTCCACACTTTTTCCTTCCCACAGACGTCCCACTGAGGTGGCTTG
>CM045736.1:44256395-44323895 GCA_024760905.1 Plotosus lineatus | reverse complement strand
TCTTTTAAAAGAGATGTTTAGTGAATATTCGTCCCTCAGTGACCTAGAAATTGTAGTGATTTGCCCCTTGGTGAAAATGAATTTGACACCCCTGAGCTAGCTGAGAATTTCTGCAAGGTATTGTAAATGCAAACTAACTTCAAAATGTTTGTACCGTATTTTCCGAACTTTAAGTCGCATTTTTTTCATACTTTGGCTGAAGGTGCAACTTATACTCCAGAGTGACTTATATGTGAAATTATTCCGTATAATTCTGTTCGTCATAA
This sequence comes from Plotosus lineatus, assembly GCA_024760905.1. NCBI lineage: Eukaryota > Metazoa > Chordata > Actinopteri > Siluriformes > Plotosidae > Plotosus > Plotosus lineatus. Next base: position 44,323,629 of record CM045736.1, on the reverse strand, counting down.
TAATAAGACAATTTCACATGTTTGTTATTTTTACACTCTCAACCACAAGAGGGTACTCTAGGCTTGGGTACCAGTACCTGCTCATCCACCACTAAAGAAATGGCTCCAGAAAGAAAATCCTATTCTGCGGATTACAATATGCAAGTAGTGAAATATGCAGCAGAAAATGGTAATCGAGCAGCAGAAAGAAAATTTGGAGTGAACGAGAAACTTGAGGGACTGGAAAAAGAGATTACTGCAATGAAGAAAAAAAAAAAAAGAAAGGAAAAAAAAAAAAAAAACAAAACCTAATCGCGGGCTAAAAGCTAGATGGCCACAGCTAGAGGAATGCGCTCGCACATGGGTGCTTCAGCAACGTGCTGCAGGCAGAGGCTTGTCAACAGGGCAGTTATGACTCCACGTCCAGGTAGTTGTCAAGGAGATGAAAAGAAATGACTTTGCAAGAGGACTTTCTTGGTGTTACTGCTTCATGCAACGCAACCCCCTCTCTATCAGAGCGAGGACCACAAATTCACAAAAACTGCCAGCAGATTTCAAGGCCAAGGTAGACAGTTTCCATGAGTTTGCAACTTGTGTTTTTTTTTGTTTTTTTTTTCCTTTATCGTGCATTTTTTTGCCAATGCGACTTGTACTCCAGAGCGACGTATTGTCTGGAAAATACGGTACACTGTATATAAGATGTTCTGTAGTCATAAATGAAACAAGATCCATGGTCAGCACAAACCTCTGCCAAGCTAAAAAATTACATACATGACCCCCTTCTGGGCCTGCGGTAATATCACACTTCTTAAAAAAAAATCCTACCTCAGAATGTAAAAAAAAAACTTTTAAAAATCCCTGCAATCAGAATTTCTAAAAATTATCTACAAAACCCAATGAAGTCTTTTTTAATCCAAAGTTCCACCACTGGTAGAAATGGCATGAAAATCTGTACACAATTTTTTGCACAATCTTGCTCAACTCACACAAACCTAACCAAAACCTCATTGGTGGAGGCAACAACTATAAGACCTTCCAAATGTGGAACCATTATTTATATGAACATTATATTCACCAATATGTTAATAAAATTGTGTAACCATTCACCTACCTTTTCATGTCTTTTTAGCAGCTGGTGTCTCTGCATGAAATACTGATCTTTAAGCTGCTGCTTCAGCAATTGGTGCTTCTCCTGCAGGTGGCGCTCCTCCAACTCCCACATGGCTGCCTCACGTGCTGCATGCAAACATGTGACAGGACAAATTTTTATGAGGGAGGAGGGGGAGATGTAGCAAGATGAAATTATAGACTATTAGACAAAAAATAAATAAGCACAGGCCCAGACATGCTGATGAATGGCCATTGCATCATGCTTCCAGCAGTGCCTGAATCACTACTGAGAAAGATTCGCCAAGCCTAATTTGTGTCTGGACAAGACTGATCTGTCTGAACTCTGAAAGAGACTGATACCTTTAAAAAGTTAATTTAAACTAATATAAACAAATATTGAACAGCACTCCATCAACCATATTGTAACATGAACAACTAGTAATTTAACTAATGTTTGGTTTAGTAAATGAATATCACAATTCTGTTGGATTGTTAATTTTGCACTGCATTTAAAAAATAAATAAATAAATAAACAAACACAACAGGGGTCGAGATGCCACCAACGAAAGGTTAATTTCATAATATGGCAATATAAAACAAGCAAAGCCAGTCTGAAAACCCAGGCTTTAGCACGCGGCAAGTAAATGCCCAGAAACCTAACGTCCAGTTTTGCCTCTGTGACCTTGAAAAGTAGGTCAAAGTCAATCACACAAAAACTCATCCTGGAGCTCATAGTGGTCAACAAGCAAAGCAAGTTTGAGGGGGGGGGGGGGGGGAGGATAAAAACAGCTTCAGTGCGCGGCAATGTCTGAAAACCTAATACACGAAAACAGAAACAGCTCGGCTGTCTTAAGCTGTCTCACAGTATCCTCCAAATGCCTCTTAAATAGACCGTAGCCTTTCCTTGTTGCACGCCATACGATAAGGAATTCCAAAATGAAATTACAGATGCAAGTACCGTTTCAAAACAAACATAAATTTAACTCTCACACACACACACACACACACACACACAAATATCTGACCTCTCATCAGCTGCTGTTTATGGTTGAGGCAATCTCGTTCTATAGTGGCGATCTCAATTTTGTGCTGCTGGATTATTTTCTTTAGAGCGCTATCTAGCTCCTGCTGTTGCTTCTGCAGAAACTCCTGTTCCTGTAGTAAGGATTGAATACGAAACAGGGGAGAATGCAGAGACAGATGATAAATAAGTACCTTCTAACTGCACAATATCAAACTACAAAATAACTACACAACCATTAGCAAAATATCACACAACATGTCACACAAACAACAGATAAAACACTAACAAAGACTGAAATATTGTTTTCAAACACTTGAAGAAAAAGTCAGACAAAAATTACTAACAGTACATGTCTTGTAACAAGACAACATTTACATCTCATGATGAAATGGTACAGTTTAATATGGATGATGAATGAAGTAGAGGAAACACAAGAGAGCACAAGTTATAACCAGGGCTCAGGAGGAAAAGGCTTTACACTATCTTGGGTTTGCTCGAAGCACAAATAAAACTTTGATTTTGCTATTTTTGTTAATGTCAGGTGCACACAAGCAAACACACTTCCTTATTACGTGCAAATATAAATCTATGAAATCATCTATAATTGTTATGATCAGAGGATATTATACCAAAAGCAAGGTAATGTATTCCTAATTGGTTTTTAGTCAAGTGTATATTTTTACATAATAAGGTTTCAGACAGAAAAAAAGTACTTATAGGATATTTAAATTACGTTATTTCTCCATGCAAAAATTGAAGTCATACAACAAAAGATTTTGTGCTGTACATCTGATGTAAAACTATCGACAAAATTAAATCAAGGCATAGATTCGAAACAGTTTGCTGCTGAGACATAATCAACTAGTGGATTAAACAGATCACAAAAATAAACAAACAGTGAGAGATATTTCAAACGAATGTTTCTGTTCTGAAAGAAATGAGGCTTCTGTTATTAATTAATTGTGTTATTATTTTCATAGCTCAGAATGATTCAGAGCCCTGGTTAAAATACTAGACTAAATTAAGATAAAGTAGAAAGCCCAACACACTGAGTAAAATAAACAAAAAAAATCATCTGAGAATACTATTCTAAATAGAGCACTTAAACGTTACTCATTTATCTGAACCTGTCACCAAGCATTACATTGCAAAGTACATATCAACACATCGAGAGAAAGGTTTAGTGTTGTTATCCTACGATACAAATCCTACTGTAGCCACAGTAATGATCATCTTTTTCCATTTGTGAACACAGAGCCAAACGGCACGAATAAAAACAGTGAGAGTGAAATATACAGGAACTCGAGTACATTTGAGGCAAATAACAGCACAGTATGTTGTGTTCAGAGAGAGACACTGCACCATAAAACAAGATCGACAGCACTCCAAAAAACAAGAGCACCACCCGGCTCAGATGTGCCATCTCTATCTTAATGCAAATACTAACGGCCCTTGGTCTGAATTTGTTTGTCAGTGTGCAACACTCCTTCCTTAACAAACTAGTTACACTGTTGATTGGACAGTGTGTGGAGGACTATTAAAATGCGTTGCTTTCTGTAAGAGAAACAAATATTACTGGTGTTTATGAACTGCTTCAAGCAAAAATCATAAAATCGAGAATGTATACAGACGCTCCCCAACTTACGTTTATTCGTTTTACGTCAAATTTTGAGTTTAGACGTACCTACGTAGGATGCTGATGTAATGACGCTGTGTCCATTGTTTACGAACAACAGAATGAACGTGCCCCTCCTTCTTTCCAATTCAGTTATATACAGTATATATCAATTTATATATATATATATATATATATATATATATATATATATATATATATATCAGTTATATAGCGTGTTACCCTTGTGTTAAGACGTCGTATCTGTGATCTTTGTGTTGACACTGTTTTGCGGACTTTTGTAATCCTAAGCAAATATGGCTGGTCAGAAGCGTAAGCCTACTAGCATGGGTGCAAGTCTCATGCACAGAGATGAATTAACTATCTGCTCAGATCGGCGCAATCTACCATGCATACTCAGTTAAGCAAAGAGTTGTAAAATTAATGAAAACCCGAATCCAGAAAAGAAAGCAAACTCTCCGCTCTGCTGGTGATTCACATCAGTGCAGGCTGAGTACTAAACCAGTATTCAACGGCGCCCTTGCTCACTTTGTCTCAAGCACAAGCAAGTAAACTACTTTCGGTGTTGAGCGCCTCACGTATTGTAAGCGTGGATTGGCTGTTTTAAGCTTCATGTAAAGTGACTCGGCTCAGCTTAATGTAATGTGACAAGGCTCAGCTTCATGTAAAGTGACCATCCATCAACCATCGGAGCCATTTACAAGCAGAAAGATCGCATAATAGAGAATGTTAAATTTGATACTGTATTTGATATTTGATGAGTGAATTTGAATAAAATTTATCTATTTAAAATTATTTTGCTTGAATTTAATTTATTTGAAATTAATGTTGATATTATTTGATATTTTACGATGTTATGTTTATAATAATTGATTTAGGGGTGTTTTATGAGATACGGTAATGGTATTTATGGATATATAGCACAGTATGAATGCCATATGCCACTGAAACATACAGTAACAACTTGCGTTCATTTTCAACTTACGTTCGGCCGTCTGGAACCAAACAAAAACGTAAGTCGGGAAGCATCTGTATAGGAATATCTACATATTACTGATCGAATCAATCTCTCAGGTGATGTGTCATTTTGGATTGACCCATACATCAGCTGTCTGGTTAAATAAGAGATGTTTCCCGAGCAAGATGCATTAAATATTTGGTGGTAGGCAGGCACATATGAGCAGGGGGTCGGACAGGGAGAAGAAGGGGCAAAACTTACATCCTGCATCTGAGCGTTGAACAGAGCACATGAGGACAACTGAAAAGACTGTATCATAACCTGGGCCACACCCTGTGAAGCGAAACACAGTGCACTCTACCACGTCAGGGACAAGTCATTCACACGCTTGTGGCATGCTACCACGCTCCACATACATACTTTCAGTTTCTCCCACTCGCTTTCTCAGCTGCTGGTGGTTTAAAGTTCTGGATTAAGAATGTCAAACTGTCGGGTAGATAAGAATCAGTGGACAAAGATCCTCATATGGCTAACTGAGAAGAGGCTCGTTAAGCAGTAAAGCAGTTTGAAAGACAGCAGGTGATCTCCAGGCTGTTCTGTCATGAACTCAATGTCCTTCATGCTTGTGGACTTGAAGCAAAAAAAGAGCAACAGTCGTAATATTTAGCAGGTTAAAATATTAGTCTGTTAAAATGTGGTCAATTGAAATCCGACATCCGTTTGCTCCGAGAAGAACCCTTTGCATACATTTTTAACATATTCACCAAATCAGGCTATTTCTGGTGGAGTTTGTTTGTGTAAAGTCTGTGTAACCTTTTAGCTCTCACAGTTCGGTAAGTTACACTGTCATAGTGAGCACAATGAACATCTTATCTCGGTTTTTCCACTATCCCTTGCTCTTCTTCTATGAAAAGTTTAGTTCTAAAATACCATTTATTATTATTATTATTATTAAATAATCTGGATGATACCAGATGTGAACACAACTGTGGATGTTCTCCTTTGGTATAGCTCATTGGCCTCGGTCACTAAGAACAATTTACGGCCTCAAGTATTATTTGTGATTAGTTAATAACTTCCGTTTAAAGTTGTACTGATGTTCATAGTAAAGGTCCTTTTATCGCAATTAGAAATAATTTACTCTATAAAACACAGGTAATAAAGAGAAATGTTTGTATATCAGTCACATAAGTCTTTCCTTTCCAATGGAAACTACCCACTGTTGAAGTAAAATTCAGCTGAAGATTTCTATTTTATCTTAAAAAAAGAGAGACATCAGGCTTAAAATACAACCGAGTCGGTTAAATAATCACTAAAACAAGGAACAGTACAATTAATTTTCTGCACAGTGTAACCACTAAAGTAAAAAATGTTTAAAAACTAGATAACAATCAAGAGCACGTTCTATGTTGCCTGGAAAGGAATGGCTGTATCCACTTCATAACACATGTAGTGAGCATGTGATGATAAAGGAGTCTTTACCTCTTCTTGCTGAATAATAGCGAGGTCTTCCTTTAAGCGTTTCAAAAGCTCTTTTCTCATGTGTTTGGGGGACATGCCGATCTCCTGTTTGACCTACAGTATACAGTGTACGCAGATGGTTGGGAATCTTGCTGTGTGGAGCACTGAACGCAGCTGATATTATATATTAGTGACAAGCCATGCAATAATAAAGTTTACCAGCATCACGATTAGTACCACGGAAGAGCTAACCAGAATCAAGCAGTTCATGGATGAATTCGTGCAGATTTAAATTTAAAATGAAGATGTCCTGGATCGAGTCAGATCTGTCTGAGAGGCTGATTCTGTTAACAGGAAATGGATTAGACTCCAAAGTGTGTATGAATCAGACACCATAATAGAAATCAGATGAGTAGCAGATACAGAATAAACAAAGTTTTAAAAATAAGAGTTCTTGTTTGGATTGGTTAACCATCAGCATGATTTTATTCTTAAATTCTCTCTCACCTTATTTAAATCTCTAATATGATGCACACTGAAACAGAACTGAAATTATATTCATCATGAATAGGTAAGAGCAATGGTACAGTACCCACTATGCACCAGGTGTGACGGTAAATTAAGCTAATTTGAACCTGCTGAAAAATGTAAAGTTAAACCTTGCACCTATAACCCCAATCCAAGATTTAGGACACATCTCTGCACTTTGATCACATTTACACATAATGCCACACCCCTTTTTTACAACAGGCATTTTACCCTAGAAGGGTCCTGGGGTCATGATAAAGATTTTACTCACGGGGGGAAAATAGGTTCCTATAAAATGTGAACTATGGCAGCATATTACTGAGTTTATTACCAGAATATATATCCTATAGTTAAAATCTAATTTAGTGAGCACCATGCTAGAGATTATTTTGGAAAAATGTAATAAAATAGTATTGATCATAATTCTATAAAAGTAGTAGGGGTTGGAAGAGAGAGCATTTTACTATTAAACCATGAACCAGCTGAAGCCCTCCACCATAGCACCAAGTCCCACACTTGCACATTCACACAAATCAACATTAGTAATATTCATACACTGAAAAACATGTACAACAAGACATTAATAATAACATTTATAACCATGCAAACAATCAGAACATTCATTGAAAATAGAATTAACAATACACATTAAACAATTAAAATAATGTTTACAGTATGGATGTGAAAAGCCTAAACCCATCTTTTACACAGCTAAAGCAATCCATAAATATGAAATCCCATGCATGCCATGCAGTTAACTGCCATATTGGAGAGATCAGTGAATAACCATGCAGATGGAGTGAGAGTTAAAATATCAGCTTAAATGTGCATGCAGACCACCAGCACTTGGACATATCTCAAGACTTAATATTTTATTCACATGACGATGTAACAAGTTTACCAACATGCCAAGGCTATAGAGGAAAAACCAGAGCATGCATGACCCAGAGAGAAAACCACCAATGTAATCGCCTGAACTTCATGCACCTTTAAATATAATTCATATAAAGCCAAGCCTTTTAGATGATGCCCATAAAGAAACTAACATGCATAAAAATAAATGTACTAGAAACATACTGGAATAATTAAATTCAACACTGAGGAACATTTTATGTTAGTAGTTTTGACTAAAAGGTGCACTGTCAGAGCACAGCTGAGCCAAAGTGTGTGGGGGGGAAATGTTTGGCTACAGTAAATCAATAAATTTTTCCCCAGCTGAAAACCAGCAAACAATGTGCAAGATGTCTGTGAAGACAGTTTCAAAAAGCACAGAAAAGAAGCAGTTCTGAAGATCTGAAACAAAGCTGCAAATCTACATTCATTCATCGTGGAAACATCCCATATATGTAGCTTCTGTTAGGGTGACACACCGAAACAAAGAATGTAGATAAAGCAAATTTATGCAGCACAGCCCCATCCACCATACAAAGGCTGATCAATGACAATATGCTTCGACCGCAACTCTATATACTGGCATGCTTAGAGTACATTTAACTATTCTCTAGCTCTTACCTCCTTCTTGCGATTCTTTAACATGTTCTGGAATTTGGAGAGCTCCTTGTCTTGTTCAGATTTGATCCTCTTAGCCTCGTCCCTCAGACGATTGGTGTGATCTTGTTCCATGCGTTCAACCGATTGCTTCTGCTGCTTCTCCAGGTTCTCAACCTCTTGGTCATACTGACGCTTCTTTCCCTTAGACATACAGACAGATAGTGAGAGAGGTATTCTAAACCCGTAAAAACTAGGACCTTCTAGCTATCAGATATCTCAGAATTTCACTTCTTGCAACTATGGTGACCTGGCAGAGTCTGCACTGCAGGAAAAAAAAAAAAAAAAAAAAAAAAAAAACACGAAAAAGAGTACCGCCAGTGCTCGGAGATCTCTTGGAATGTTAACTCTTTCATTTATCAGCAGTGTCGGAAACTCCAACAGTGCTGCAGCGCACAATCCTGATTCTCCAATTGTTCAGGGAGAGCACTGATTTTGTTGCAAATGTTTAATATGTAACATCAAGCTACGAAGGTACTAACGGTCATCTCCTGTTCAAAACGCCGAAACAGTTGCTCTTTCTGCTGATGCAGCTTATTACTGAGCTGTTGGTGGGCTCTTTGCTCCTCCTTCTGTAGCAACCTCAGTTCTCGTAGCTCCTGACGCCTATAACAGGAACACACAAAATAACGTTTAAGGGAACACAACACACTGCAAAATCAAAACACACCACAATAATCGAAAAAAAAAATATTGAAAAATGTATTTTGGGCAACTTCACATTTATGAGTGTATTTAACACGAGAGAAATCGATATGAAAAAAAGAAACAGATTCTTTGCCTGAAGAGTATGTTTGGCTGAAAATATAGGGGGGTATAATAATAAAAAACCACAAGGTCTAAATGCACCTACTGGCAGAACCATTTCATAATGTGGTCCATTTTATTACAGCATCCATTTTCCGTACAATCTCAGCTGAGACCTTCCTGAGGGGAACCCATTCACAAAATGTGGTGATCATATTTCACATTTCCTTTCCTTCAAACTAAAAATTCTTTAGAAGTCGAATATAGAAAAATGTACCAACTTTACTGCTGTAACCTTGAAACAAGGATAAGGTCACCCATATACAATCCCCAAAGAGACCTTCCTAAGGGGAAACTGTCCACCGAATGATCCTATTTGTTTTTGTTTAAAAGTTCTTAAACTAAAAAGTCCAGAGAGGTCAAATATACTAGTCCTTCTAAAAAAATTAGCATATTTTGATAAAGTTCATTATTTTCTGTAATGTACTGATAAAAATTAAACTTTCATATATTTTAGATTCATTGCACACCAACTGAAATATTTCAGGTCTTTTATTGTTTTAATACTGATGATTTTGGCATACAGCTCATGAAAACCCAAAATTCCTATCTCAAAAAATTAGCACATCATGAAAAGGTACTCTAAACGAGCTATTAACCTAATCATCTGAATCAACCAATTAACTCTAAACACCTGCAAAAGATTCCTGAGGCTTTTAAAAACTCCCAGCCTGGTTCATTACTCAAAACCGCAATCATGGGTAAGACTGCCGACCTGACTGCTGTCCAGAAGGCCATCATTGACACCCTCAAGCAAGAGGGTAAGATACAGAAAGAAATCTCTGAGCGAATAGGCTGTTCCCAGAGTGCTGTATCAAGCCACCTCAGTGGGACGTCTGTGGGAAGGAAAAAGTGTGGCATAAAAAAAAAAAAAACGCTGCACAACCAGAAGAGGTGACCGGACCCTGAGGAAGATTGTGAAGAAGGGCCGATTCCAGACCTTGGGGGACCTGTGGAACCTGTGGAAGCAGTGGACCGGGCTACAGGTGCTGCATTCCCCAGGTCAAGCCACTTTTGAACCAGAAACAGCGGCAGAAGCGCCTGACTTGGGCTACAGAGAAGCAGCACTGGACTGTTGCTCAGTGGTCCAAAGTACTTTTTCGGATGAAAGCAAATTTTGCATGTCATTCGGAAATCAAGGTGCCAGAGTCTGGAGGAAGACTGGGGAGAAGGAAATGCCAAAATGCCTGAAGTCCAGTGTCAAGTCCCCACAGTCAGTGATGGTCTGGGGTGCCATGTCAGCTGCTGGTGTTGGTCCACTGTATTTTATCAAGGGCAGGGTCAGTGCAGCTAGCTATCAGGAGATTTTGGAGCACTTCATGCTTCCATCTGCTGAAAAGCTTTATGGAGATGAAGATTTTTATTTTTCAGCACGACCTGGCACCTGCTCACAGTGCCAAAACCACTGCTAAATGGTTTACTGACCATGGTATTACTGTGCTCAATTGGCCTGCCAACTCTCCTGCCCTGAACCCCATAGAGAATCTGTGGGATATTGTGAAGAGAAAGTTGAGAGACACCAGACCCAACACTGTGGATGAGCTTAAGGCCGCTATCGAAGCATCCTGGGCTTCCATAACACCTCAGCAGTGCCACAGGCTGATTGCCTCCATGCCACGCCACATTGAAGCAGCCATTTCTGCAAAATGATTCCTGAACAAGTATTGAGTGCATAACTGAACATAATTATTTGAAGGTTGACTTTTTCTGGATTAAAAACACTTTTTTTATTGGTCGGATGAAATATGCTAATTTTTTTGAGCTAGGAATTTTGGGTTTTCATGAGCTGTATGCCAAAATCATCAGTATTAAAACTATAAAAGACCTGAAATATTTCAGTTGGTGTGCAATGAATCTAAAATATATGAAAGTTTAATCTTTATCAGTACATTACGGAAAATAATGAACTTGATCACAATATGCTAATTTTTTTGAGAAGGACTAGTGTATAAAAGCACCAAGTTGACAGTTGTGATCTTGAAATAAAGTCAAAGGCACTCGTATACAATCCCACCCTTTTCATACCCGAGGGACCTGTACACCAAATACAGTAATAATTTGTCATTTCCTTCCAAAGTTTTCACGCTAACAAGTTGTATGGATCGAGAGATGGGTAGAAGCCATTTGTACAGCTCCTGCTCCACTCACTTGGTTTATGGCAGTAGCTGGAAAGGCAATTATTGGTTCTAAATACAGCAATGGAACTATGTAATGATTTACATATAATAAGATTACCTTAAAAACCGCAGTTCTTCACTCTTGGTGTCATTATCAGTAACTATCTTGGAAGTGGTAACACTGACCTCCACCCCATCCACCATGAACTTGCGTGTCTTTTTTAGAGTCTTCTTCTGATATTTGGAATCCTGTTCAAGTACAACCTCATAAACATGAGAAATTTCATAAAAAGGTCTCTGTCTGTCTGTCTGTCTGTCTGTCTGTCCATCATATTCTTACCTGTACTGAAATTGATCCCTCCTTACTTCTGGACAGGAAGCTGGAGATTGAAAGGTTCATATCAATGCTGTTGGTATCTGCTGCTGAGCTGCTTCCTGAATCAGAATCTCTCTCAGCATCAGGTTTAATTGCCACAGCTCTATTCTGATTTACCGCATCTTCCCTAGCTGTTTCAGGGGGTGCAGATTGCTCATTATGTGTTTCAGAAGTTTTCTTTAACATGTTATCTCCCTCATCCTTTTCTCCATTCATGATAATGACAGGCGAGACATCCACAGAGGTTTTACTTTCGTTCAGCATTTTCTCAGTCTCAGCAGGTATATCTTCCACAACCGTATTGATCACCGACTCCGTTTTAATTTCCCCTTTTACAGGCTCCTGAGAATAAACAGCAGTTTTAGACTGCTCCTCTTCACCTTCTGGTTGTGGCTTCTTTTCTTCCACCTCTTCTTTCTGTTGTGCCTCTGCAGGTTGGTCAGCACCAGCTTCTTCTCCCACTTCATCTTGCTGCATATCATTATTCATCTTCTCCGTCTTTTCTTCAACCTCAGACAATTTCTTGGTCGTTTCATCTAAGGATTCCTCACCCTGTTCAGTAACACCGTCTTCAGGAACAATGTTCTGATGTTCAGTTGTTTCTACAGGTTCAGGAGATATCTCTACTAAGGGCTTTGGTGTCATTTCCTCGTCCTCCTTCTCAACCTGATCGCCTTGTTCACCTGCCGTTTTCTTTTCTTCACAACTCTCAGCAGGTTCATTCATTCTGATATGCTCCTTCTCCTCCTCTCCTGTCTCTTCACTGACGGTCACAGTCTTCTGGACAGCATCCTTCTGGGCCTCTGAAACTTCAGGAATCTTCTCTTCAGCAGTGTCTTCTGAAGTCTGGATTTCCTCCTGGCTTGACACGCTTTTGTCTTCAACATGTGAGTCTTTAGGACTGAGATCTGCCATTACAGCTGCTTTTCTGCTCTCTGCCTCAGCATGGTCAGGCTCAGAGGAATTCACAACCACAGCTGAGGTCCTCTTACTGTCCTCAGCTGTTTTGGGTTTTATCTGTGGCTCAGCTTTCTCAGTGACTGATTCCAGCATGGACACATTCTCAGAAAGTTTCTCGTCTTCTAAACTGCCAGTACTGATTTCAGAGAGTGCGCGTTTGTGCCCTCTCACATCCTAATATGCACAAAGAAATAATGATTAAATTGTTGCATTTAATTTAATAGCAGCATTCTACATAAAACCTAACGGGGGGGGCAGAACAAACACCAGTTCATACCGACAATAATCATTTATTAGGTAATGAAAATGCACACCTGTGTGTCTGCCTCCTCTTCTTCCTCTTCTTCTTTACCCTCCTCGATCTCTTCAAACACTTCCGCTTTGGCCTCAGCAATCAGCTCACGTAGTGGTTTATTATCCGTTACACTTAAAACAAATGGATGCTGAAAGAAAATGATATAAACGTATAAAAATACGAGAATATACTGTACATTATGTATGGGTCCTTTTGTTGCTTTATGGATAGGTCACCTGCAGAAGTTGAGTTGCACTCCATCTGTGGTCTACATTCTTATCTAAAGCTTTCTTCAGGAAATCACTGAACTCTGGAGACCTGTTCAATCAAACAGGAGAATTGGATGAAAACATTCTGAACTAAAGAACCAAGAATAGTTCATGACTTGCTTTTAGGAAAAACAACAACAATCAAGTGAGCTCTGTGCACTTTCAAGCTTCACATATGGAGATGCTCTAGGTGGGCGACTGCTCAACTGATCCATCATTACTCATTTTAGCAGCCTGCAACAACATTATGTCACCGATTTTATAAAAAAAATAAAAAAATTTAAAAAAAGTAAAAAAATACTTCCGGGTTAATGTGAGGGACAATTGTATATGCAAATTCTATTCTGCATCACTTGTAGCTGACTACACGTCGTTGATTAAAACAAAAAAGTTCACATAGTTGTGTTCTGCAACTGTACCATCGGGACGGCTGCAAGAGTGTTGGGGGCTCAGACTTGGCTATTTTGAGCAGGACTCTCATAGGGTTCATCTCGTGATTGGGTGGCTCAATCTGTGCCAGCTCTATCAGTGTGACCCCAAGAGACCAGATGTCTGCTTTGTAGTCATATGGTCTGTCTTTTGACGTCTCACACATCACCACTTCAGGGGCCATCCTACAGACAGAGAAAATTATGTAACACAACTTCTGTAAAGAGTTCTACTATTTTTCTGCTTTTCAAACCTTAGCAATATCATTCCATTCCTTTTAAAACTAACCACATTCAAGAATATATTTGTTTGGGAAAAAGAGATGACTAACCAGTACGGCGTCCCAATAAAAGAGTCTCTTCTTTGTAGAGTCCTAGTATTTTTCGCAGACACGCCAAAGTCAGCTAAGTGGAGACATTGACACATTAAATATGCATATGTTTCTTGATAAGTAAACAGGAGGAAACAAGACTTATAAAGGAAACCATTTCCAAAGCTGTTGCACTTAATTTCAATCAGTGGTAAAAGAATATTAATCTCTCAACATCACTTTGATGTCGTCATACTTAATATAGAAATTAGTATGGTATATTCTTTAAAACAAACAAATTAAAAAAAAACCTCACCCAACTTGACATCACCATCTGAAGAAAATAAAATATTTCCAGCTTTCAGGTCTCTGTGGATGATCTTATTGTCATGAAGATATGTCAGTGCCTCCAGAGTCTGTTTACACACCACACGGATCTGTGGCTCCGTCAGTGGCCGCTCCAGTTCTGGGGACATGTGCACAAAAATATACATTTCACTTTATGCAATTGTATATCAGAAAGTTTTTTCCTTTTTTTGGTGATACCTCAAGAATAGGGGCAGTGGTGGTCTAGTGGTATAGGGTGCTGGATTGCTGATCCAAAGGTTGGGGGTTCGAGTCCCACTCTCCACAAGGTTGTCACTGTCCCCCCAGTGCAGCTAACTGGGTTATCAAAGGCGGGCCATGTCTCCCACTGTCTATGGTGAGAGGCATGTAAAAGAACCATTGCTGACTTTCGTAAAGAGTAGCTGCAAAGTCGTCAGCGTGTTTCTGTCCCTTGCTAAAAGGGTTGTGTCAGGAAGGGCATCCGACGTAAAAACCTCTGCCAAATCAAACGTGCGAATCAGATGATTCGCTGTGGCGACTTCCGAGTAAAAGGGAAAAAGCCGAAAGGAAGACAGACATTGGTGATGCCTCAAGAATATTTTCTGTTGTACAAAAAGAAAACCCTTAATTTACTTCTATATTTCTGAGGTTTAACCAAAATTACCAACTAAAGAGAAAATACCAGCTGAAATGGAAAGATGACTCAAATGAAAAGTTTCTTCTTTTTTTTTAAATCTGGAAAAGTGAACCGCTTATTACTCATGCAAAGTAATCTTTGAGTACAAAAAAGGACTGCGGAAAAATAAGTTTTGTTGTTTATTAGTTGTATGATCCTTTATAATAGTATTCTTTCCCCAGGCAGCTGATAACACTGCACTCCTGTGAGAGAGATTTGACTGAATTACAGTGGTACCCCAGTACTTGACCACAATTCATTCCAGACGGCTGGTCGAATTCCGAATCCACTTTTCCCATTACAAATAATGAAAATGATCTTGATCCATTCCATTGTCTTTTGAACAGAAGTTATCGGTACCATAACTCGTACCATAGGTCCACAAATTAAGTGAAAAAAATATTGAATACAGTACACTATGTTATAGTCTGTGTTGTGAGAGACTCTGGTTTTGGCGTCTCTTTCTCTCTATGCATGCAGGCGCTGGAGAGGGGCGTGGCTGTCGTACACGGGTGGAGCGCTCAACACATACAACTGATTCCACTTGCTGAACTTAATAGTTAATGTTTGGAATGTTTGTGTGTGTCTGCTTTTTCCCGCTCCGGCTGAGGGGCGTGGCTGAGCTGCTTGGACTGAATGCAGCTCATACTTGAAATAAGTAATCTCATTTACTCCCTATAAACACAAACCGCACACTCCCCTCAATTAAAGCACGCTTCTTAAGTCCTTTCCCTTTGAATGTGAGCCGTTTGTTGCAGGTGACCCACGGAGCTTGTCAGACAAAGCATGGCTTATCCGGACTTCTGATCCTTCAAGTGCACTTGTGCATTTGAAAGATCAAGCTCCGTGTGTCACCTGCAACAAACACCTCACGTTCCGCAACGTAAACGTTCTGCTTTAATTCCGCATGTTTCCGCAATCATTCCGAAAGTCCTCCTTCTCAAATGGACTAGTGCCATAGGTATTCCTCGAGTGTTCCGTGCTTTCCATAAACGATCCCCGAATTATCCGAAAGTCTTCCTTTGCAATCCATAGCTATTCGTACTTGTTCCGCGGTTAAAACGTGCACTTTTCCGCATTTATTCCTAACTTGTACCGTAGTCTTTCCGTGCCTGTTCCACACATGCCGTGAATGTTCCAAAAGTGTTCCGAATGTACAATTTTCAGTAGGATTTTGACCCATTTTCCATGTAAAAATGCTGAAGTTCTTCCATGGACTGCGTTCCGCAGCTTTCCGCCACAATCATTGCATTTTGTGCCCTCGTGAAATGGAGGTAATAAGTACATGCTTAGATCTCTTCAGAAAGCACATTGTGTGACACTGAGGTTCAGTGAAATGGAGCACAATTTAATTGAGAACAGTTTAAAGGATTCAACAGTCTTTTTACCCAGATATGAAACAGGGGAGGTGGGGACTCACCCAACATGACGGCATCAACTGCACCTCCTGCACAAAACTCAATAAGTATCTAGAAAGAGAAAGATGTAATACAAAAATACCTTTATTACAAGCTGAATTACACGTCTAGAACAACAGCTAATTCATACAATCAGGAAAAATGTAACTGTGGCAAGAAATGGACCAGATATAGTAAAGGCTTTCAACAAAGGTGCTCAGCATCACGAGTTATCAGACTTTGACACTACACCAAATTCAATCTTAAACATAATGAGTGAGAAAATTGTTAGATTATCCAGGTTCAATTCATTCCAAACAATCCACAAATTCAGATCAGATCAGATCAGATCAGATCAGATCCTCCACTGATTAACCGAGACATCGCTCATCAATTATGCATCATTGTATAGAATAGTAGTCATTGGCAAAGGTATACAATTGTAAACTCACGTCAAACCTTTGTCATTTAAGCCACTATTGTCATGCCAAGGGATTTCAAATAGTACAAATAAAATCAATCTAAAGTGTGTATTAAGTTTCTTTAGTGTGAACTACAATGACAAGTAAAGAGGGAACATTGTTAGCCTGCTCGCTATAAAAATTATCACAATTTACAAATCAGAAGGGCAGCAGTAGCCTGGTGGTAATATCAGCTAGATCACACACACACACACACACACACACACACACACACACACACACACACACACACACACACAGGGATCCTTCACTTTCCGTGGTTAATTGGGACCGAGATGCTTACATGACCATCGAAATCCGCGAAGTAGGATCACCCCCCAACCCACCCCTGACTGACATATATGTACATGTATATAATATAATATCAATAAATACATATTCAATGCTATAAATGCTTATAATAACATTTAAACATTACACAAATAATAGATAAGATATAAATAAAATATAAACACACACACATAGACGCGCACACGCAAATGCGCGTGCACACACTCAGATGGGTACCTCACAACAATGATTTTTGATGAGAGATTTTGGGTTGTTTTTTGTTGGATTAGAGGGTTTTTTTTTTGCAGAATTGTCCTTGTTTTTGTGGCATTTTGCTTAACTTGTCCCCTATTCTTCCTTAATTTCCTTATTTTTTTAATTCGATGAATATTTTTCAATGAATTGCAGTATGGGATCCCTGTAGACACATATACATACATACATACATACATACATACATACATACATACATACACATTAATTTGATTCCTTGAGGGATTGGGATGCCAGATAATCTCAAATTCACCCACATTTATTAAAATTTACTGAATTAAACAACTTAATGCAGCCATGAGGCGGGGGGGGCACTAACCAGTGTCTCTCCCCCTTATGCCGGTCCCAAGCCCGGATGAATGCAGAGGGTTGCGACAGGAAGGGCATCCGGCGTAAACTTCTGCCACATTTAAAAAATGCAAATGATCAAAACAAAATTCATACCGGATCGGTCGAGGCCCGGGTTAACAACGACCGCCATCAGTGCTGTCAACCAACAGGGTGCTGATGGAAATTGGACTACTGTTGGTCGAAGACGTCGAAGAAGGAGAGGCGGGAGGCGTGTCCGTAGGCAGAGAGAGAAGAGGAAATGCGTGAGCCTCGGACTGAGAGTAGGGACTTTGAATGTTGGAACTATGCAAGGAAAAGATAGGGAGCTGGCTGACATGATGCAGAGGAGGAAGGTGGACATACTGTGTGTTCAGGAGACAAGGTGGAAAGGTAGAAAGGCTAAAAGCTTAGGAGCAGGGTTTAAACTGTTTTATAATGGTGTGGATGGGAAGAGAAATGGAGTAGGAGTCATCTTGAAGGAGGGGTTTGTCAGGAATGTTCTAGAAGTGAAAAGAGTGTCAGACAGAGTGATGAGTCTCAAGTTAGAAATTGAAGGCGTGATAGTCAATGTTGTTAGTGCTTATGCCCCACAGGCAGGATGTAAGCTAGAAGAGAAGGAGAGATTCTGGAGTGAGTTAGATGAAGTGATGCAGAGTACCCCCAGAGGTGAAAGAGTGGTCATTGGAGCAGACTTCAATGGACATGTTGGTGCAGGCAACAGAGGGGACGAGGAAGTGATGGGCAGGTTTGGTATCCAGGACAGGAACACAGAAGGACAGATGTGATCGATTTTGCAAAAAGGATGGAAATGGCTGTGGTGAATACTTTCTTCCAGAAGAAACAGAAGCATAGGGTGACTTATGAAAGCGGAGGAAAGAGCACACAGGTAGACTACATCTTGTGTAGGCGATGTAATTTGAAGGAAGTCAGTGACTGCAAAGTAGTAGTGGGTGAGAGTGTTGCCAAACAGCATAGGATGGTGGTGTGCAGGATGACACTGATGGTGAGAAAGGTGAAAAAGGCAAAGGTAGAGCAGAAGACAAAGTGGTGGAAGCTGAAAAAGGAAGAGTGTCGTGTTGTCTTCAAGGAGGAGTTGAAACAGGCTTTGGGTAGTCAGGAAGTGCTTCCAGAGGACTGGACAACCACAGCCAATGTGATCAGGGAGACCGGTAGGAGAGTATTTGGTGTGTCCTCTGGAAGGAAAGTAGATTAGGAAACTTGGTGGTGGAATGAGGAAGTGCAGGAGTGTGTACAAAAGAAGAGGTTAGCCAAGAAGAAGTGGGACATTGAGAGGACCGAAGAGAGTAAACAGGAGTACAGGGAGACACAGCGTAAGGCGAAGGTAGCAGTGTCAAAGGCCAAACAGAGGGCGTATGATGACTTGTATGATAGGTTGAAAAGTAAGGAGGGAGAAAATGATCTATACAGGTTAGCACAGCAGAGAAATAGAGATGGGAAAGACGTGCAGCAAGTTAGAGTGATAAAGGACAGAGAGGGAAATGTATTGACTGATGACAGAAGTGTGCTGGGAAGATGGAAAGAGTACTTTGAAGAGCTGATGAATGAGGAAAATGAGAGAGAAAAAGAGTAGAAGGGGTGACCGTTGAGGAGCAGGAAGTAGCAAAGATTAGTAAGGGAGAAGTGAGGAGGGCATTGAAGAGGATGAAGAGTGGAAAGGCAGTTGGCCCTGATGACATACCAGTTGAGGTATGGAAGTGTCTAGGGAGGTAGCAGTAGATTTTCTGACAAGAATATTCAACAAGGTCTTAGAAAGTGAGCAGATGCCAGATGAATGGAGGAGAAGTGTGCTTGTGCCCATTTTTAAGAACAAGGGCGATGTACAGAGTTGTGGCAACTACAGAGGGATAAAGTTGATGAGCCATACAATGAAGCTATGGGAAAGAATAGTGGAAGCAAGACTAAGGGCAGAGGTCAGCATTTGTGAACAACAGTTTGGTTTCATGCCAAGAAAGAGCACCACAGATGCAGTGTTTGCTTTGAGGATGTTAATAGAGAAGTACAGAGAAGGTCAGAAGGAGCTGCATTGTGCCTTTGTGGATCTGGAGAAAGCATATGACAGGGTGCCGAGAGAAGAACTGTGGTATTGTATGAGGAAGTCTGGAGTGACAGAGAAGTATGTTAGAGTGGTGCAGGACATGTATGATAGATGTAAGACAGTGGTGAGGTGTGCTGTCGGTGTGACAGAAGAGTTCAAGGTGGAGGTGGGACTACATCAAGGGTCAGCTCTCAGCCCCTTCTTGTTTGCTATGGTGATGGACAGGCTAACAGATGAGGTTAGACAAGAATCTCCATGGACTATGATGTTTGCAGATGACATTGTGATCTGTAGTGAGAGCAGAGACCAAGTGGAGGAAAATCTAGAGAGGTGGAGGTATGCCCTGGAAAGGAGGGGATTGAAGGTTAGTCTTAGTAAGACAGAATACATGTGTGTGAATGACAAGGACCCAAGAAGAACTTTGAGGTTACAGGGGGCAGAGATAAAGAAGGTGGAGGATTTTAAGTACTTAGGCTCAACAATCCAGAGCAATGGAGAGTGTGGAAAAGAGGTGAAGAAGCGCGTGCAGGCAGGTTGGAATGGATGGAGAAAAGTGTCCGGTGTGATGTGTGATAGGAGAGTATCGGCAAGAATGAAGGGAAAAGTGTACAAGACGGTGATGAGGCCAGCAATGTTGTATGGTTTAGAGACAGTGGCCCTGGGGAAAAGACAGGAGTCAGAGTTGGAGGTAGCAGAGATGAAAATGTTGAGGTTCTCTTTGGGAGTAACGAGGATGGATAGGATCAGAAATGAGTACATCAGAGGGACAGCACATGTTAGATGTTTTGGAGACAAAGTCAGAGAGGCTAGATTGAGATGGTTTGGACATGTACAGAGGAGGGATAGTGAGTATATTGGTCGTAGGATGCTGAGGTTGGAACTACCAGGCAAAAGGCCCAGAGGAAGACCAAAGAGAAGATTTATGGATGTAGTGAAGGCGGACATGAAGGTCGTTGGAGTAAGAGTAGAAGATGCAGAGGATAGGGAGAGATGGAGGCAGATCATTTGCTGTGGCGACCCCTGAAGGGAACAGCCGAAAGGAAAAGAAGAACTGAATTAAACAACTTAAAAAACCTAAAAATTGAAGCGTTATTCCTTGTCTCTCTCTCTCTCTCTCTCTCTCTCTCTGTCTGTTTGTCTGTCAAGCGCGGCAATGCGCGCGCTGCTGGCCATGCCCACAAGACATGAATTCAAAGCGCATTCCCTACTTGACAAAATCAACTTTAATTTGATTCCTTGAGGGATCGGGATGCCAGATGAGCTCAAATGCACTCACATTTATTAAACATTTACTGAATTAAAGCAATTTAAAAACTAAACTAAAAACTAAAGCGTTATTCCCTCTCTCTCTCTCTCTGTCTGTCGCGCGCAAGCGCTGCGGGCCACGCCCACAAGACATGAATTCAAAGCGCATTCCCTGCTTGACCATTTACTGAATTAAAACAACTTAAAAAACTAAACTAAAAACTAAAGCGTTATTCCTTCTCTCTCTCGGTCTCTCTCGGTCTCTCTCGGTCTCTCTCGGTCTCTCTCGGTCTCTCTCGGTCTCTCGTGTGCATGCTGCGGGCCACGCCCACAAGACGTGAATTCAAAGAGCATTCCCTGCTTGACAAACTCAACTTTAATTTGATTCCTTGAGGGATCGCAATTCCAGATGAGCTCAAATGTGCCCACATTTATTAAATATTTACTGAATTAAAACAACTTAAAAAACTAAACTAAAAACTAAAGCGTGACGCTTCCTTCTGTATCTATCTGGGAGGCCAGCGGGGCGGGATGTTGAGAGACAGCCAATGAGAGAGCAACTCGCGCATCGTGTGAAATTTTGATTGGCGAGTTTGAATTTCTTTTCGTAAGAGGGGGTTGTTTTGTATTTCAGGGACGGAAACTCAAGAAAATGTTTTTCGTAATCCAGGGATTTCGTACAAAGGGGTCTTCGTAAATTGGGGGCCGACTGTGTATGTGTATATATTATATATATATATATATATATATATATATATATATATATATTACTTTCTTCTATAATCACCTGAAGAGAGAGGATGGTTTCACCACCCCTCGAAACAGATCTGTAGTGATAAATGGAGTTTCAATACAAAGTCTTTGTCCTGTCCTTTTGTTTATATATATATATATATATATATATACACACACACACACACACACACACACACACACACACGCTCATAAAGTGAATTTTGGCTAATTGGATGGATCAGATTTATGGTGTGTTTGAAGCTCATATAATGGAAAAATCGTTATAAGGTACACTTGTTAGACAAGGTGACACTGTATATTTTAACTTATCCTCACATACACTGCATGCTATGGAGAGCCATTTTTAAGTGAATTGTTACTGCTGAGTGACTTGAGATTGTTCTTCCAGTTTTAAGTAAAAGCGACAGTGTTGATGGAAGTCACACATTAATCTTTAGAAACAAACTGGACCAGAGTATAATTAATTCATAAGCACTTTCTTTGCACGTCTGTAATGGTATATTATCCTCCCATATACAATGATGCCATCTGAAACCACCCAGACCTAAGTGCTTTGGGAGTTCTGTGGCAGAATGAAAGATCTACAAATGAAAGTGTAACAGACGAATAAAACAAGCCATAGATGCTATTAGGAGCGAATTAAACAACATTATGCATAAATCATTTTTCTATGCTGCAAGTTCCGGAATGAGAAGCATAAAACCTGTAATTGGAAGATCAATCACATTACTTATATCACAGCTTTCAATTTTCTTCAGTTCTTGAACCATATGAATATTTTATGAAGTGTAATTGTATTTAAATATAAAGCTTGCATCACAAATAAACAAACTTACAGTTGTGTTTAGAGGTTTACATGCATGAGATGAATGTATGGATGACTGAACATAACTCTATGCATCATTTTGACCACATTGATTTCAAAATACACAAAATAAGCTAAAACTTAAACATCATTTTTAGTATAATATTGGACAATTAGCCTACCACAGAAACAGTATAGTTGAAATAAACACAGTAAGCTCAGTATTAATTCATAACATTCACGAGTATTTGCGAAAATCTCTGGCCACAACTGAAAGCAATTATATTCAAAATAGTGAAGCTACTTACCCACAACTTGCTCTCAAAGTAGAATGCATCAAGCAGTTTAACTATGTACTGATGATCACAGGACGCGAGGATATCTATCTCCACCATATAGTCTTCCAGCTCCTCCTCTGTCTTGGTGTCAATCACTTTAGCAGCAGCAAATATGCCTGTTTGCTTGTTCTGAGCCTGAAACAAAATACATGCAAGATGGTACATCAAAAACAAAGAAGTTAAAAAAAACAAATAATTTAAACATATTAAATCACAGCTGCATAATACCCCTATTTCACTGGAGCACGGAATGCAATGATGGTGGCGAAAAGGCGCAGAGCTACGGAGGAGCTTCGGCATTTTTACACAGACAATGGATCAAAAACCTACGTAAAATTGTACCTTCGGAACACCTTCGAAAAGACACGGAAAGACCATGATGCAATGTCAGAAACCATGCGGTCAGATTACCTTGGGAACCAGTGCAGATTGCAAAGGAAGACCTTCGGATAATTCACAGACCATTCACGGAAAGCAAGGAACACTCGAGCAATGACTACGGCAGTACTCCATTTTTGAAGGAAGAGCTACGGAATGATTGCGGAACAGGCGGAATGAAGGCAGAACGTTCACATTCAACACGGAATGACTGAGGAATGACTGGCGTAACCACATTTCAACGAGGAAAAATCGGCCGAAAACAGCATGCACTTATTAGGTATTAAAAATGTAATGCATTATGCAAAGGACAATAAACAGCAACATGGTCAAATCACAAATAAATGGACAAAGCAATTAGGACCCTGACATGTACAATAGTATAGGATTCTTCTATCACCCTAAAGCGATTTGTTTGTAGATAAATAATGAACAGTTTGTTGTATGTGATCATATTTAATACATGGCTACTTCTAAAATGTTGATTTTATTTATTGATTTGCTAATGATGTTCTTCATGGTATTGGTGGAACATTCTTAGCAAATTTACTTTAAAGAAATGAGATTAATACTGTAAATCAAATACTATGACTGACCAAGTATTCAAATGAGCTGTGTTGTTCTGAAGCACAGATGTCAAACTCATAACTCTGACAGCAATTCATTTTGTCACCCATGAGTGCTTCCAAAGTATGATCATCATGCATTCTCTGCATCAGCCATTGCCATAAAAATAATTAATAATCCAGCCACTAGGTGGCAATAAACATACTTCAAGTTTGAAAGTGGCTTCAGAAAATTGCAAGCTAGCATTGCCAGAAAAAATGTAAATAAATTTAAATACGACAACGGATAAACGAAACTAATTACTTTGCCATGCAGGTTTCAGGATTGTCCTTTTATACCAGGTCCTCGATGAAATTGAAATTTAGTGATGTGGCCCTCAGTAAAAACGAGTTTGACACCCCTGCTCTACACGAAAAGTTATTTAACATTTACATTGTTAGTTCTTGGCAAAAGGTCACCGACATATACAGGCAGTGTATGACTTGGTTCTGACAAGCAGCTCATAAGACGGTTTGGGCGCAAGCCAGATCTGGACATGTATGACTACTAGTATGAATACTGTACCTTTTTACAAGTTCGTGTTAATAATGTAACTGTTTTTTTCTTGTGACGAATGTTTGAATTTTTTTCTCATCTTTTTCTTATTAAATACATGTACATGGTTTAGCCTATTTGATCCTCACAAACAGGCTAGAATCAGCTAGGCTAGACTGATGCTATTCACATATATGATACCCAAGTACAGCACACTCATTAGCTGCCGGCAACCGGCGATTTTGGCGCCTACAATAGCCCTGCTGCCGGCTACTCTGAAATGTTTCTTAAAAAATAAATTTTAAATATATTTTTTTTATTTTTAGGATTGTACAGTTTTATTGATCTTCATATTAACAGGTAACTTGAGATAAGTGATTATAATTGTCGTTTTAGACAGAACGACATACATGCATGCTAAGCGCTTGTGTACTTAGTACGCATGGGTGACCCGGTTTTGTTTTCGAGGCTAGGCTCGATTTGCATTTCTGTGCGTTTCTTGACAAATGTCTGATTCAAAATAAGCTTATTTATAAACAACTGTACACGTTCGTTACGATGTCTAAGCGGCAAGGAAATATCAAGGACTTTTTCAGCAAGTGACCCAAAATATAACGTACACAATTAACACAAGGTAAATTATAAACAGTTGCAATTGTTAACAGATAGCCTACCAGGACTCACCCTCTGATCTATATAAAACCACGTTTACCATATTGCCAGCCCAATGACGGAAAATATCTGGCTACAAAAAAGTTGTCAAGGCGAACTTTTTGGCGATATATAAATCCTTCATTCAAAATCATGTTCTTACAAATATTTATATTTATATAATATTTATATTATACTTGAAAGTGGGACCAACTGACAATATATAAAGCCTATAAAATTCTATAAAATATTGGGGAAATGATTTCTATGATTAGTAACACTGCTTGAGCACAGGAAATCAAATCCTTGAAATAAAATAAATAATATTGTGCCTCTATAGCAGGCCTATTTCAAGGTGATTGGTAATAACAGTCACATACATCATTACAATGTACTAACCTTGAGAAGCACTGCTAAATCTATCATATTTTTGCAGTCAGAATACACCAGAATGCACCATTTAATATCTAAATATACAAAATTTTCCCGGGGGGAGGACCCCCGGACCCCCCCTACCTTCTCCTCTATCACGATGGCGGCTTGTGCCGCCATTGCTCTGCTTACGCATAATTGCCCGCCTGTTACTCTTAACAAATTGCCTACTACTATTCAATTTATTGAGAGGGCTGCAAGTATATTAGCCACTTATTTTTTTTTTTTTAAGTCAACGGTTGTCGTAAAGTCCAACAGTCGTCAAGTCGCGCAAGTCTGAAGTTGGCGACTTCCTGTATTCAAAACTGGAGTCAAAATTATTGCTTACCTAAAGTATACAGCCTCATAAAAATTGTGCTCAAATAAGGAGTGAATCAAACCCTGTGTGATTCTAACCCTCAGAGGTCAATGTTGACACCTAGGTCTGAAATCTTTGTTTTAAACACATATATAGTGATTAGATCTTTTCCCCTGACATAAGTCTGATAATTCACACAAACCTGTCGGGGACTGCAGGGTCTTTTCTTGTAAAAACCTTGGGGTGAAAAAAAAAAAAAGCACTCCAACTCGCATGTATTACATGCAATACATTACATGTATTAGGGGTGCTTTTTATATGCATAATGCAAGGACATCCCGGAATTCCCCACAACATCATAGTCGACCAATCAAAGCATAATCTCTAGGAAATTATGCATGACATAAGCTACTTGATAGACAGTAAACATAAAAAATGAGACGGCAATGAATGACGAAGTTTCTCACCACAGAAGAAGTGAGCACGGCATGATATCATAGCTAACATGTACACGTAACTAACATGTAACACTGCAACGGTCTGGCTACAAAACAGCCTGCAGCTGGCCAGCAGCAAAGCGTAAAGAGTGCACTGATAAAGCAGCTTTATCAATCAACAGAATAAAGACAAACAAGTATGCAAATACATGGGGTGTCCGTCTCCAACGACACCGTAGTACATTGTGCTGAAGTCCAGCAATTCAAAACTTACCCCAGTCACCATCTCCTTCCCCTGATTCTTTTTACTTTGGCTTAATGCCCAGTTTGTGGGTTGGCATCCCACCTTCATGCTTCCACTTCAGAAAAGAAGAATACGAAATGCTTCTGTCTTTCGGCTCGGAATTGCTGTCGTTTGCCATCATGGTTGTGCTCACACAACAGTTGTAGTGTAATTCTGAATATAAAATGCTTTGTAACTGGTCATATCCTCAAGACATCTAAGCAGCAGACCAAAGGGAATAGTCGATACATTTGTGATCATTTCCTGAGTCTTCAGCAATGTTCTGCTCAATCTTCGGTGATGTACAGAGTTGATTTGTGATTCACGCGAAATTCAAAATGTGTTTGGTTGGAGGGGTGCTTTTTGGTGCACCTTGGTCAGATTTTAGGCTCACTATGGGATGCACGTGCTTTAGCACAATTTAAAAAGCAAGACCTATGACTGACCATGCAAATAAGACAGTTTGTCGGCCAAAAGTTAACCAAGTAAAATTGTAAAAAAAATTATAAATAAAATTTTGCAACCCCTATACGTAAATAAATAAACATATTTATAGTAAGCCTCCATCTCAAAACAATTCTAAATTAATAGCAGTCCTCATGGTTAAATGTGAACAGTTTCCAAAAATCTAATGCTTAACATTATAGAGCACTTAATCACTGAATTGGAAGGGTTAAACATGCATTACACTACAAGTCAATTGTTAGTTTGACTTTGCAAATAAACGTGTCCGTAACTGTTGCAACCTTAAAATAGCATCAGTGTTCAAAAAAAAAAGGAACAAAAAAGCAGAAACAAGACAGGGAAGACTTTTCAACTCATAGAGAGGTGTGGCATACAGTTAAAGAAAGCCCTGGTAACTACACTGGACTGTGTTTGATACGAACAGACAACTCAAACATATCACTGATTTCACTCCAGTCAAATAAAGAATAATTTCTGATCAAGTTCATGTCTAGTCACTGATAAGAAGTGTGTATTATTATCTGGGTGTTATAACACATCTATTTTAATTCAGTACTGGGTGGAGTGACAATTTCTGTTTAGTTCCCACACAGCTAAACGTGTCAAGCATATGTCAAGCAAGGGATGTGTAATGTTTATGGACACAAAAACACAGAACAGTGGACACTCAATGGAACAAGCAGAGTGTGTGGCTCAGACTTTCTATTTAGAGAAAGCGCTACATCATTCACACTTACACTGCTTTTCTTTATACTAGAAAACACCTCTCCCTTCTTTCAATCTGTAAGGAAACGGATGCAGCTTTTACGCAACTTAAAGTAGAAAGCCTAAAGCGATATTATGAAAAATGCTAACAGTCGGTCCAGTACGATCACCTTCAGACAAGCGATTCAGTATATAAAAACATAAACACAGTAACCAGTTTACATTAATACTTATTCTTGGATTTACCTAGCAAAGTTCTGATTATATTGAAAGTCTGATGTTTGCATTAAGGGTGGGGGTGTCATAAGGAAAAGTCCTCCGGTGTGACACATGCTCACCGTATTCTCCCGCACCCATCCAACTCACTCTGCTCTCAAGTAATGGGTTTGAGAGAGGACACTTGCTGAGAGCCTCTCCATTTGCTGAATCACCATGCGTCTTTTCACACTTCGCTACACCTCTATAAGATTATGAAACATTAAAATAGATGAAGTGAGTTCAAAACTATAAAGTAACAGTACCTTCCTGAACATTGTACAAATATGCGACTAACATGACAAGATAACAACTAGTGTTGGGAACCAGCCCAATACCATTAATTTGCAATTTAAATGAACTGTGTTGTCTGTGCAGGTAGAAATATGAACAGTTCCTTGAACCCTGCATATGTGCAATGTACAGTAAACATGGCAAGCCAAAATGTAAACATTAAACATGACACACCTGCAAGTGAGCTGCATAGAAATGCTTCTTTTTTTGATGAAAAATACAAAAAAAAGGGTAAATGTTTTGAAAAATAGAAACTACAGCCACAATATTTGCAGCTAATTAACTTGAAAATGGCCCAAAAAAATAAACTGCTCAAGCTTAGGCTTGATAATCCCAATACCCATGCTTTACACATTAGTAAATAAATTGACTGTGGATCTGTTGTGCTGCTTTTGAAATGAATAAATGCAGACATCCCTCCATTCACAGGCTTTACATTCTGTGTTTACAGCCAAGACCAGAAGCCGTGCCATTAGTTTGCTAATTTGAAAAGAGGTTAAATAAAATGAAAAATCTCTGCAATTTGAAGTTGTCACCATTCTGAATAAAAGTCTTGAATCCAGAAACAGGTCTTTAGTCTAATACTATAAATTATTCAGCTTAATTATTTACTAAAATGTATATGATTGGACAAATTGCAATATTGTCTACAGAAGCCATGATGGTTGATTTTTAGAGGCTTTAAACAGAGCTGTTACTCAGTTATTCATAAATAATAATGTTTTCCATGTTGGTAGCCAGGTCCTCCAGTTCCCCAATCTGGATATACAGTCGGCCCCCTACTTACGAAACCCCCTGGGTATAAAAATTCCGGGTTACGAAAAACATTTTCCTAAGTTTTCGTCCCCGGGATACAAAAACAACCTCCACTTACGAAAAGCGCCAAATGCACCATTCAAAATTCAAACGCGCCAATCAAAATTTCACACGATGTGCGAGTTGCTCTCTCATTGGCTTTTTCCCAACATCCCGCCCCGTTGGCCTCCCATTGGCCAGTAGGCAGCTGTTACCCATACTTCCTGTTTGGCACATGCGTGAAGTAGAGTTGACTGTTGGCTTATTGAGATTGATCATGCAGCGTTATATTTCATTATTGCCAAAACCCCTCTACAATCGGGACGATATTGAACCAGATGGAGACCTTAAAGCGAAAATACAGTGACGGAGGCTATTATTTTGGCACAATATTAAAACAGAGTGCTCCGTGGGAGAAGACCTCCGATCTCGCAAGGAAGCAAGTTAATATTGAATGAGGACCTGACTGAGTAGGCCCTTGACTATTCGCAGACTGCAGAGCAACTATCGCGTGATTCAAATTCAGCCAATGGCTGTCCTCCTTCCTGCTGATTGGTTGAGATGATGTAACGCTCCTTTTTCCTCATTCACGCACAAGTAGGCAATGAGCCTTTTTTTAGTGTGTTTTAATTACCAGTTAAGTTCCATGATGTCACTCAAACGCCTGCTAAGCACCAGAAAAAGGTAATAACGTTGGATGTCTCTTCTGAAGAAATATGACTTTCTCCAGAAGAAACGACAGTTTCCTCCGAAGTGCCTGAAGAGGAATAATCGTCTGAACTGTTGTAAAACACTACACTATTAAAGTCTTTTTCAATTATTATTCCAGTACATGACCCTAAGGTAATGTTTAAAATGTTTGTGTGCTATATTTTATTTACTGTGGTGTAGCATGTTTTGTCATTTTGTTTTGTTTATCCAATTTATTACCTTTCTTGTTCTTTTATGTCCTTTTTGTTATGGTCTGTGTTTTGGGGGACTTTGATTTTGGCGCTGTGCCTCTAACTAACCGTTTACTCTCCGCTTCTGCTGAGGGGCGTGGCTGAGCTGCTCGTTAGCTCAAACCTGAATTCACTATTCTCATTTACTCCCAATAAACGAAAGCACGCTCACCTCTGCGCCAGAGGATTAACTGACTGATGTCACATCACCGCTTCTTTGGTTTGTAACGCTCTTTAACTTTCTCACTCTAAAACTCTGCTTTGTACTTGCTCTCACTGAAGGGCGTGGCTGAGCTGCTCGGACTTAATACAGTTAATACCGGAATTCAG
The DNA here is from genome assembly GCA_024760905.1 of Plotosus lineatus. Classification (NCBI taxonomy): domain Eukaryota; kingdom Metazoa; phylum Chordata; class Actinopteri; order Siluriformes; family Plotosidae; genus Plotosus; species Plotosus lineatus. Next base: position 44,293,502 of record CM045736.1, on the reverse strand, counting down.
TCATCTCATGCCTAATGCAGTACGTTCCTCCCGTGGGCATTTTTGAAAACTACAGTTCTGCATTTTTCTCAAAGAGAATGCATTTAAAGGTGTTTTTATATGTAGGCTGTATAATGTTTATATTTTATCATCAATAAATATCACAGTAAAAAATTAGTTTTTCTTAATCATTACTACATTAATACTGAATTAATGAGTAAGACTGTCTATAGAATGTGTTTAAAAAGCATATTTTAGCACATGTAATAGATACATAGTATTTTACTTCTCATTCGCACATGTGACGTGATACATGGGGTTTTACTTCCGGGTACAGAACTCACGGATTATCTTGATTCGCTGGAGGGCCCGGAACCAAACCCCCGCGAATGTCGAGGGCCTACTGTACTGTAATTCCGCTTTAAATAAAACATCTCATCCATTTAAACATTTAAATAGAATTGTTCCGTCAGCTGCGTGTTGCATGTGGGTGGGGCCGAGTTTTGTGTGTGTGTGTGAGTGAGAGTGTGTGTGCAAGAGAGAGAGAGTGTGTGTATGTGTGTGTGTGTGAGAGAGAGAGAGATAGAGACAGACTGTCTACAGAGTCAATCAAAGATGAAAGGAAGCTTAACTTAAGTTTTTAGTTTAGTTTTTTAAGTCGTTTAATTCAGTAAATGTTTAATAAATGTGGCGCATTAGAGCTCACCTGGAATTTGTTTGTTGAGTTTGGACCTCCAATCTGTCAAGAAGGGAATGCATTTTAAATTCCACGTCTTAAAATGCTCCAGGTGTCCTGCTTGTGGGCGGAGCCCGCAGCGCCACAATAAACATTTAATGTGTATACAATACACATTTAATGTATACTGTACTGTTTTGTGTGCGTGTGTGTGTGTGTGAGAGAGCGCGAGAGAGATACAGAGGAACAGGTGTGTGTGTTAATAAAAAATGTTTAATAATGCTTTAATGAATAAATATGTTGATAAAATGGTTTAATATGGTAATAAAATGTTTAAATGGTTTAATAAATTTTCTTTTAACACATATTTCATACAAAATTGGTGTACTTTTATCATTTTTAAAGGGTTAATGGGGTAATCTTGGGATCCTTGGAACGAATCAGGCCTTTTGCATGTAAAATGCGCCCGTACTTACGAAACTCCCGCGTTATGAAAAAAGGCTCTGGAACAGGTTAATTTTTTTAAGTAGGGGGCCGACTGTGGGGCCGGTGGTGTAGTGGTTAGGGAGCTGTGCTCATGATCCGGAGGTTGTGAGTTCGAATCCCACGGAGACCTTCACTGTGCTAAGACCCCTGGGCAAGGTCTCAACCACAAGTGTGCCTCTGTTCACCCAGCAGTACAAATGGGTACCAGTAAAAATATACTGGGAAGGTAACCTGCGATGGACTAGAGTCCCATCCAGGAGGAGTTGAACTCCTGGTCGCTTCACGCTACAGAAACCGGGGATAAGCACCAGCCTGATGAGCCACGAGGCTCGGGTGTAAAAACCCAACAGACTTTACCTTTTACTACTAGGGGGCTGACTGTATTGTATAGTGTGCTCTATAGAAGCTATATGTATGGAGACACCAGCCTGAACTCACAACGCTTACTAGCAAGTGCACCAAAAACACATCACAATAGGTCACCATTCCTCAAACACTTAAACAAAAAATCCCCTTGTATAAATGTACAAGTCTTTCATGGAAGACTATTGTCACCTACACGGCTTATTTCCACTAACACCGAAATTTTAATATTACATAATTGATTTCATGTAAAAATAATAATAATACTAAAATAGAAGGTGAAAAATGGCATTATCATGTGAAGATTCTGACAAAGTTTGATAAACATCCATTCACAGATTTAGCAGTTACGATACATTAAAAGACCACTGTGAGGTAATGACAAAGTGCATGTATTGCCATGGGAAGCCTGAAAAACTTATTAATTAAAAAAAATAAATAAATCAAAGAAGCACTCCCAGTGCAAGGTGCCTGCTACAGACACAAATGGATTCTGGTGATTAACCTGAAAATCTGCCTAGGCAGGTTTTTCGTCAAACTTGGCACAGTTATTATAAATATCTTGCCCTATTGGACATTTCACAAACTTTCACTCAGATATTATTTTCACTTAACCTTGATTGATTTTTTTCCCCCCAACATAACCCATCCAGAAATCACCTCCAAAATTTCTTACTTGGGCTCCACCCTCCTCTAGAAAAATATCAAAATCTGTGCATAACTTGAGTTATACTGCACATAAACAGTCAAATTAACAAACAAATTAACATATATGAAAACATAACCTTGTGGACGTAATAAAGCAGGTGGTGCAAACTAGCTTTATGTTATAAAGATTCTGTGAAAGCTTTTTAAAAACCCATTTAAAGATGTTATGGGTTAATAATGGGAAGGCCTTTGTGGAGAAACAATAAAGTCGCTGTTTATTTATGGGAAAGCCCAAAAATTTATTTAATATAAAAATAAATGCTGAGATGCACATCAGTATATTATAAATAAAATTATGTGCAGGTTTAGTTGAAATAAGTTGACTGACTGGGAAGAGTTAAGGAATAGAAGCGTGACAACAGACTCAAGACTGAATGATCCCTATGTATCACTCCAGCTTCACGGGCAGACAACACAATATTCAGAACACATAAAAATATGCCAGAATTAAGTGCGATTATGACTTCACATTAAATACACCACTGCCACATAGCTGTTGGCCTTATCGGTGGTTGAGCTACATTTTGATCTAGATTTATATACTGTACAAAGGCCAACAACAACATTTTAAGCTAAAAGAAATACTGTGCATTGTATTATGGGTCATAATCAAGTGGACTGTTCACTGTGTATAATTTTTCACAGTTCAGACATTACAGTAGTGCACTATACTGTGAATAAAGATTTACAATCTGCGCTGAGTTATTACATCAAAAAAGTGAAGTGGATGACACTAAAGGAACACACAGTCAACTGAATGAAAATACACAGTGCATTCCACAATAGGGTGCAGTAATAAAACAATTGAACAACGTGTCTGAGAAACCATCTATGAAAGGACTGACTGCGTAAATAAGATTTTAACTGGTTCTTGCTGACTTTTGCTATTCAAAGTTTCGTCTTTGGATCACTCTCTGAGCTAATCAGTTACTGTTTATTTACCCACGACCATCTAGCCCACTTATTCTTCACTTGAATGTGTATGGAACTTTTAATTTTTATTATTTAAATCCATTACACACTTTATCTCTTATATTTAGAAAATTGAATGTTGGTCAGAAACTTGGCTTCCTCTGACACCACTGAAACATATGTGAGCCACTCCACCGAAAGTAGGCTCTTGTGTCCAAAAATGAAAAATGAGCTTTTGACAGTCAGATAGAGGAGGCCCAAAGCTGCAAAATGCAGCAAAACATTTGTCAAAACCTTGAAAACTGACCGAGCTGTACCATTTCTTGTGTCAGTATTCAACTAAAAATTTCAAAAGACGTTTTGAAGAAAAATGAGCACAAAGATTGCACTTCTTCCAAGATCATTAGTCCTTAGCAACCAAACATTTTTATGCCCTTCAGCCATATAAACTTTTATAAAACATGTCTAGGAAAAGTTTTAGGAAGAGATGATAAGAGAAATCATCCTCCTTTTAATCTGACAGGCCCTTTTTAAACCTATCAGTCACCGTGGTAACCCCCAAAAAATGAACAAAAATGGCTTTTTTTTCCATTTAGATCAGTATGTATCTTTTCAACCATTATACAATATAAAGGTTTAAATGCCTTAAAATGATAGTGAGTGAAGGAAAAAAAAAAAAAAAACACTGTCAGGTTCAAACAATCACACTGAAATTAAGAAAACTAAGAAAACTATATAACAAAACTCTCTGATCTCTTTATACAAGTAAGCTTCATCAACTCTGCCCTCATCATTATTATCTTAATCTGTGTTGCACTGCATTCAGTACAAGAAAACCAAAGACTGGCTAAAACACCACCAGCAGTTCCAAAGCAGGTAGCGTTAGCGGCTTCATTTTCATGAGGTGACAGAGAGTGAAAATAGTGGCAAGACAGAGGCCAGGTGGAGAAGAATAACGGATGCGGTGGCATTTCATATACCAAAACACAAGATCACGAGATACATGTTAGAAAAGACTGGATTCAAACACATGCTGAATGCGGTAGACTCCCATTATGAGCTGCTAGACGAAGCCTGTGCCATCGCGGACAGACTTAGAACTGAGATGGAAACATACCTATTGACCCCTGAGATAAGTGAGGATGCTGATCCACTTCAGTGGTGGAAGAAACACAAAGACAACCATCCAAGACTCTGCAAGCTAGCCAAGAAATAGCTCTCAATCCATGCAACACGGGCCCCATCACAGAGGCTCTTTAGGGCTGAAGGGAACATTGTAATATGGCACAGGGCATCTCTCAAGCCAGATGGTGTAGACAGGCTTGTTCCTGCCCCCCCAAAAAAATTACAAATGTTACTTCAAATGTAATGAGAGACTGAAACAAACTGACTGCAAGCAACAGTGCAACTTACTGAAACAATATAAGACTGACATTAACCCCACATCGCTCATAGCTAGGGATCATATGAAAGTCTCAGATGATTTTGTTATGTATTTACAAACATTTCAATTTGTTTGCACAATTGTTTTTTTTTTCAAATCAGCATATAGCATGCAAATAAATAGTATTTGTATTTTTGCCTGATGGATAAATTTTTTTCAAGCTTTATTTTTAAAAATGTGGAAGTCTTGTACTTTGTTCTTTCATCTGTTTAAGATGATAGAAAAACCTTGTATTTTTAAAGTGAAGTTTAGTAAAGTTGTCACTTTAATACCAAATAAAGAACTTCATCTTTGTTTACAAATAACATGTTTATTTTCAAATTAAATTTGAATGTGAAGTTAATACTTTAAGGGATTCATCTATGTCTGGTTAAGGAGACTGTTAAAGTTGCCACTTTACTAAGCCCAATGGGAATTTATTTCAATATTATCAATATTTGAAATCCCTTATTCTGTTGTTTTGTAGTTTCTACCCAAAAAAAATAAAAAAATAAAAATTGAATTTGAAAATAGTGTTTCCAGAGGGGACAAAAATAGAATTTTATTTTTGGCCAAAATCGTGCAGCCCTACATTCAATGTAGGGCATTTCACACCCAAGCCTTATTCCCGGCTTCCGTAACATGAAGCTGCCAGGAATTCAACTCCTCCTGGGTGGGATGCTCGTCCATTGCTTGTTAGCTTCCCAGTACAGATGCTCCCCGACTTATGGTCATTCGTTTTATGGGGGGGAGGGGGGGGGTTCTAAAAAAGAAAAAAATTGTGTCAAATTTTGAGTTTAGCGTGCTCCCTGTAGTACGAGACCTACCTACGTAGTACGCTGACGTAATGACACAATGATGTAATGACACAATGATGTAATGACGCTGCGTCCATTGTTTACAAACGACAGACTGAACTTGCTCCCGGTTCCTGCCAGTTCAGTGGGTGTTACCCTTGTGTTAAGACGTTGTCTCTGTGATCTTTGTGTTTACACTGTTTTGTGGACTTTTGTAACCCTAAGCAAATATGGTTGGTCAGAAGCGTAAGCCTACGAGCATAGGTGCAAATTTTCCGACACATGCCGGAATTTCCGGTTTTCCCAAGACTGAATTAACTATCTGCTCGGATCGGCGCAATCTAACATGCATACTCAGTTAAGCAAAGAGAGTTGTAAAATGAATGAAAACTCAAAACCAGACAAGAAAGAGAACTCTCCGCTCTGCTGGTGATTCACATCAGTGCAGGCCGAGTACAAAACAAGTATTTAACGGCACCCTTGCTCACTTGAAAGACCGGAAGTCCGGATAACCCGCACTGTCTCAAGCACAAGTAAGTGAACTACTTTTGGTGGAGCGTCTCACATATTGTAAGCGTTGATTGGCTGTTTTAAGCTTCATGGAAAGTGACTCGGCTCAGCTTCATGTAAAGTGACCATCCGTCGACCATCGGAACCATTTACAAGCAGAAAGATCGCATCATAGAGAATGTTAAAGGTTATATTTGATACTGTATTTGATATTTGATGAGTGAATTTGATTAAAATTTATCTATTTGAAATTATTTTGCTTGAATTTAATTTATTTGAAATTAATGTTGATATTATTTCATATATTTGATATTATTTTACAATGTTATATTTATTATAATTGATTTAGGGGTGTTTTATAAAATACGGTAATGGTATTTATGGATGTATAGTACAGTATGAACGTCATACGTCACTGGAACGTACAGTAACAATTTACGTTTGTTTTTCACCTTACGTTCGGCCGTCCGTATTTGCTGCTGGGTGAACAGAGGTTCACCTTGTGGTTAAGACCTTCCCCAGGGGTCTTAGCACACTGGGGGTCTAACTGAAAAACACAACCTCCTGATCATGAGCCCAGCACCCTAACCACTACACCACCGGTCCCACTACATTCAGTGTAGCCTAAAGTAATTAATACATTTTGCGTTCATGTTTAGTGTTCCTCTGACACAATGGCCAATTAGGTAGTTACTGAAGAAATGCATATTGGCACCAGATATCAATCACTGAGAATTAATCATGACTTTGCCGTAAGAGGGAAGAGTTAAATGTGCACTGAACCTGAAAACCTACATGGGTTTAAACATAGTGAACCACAAACCGTTAACTACACTGAATTTAAGTTTGAACACTCTCTGTGGTGCAGCAAGTTAAAAACACAAGCCAACAGTGGTCAAAAATGGCAGAGGGGGAAAAAAGAAACAAAAACCAACGATGAGGCACAAACATGCGCAGTCTTTATGCCCTTTATGATGTCAGGTTCATCTGTACCACGTATCATATTCCAAATCCAATTGTTTTGTCCCATAGTACACTTGAACCTTCATCAATAGCCTTTTGTGTATTTCGCATATAATAGAGAAACGCTGGCAGCCGATTACATTAATGAATGTAAGAGTCATTAATACCAGTCCTGGACAGCCTGGTGGTTTGGAAAGCCATTCAGCTTACACTTTTTCATAACAATAAGAAAACGTCAAAGTCCTGTACACACGTCGCTGATCTGATCCAGATATTTTGCCTGCAGAAAGCTGTTGATGCCAGGTCACACAAAATGTCACAGCTGCAAAGATTACCACATGAGCTTAATCATAACAGATTGTGATATCCTGGTACATTGCTGATGATTTACATGTTTCACAATCTCAGTACATTTCCATGTTGCTGGTTATAATATTATTGTATTTTTTATCCAAAATCATGCACATAACTGTACATTAACAACTAAAGGTATCCTCTCACGATACTGATCATGGACCCAATTTGAGCCAGTCATATCACAATGTTAGTCCGATTATTTGGCCATCACATTTACAGCATTTGGCAGATTTCCTTATCCAGAGGGACTTATATTTTTTCCTCGAATTTACACAACTTACCTAATGAAGGTCAAGGGCCTTGCTCAAGAGTCCAACAGCGGCACAGGAGTGGAACTTGGGCTTGAACCCTGACCTTTAATCCAAACCCTTAATCCCTGTGCCACCACTGCCCCATTTTTTTTCGAGATGCATTGATGTTGATTGTCTGCGTCTCCAATACAGTGAGTCGTCGACTTACGACCGCGTTTGGTTCTGGCAGACCAGTCGTAACTCGATCTGGTCGTATGTCGACTTTCCATCCAAAGACACTCACGCCAAACAAAAACAGATTAATAAATCTCGCGCATTTAAATCTATACATCTATTTTCAATTCCACGTCACTGTGACACGCAGCGGAGAGCCAATCTTTTCTGTACTCCAGTGTGTGGGCGGGTCCGCTAGCTTCAAACTCCAATTTTATTGGATTATAACAACAGCCACAGACTGAACGTGTTGTTTGAGTAAAGAGATAAATTTCCCTCATTTTGATCGGCTCCTTTCAACGAAGCCAAGCACAGCTGGCAAGCAAACACAAATGGACGGCCATGGAAAAACTTCAACCCGCAGAGCAGCCGATTGCCAAAACTTGGGACGCGCTTCCTGTCACATAAACACTGCAGCGTGTGAGTCCAATAAAATTAGAGTTTCAAGGTATCGGACCCGCCCACACAGAAAGGATTGGCTCTCAGCTTCGCGCCACAGTGACGTGGCATTGAAAGTAGATGAATAGATTTGCTCTGAGCAGTTAGAAAGTGAAGCTGCATCATCTCCTGCTTTGCCTTTTAAGATGCTGGCGCTGCCGGGAGCACAAACAACTGTCGTACGCAACACTCGCACTGCACTGCCATGAATCATGCTTCACGACTTTTGCGGTCATAAAGTTGATCATACGTAACTCGCATAGGTCGTAAGTCGACGACTCACTGTACTCCAAAAACCACCAACAACATTTCTCTCATTTTAGTCTAAATACGGTATTAGACTGATCATTACTAATGTAACTGAATTTTTTCATATCTTCCTGTGTATTTGAACACAAAACACACATGCACAATCTTTTAACACTCCCAAAATGTTTAATCCTTCCATAAAGTTTTCCACGAAATTCTGTAATATCCTCTGACACAACATTGGAATATAACCAGAGCACACCTTTGTGCACCATATACACCGTCCTGAGTAAAAGATTACAGGTATTTAACATGTACCATCCCAGTGACAGGAAAGAGAACAGTGTGATACCTACCCAGCCTGTGTTGAATCAGATGTATTTGACCTGAGAGTGCTTTCCAACGTGTTTAGGACTGGGATTAAACATCCTTGCACAAAAACCGATGATATAAGATAAACATAAACAAGCTTGCAAACTCCTCCATAATTTCTGCATATGACTGTACTGTGAGTCAGACTAAATCAACAGACAGACAAGCAAAGACAAAATGACTAAACGTCATGGCAAAACTGAACTAATCAGCTTCACCGGTCATGTGCATGGTGTGGGGAGGGGAAAAGGGGGTGTGGGGAGGGGAAAAGGGGGCTTGGGACGGGGGATGTCTCCGTCTAGTACATTTTGATCGAAACTAATGCACCCATAATCTGACATATTTACCTTGTAGACCTTTCCGAAGGCTCCATCTCCGAGCTCTCCCACAATCTCCCACACTTCCTCCGGATTCACGTCTCTGTGAACGTGCTCATATTGTTTTTTCTTTTTGTCCAGGCCAAGCTTAAATATCTTGCGCAGGTTGAAAAAAGACATTTTGCCACTCGAAAATAAGTTTAAATAATAATTAAAAAAAAAAAACTCAATCTATCAGACACTAAGCTGTATTCAACCAAGTTTGCTAACTAGCTTGCTAGCTCTTTCCACGTATTCAATAATTATAATAATACACCTAAAATACAGAAATATGTCTCTACTTTATATTGAATGTTCCGAAAATTATTAGCTTACTGAGAACCGAGAAATTTTGTGGGGAAAAATTGTGTAGGTGATGTCCATAAACATGTCTATAACGGTACTGAAGCACCATCCACCATACAGACAAAACAACAGTCCTCTACTTGAGCTCCTTTTATTTATATTCTCGGATTTAGCATCACAATTAGAGCTGGACTTTCTTCAAGAAAATCCGCTTTCGAGAGAAATTTAGCTTCACCTCGTCAGACAAAAAGGCAAAAATGGATACAACCGTTTAATTATCCAACAGAACTAAGACAACCAAACGGAAGAAAGCGAATGCTGAAGTCTAAACTCCTCAGAAAGCTGCGAGCTAGCATACAGTCAATACCACACAAACGGTCACGGCCCAGCCGGGCGCGCGCGCGCTGCTGCTGCTGCTGCTGCTGCTACCTCACTACCTCTCTCTCTCCTCAGCCTGTTCCTGGTTAAAGAAAGAAAATAAAAACAGGCCTAAAACCACAACCCGCACTACTCTACCCTATTACCGTACATATCCCATTTAGTCAGCCCGGAAGAACTGGCTATTGTGTTGGTATCCGTTCTCGTGTACAGGAAACCACATTCTGTTAAGTCCAACTTCTGAAAAACAGAGATGAAGGAGCCGTCGCCACTGGCGAGAGAAAAGCGCGTGCACAAGAACGACGATGAAGAAAGCAGTTCGCGCATGCGCGCTGCGGTCCAACGGTGACGCTCAAACTCAGCAGGAACTGGAGTTGGCAGCAGTAAAGTATGTAATGTGATGTGATAGAATTATGTACTGCTTAGAAGAAAGATTATATAAAATATATAATATAATATACTTCATATCTACGTATGAAACCTGCAACCTTCTTACCTTTAATTTGTGCAACTTAGACATAGAATTAAATTAAAAAAGTTTTTTAAATACATAAAAACTGAGAAGGAAAATTATCACTATTATTATTAATAATAATAATAACAACAATAATAATAATAATAATAATAATAATAATAATAATAATTCATTCATTCATTCATTTAATCATTCATTATCTGAACAGCTTAATCATAATTAGCATTGCGGGGAGGCTGGAGCTCATCTCATCCGACTCTGGGCAAGAGCACAGTACAGTACACCCTGGACAGCTCGCCAGGCCAATGCAGGGCAGACACACACTGACAGCTATGCAGCTACTTTTGACGAAAGTCAACAATGGTTCTTTTTCAGCCTCACCATGGACAGTGGCAGACATGGTTGGCCTTTGATCACCTAATTAGCTACACTAGGGGGCAGTAGTGACAACCGTTGTCAGTGGAGCTTGAACCCACAGCCTTGGGATGCCGAACTTGTGTATTTTTATATATCTCAGGGCAACATACACAACTTTTCACACTCACCCCTAGAGGCAATTTGGAACAGTCAATTAGCCTAACCTGTATGTCTTTCGATTGTGGCAGGAAACTGACATACGTACATAGAGGAAAAACCCACAACAGTAAGGGAAGGAAATTCAAACTCTTCACAGAAGCTTCTTCTTCTTTTCCTTTCGGCTTTTCCCTTCAGGGGTCGCCACAGCGAATCATCTGCCTCCATCTCACCCTATCCTTTGCATCTTCTTCTCTTACACCAAAGACCTTCATGTTCTCCTTCACCACATCCATGAATGCAACCTTCAGAATATAGGCCTAGACCAAATGCAAATACAGTGGCCTCTACTGGAGACTAGAACTTAATGCAGTGATCAAACATCTGACAGTGTCATTCAGTGAGCTAAGATCAAAGATGGTGGATTCTCTGAGTATTTCCTTCCTCACTGACTTTCCAACTGTTGAGCAACTGGAGGAAATCCTACACGAAGGTCGGTTATCATGTAATCATGTTGACGAAGTTTGGCCCAACTTGTTTCTGGGAGACATGTAAGTCCACGAAGGTTTACTGTATGGTTCTAAGGTTGCATTAAAAGTAAACTCTTATTTTCTAAAACAGCATTCTGACCCTTCTACAGGTACATGTCTCATGATAGATATGGACTTTGGAGACTTGGTATAACTCATGTTCTGAATGCTGCTCATGGGAAAATGTGTTGCAAAGGTAGTGATGATTTCTATGGTACCACAGTGCAGTACTACGGGGTAGCAGCTAACGACCTGCCTACATTTGATATTTCACCTTTCTTCTATCCTTCTGCAAAGTATATTCATCAGGCTCTTAGCATTCCTGGAGGTATAACACACTCATTTTTCTGTTGTAATAAAGTGTATTGATTCAATGTGATTAATGCTGTTGTGCTACAGTATGAAAATATTTCATTCATTCATTCAAATGCCGAACTGGTTAATCCTACCAAGGTCGTAGGGAGGCTGGAGCCTATCTCTGTTGGCTTAGGGCAAAAATGTGAACCCGAAAAAGCTCGCCAAGCCATCACAGGGCCCACACAAAGAATCATCCACACTCACACCTTGGCACAATTTCTAACTGTCAGTTAACTAATTAGACATATAACATGCAAACTACATGCAGAAACGCCCTAACCTAGCCCAGGTCTAAAACCCAGGACCTTCTTGGTGCAGAGCAGACATGCTAACCCCTACATCACTCTGCCACCTTCATGAAATATACGTAATATTATCACCATTTCAATATGAATTCCTTTATTTATTTTCTCGAGATGGGTGGTTCCAGAGCCCAAGTTCTGCATTTAGGTGAGTCCAACTATATCTAGTCAGTATTTCTCAACCTCACACACCAGCCCAGGTGCCTTTCCTGCCAGAGAGGTGATATTCCATGTCCAAAGAGTTAGTCAGTAAGCGAGGATCTGTCCAACAGAACCCATGCCTTCGACTGCCATCTGACTCAAACTGCACCCGACCCCAATAGCCTCTCCCACAGGTGGTGGCTCTATGAGAGGGCGGACCTATGTCTTCTTTTCGGACCCATGTCTCCTTTTCGGGCTGAGCTTGGCCAGACTCCATGGGCACCAGTCGCTCGCCTTCAAGCCCCTCCCCCAGGTCTGGTTCCTGGAGGACCCTGTGACCTGTATCCGGGCAAGGGAAACTGTGTCCTTTTACATTTCTCCTTAGGGGTCTTTTGAACTACACTTCATCTGGACCTTCACCTAGGACCTGTTTGCCTTGGATGACCCTACAACATAACTCCTAGGATCATTAGAACCTGCAAACCCATCCACCAAATTAAGGTGGCGATTCAAAAAAGTGGACTGGAGTGTGTGCTCCAATTATCGTGGAATCACATTCCTCAGCCTAGCCAGGAAAGTCTATGCAGGGGTGCTGGAGAGGAGGATCCGGCTGATGCTTGAACCTCAGATTAAGGAGGAACAATGTGCTTTTCTTCTTGACTGTGGCACTCTTGACCAACTCTATACGCTCTAGAGGGTCCTGGAGGGGGTGTGGGAATTTGCCCAATCTGCCATGATGTGTTTTGTGGATTTAGAGAACGCTTTCGTCCATATCCCTTCCTGTGTCTTATGGGGTGTGCTCCAGAAGTACGGTGTACTCGACCCGTTGCTACAGGCCATTCACTCACTATCACTGGAGCCAGAGCTTGGTCCGCATTGGTAACAACAGGTTGAATTCATTTATGGTGAGGGTTGTAGTCGGCCAAGGCCGTCCTTTGTCACCGATTCTGTTCACAATTTTTATGGAAAGAATTTCTAGGTGCAGCCGCGGTGTTGAGGGGTTCTGGTTTGGTGGCCATCAGATCTCGTCTCTGCTTTTTGCGAATGATGTCCTTTTGGCTTCATCAAAGACCTCTGGCTCTCAATGGACTGATTCACAGCCAAGTGAAAAATGGCTGGGATAAGAATCAGCACCTCCAAGACCAAGGCCATAGTTCTCATCCGGAAAATGGTGGAATGCACCTTCCGAGTCTCGAACGAGGTCCTGCCCCAAGTGGAGGAGTTCGGGTATCTCGGAGTCTTATTCATGAGTGAGTCCATGAGTGCAGCCTCTGCAGTAAAGCGGAGCATGTCCCGGTCTACCATGGTGAATAGCCGCAAGGCAAAACTATCAATTTACCAGGTGATCCAAGATCCAACCCTCACCTATGGTCATGAGCTTTGAGTAGTGACCGAAATAACAAGATCGCAGACACAAGTGGCTAAAATAAGCTTGCTTTGCAGGGTTGCAGGGCTCTCCCTTAAAGATATGATGAGAAGCTCAGCTATCCGGGAAGGTCCAGTTGAGGTGGCTCAGGCATCTGGTTAGAATGCCTCCCGAACACCTCCCTGGTGTTTCGGACATCTCCAACTGGGAAGAGACCCCGGGGTCAACCTAGAACTTGTTGGAAGGATTATGTCTCTAGGCTGGTATGGGAATGCCTTGGTGTCCAACCAGAAGAGAAAGAGGACGTGGCTGGGGAGAGGGACATCTGAACCGCAGTGCTAAGACCCTGCGATCCCACCCCAGATAAAGCAGAAGAAGATGATGATGATCTGGATGTACAGCAAGAAGGCCTAGGTTTGGCTCAGGTGCTTCTGTGTGGAGTTTGCATGCTCTTCCAGTGCTTGTGAGGGTTTCCTTCAGGTACTCTGGTTTCCTTCCACAGTCCAAAAACATGCACAGTAGATTAAGTGGCTGTTCCAAATCTCCCTAAGGGTGAATGTGAATGGTTGTGTGTGTGTGTGTGTGTGTGTTGGCCCTGCAATGAACTGGAGAGCTGTTCAGTGTGTTCCCCACCTTCATCCAAAGTGGGCTTAGATGGGTCCCAGCCTTGCCACGACCCCAATTAGAATTAAATGACCTAATTAGTGATCAAGTGAAAATGAATGAATATTTGGATGTTTTGGTTTTTTTTAGCTCAAAGTGTTGAATAGTCTTTTGAAAGTATGTTAAACATTGATTCTGTATTTTTACCTCAAATCACAAATTTTAACATAATCCGTCAGATTTTGCAAAATAAGTTCTTTATTTTTATGTATGATTTTATCCTGCTTTAAAAAAAAAAAAAAAAACTTTAATCTCCTGTGTAAAATATTCTGTGCAACAAAGACATCAATTCACGTGATGTAATATTTCATTCCATTGTTTCCCTCAGCGAAAGTCTTTGTGCATTGTGCTGTTGGTGTAAGCCGTTCTGCTGCCCTGGTCTTGGCTTATTTAATGATTTATCACAACTACACATTAATGGATGCTATCCTCAGAGTTAAAGAGAAAAGATGGATTTTTCCAAATCGTGGATTTCTCAAGCATCTTATAAATCTGGACGCCGAACTAACCAGCAAACCCCAGAAGGACTTTTCTGTGCATGAAGGAAACTAGGAACCACTTATCCACCAGGAACACTGGGGAAGACACCATACATCTATTCACACTCACATTCCCACCTATGAGTAATTTAGAGTGACCAGTTGACCTACCCTGCATGTCTATGATCAGCAATATCCACTCACAGCAAGAAGGTTTGGGGTGTAAGTCTCTGAATAGAGTATACTGCATTTTTTTTTTTTCAAATTGTATGTTCTTCTCGTGTTTATGTGAGTTTCTTCCCGGTACTCCTACAGTCTAAAGACATGGCTTAGGTGACCTACGCTTAATTGCCCATAGATCTGAATTTGAGTGTGAATGGTTGTCTGAGTCTGGCTTAGCAGTGCAATCGATTGGTTACCTGTTCAGGGTGTACCTTGCCTCTTGCTCCAAAGTCAGAGAAGATTGCCTTCAACTTTCTTCTCAGACTTGACAGAATGGATGGATGGATGGATGGATTTTTTTTTTAGTTATTTTATTGCTCTTCAAGGATCTTTAATAGCATATGAATGCAATACTATCAGCTGTCACTGGGCAGTCATAACCACTTAAAGTTTCATCTCCGCTCAACGCTGTTCAAAACAACAACAAAAAAATAAATGTCTAGTCTTATCATCATATAAATATAGACATAATACACTATACCAATGTTGTATGGTTTAGAGACAGTGGCCCTGGGGAAAAGACAGGAGTCAGAGTTGGAGGTAGCAGAGATGAAAATGTTGAGGTTCTCTTTGGGAGTAACGAGGATGGATAGGATCAGAAATGAGTACATCAGAGGGACAGCACATGTTAGATGTTTTGGAGACAAAGTCAGAGAGGCTAGATTGAGATGGTTTGGACATGTACAGAGGAGGGATAGTGAGTATATTGGTAGTAGGATGCTGAGGTTGGAACTACCAGGCAGAAGGCCCAGAGGAAGACCAAAGAGAAGATTTATGGATGTGGTGAAGGCGGACATGAAGGTCGTTGGAGTAAGAGTAGAAGATGCAGAGGACAGAGAGAGATGGAGGCAGATCATTTGCTGTGGCGACCCCTGAAGGGAACAGCCGAAAGGAAAAGAAGAAGAAGAAGAAGACACTATAGAAATGAATAAAAAAAAAATAAAAAAATCAATGTTAAAAATAGAAATGACAAATGCATTCACTGTCAGAAATAAAATACATTCTTAACTGTGTTCATGTCATAAGTAACTTTTTTTTACACAGTTGGCATGCAACCTTGCTCTGAAGTTAGAAACAAGGCGAGTCACTGAATACACCAGGAGAGGGCGATGGTGGAGAAATCAACAGGGCTGAAGAGCAGTGCCTGTGCTGTGTTCTTGTTCTGCTTTGTTCTGCTCCATGGACTCTGATTATATATAACTTGGGTAGATCAGATGACAGAGCAGTGGTGAGCTGCACCTGCTCATTCATGTCACCCGGTTCCAGCACATACAGCTCGAGCTCACACCACCGCTTGTGGTGTGGCACTAAACCTTCGACTCTGTACCTTCTTCTCTGTAACCTACACTCAGTTTTTTTTAATTACTAATTCAGAGAAACATGACATCCCAGAAACTTAAACATGGATTGGTTGAAATCAGAGCATTGGAGAATATGCTGGATGGATGTAAACATGAGCTCACTGCTGTGGATGAGGTTTGGCCGAACCTGTACATTGGGAACGTGTAAGTGTTTCATAATTGAGGTATTTTATCATTCAGTAATCATTTAACAGACTGATGGATTGGTAACTTTGCTCGGCTATGTAATGCACATCTATACGTTTGTTTATGCCACTTGGACATATTTATCACATTGTATGTCACATTGCTTTATTCATGCTGTACATCCAAAGCGGGCAATATCACGTAGACATTACGATGGCGACTAATTAACACTTAAAATGCAGTATGTAACATATAAACAGAAAAAATAAGTATTCATTCATTAATTTTCTGAACCGCTTAATCCTAATTAGGGTTGCCGGGAGGCTGACGCCCATCTTATCCAACTCCGGGCGAGGGCGGGGTACACCCTGGACAGTTTGCCAGGCCATCAAAGGGGTAAATAAGTATGGATACTTTGAGTAAAAATACATACACAAACATGCACGCACACACATATACACATAAACACAACATATATGAATGTATACACATTGATATTTCGCTTTTACGTTGAGTACAGTATTTTCATACAATTTTACTTAAATTTTCACATTATTTTACTAATAGTCAAGACAGTTCATACTGGTATTCATAAGATTTCTCTTTTACTTTTATAACGACTTGTTAGAGATTTATTCAGCTCTATCTACTATTTATTTAATCCCTATAAGACCCCATTGTCCTCATAGGTGTACATTATATTTTCTTCCAACTACATTGTGTGTATGTTCCTGCAAGATCCTGATGAGGGCTATTGGGTATTACTCTTCTGCCAAACTTCTTAGTGTTTAAAGACATTGATCGAGTTTAGTAGGAACAGAAGCAGAGAAATGACAAGACACATAACATTCGTTCAGTTCATTTTCTGTAACCGCTTCATCCTAATTAGGGTCACGGGGAGGCTGGTGCCCATCCCAGCCAAGTCAGGGCGAGGGCAGAGTACACCCTGGACAGCTCGCCAGGCCATCGCAGGGCGGAAACACACTGACGGCTTTGCAGCTACTCTTGTCGAAAGTCAGCAATGGTTCTTTTACATGCCTCACACCATAGACAGTGAGAGACATGGCCGGCCTTTGATAACCCAGTTAGCTGCACTGGGAAGGACAGTGACAACCTTGTGGAGAGTGGGACTCGAACCCCCAACCTTTGGATCAGCGATCCGGCGTCTTATACCACTAGACCACCACTGCCCCTCATTACATTTGTGTTTGGGGTTAAATCTTTGCGTTGATGCATTCTGTGGCGGTAGAAAACTATAAGTATTTCAGTGCATGTGAAACATTGCATAGTCTGTAATTATGCCGAACAAATGTACAGTATTTCATTTCACTTGACTCTATAACATAGCATTTCGAGTGAATGAGCCAAGAAAATGGCTCTCGTTTCTTCTGAAGGAACTGTGTGAGGTACAATGCTTTGTGAATTTATTACACCGTCTGTTAATGTAAATAAACAGATACACCAGGAACCATATCATCCTAAATATTCATCCAAATTGTGTTGAGATTATCTGAACAAGAAACAGCAAGCTGGAACACTGAATATGACGGACAGGCCACGGTTCGGGTTCCGAGCAAACTGTGGGGAAGTATTTAAAACCACTTACTTAAAATATACAAAAATATTTAATGCCAGTAAAAAAATTCTCACTGTTATAACGAGCAAAGATGATCATACAATATATTGTATTTATGAAAATTTGCATTTTTTTTTAAATTTAAATTCTCATTACAAAATTAATTAAACAACAAACACAGATTAAATCTATATTGTAACTCAGTGCTCATAAATATTTGAATTTCTTTCGTTTATGACAAGTGGTATATTACATTTATAAGCATTGTATTTCGTACTGTATTCATTAATTTCCCAAACCAGTTTATCATATTACGGTCACAGCCATGCTCGAGCCTATCTTAGCCGACACTGGGCATAAGATGGGGTAAACCATAAACTGTTTGAATATCCATCACAACAAACATAGACACAACCATTCACACTCACACTCACATTCACACCGAGGGGCCAATTATAGTAATGTACATATCTTTGGTCCACGAGAAGAAACCAGAGTACCTAGAAAAAAAAAAACACACAAAAGCAAGTGGAGAGCAAGCAAACTCCACACAGAAATACCCTCAACGAGCCCAACTCAATCTTAGGACCGTCTTGCTGAGAGGCAGACATACTAATCACTGTGCCACCATGCCACTCCACATTTGGTACCTCGAAACATAACGCAGGTTTATATCCAGTGCACAGTTCTGATGTGTGAAATGCTGGATGAATATACCGTACAACTAAATGGAGCCTGTTTCTCTTTCACCAGGGCATTTGCTCAAAACCGAAGCGCTTTAAAAAAGATGGGCATCACCCACATCCTGAACGCAGCCCATGGAAAGCAGGGCAGTAGAGGAGATGAGACGTATTATGGTACAGAGTTTGTTTATAACGGTGTACCAGCTGAAGACTCAAGCAAGTTTGACATCAGTGTACACTTCCGGCCAGCGTCTGACTTTATACACAAAGCCCTCAAGAAGAAAAACGGTATGAAATTATTTAGCTGAAGACGATTACTGTGATCCGAACCACCAAGGGGTGAAATCTTTTCTGAGTTGACTTGATTTTTTTTATTGAGTAACTAATGGGGCCAAAAGATTTGATATCCCTTGGACAAATACAATGAGGTCCATTAGTCTTAAACCACATTGGTATCATTCATTCATTTTCTGTTTTCATTTTCACTGAATCCTAATTAGGGTCGCAGGGAGGCTGGCACCCATCTCAGCTGACTCTGGGTGAGGGCAGGGTACATCCTGGATAGCTCACCAGGCCATTGCAGGACCAGCACACACACAAATACTCACACACCTGAAACGATTTGGGACAGCCAGTTAACCTACTGTGCATGTTTTTGGACTGTGGGAGGAAACCAGACTACCCAGAGGAAACCCACGCAGGCACGGGGGAGCATGCAAACTCCACACAGAAACACCCGAGTCGGGAATCAAACCCAGGACCTTCTTGCTGTGAGGCAGACGGGCTAACCACTACACCACCGTCTCGCCCCCACATTGGTATTCGTTTTTTTTAATGTTTTGCAAGTAAACAGAAGGTTTTATTATTTTTAAATGTTTCAAAACTCATACAAATTTGCATAATTTCTAGGTGTACATAAATTTGTACTATGAACCATGCTATCTGTGATGCACAAAATATCAAAATTTCCTCATATCCTCTCTTTTCTTGATGCATGCTTTCAAATGATATTCTGATGGAGTTGATGTAAATTATACCATAAGTTTTTGCTCAAAAAAAAAAAAAAAAAAAAAAAAAAAAAAAAGAGTCCATAGCATCCCGACTGTACATTATCATTAAAGTGAAAAGTGGAATACAGTGATCCCTCACTACTTCGTGCTTCAGTTTCTGTGCCTTCAGTGCATCGCAGGTCTTTCCAAAAATATTCATCAAAAAAAAAAAAAAAAGGAAATGAAGGAAAAAGTGAATGAAAATGCAGCAAAACAAGGTCAATTATGCAAAAAAAACAACAAAAAAAAACAAACAAACAAAAAAAAAACAACCCAACAAAACTACAGTACAGTACTTACATTTTTATGTGAGGTGTACATCTGTGTGTGTATTTATATTTTATTTACATCTTGTGCATTATTTTTGAATGTTTAATAGTTATTATAAGCATTTATAGCGTTGAATATGTATTTATTGATATTATTATATACACATACATGGACGAATACGTCAGTGGGGGGGGGGGGGGTGTCGATCCTACTTCATGAAAATCGGCAGTCGCGGGGGGCATCAGTCCTCATTAACCACGGAAAGTGAAGAAAAATCCCAGTGACCCAATTCTATGAAACTCTGAGGCTCATGTAAATATTGATCTCATATGAAAACAATATTCACAAAATTCTTGAAAGATCTTAATTACTACTCAAAAGCTGGGAACAGTGCAATTTAAAATGTTAATTTATAATGTGTAGAAGGAGCTGAGCCACAAGGCGAAGCTCTCAATTGACCAGTCGATCTACGTTCCAACCCTCACCTATGGTCACGAGCTTTGGGTAATGACCGAAAGAACAAGATCACGGATACAAGCGGCTGAAATGAGTTTCCTTCGCCGGGTGGCGGGGTTCTCCCTTAGAGATAAGGTAAGAAGCTCCACCATCCGGGGAGAGCTCAGAGTAGATTCGCTGCTCGTCCGCATTGAGAGGGGCCAGTTGAGGTGGCTCGGGCATCTGGTCAGAATGCCCCCCGGACGCCTCCCTGGTGTGGTGTTTCGGGCATGTCCAACCGGGAAGAGACCCCGGGGTCGACCTAGAACACGCTGGAGGGACTATGTCTCTCGGGTTGTCTGGGACCGCCTCGGTGTCCCCCCGGGAGAGTTGGAGGAAGTGGCTCGGGAGAGGGACGTCTGGACCTCTTTGCTTAGGTTGCTGCCCCCGCGACCCGTCCCTGGACTAAGCGGAAGATGATGATGATTTATAATGTTGTATTAAATTAGAAACAAATGCAGAATAGAAGGGTGTTTTATAAGTAGTCTCACAATGTGGGTCCCCACTACAGATGCTCCTCAACTTACATTTTAGTTCGGTTCCGAACGGCCGAACGTAAGGTAAAAAAAAAACGTAAGTTGTTACTGTACGTTCCAGTAACCTATAACCGTTCATACTGTACTATACATCCATAAATACGATTACCGTATCTCATAAAACACCCCTAAATCAATTATTATAAACATAACATTATAAAATAATAACATTAATTTCAAATAATTAAATTCAAGCAAAATAATTTCAAATAAATAAATTTTAATCAAATTCACTTATAGGTCAGTGGTGGTCTAGTGGTATAGGGCGCTGGATCGCTGATCCAAAGGTTGGGGGTTCGAGTCCCACTCTCCGCAAGGTTGTCACTGTCCTCCCCAGTGCAGCTAACTGGGTTATCAAAGGCCGGCCATGTCTGTCACTGTCTATGGTGAGAGGCATGTAAAAGAACCGTTGCTGACTTTCGTAAAGAGTAGCTGCAAAGCCGTTGGCGTGCTTCCGCCCTGCGATGGCCTGGCGAGCTGTCCAGGGTGTACTCTGTCCTCACCCAAAGTTGGCTGGGATGGGCGCCAGCCTCCCCGCGACCCAAATTAGGATTAAGCGGTTACAGAAAATGAATTCACTTATTACCACTGATTCTGATCACCACTATCACTGGTAAGCTTACGCTTCTGACCAACCATATTTGCTAAGGGTTACAAATACGCAAAACAGTGTAAAGATCACACAGACACAAGGGTAACACGCGGTTAACTGGGAAGAAGCAGGGCACGTTCAGTCTGTTGTTTGTAAACAAATGAATGCAGCGCCATGTAAACAATGGACGCAGCGTCATTCGTAAGTAGCGTACTACGTCTACGTACTACGTAAGAACGTCTCGTACTATGGAGAGTGCGCTCAACGCAAAATTTAACTTACAAAAAAATTTTTTTTTACAGTCAACGTAAAATCGAAAAAACGTAAGGCGAATAAACGTAAAGCGACGACCGTCTGTATAGATTTTTGTTGATGAAAGTACGTTCATTTGTTTATTTTCTGTAACCGCTTAATCCTAATTAGGGTCACGGGAGGCTGGCGCCCATACCAGCCAACTCTGGAGAATTGCAGAGTACACTTCGGACAGCTCACCAGGCCATCACAGGGCCGAAACACCCTATGCTATGCACCCTACTCTTTATGAAAGTCAGCAAGGGTTCTTTTACATCAGCCTCACACCATAGACACTGAGAGACATGGCCGGCCTCTAATAACCCAGTTAGCTGCACTGGGAGTTGGTGAAGGTACAAACTTTGTAATTGTCTGTCAGTTATGTTCACGTTAATTCATTACAACAGGCCAACTGCAGTATGAATTTTGCTCAGATAATTTTAGCTGGTGTATTTCTTGAAAAACATGAAAGGTTGTTGAACCAAATTAGATGTTCATAAAGTTTGGCGAATTTGAAAAAAAAAAATTGAACAGATAATTTGAAAGCTTCAGCAAATAGATTACTGTGAACATAAATTTGTATTTTTTTTCCACTCTGAAAATTATCTTGAAGCACTGTGTTGTTCCCCAGGTCTTCAATTTCTCATTATCTACCCAATTTGGGTCATGTTTTTCCAACTCCTTGCCCCAATTAGATGAACCCAGCAACAAAGCTGTAAAAATAACTCAGTATTTTTTTTTTTTTAATAGTGTTCAATTATATTTTTGTACAGTTACACTGCTCCAGGGTACCACTAGAGGTATGGAGAGTGTAAGTGAGCATTATATGTGTAACTTGTTACTCTTTTAATTATACTGAAAGAAAACACATAGGATGGTGGTTTTTCAAGACAGTTTTCCTGTCTGTCTACTCACTAATTCCAGTGTGTTTATTGTACCCACAGGAAAGGTGCTTGTGCATTGCATTATGGGATTGAGCCGCTCGTCTACTTTAGTCCTGTCTTATTTAATGTTACATCAGCATTTCACTCTCAGTGCTGCCATCCAACAAGTCATCCAGAGGAGACCGATTTACCCCAACAGGACATTTCTAGACCTCCTGCTTGAGCTCGACACACAACTGCAGAGAAAACGAATGATGTGTCCAATTCTCTGACAGCCCAGGACAGTCATATTCTCTTGAATGTTATGTGTGTTCTGCAAAGACTTGTATTTTTTTAAATGAATACACTAACTGCACTAGAGAGAAATTAAATAATTCAAGCAATTCCATGTGTATATGCATACACAGTGGTATATGTAAATATAATTACATACATACATACGTGTTTTTATATACATTTCCAATCCCATTTAATTTTGAGTATGGAAAAAAAGTGTTCCTAGAAATGAGAAGTTTAAGTCATATCCACATTGATAGAAGAAAAAGGCTGGATATTTCTCTCCTATATATACAAAATGTGACCCTAATTAGGATTAAGCAGTTGTTTTATATATATATATAAAAAAAAAAATATATATATATATATATATATATATATATATATATATATATATATATATATATATATATATATATAAATATATATATATAAAACAACTGCTTAATCCTAATTAGGGTCACAGGGAGGCTGGCACCCATCTCAGCTCACTCCAGGCAAGGGCAGTGTACACTCTGGACAGCTCTCCAGGCCATCACAGGGCAGAAACACGCCGACAGCTACGTAGCCCACTCTTGTCAAAAGTCAGCAATGGTTCTTTTACATGTCTCACACCATAGACAGTAAGAGACATGGCCGGCCTATGATAACCCTTTTAGCTGCACTGGGAGGACAGTGACAACCCGTTGAGAGTGGGACTTGAACCACTAACCTAATAGTCATTTGAAGGCCAAGATTAACTATTAAACAAGTGGAATCAAAAGTATTTCTGCTTGGTCGGACTGTGTGTTTCTCCAGGAAATCTTCAACCTTTTTCGAAAGATGTGTATGAAATGGTAAAATGCATTATCTAGAAATGAGTATTCATAAATATAAGTGAAATATGTACTCCACATTATGATCATTTCACTGATTTGAAATAGTTTTTATTTATATTTACTTCGAGTCAACAACTACATTTGTGAAATAATTAATTGATTGCAAAATGTTCAATCTGAGGGGCAGTGGTGGTCTAGTGGTATAGGGCTTCGGATCGCTGATCCAAAGGTTGGGGGTTCGAGTCCCACTCTCCACAAGGTTGTCACTGTCCCCCCCCAGTGGAGCTAACTGGGTTATCAAAGGCCGGCCGTGTCTCTCACTGTCTATGGTGTGAGGCATGTAAAAGAACCATTGCTGACTTTCGACAAGAGTAGCTGCAAAGCCGTCAGCGTGTTTCCACCCTGCGATGGCCTGGCGAGCTGTCCTAGGTGTACTCTGTCCTCGCCCTGAGTTGGCTGGGATGGGCACCAGCCTCCCCGCGACCCTAATTAGGATGAAGCGGTTACAGAAAATGAACTGATGATGAACTGATGTTCAATCTGTTACAGGTGTTTTATATCCAGGAAAGTGCCATTTTGGAAAAAAATTTGTAAACTCAATTCCAAGATATTTTGTAATTTGAACTCATGATATGATGGATATAATGTAATAGAGTAAGAATGTAAAAATATTCTTGATTTGCTAGCTGTAACCTTCATTTATTCATTTTCTAAGACGCTTAATCCTAATTAGGGCCACAGGGAGGCTGGTGCCCATCTCAGCCAACTCTGGAACCCCAGTTTCGGGCAGGGTACACCCTGAACAGTTCGCCAGAGCATTGCAGGCCCAACACACATAGAACAAATCACACTTTCACTCATACCTAGAGGCAGTTAGTCTACTGTGTATGGTTTTGGACTTTGGAAGGAAACAAGAATAACCAGAAGAAACCCATGCATTCATTCATTCATTTTCTGAACCGCTTAATCGGAATTAGGGACGCAGGGAGGCTGGCACCCATCATGGCCCACTTTCAGTGAGGACTCTGTACACATTGAACAGCTAGCCAGGCCATTGCAAGGCCAGCACTCACAAGACCATTCACACTCACACCTAGGCGTGACTTGGAACAAGTCAGTTAGTCTGCTGTGCATGTTTTTGGACTGTGAGAGGAAACTGAAGTATACGGCGGAAACCCGGAAACTGAAGTTTACGGCGGAAACCCACGCAAGCACAGGGAGAACATGCACTCCATAGAAACGCCCAAGCTAGGACTCAAACCCCGGCCTTGCTTTGAGGCAGATGTCACCTTAGCTCAGTGCTTCTCAATTATTTTCTGTGGTGCCCCCCCCCCCCCGAGAAATAAAAAACAACGCCCGCGCGAGCGACTATAAATAGTATTTGTCTATAAAATTGTTATTAGTGCACCTCTGCATAACATTGTATCTTTATTAACATTAAAAACAAAAAGAAAGAAATACAGTTCAACTTACAATCAAGAAAAACTTCATTAACATTGTTTATTAATCTGTAATAGAAAAAATTTAAAATGCGCCAATGTGCCTGAAATAAAAAAAAAATACATCCTTATTTAAAGTCATTCTACTTATTTATGTCTTAATATCTCCGTCTCTCTCCATCTTTCTATTCGTTCCTGTTAGAACATTTTTCGTGTTGTTGTTTTTTTTGAGGGGTTATTTACTGCAACTTCACATCGTTTGATCGTGCGAAAAACCGATACACCATAGCTCGACAATGAGAGCGCCACTGCCAGCTAGTGGAGTGGAGGTGCAATTACACTTAATTCCTCGTACACTATTCCATAAAATCATGTTCCCCAGGGTCATTTGCGCCCCCCCAACCGGCATTACACCGTGGCCCCCCACTATCTGAGAAGCACTGTATTAGCTGTAACAGAATTTTTTTTCTTTCTCTCGCCAAAGGAGTAAACTTGCTACCATGGTACTAACCAAGGGAATAAAGATTGTTTACATAGTCTGTTACTGAAATATCATTTGTAAAATAAAAATAATTTCGTAAGGAATATGATTCAGCTGTCTTTGTTGTTAAGATCAAACCCCACAGCTCTCATTTGCCTATTTTTCCTGACAATGTAATATTTTGTCTCATAATGGGAGCACATTAATAGGCGATTAGAGTCAACATCAAGGTGGAAAAATAACTAATATATTCAACACAGACACTCATATCCTACTGGATTCATGCTGTTTGCGAAATGATCCCTGAGAGAAGGAACGACCTCAGACAGGGTCGATAATGAAATTAGTTCTTCCTGTTGGAGACACTGACTCCATTCTGGAGTCCATCACCAGACCTGCAGTAATCCTCAGGAGAAATGTGTGGCCTAATGGGCTTTTATAATCTGCTTCCCCGAGGACTCTAATCCATAAGGCGGATGACACAATATTAAGCAGAAATGAACAGTCAGTTAAGTGGGATTTTCAGCACCATGAATTACTTACTGTGGATTATTTGTGAGTTTAAACGCTGAAGAGTTACGGCTGTCTGGTTTTTGCTCAATATAATATTCACAGCTGGAGAAAATTTGCATGAGATATTTTCCTTGTGTACTCAAATGCTGTTTTACTCAGGATGTCTGCCAGTAATTGCATCAGATGTACAAAATATATTGGTATCTCTGATGGCCTAAAGGTTGAGACAATCCTGCTGCACATTAAAATGACAACAGTCATGACCACTGCTCTGTGTGTTACTGTTTATCTGCACCAGAGGGCGGCGCTTCACTATAAATCAGATGTGAGAAGAATCTCCTTTATCATATACACTGACCTCTATTATTGTTGGAACCCCTCATAAAACAGCTGGATAAATATCCATTTTCCGGTCAAGTAGCTTCATCTCACACTTTAAAAAAAATAAACAAATAAAAAAAGAGCGCGAGAGAGAGAGAGAGAGAGAGAGACCATTCCAACATTTAATCGAAATGAATGTATTCCGAGAAAAACAAAGCCCTTATCAGAATATAATTATTTTAATAAATACACATATGGGCATGGTAGCATCCTGGTCAGCACGTCTGCCTCACAACATGATGGTGCTGGGTTCAAGTTCGGGGTTGTGTGTGGAAATTCTATATTTTCCACCTTCCTTGTGTGACTTTCCTCTGTGTACTCCAGTTTTCCCACCAGGCTCCAAAGACATGGACATCAGGCTATTTGGTGGTTCCAAATTGTTCATAGATGTGAATGTCGCATGAGTGTGAATGGTGGCATGTGTGTAGTAGCCCTATGATAGTCTGGAGAGGTGTTTAGAGTGTACTCATCCAGTGTCGGCTGAGATAGGCTCCATTGTCCCTGCAAACCTAATCATGAAATTAATCAATTTGAAAGTGAGCAAGTTAAAAAAATAAGTGTTCATTTATAAATACTCCTGGAAATGATAGTGAACACAATGCAACTGGAGTATGTTTTCGTTAAATTGTTCATTTTTGCATTGATTGGAGCAACTTGTAACTTGTACCTTGTGGTTCCTGACTTCCTGATCAATTGGGGTATAAACATGAGGTGGCACTGGGAACCTTCCTTAATCAGGTATCAACATGGGGGACATAAGAGAACACAAACCAAATGTGGGAGACAAGTCAGGAGATGGTTATTAAAATAGCTACTTGCCTGAAAATGCCCATTTCTACTGTTGGGGCAATAAAAAAAAAAAGAGGACGTCAACTATTAGAAACTTGCCTGGAAAAGGAATCATGTGTGTTTTGTCTCCGCGTACAGTAGGGGATGCTTATGGAAAATAAATCCCCAAGGATCACTGTTAATGGACTATAAGAAACCGTAAAATATTGAAGTTAGCAAGTCTCCAAAACTACCATCTGATGGTTGTTTGCTTCTGTGTCTCTACCATATGATAGACTGAAAAACAGTTCGAGGTTTAATGAATAGATTTTTTTTTCCTCTATCTTACCCTTGTCATGCATGACCCTGACAGAAAAGCACATCTTATCAACTTTGACCTTTAAGCCTGAATGACTTGCATATCTTCTTTTCCTTTCAGCTTTTCCCTTCAGGGGTCGCCACAGCAAACCATCCGCCTCCATCTCACCCTATCTTCTGTATCGTCTACTCTTACTCCAACTACCTTCATGTCCTCCTTCACCACATCCATAAATCTTCTCTTTGGTCTTCCTCTAGACCTTCTGCCTGGGAGTTCCAACCTCATCATCCTACTACCAATATACTCACTATCCCTCCTCTGTACATGTCCAAACCATCTCAATCTAACCTCTCTGACTTTGTCTCCAAAACCTCTTAACATGTGTGGTCCCTCTGATGTACTCATTCCTGATCCTATCCATCCTCATTACTCCCAGAGAGAACCTATATAAATACATATATTCAATACATCATTCAATGGTGCCATACTTATTTTGAAACAGACCTTTTACCTTCTTGAGTTTAAATATCCTTCATTATTATATTACTGAGTGGAACAAAGTTTCTCACTTTTCCTCCAATTTCATTTAGCTGCCAGCAGATAGTGGTGCCAGGGGGAATTCTCTAGCTAATGAGACTGATGAAGCAGTGCTTTGTTCCTGTAGTCGGTCCAACTTGCTCACATCCTTATCAGTGCTCTCTGCTTCAACTGATAATGTTCCAACAGCTTGAACTTTTAAGCTAATACTACCATCAATGCCATCGTGTTCATCTCTTTTCATGATATATCCTAGATAGCCAGGCCGAGTCTCTGCAGTTACTCTGGTGTAGCCTCTACTGCAGGGGTCAGGATCCTTTTTGACCGAGAGCCAAAAAAAAAAAAGACATATTTTAAAATCTAAATATATATATATATATATAGATATATCAGTGGTTCCTAACCTGGGTTCAATCGAACCCAAGGGGTTCGGTGAGTCGGTCTCAGGGGTTCGGCGGAGCCTCTGCCACGGAGGTCAAGACACACCCGACTCATCATGTCAATTAGTGATGACACGCCCCGATTGCCCATCACTGGCTGCAGATGATCACATTACATTGCTTGGCCAATCAGTGCCATGGGGAATTTAGCGCGCTCAGTGGTCAATGTGTGAAGTCGTGACTTTTTTTTCGGAATATTTTAATCCATACTAACTATGTCGAGCAAAAAAAGAAAGTGGTCGGACGAATATGTACAACATGGATTCACATGCATCACGGAACGTGATGGGACTCAGCATCCAATCTGAATGATTTGCAATGCCAAGTTGAGCAACTCTAGTCTTGCACCGGCAAAACTAAAGGAACACTTCCTGAAACTGCATGGAGATGGGAATACAAGAACACAACAGTACCTATGTCTTGAATTTGTAAAAAATCATATTTTTATTTTTCACTGATGAAGGGTTCGGTGAATGTGCATATGAAACTGGTGGGGTTCGGTACCTCCAACAAGGTTAAGAACCACTGATATATATATATATATATATATATATATATATATATATAAAAACAAAATGACAGGACAAAGACTTTCTATTGAAACTCCATTTATCACTACAGATCTGTTTCGAGGGGTGGTGAAACCATCCTCTCTCTTCAGGTGATTATAGAAGAATGATTACAAACATTGCAGACATGCAAACATTGCTTACTTTGTAATCATTCTTCTATAATCACCTGAAGAGAGAGGATGGTTTCACCACCCCTCGAAACAGATCTGTAGTGATAAATGGAGTTTCAATAGAAAGTCTTTGTCCTGTCCTTTTGTTATTTGCTCTACCAAAAAGTATTGAGCACTCTCCTACGGAAGGATCTACTCAGAAAATCCTCTCTCTCTCTCTCTCTATATATATATATATATATATATATATATATATATATATATATATATATATATATATATATACTGAATACAACTAAATTGAAAAAGAAGACTAACAATTTGAGAGTATAATAAGGGTCAATACGGCACGACTCACACGCTGCAGTGTTTATGTGACAGGAAGCGCATCCCAAGTTTTGGCAATCAGCTGGTCTGCGGGTTGAAGTTTTTCCATGTCTGTCTATTTGTGTTTGCTTGCCAGCTGTGCTCGGCTTTGTGGAAATGAGCCGATCAAAAACGAGGGAAATTTATCTCTTTACCCAAAAACAACACGCGCAGTCTGTGGCTGTTGTTGAAATCCTATAAAATTAGAGTTTGAAGGTATCGGACTCGCCCGCATACTGGAGTACAGAAAGGATTGGCTCTCCACTGCGCTCCACAGTGACGTGGCATTGAAAATAGATGTATAGATGTGCGAGATTTATTCATCTGTTTTTGTTTTATTTGATGGCTTTTTTTGTATTTTTATTTAAATGACAGTGAAATTATGTATTTGTTATTCTGTTAAGAAAGGCCACCTGATTTTTCTGAGAGCCAGATACAGTTATCAAAAGAGCCACATCTGGCTCATATGGCTCATAGGTTTCCGACCCCTGCTCGACTGTTATGAAGCTGGACTCACTAACAGCAAAACTTAACCATTTTCCCTTCCACATGAGATCACTATCGATCAGTGTTTTTCAACCTTTCTTGAGACAAGTCACACTTTCTTCTTTGAAAAAAATCTTGAGGCACACCACCAGCTGAAAATGTTAAACATTGAAACCCTTTGGCCTATATTAACAATTTAAAGTCATTCTTGTCAAATTTTCTTGAACAGGAATCAAATAAACACACAAATCTCTTTTTTATTTGTACTCACTCAGTGTGAAGCCTTGGCCTGTTTGGATGAACAGTGCTGATCGCCTGACAGGAATCAATGAGAGACACACCCCAAGCTCTTCCTCAACAGCTCTCATCTTCCTCAATCTCTCGCGCTCTTTCTTGTTTTTATGGCGGTCAGGCTTGAAAAGCTTACTTTACACAATACCACTGTTGGATATCCTTTCAACACACACCAGGCACACCGGTACCGGTGGAGTTTCATCTCCGGTAAACGGGAATCCAAATGACGGACAGCTCTTGTTGTATTGCCTCGCGCTAAAGGCTTTGCTCGACTTAACCGTTTTTGCTTTCTTTTGACCTCCACTAATGCTAAGCCCTTAACCTGGTTCTGAATTTTTGTCCAGGGTCCAGTTCGTAGTTGGTATTTTTCCTTTTCAAAAACTTTTCCATCACGGTCACTGTTGTATCTTGCTAATCACCGCCACCTGCCATAATCCACGAGCCACTAATCCACTTGTTTCAAAGTAAAAGGCAGTCAACAACTAACTACCTGCTTCCCCCTACAGGCAAAGAGTATGTACAGTAACCCGTTGAATATCACGGATAAAATGTAGACCAGACCTGTGGGGCAGTGGTAGTCTAGTGGATAGGGTGCAGGATCGCTGATCCTAAGGTTGGGGGTTCGAGTCCCCACAGGGTTGTCACTTCCTCCCCAGTGCAGCTAACTGGGTTATCAAAGGCGGGCCATGTCTCTCACTGTCTATGGTGAGAGGCATGTAAAAGTAACATTGCTGACTTTCGTAAAGCATAGGCTGGAAAGCCGTCAGCATGTTTCTGTCCCTTGCTAAAGGGTTGTGACAGGAAGGGCATCCGACGTAAAAACCTCTGCCAAATCAAATGTACGAATCAGACGATTCGCTGTGGCGACTCCCGAGAAAGGGAAAAAGCCGAAAGGAGAAGAAGAATGTAGACCAGACCTGACTACGATATTCGAAAAACCACGAAGTAGGAACGAAACCCCCCCCCCCTTTCTACCATGTTGTCTCATTTCTATATGTTTTCACATCTATACAATATCAAGAAGTGTATATTAAACGTTACACAGTTATATGCATATGTAAACACTGTAACGTATTAATATTTAAATAGAATTTATATATAAATACTTTAGGGACTGTATTCACCTCTGACAATAGCTCTTCTCTGCAGTGCAGGACGTTCACAAACACTTTCGGTGAAATTGGATCATTTCGCACGGGACACCTGACGATATCTCACGCGGCACAGTGGTTCAAAAAACTGCTATAGATGACTATGCTAGCACTCAGTGTCCTCCTGTAACATCAGAACAACCTCCACATCAGTCGTAAAGTACTAATTAACATTGTTGACATCTTTCTGGTTGGAGTATTCCTTTACATAATGAAATGAAATGAAAACAGTGGCATTCAGAAGTAGCAGGTGTGTGTTTTTGCCCCAATTCTCACTAAGCTTCTGGAGTGTCATGGGGTAATATTAAGCAGAATCTGATGACACAAGCCAAGAAGCCAGACACACACCAGTCCTCAGATACACATCTCCTTTGGGAAACATGCGACTTCCTGATTAGTGCATTCAGTGCATGCTGATAAATCATAGACGAGGCTGAGAAGAAAGGAAGTGAAGAGAACTGAAGTAACTGAACTGAGGCATCAGCTCACCGTATCCCGGGCCAAGTTTTCTTCCTTGAACTGTCTGCAGGACAGCAGAAATACTGAAAGAACACTGATCATTTCCCAATGGCGTTAATCTCCTGAGAACTGTTGGCAAAAATATTGAACCTGCAAATATGTAACTGCTTTAATTCATTCAAATAATCGAATGCACGCTTTTCTGGGTTCTTATGTGTTGCTGTACTTTCTTTCTTTCTGTCTGTCTGCCTGTCTGTATGAATGAAATATTCGTCCATCACAGGGCACCATGCATATTTCATTTCTTTATTCGAGTCTTAAACATTAGTCACCACAAAATATGCTAATGTTAGCCAGCTGGCTAATTTTCAGCTGCCATCCTTTGGCAAGATATTTTGAAACTTATCAAATTGATAAAGTTTACACTGAAAAGATAGCGAAGCCCTGTGAAAGATAAGAACAGCAACAGACACGAATAATCAAGAGCGAAAGTTCAATAATACCGCAATAACAAACACACAACTCATGAATGAAGCCTCTGCAAACGTGCCACGTTAAACACAAAGATTAACCTGAGCTCAAAGTCATAGACATGACCCTGGAACTGAGAGAAAACATTTTCTACCTACTATTGCCAGAACACCCTTTCATTATAATTTAGTAATAATTTATTATTTTTAACGTGTTCCTCTGCTGCCCTCTACTGACCTGATTCTTATTTCCTGGGGCGCAATAATAGATTCAGATCAGTTGCATCAGCAATTAAGATAAGTGACCCATTAATGTTTCCTATTGCTTAATGGAACATTACCACTTTGATACAGTGTGTGTACATGCAAAGGGCTGCTCTACATGGCAAGGGCCCAAATAATTAATAAATAAATGAGAAGATAGTACAATTAACATAGACGACTGCATTATTTAGCATATTGCCTTACAATCAAAGCACACTGTGAACAAAAACAGGTTAGTGTGGCTTTCACACCCAGACTGTTAATTCGTTTTTACCGACTTCATAAAGTTGTAATTACTGCAGACCTTCGAGCCTCCTGAACTGGCAGACAAAGCTGTTCGTGGTAACAGGAGGTGAAAAAAAAACAGATGTTCATGAAAACTATTTTATCCCAATTGTTTGATTTAAGGGAACCCTACAAAACTCAGAGGAAAATAAAGATATAATTATACTAATGTGGGTCAGCACAGTTGGCATACATTGATGAGGACGTGCACGTCACAACAAGAAGGTAATAGGTTTGAGTCCCAGGCTCGGAAAGAGTGTTTTGTGTGGACTGTGCATCTTCGTCCCTTGATTGTGTGAGTGTGGGGCCAGTGGCATAGAGGTTAGGGTGCTGGGGTCATAATCAGGCGGTTGTGTGTTCCAATCCCAGTTAGACCCCCACTGTGCTAAGACCCCCTGGGCAAGGTCTTAACCACAAGTGCGCCTCTGTCCACCCAGCAGTATAAATGGGTACCAGTAAAAATATACTGGGAAGGTAACCTGCGCTGGACTAGCGTCCCATCCAGGAGATGAACTCCTGGTAGCTTCATGCTATATAAACCGGGAATAAACACCGGCCTGATGAGCCACTAGGCTCGGGTGTAAAAAGTCCAACTGACTACCTACCCACCTACCTACCTTGTGTGTGTGTGTATCCTTTGGGTACTCTGGTTTCTTCAAACAAGCCAAAGACATGCATTAGACTAACTGGCTGTTCCAGTTTGCCCTGTGATATGCATGTTGAGTGTGAATCATTGTGTTGGCCCTCAGAGGGACCGGAGAGATATTTGGAGTGTACCCTGCCTTCGTCAGGTGGGCAGTGGTGGTCTAGTGGTATAGGGCGCTGGATCGCTGATCCAAAGGTTGGGGGTTCGAGTCCCACTCTCCACAAGGTTGTCACTGTCTTCCCCAGTGCAGCTAACTGGGTTATCAAAGGCGGGCCATGTCTCTCACTGTCTATGGTGAGAGGTTCATGTAAAAGAACCATTGCTGACTTTCGTAAAGAGGAGGCTGCAAAGTCGTCAGCGTGTTTCTGTCCCTTGCTAAAAAGGGTTGTGACAGGAAGGGCATCCGACGTAAAAACCTCTGCCAAATCAAACGTGCGAATCAGATGATTCGCTGTGGCGACTCCCGGGTCAAAGGGAAAAAGCCGAAAGGAAGACAGACAGACAGACCCTGCCCTTCGTCAGTCAGTTGGAAAAGGGATCCAGGCATCTGGTGACCCGAGTTGGTTAAACGGGTTTGGCAAATGAAAAAAAGTGTAGTAATGCATGGGCTCAGTATTACACACAAACATTCTCATTAATCTCAAAAGCAAACAACTATCAGACAAATTTTGGCAGTAAGACAAAGTTCTGTTGCACTTATTTTGCCTGTATTCTTGACAGCAGAAATGTTCACACCGAGTTGAACATGCTAACACAATGCTCTCTCTGAGTAAAGTCAGAAAGAGAAAGAGTGCTTACAAGGTTTCTAAAATCAAACCAGGCTGCCCGCTAAAGAACTGCAAGGGGTTTTTGTTGCCAGGGAGGTTTATAATTATCCACCATTTAAAAAAGGAAGCAGCCTCCAGAGGCATATCTGCGGACTGGCTGTCGACGACGTCCCTGACCAAGGAGAAAAGAGCTGACGACCTGAGAGAGGAGAAAACAGACTGAAGCTGGAAAAAAAAATGTAAGTTCAATCAGGTTGAGAATTTTTCAGCTCCAGAAAACTTTTAATGAGGCCAAGCTGTGTGCATGCTTTTTTTTTTTTTTTTCCCCCCCCTTGCCATTTACACTTTCTATTCCACATAAGAAGCTGTAAACACAATCCGAATACGATCTCAGTCGATGAATGTTGAGTGGAATGAACTCCAGAAAAAAAAAAGCTCTCGATTCACTTTGAAGCTGTTATGATCTTTCACCAGACACTCCGTCTCTTAGAAACAGACTCACTTCATATGCCTTGGCCTATGGTGGGCTTTACTAATCTGAAAAGGTTTCTTCTTATTTTTCCTTTCGGCTTTTTCCCCCCCCCAGGGGTCACCACAGCGAATCATTAGATTCGCATGTTTGATTTGGCAGAGGTTTTTGACATCGGATGCCCTTCCTGACACAACCCTTCAGCAAGGGGCAGAAACACGCTGACGGCTTTGCAGCTCCTCTTTACGAAAGTCAGCAATGGTTCTTTTACATGAACCTCTCACCATAGACAGTGAGAGACATGGCCGGCCTTTGATAACCCAGGTAGCTGCACTTGGGGTGGTGGGGGGGGGGGGGGGGTGGGACAGTGACAACCTTGTGGAGAGTGGGACTCGAACCCACAACCTTAGGATCAGCGATCCAGCACCCTTTATCACCAGGCCACCACTGCCCCATTAATCTAAAAATGTTTGTTGAACAATAATGTTTCTTAGTGGAACATCACGAACTTGACCAGGAAGACAGCAGACCAAATAAGGGAATTGTCATGTCATGCCGGTCATGTGACTTGGGAAATAACTTGTGCTGCCATAAGATTTAATAAACCACAAAAAAAAACAAAAAAAACCCAGAACTTTATAACAGAAGGTTTAACCAGCACTTCTTGTACATATACAGTCGGCCCCCAATTTACGAAGACCCCTTTGTACGAAATCCCCGGATTACGAAAAACATTTTCCTGAGTTTCCGTCCACCGAAATACAAATCAACCCCCTCCTCCGAAAAGAAATTCAAAATTCAAACGCGCCAATCAAAATTTCACACGACGCGCGAGTTGCTCTCTCATTGGCTGTCTCTCAACATCCCGCCCCGCCGGCCTCCCAGATAGAGACAGAAGGAAGCTTCACGCTTTAGTTTTTAGTTTAGTTTTTTTAGTAAATGTTTAATAAATGTGGGTGCATTTGAGCTCATCTGGAATTCCGATCCCTCAAGGAATCAAATTAAAGTCGAGTTTGTCAAGCAGGGAATGCGCTTTGAATTCACGTCTTGTGGATGTGGCCCGCAGCGCGCGTGAGAGAAGGAGATAGAGAGAGAGAGAGAGAGAGAGAGAGAGAAAGAGAAAAAGAGAGAGAGGGAGAGAGAGAGAGAGAGAGAGAAAAAGAGAGAGAGAGAGGGAGAGAGGTGTGTGTGTGTGTGTGTGTGTGTGTGTTTTAATAAAAATGTTGAATAATGGTTTAATTAATAAATATGTTAATAAAATGGTTTAATAAATAATTTTATTTTACTTTTACCACATATTTCATCCAAAATTGTTGTACTTTGATCATTTTTAAAGGGTTGATGGGGTTTATCCAGTCCAAAGACTGGAGCCTTGGAACGAATTAGGCGTTTAACATGTAAGACGCGACCCCTACTTACAAAATCCCTGCAATACGAAAATGGCTCTGGAACGGATTAATTTCGTAAACTTGGGGGCCGACTGTACTCTATAAATCTTTACATCCATTAAAATTAAAGCCGAAAAGCATTAAAAGCCTAAATTGAAATATAAAGCAATGTATATGTTTTTATTCTAGGTCATCTCTTACGGAGCTCTCCGCCTATGAAACACCATCCGTTTCTGAACTGCAGGACTTCCTGTTGGCTGACAGGCACCCCACTGGACATGTCAACCAAGTGTGGCCCAATGTGTACATTGGCAATGAGTACGTACCAGGCAGCGGGCCGACCATTCATAAGGCGGATTCATAGAGCAACAGGCTGTGCACACAGCTGAATACATGTGTGTTTAGTGTCACATAGGGCTACGAGTCAGCTGCTTTACAGATGATGTTTGCACAGACTTGTTGAAGATTAGCTCCCAGTTCACTCCTTCTTAAAGATGTTGAAAGGCCCAAAGCATCAGTATAAAACTATAGAAGCAAGAGGATACAGTAGAAGTTAAAGTGGTGTGAGTGGCAGTACAGTCCTCTGCTTCGAGTCAGTAGAACTGCCGGCATTGACCATTCTGTCTTGAAATCAAAGATCTCCCGTCTGAAAAGAAATCTGTCATTTTCCTGCAGAGCTGCAGCCCGAGACAAGTCGATGCTATACAATATGGGGATCACCCACATAGTCAACGCAGCCAGCGGCCCTCCTCATGTAAAC
>CM045736.1:44173895-44251395 GCA_024760905.1 Plotosus lineatus | reverse complement strand
TAATGGGGCCGGTGGTGTCGTGGTTAGGGTGCTGGGCTCATGATCGGGAGGCTGTGAGTTCAAATCCCATTGAGACCCCCCACTGTGCCAAGACCCCTGGGCAAGGTCTCAACCACAAGTGTGCCTCTGTCCACCCAGCAGTATAAATGGGTACCAGGAAAAATATACTGGGAAGGTAACTTTCGATGGACTTCGCGTCCTTCACGCTACGGATACCGGGGATAAGCACTGGCCTGATGCGCCACTAAGGCTCGGGTGTAAAAACCCAACAGACTTGCCTTACCTTACCTGACTTTCGTAAAGCGTAGGCTGAAAAGCCGTCAGCGTGTTTCCGACCTGGAGAGGGATGGGCTCCGCCAGGCCAAATCAGCCCAAGTCTCGCCATGAAGGCGCCCCAACGTCATCCCCCGGCTGTTCAGGGATAAGTGAAGTGAACAAGGTTCCGTTCTATGCCGAATTGTACATCTTCAACCCTGGTTTGTGTAGATTTTCCATCCACCGAAGTCGAAGTCGACTGGATAATATTCCCTGACCCTCGGCGAGAACTGATGTGTGCAGGGCGACCTGCAATAGACCGACATCCTATCCAGGGTACATTCCATACCCATGCCCCGCAATCCTGGGATAGACTCGAGATTGTTGAGCCTAACCAAGATAAATTGTTAAGTGAAGAATGATTGAATGTCATTTGAACCTATTACACACATCGAAGCAATGAAGTCAAATAAGGACTTTAATGTCAAACCCGTCTGTCATTTCATTCCTCGGCGTGAGATAAAGGCATCGACTGTGAACCGAGGATCACACACTTTCTTAATTCAGTTGATGGGCTCTAACACATCATATCTCTTTCGACGGGATAATTGTTGGCTCATCTGAAGTATTTCCACTCCTGACGCCAAAGCTGTCACAGAAACAAACTGGAAAGTCTGATGTATGTGACTTTCAACATGACTGTAAATCTAATTGTGATTAGACAACCGAGTATGACAGCATCATTGAGCAATAAGCTATTTTGGTAAGTGGAAGAGTACGTGATCTCATTCTAAATATATTTTCGCTGTCACATATAGGCCAACGTGCTGTCATCTTTCCTCATGATGAGTTAACGGCTCACCCGGTACATCACTATTAAAAAAAAAAAAAAAAAAAAAAAAAAAAGAGCACAGCCCTACTGCCAAACACTCTGTCAGAAGGAAAAAAATTAAGGGAGCTAATTGAAAACAATAATTATAACTACTGACTGATAGTTCAATACACTTGACAAATTAATTTCGAGCTTTATGGAAAACTTTGGCTCACAGCTCACAGTTGGTGTAAAGAATGACTCAACTCCTCTGTACACTGTGGGGGCTGCTGTGGCCGCAACACACACACACACACACACACACACACACACACACACACACACACACACACACATTCTGGAGAGCTGCTGGCTATTAATAACATCTCCTCTAGGCTGTTATCTCAGGTGCAGACTATGAATAACACCTTCCCATCTCAGAGCACATACATTATCCCCACACACTCTCCAACACCCTCACACGAGTCACATTTAATTTTTAAAAAGAGCATAAAGCATTATGATGCAAGTACGGTGCTAAACACTGTGTCCGTAATGCTAATGATTGTAGATTTATGAAAATTAAGACAGGATCTCACCACCGAAGAAGCACTGTTACGATATGTTATTTGGTGGAGGGAAGGGGGGGGGGGGTGAGGAGGAGGAGGAGGAGGAGGAGGGCGGGGAGAAATTTCAGGGTTGAAGGAATAAGTGAACCTGACAAAACAATAAAAGGAATCCAACATGACCAATTTAATGACTCTCCTGTCAAGGTGAGTGATGGCATTGAGCGAGGGTGTGAGTGAGAGAGAAAAACACACACACACACACACACACACACACACACACACACACACACACACACACACACAGAGTGCTGATGGCTCTGAACACTCTCTCTCTCTCTCTCCAGAGATGATTCATGTGTCCTTTTCACATATCTGGGAAGCGAAAAGCAATTACCATCCCATTTGCAGCGGCCAAGCTCGCATTACAGACACTCCGTTAAAGTCTGCTACACAAAAAAAAAAAAAAAAAAAAAAAAAAAAAAAGCACACATTTTTGGATTAAATTACAAACCCTGCTCTGCTGAGATTTCCTATTTTTGTCAAATTGGACTCTTTAAGTCAGTGGGCCCCAGGAAGGACAGCTGCCTGTAGGAGGGCACAGGCGGTAGTGTGAGGAGGGAATAATTGGCTGGTGGAATTGAGCCCAGGCTGAGGCGTCTCCTGTGGGACTGCAGACACACTCCCTGACCTTTTAGCAGATTTTTCCATCTCCATGACTCTGATTTGATCTGTCATAAGCCAAAAACATGATCTGTCTCAATGGATTTGAAATACAAAGCCTTTTATATGTATACTGTGACTGAACACCTAGAATAACACACACACACACACACACACACACACACACACATATATATATATATATATATTTTTTTATAGGAGTTAGGAACAGAGGAGGTAAAAACACTTGAATCAAGGTAAGGTGCAATTATTTATTGAAATAAACAAGGCGTTGACGTTCAGATCAAATCCATCCATTCGGGTTAGAAGACAGCATTTGTTCAAAGTTAATCTGATTCAAATTTTATATTATCTGAAATTGAGTTCTTTCTTTGTAAAAAAAAAAAAAAAAAAAAATCTTCGACTGATAGCTTCTCATTTAATCATTTTATCGGCAGTTATTTGAAAACCAAGTCTCAGAATGATAATGTCATAGATATCCAAATTAACATGGACAAATATAGGGTTTGGATACATTCATGCCATTTATTCGCAGATGTGTGTCGGAGGTGTCAAAGGGCTTCGATTAAAATCATTGCCTTATGCGGTGGGAAACTATTCATGCACCGTGATTAATATATTTAAGCACAAACACCTTGAAATACAAAAGGAAATTATGTTTGAAGCGACACTCTTCCATATTAACTTGCGTACTGATAACATCATTCTCAGATCCAGTTCTCAAATATCCACCCAGAAAATCATCACAATAGCAGCAATCAGTCGAAGATTTTCAGATTAAGTTTGATTAAGATTAAACCCCAAACAAGCGCCGACTCCTCCTTTCAGTAGAAATGTGGAGACCTTCTTTTACAACGACAAAGAAGTAATCACACTGACGTCACGCGTGGATTTCAATTACAGTTCCTGAATCAGTTCCTTTTTAACGAAAATTACCAAGTAACGCGTGCGCAAACAATCGCTAATGCGAACCAGGAAGTGCTTTACGAGCAATAATTGTCTGAAATGCGAGCCAGCATGATAAATTATCCAGACAATATTCACTTGATATACAATAGCTAAATGCTAATTGCTAGCCATCGCTGTAAAAAAACAAACAAACAAACAAACAAAACCTGATCATTCTTTTCATTTCGGCTTTTCCCTTCAGGGGTCGCCACAGCGAATCATCCGCCTCCATCTCACCCTGTCCTCTGCATCTTCTTCTCTTACACCAACTACCTTCATGTCCTCCTTCACCACGTCCATGAATCGTCTCTTTGTCTTCCTCTAGGCCTTCTGCCTGTTAGTTCCAACCTCAGCATCCTACTGCCAATATACTCACTATCCCTCCTCTGTACATGTCCAAACCATCTCAATCTAGCCTCTCTGACTTTGTCTCCAAAACGTCTCACATGTGCTGTCCCTCTGATGTCCTCCATCCTCATTACTCCCAAAGAGAACCTCAACATTTTCATCTCTGCTACCTCCAGCTCTGCCTCCTGTCTTCACCGTCTTGTACACTTTTCCTTTCATTCGCTGTATATAAAAAAAAAAAAAAAAAAAACAAACCCTGATCTGGTTGATAAATAAAAGTGGACATAGTTGATTACTAAATAGAGACGAGTACGTTGTCTCATTCTTGCTGTTGCATGTCGAAGTTGAGTTTAATGTGGAATACGAATCAACTTACTGTCCTGAACTTCATAATTATAGAGATGTGTCTTCCATATATACTGTACGATATGTGAAAGTCAAATGTATCAAGTCAGACTTGTACTTGATTTCGTTCCACCTGTGGTTCAAAGATTTGATTCAGTTTTGTCTCTACAGATCTCGCAGAGATAAGATTTGATTACATTTTCTCAAATCTGAACCAAATCTTTTAAAATCTTTGACAGCATTAATGGGAATTAATTAATATTTTAACCCGGGGGACTTGAGAGACACAACATTGCATCCAAATGAGTCACATGACCACTATTCTGGCAAATAACTAGAGCAGGTCAAAACAAAATCTCTCACATCTTTACTCTTTCTAAATTTCCCTTACTTCCAATAGACGGAAAAAAAAAAAAAGAGAAAAATGAGAAAAAGAAAAAAAATATATACCACTTGATACCTTATTGTAAAAGCTAAACAAATGGGGAGATGTTTCAATAACCATAATTAAGCCAAAACCATCTTGATTGCGCCAAAATGTTTTGGGATAATATTCTCGCACACTCACTTTCTAAACTGTTCATTTTCTGTAACCGCTTAATCCTAATTAGGGTCGCGGGGAGGCTGGTGCCCATCCCATCCAACTTCGGGCGAGGGCAGAGTACACCCTGGACAGCTCGCCAGGCCATCGCAGGGCGGAAACACGCTGACGGCTTTGCAGCTACTCTTGTCGAAAGTCAGCAATGGTTCTTTTACATGCCTCACACCAGAGACAGTGAGAGACATGGCCGGCCTTTGATAACCCAGTTAGCTGCACCGGGGGGGGGGGGGGGAGTGACAACCTTGTGGAGAGTGGGATTCGAACCCCCAGTCTTTGGATCAGCGATCCAGCGCCCTATACCACGAGACCACCACTGCCCCTACTTTCTAAACTGTTTGATCCTAATTATGGCTGTGAAGAGGCTGGCGCCCTTCTCAGCCAACTCGAGGGCATGGACAGAGTATAGTGTGGAAAGCCGCCAGGTCCAGAATAATATTCCATGGCAAATGCTGGTCATTTTGGAAGAGATATATCACATGTTAGATATGGCAGAATGCTAATATAGCTTTATTTGCAATAAGAACATCATGCTCACAGTCAAGCAAGCTGGTGGTCATGTGATAGTGTGGGGACGCTTTACTGCTTCAGGGTGAATTGTCATAACTGATGAACTCAGCTTTTAACCAAAACAATGTCTGATCATCTGGTGCTTGTCCTGAAACTGAAGCACAGTGGGGTGAGACAGCGACACAACAATCTTCAGCAAAAGAGCAAGTCCAAGTCCGTCCATTGGCTGGAAATAAATATGATTTGGATTTTGGTGTGGCTTCGTTAAAATACAAATTGAATGGTTGATACAGGATCTGAAAAAGGCAGATCATTGTCAAAAAATACACATTTAAATAATTTTGTGTAAAATTATAAAAATGGGCCAATGTTTTTTGACAAAAAAGCTGAAGACTGATCTTCTGTGGATGGAAGCATTGCATTGCAGTTGTTGCAACTTAAGGATTGAATTTAGGAGGCAATTTTTAAAAAAAACTTTTTTATGGATGATGTAAGTTTTATAGTTTTTTCCTTCCATACATCATAAGATTATAATAAACACCATGCATTTTGTTTATTCTGTTTTCTTTTTATTTATTTTTGATTTGCCTCGACATCAGAAACCATTCTGTAATTGTAATGAATACACTGAAATAGAGGAAAAGGGGCAAATACTTTGTCAGGTAGGTGGGGAGGGGAGGAGAGGAGGAGGGGGGGGGGAGGAGGGGATGGGAGGGGGGGTGATGAAATGAGGTGTATTTTAAAAGGACAGTGATTACCACACCCAGAGCTCCTCAGATTATGCACGAGCGCTTACACAGTTCATTTCCATTTCTTTATTTGCTGATGCTTTAATCTAACATGTTGAACAAGTGAGGCAGAACCGAATCTACACAGAGTTTAAGGACTCGACAGTTTTGTTTAAAGGTCCAGAGGAGACTTTCTGGCCGTTCTAAGGTAGAAACCATGAACATTCTTTTCCTCAGGTACTTTAAATGTTAGAAAACACGACTGTGTTGCAAACATATTCACTCACCATCTTTTAAGATGTTTTTTTTTCCTTTCATTTTCAGAGTCATTTTATCCTTTATTAGGGCTGCAGGGAGGCTGGAGCCCATCCAAGCCGATTCAGAAAGAAGGCGAGATCATAAGTGCAGAGCCAACACACACAAAACCATCACACACACAAAACCATCACACACACACACACACACAAAACCATCACACACACACACAACCATCACACACACACACAACCATCACACACACACACACAAAACCATCACACACACACACACACACACAAACCATCACACACACACACACACACACAACCATCACACACACACACACACACACAACCATCACACACACACACACACACACAACCATCACACACACACACACACACACAAAACCATCACACACACACACACAAACCATCACACACACACACAAAACCATCACACACACACACACACACACACACACACACACACACACACACACACAAAAACCATCACACACACACACACACACACACACACACACACACACACACACACACACACACACACACACACACACACACACAAAACCATCACACACACACACACACACACACAAAACCATCACACACACACACACACACACACACAAAACCATCACACACACACACACACACACACACACAAAC
Source organism: Plotosus lineatus (assembly GCA_024760905.1). NCBI lineage: Eukaryota > Metazoa > Chordata > Actinopteri > Siluriformes > Plotosidae > Plotosus > Plotosus lineatus. The sequence continues at coordinate 44,244,655 of CM045736.1, read as the reverse complement.
CATCACACACACACAAAACCATCACACACACACACACACACACACACACAAACCATCACACACACACAAAACCATCACACACACACACACACACACACACAAAACCATCACACACACACACAAAACCATCACACACACACACACACACACACACACACACACAAACCATCACACACACACACAAACCATCACACACACACACACACACACACAAAACCATCACACACACACACACAAAACCATCACACACACACACACACAAAACCATCACACACACACACACACACAAACCATCACTACACACACACACACACAAAACCATCACACACACACACACACACAAACCATCACACACACACACACACACAAAACCATCACACACACACACACACACAAAACCATCACACACACACACACACAAAACCATCACACACACACACACACACAAACCATCACACACACACACACACACACACACACAAAACCATCACACACACACACACAAAACCATCACACACACGCACGCACACACACACACACACGCATCACACACACACAAAACCATCACACATACACACACACACACACACACACAAAACCATCACACACACACACGCACACACACACACAGTCAACTAGGGGCAATTTAATCCTGCCACATTAATTTAATCCTGCCTAATGTGTGTGTCCTTGGACTGCGGAAAAAAACCAAAGTAACAGGAGGAAGTCCAAACAAGCAAGGGCAGAACATGCAAACTCAACGCAGAAACGCACACACTGGGCATATGGAGCTCAAACTCAGGAACTTACAATCGTCGTCTAGCTAACTACTACACCACCGTACCACTCTTAAACCATAATGGTGAAGACTAAATTTTTAAATATCAATATAACTAAAAAAAAAAAATTTAAAGCGGTGCTTCTCAATTTTTTTCTGTGACGCCCCCTTCCGAGGAAGAAAAAACATTTCACGCTCATACACGCTCCCCTGGCATCATACCTCGCCTCCCCCTTCAGAAGCACCGAGTTAAAATTAAATAAATAGATAATTATGTAATAATAAAAGTATTCATTGTCTGTTGATGTGAGACTTTATGTAACCACTAGATGTTGGAAGTCACATATTTAAGTGAATATAGGTTTATGACTTGTATGCACTGAAAGAATCACATTATCTGAACAAAATTACAGTTCAACCAAGGAGCTTTGGAAACATATCTGGAGAAATATTAATCCGGGTTCTCACCATAAAGGAAAAGATCACAGTCTATGGTGCACCATTAAAATAAAATCGAGCATTTGTCAGAGACACAGATAAGTCCATTGCGCTCCCAGGTTGTAACACAAAAAATGTGGAAAGGTTCACAGGTGGAATATTTATGCAGGGCAGTGTAGTTATAAATGAATTTATGCGTGTTTATGCAAAAAAACAAAAAAAAAACAAAAAAAAGCCTGCAGCACCTGCTGCACGGTCAGAGAGGTTTTTCATTAAAGAACCCAACAGAGACCGACCTGATTTGCACAGTCTGAGACCACTAAACAGCTTACAAGCGTCTGAGCATCAATGTGGTCTCAGAACAGGTGTAATACAAGTCACAGATGTGTGAAGTACATGACATCGAAGCTATTTCTAATGTTTACTGCACTTTAATGCACTCTATGGTCTCAGTCAATCCCAAATATAGAAGCTGATCACTGGGAGACGACCGATTCTCTACAAACGCTGCTGTCAGCATGATCAAATTGCATATGACCTTCTGACATGCTCCATAAAGCAATGGCTTAGATTATGGACATGACATCATACCTCAGTGACAGAATGACAGGAGGGAATCATTCCGTCACTGACGTTTTTCCCCCCCTCGGGGCTGAAGGCTCCATTTTCCTTGACTTCGGAGTAAATGTGTGCATATGTGTGTGCTTATATATTATAGGGGAATGGTATGATATGATTGCTTCTCTATTTTTTTTTTTTGAACAGACATTATATTACACAGGAATGACACAACCTGATTGGTCATTATTAATGATTGGGGCAAGCATTGTGATTATTATCATCATACTTTAAAATTAAATAATAAGTATAAAAATCTAGTTGGAGTTTGTTTTTCTTATGCTTTACTCGAACCAATTAGGCTAGAAAGGAGCCTGGCCTGCTCGCCTTCAGCACCACCGCTTCAACAACTGCTCCTTTGAGCAGGCCAACAAAGATACGTTTGATTAAAAATGAAAAACAAAACACACAAAAAATTCCCTTCTTACGACCAAACAGCCCAATTTCAAATGTTGCTGCTTTTCCATAAATAAATCTATAATTAACTTTGATGCAAGCAGGACTGATAATGTTCGAATGCTGGATTAGAAGAGTCCTCCACTTGTTCATATGCCTGGAAAGGTAACCTGTGGTGGTCCAGCATCCCATCCAGGAGGAGTTCGACTCCGAGATGCTTCCTGGTAAGGAAACCAAGAATGAGCTCTGGCCCGATGAATCAGTCGGCTCAGGTGTAGAATCCCTGCGGATTTTGCCTTTGCCTTCCACTTGATGCCGATCAACGATATCATGGCTTCTTCACCAGTCACAGGCAGCAGGAGACCTCGATGACTGCAGGCCTGGACCTTGTTGTGTTTTGTGGGGACAAAATGACAAATTCTATACATAAAAATACGATGGATCATCTTATACGTTCCTCACATTGCTTTCTGGAGAACAACTTTAGAATCAATGGAAAAGCTGTCTGGGTAAGATCGGCGAGATTCAGCGTATGAACTGTACTTAGTTGGCAATAATCGCAGAGCTCACCTAACTGCATGAGTCATGATTAAAATATCTTTTAAAAATTTGTAAAATTAATAAAAATCCATAGAAATCTAATTTTACTCTGCTTGTTTTGTGCCGACATTCCTATGTAGTAAAAAAAAATGATGCGTCCCAATGTATGTCGTTGACTTCCCTCCAGAGGCCGAGGACGATTCAGCGACATCCACCTCAAATTTGCAGAATCTTACTGATGAATACGGAGTAAAATTATTAGTGATATAAATAGTTAAAGGTCAGTCAGTCCCAGGCTCAAAGAGCAGGGAAAAAAAGAAAAAAAAAAAAAAAATCTCTTTTTACTCATTTGCCAGAACTATTCTCGCTACTGGGGCAGAGGTCTTGTGCATGCGCACTCGCTCTCATTCACACACACACACACACACACACACACACACACACACCAACCATCAACCCGTCCTGCATGCCACGAAGAGCAAAGCGCCAAGATCAATGGCCTAAAAATATAATTCGGGGTCTGCTGTGTGTTATGGACTGACCAGACATGTGCAGTCTGTGCTCGGAGTGAATATCAGACAGATTGTGTTGATGGTAAGCACTTAAATATGAATGTATATCGATTTACCATTTCCGGATTAAGAGAGGATCAAGTGTAGATTCATAACAGCAGTTAGTGTCAACTGTGATTAACTGTTCCCAGAACTGAATGAGTGTGTTGAACTGAAATCTCAAAAAAAAAAAAAAAAAAAAAAAAAGGCAACAAAATAATTTAATGCAAATGTTGGATCCATAATCAGGGACTCCACAACTCGGAAACAATTTAAATAGTGTTTTTATTGTTCATTATTTTCTGTAATGTACTGATAAACATTAGACTTTCATATATTTTAGATTCATTGCACACCAACTGAAATATTTCAGGTTTTCTATTGTTTTAATACTGATGATTTTGGCAAAAAAGAAAAGAAAAAACAAAAATCCCTATCTCAAAAAATTAGCATATTTCATCTGATCAATAAAAAAAAAAAGTATTTTTAATACAAAAAAGTCAACCTTCAAATAATTATGTTGAGTTATGCACTCAATACTTGGTCGGGAATCCTTTTGCAGAAATGGCTGCTTCAATGCGGCGTGGCATGGAGGCAATCAGCCTGTGGCACTGCTGAGGTGTTATGGAGGCCCAGGATGCTTCGATAGTGGCCTTAAGCTCATCCACAGTGTTGGGTCTGGTGTCTCTCAACTTTCTCTTCACAATATCCCACAGATTCTCTATGGGCTTCAGGTCAGGAGAGTTGGCAGGCCAATTGAGCCCAGTAATACCATGGTCAGTAAACCATTTAGCAGTGGTTTTGGCACTGTGAGCAGGTGCCAGGTCGTGCTGAAAAATAAAATCTTCATCTCCATAAAGCTTTTCAGCAGATGGAAGCATGAAGTGCTCCAAAATCTCCTGATAGCGAGCTGCACTGACCCTGCCATTGATAAAACACAGTGGACCAACACCAGCAGCTGACATGGCACCCCAGACCATCACTGACTGTGGGGACTTGACACTGGACTTCAGGCATTTGGGCATTTCCTTCTCCCCAGTCTTCCTCCAGACTCTGGCACCTTGATTTCCGAATGACATGCAAAATTTGCTTTCATCCGAAAAAATTACTTTGGACCACTGAGCAACAGTCCAGTGCTGCTTCTCTGTAGCCCAGGTCAGCCGCTTACGCCGCTGTTTCTGCTTCAAAAGTGGCTTGACCTGGGGAATGCGGCACTTGCAGCCCAGTCCACTGCTTCCACAGGTCCCCCAAGGTCTGGAATCGGCCCTTCTCCACAATCTTCCTCAGGGTCCGGTCACCTCTTCTGGTTGTGCAGCGTTTTCTGCCACACTTTTTCCTTCCCACAGACGTCCCACTGAGGTGGCTTGATACAGCACTCTGGGAACAGCCTATTCGCTCAGAGATTTCTTTCTGTGTCTTACCCTCTTGCTTGAGGGTGTCAATGATGGCCTTCTGGACAGCAGTCAGGTCGGCAGTCTTACCCATGATTGCGGTTTTGAGTAATGAACCAGGCTGGGAGTTTTTAAAAGCCTCAGGAATCTTTTGCAGGTGTTTAGAGTTAATTGGTTGATTCAGATGATTAGGTTAATAGCTCGTTTAGACTACCTGAACATGATATGCTAATTTTTTTAGATAGGAATTTTGGGTTTTCATGAGCTGTATGCCAAAATCATCAGTATTAAAACAATAAAAGACCTGAAATATTTCAGTTGGTGTGCAATGAATCTAAAATATATGAAAGTTTAATTTTTATCAGTACATTACAGAAAATAATGAACTCTATCACAATATGCTCATTTTTTGAGGACTAGTACAGTGTATATATATTATGTGTATATATATATATATATATATATATATATATATATATATATATACATACATACATACATGTACATATACATACACATACATATAGTATATATTGCTCATACCAATATTATTTCTCCTAACGAGCATCCACACTAATGATTTTATTCAGCATCCACTTTACTCTGCTCAAATCCACAGTGGATCCAGACTATCCTGGGAACCCTGACTCCAAGGTCGAGAAGACAACCCTGATTGAGATGATGCCCCCCCCCAAAAAAAAAAAAAATCCAAATTTGGTTTTCCAGTCAATACTGAAAAGTTTCTTTCAGGATGTTTGGAATCCATTCTTCAGCACCACATAAATATTTTCGAAAGAAATATTGGAGAATTCGTGACAATCTTATGGGAGAGAACTTCAACCATAAATGCCCATTGTTAGTTGACTGATTAATACACAATGTTATTGTAATTCATGTGACAAGCACTGTTAAACATCTATACGGGTGAATGTTTTCAGTGATCGATCTGTGAACAGGTTTTCTAACGCTCAATATTTAAGGCTAGCAGGGCAGAAACATTTAGCAAATTCTTCTAACCCTGATCAATGAGATCCTCTGAACATCTAAACCTACTTGAAACAAACTTGCAGGTCTGTGTGTGGTCTATACTTTATTGACTAACTCAAGGTTTTTCTAATAAATGTAGCAGACAGTAGCGTAGGGCATAATTCAAGTGTGACAACCTCTCAATATATTGTTTGTGCCTGCTATTAATGTCTGACTGCCCCAAACAAATCTTTGGCCGGAAGCCACTGCTGCAATTTCCTTTATGTGTATGTTGCAAGTTACTCAATTACTTTTACCAGCAGTGCGTTCATAACACTTCCAGAAAGTTGTAGACGGTATAGTGCTTCCCAACAGAGTGATAAATGGAAATTTGACTATCATTTTACTTAGATTGACTTGAAAATCATTGGTTTGGCGAGGGGTTTGTAAATTAGTTTAAATGTACTGGAATGGTTTTGCATAAAGTTATTAATGCAAAAGGACTTAAATGGGAATTTAAAAACCGCTCAATACAACAGCCATTAAAAAAAAAACCCCAAAAAGAACAACAAAAAAAAAAACTTCATAAAGCAAGAGATGTCAACATTCTCGTTTCAGAAGGGGTCAATCACACACCAGATATTTCAATAAATATGAAAGTAGTATCTCTAAGGAATATACAGACGCTCCACGACTTGCGTTCATCCGTTTTTTTTTTTTTTTTCAAAAAAAAAAAAAAAAAGTCAAATTTTGAGTTTAGACGGACTTACGTAGTATGCTGTCGTCATGACGCTGCATTCATTGTTTACAAACTACAGAATGTGTGCGTTTGTGTGTGTATATATATATATATATATATATATATATATATATATATATATAGAGCTCAGTTATATAGTGTTACCCTTGTGTTAAGACGCATTCATTGTTTACAAACTACAGAATGTGTGTGTGTATATATATATATATATATATATACACACACATACATACATATACATACATATATACATACATATATATATATATATACATACATATATGCATACATATATACATACATATATACATACATATATACATATCTCAGTTATATAGTGTTACCCATGTGTTAAGACGTCATCTCTGTGTTTACACTGTTTTGCGGACTTTTGTAACCCTAAGCAAATCTGGTTGGTCAGAAGTGGAAGCCTACTCGCATGGGTGTAAGTCTCATACACAGATGAATTAACCATCTGCTCAGATCAGCAAAATCTTTATATTTATTATCTTTTAGCAGAATCATAAGAGTGTATACTTATTTTTATATTAATATTCATTAGGATTTGTACTTGTTCTTTGTATGCATCTCTTGAATAAACTTTACTTACTTACACAAAAGAACGAACTCTCCGCTTTGCTGGGAGACTACATCAGTGCAGGCTGTGTTCTAAACGAGTTCAACGGCACCCTTGTGCACTTGAAAGACCGGAAGTCCATGTAACCCACTGCAAGTACACTACTTTCAGTATTGAGCACCTCACATATTGTGTTGATTGGCTGTTTAAAGTGACTCGGTATAAATAAGTGACTTATTTGAAATTAATGTTGATATTATTTTACAATGTTACATTTATAATAATTGATTTAGGGGTGTTCTTTGACATGCTGTAATGGTATTTATGGATGTATAGTACAGTATGAGCGTCATACGTCACTGTAACAACTTGGGTTCGGCCGTGCGGAACAAATTAAAAACGTAAGTCGGGGAGCGTCTATAAAGGAATCCGCGATGAAGCCATTTGTTGACTTCTATACAGTATGGAAGCGTCGATGACCCCTCCAGTCAAAATCTCATTCTTTTCAAATCCTTTGCCTTCTTCGGTCTCTGAAAGTGTACCAATATCGCTCATCCTTACGACATAATTTCTGCGTACGTAATACATTTAGGTGATGCACACGCTTATTTTAACAAAAATGGCCATAAAAAGCTAATTTTAAACTAACTGTTAATTTTATCTCGTGGATTACTGGCGGATGCTGAACTGAAGGAATTAGCAGTCATTTCTCTCAGGGTTGCGGTTTCTTGCGGAGACAGAGACACTATATTCAAGTGTCTGAGGATGCGAATATGCTGCCTAGATGATGTGTGACGGTAAATCCAAAATGGCTTACGCAACTCACGGTTTGCCAACTCGGGTTTCCGGTCATCAGTTGGTTTCGGAACAAGAAGTAAACGTTTTCCATGACCGCTGAACTTTTTGTCTGCGCAGTTCAGCACTGCCTGACAAGATTTTATGCGAGACTGGTCAGTGACATAGCTCAGCCATTCCAATTAATTTGTGCGACGACCAGACTGGAGTAGCCAATCAGAAAAGTCACATGTCTCTGAGCATGAAGAGACTCATAACACTCATGCACACTTCAAAAACGAGGAAGGACTGATGTTGCCGGAAGGATCCACTTGTGTTATACGTGATCGTTTTAAATATCTGGTAATACTAATTCACCACAGGTAAACTTTAACGCTTTACATTGGGCCTTTACACTTTCTAGGAAACAGTGTTGCACTGCCATGTTATCGTGTACTGTATGTCCAAGATCTTTCCTCTGGTCTTGTTATTGTAAACTGACACAGAATCAAAACAAGATGTAAAACAGGAAGGAGATACCAAGCCTGTGAGCTGGTGTGGTTTCAACAGGAAACCTTCGCATTCAGCTGAACTGGACTGATAACGGAAGATAAAACACAAACCATTCACCAGTGACCAGACACATTTAAGTCATGTCAAGAGATCCAGCATATGCCTCACATAAAACAACTCTGAAGGGCTCAGAAGTCGTTATGCATGCAATTAAAAATGATTAAAGGTGCCCGTCATATTTTAATACGCTTGAGAAACCGGACGATCGGTAGTTTTGCTTCCCCACAACTTCAGATCTCTATTTCCGTTTGGAGCTCAGGTTTCGAGCTGTACTTCTCATGACTTTCCTCCCATGCTCCTAAAAAGATGTTGGATTACAAGGACGTAGGCTGGTCTGACCGTTGGGGGTGGGGTGGGGTGGGGTGGGTGACACATCTTGGTTGACCGGAACTTGAGTCCCAGGGGCTATAATTTTATTTATTATATCATTAAGCACTTTGGAGGAACCAGGTACACCCGTGCGTAGAATTATAAACTTTAAGAAATATCTGTCTATACAGGGGTGAACTACAATCAACCAAAAACATTCTCAAATATATTTCAAACATCATCTGCAAGTACATGTGCTAAATACATTTACAAATTGAGCTAAAGTTATTTATTTATTCAAAAGGCACAAACAAATATTAATACATACTTACCGCACAAAAATATACTATTAATTTTATAAAAGTACTGCGCATTAGGCTGCAGATACGGGCTGGATGGATTATGATTATTTTAGCCGTTCATTCTCTGTGCATCAATGTTTGTGTTCTAACACATGTGCAGGAGCCGGAGGCGGGACTAACAAACTGTGCTTTATTCTCACACTCGCACTTTGTTTGACTGACAGTGTTCAGCTATTATTGCTCACTGATAGGAGGCTGCAAAGTCGTCAGCGTGTTTCCTTGCTAAAAGGGTTGTGACAGGAAGGGCACCCATGCCAGATCAAATATGCGAATCAGATGATTCGCTGTGGAGACTCTTGAGGACGGGAAAAAGCCGAAAGAAAAGAAGAAGAATATGTGAGGCACTCCACCGATAGGCACTGGTCATTGATTGGTCAGCTTGGGCTGGCACATGTGCAGTGCCTGTTACACGTTAACTTCCAGTTTCCGGTTTACTGCATACTGAATTTATCTCCAATTTTCTGTTCAATAACAGTCATTCAGTGTATTTATAAGATTGGGAATACACAATTTCTTGTCCAGCAGAACAGAACTCACATGCACCCTGTGCCCCCCCCCTTCCCCAGCCTACGCCCTTGGACTAGCTGTTATATTGCCCCAAATTGTGAAAATTAGTGGGTGTATTGCCTCGTATATTACAAGTGTCCTAATTCGGACCTATTCCCCTCCTCAGTGGTCCTAAGACAGGATCCGGATGCACCGTGATAATGTTCTACTTGTTACTGAAGATGAATCTATTGTTATATAAAAACACAACCAATTCTGCTAATTGAGCACCTGCCAGATCTCTTAACATCTCTCTAAAGGCAATAACTCAAGCTCTTGGCTGATGCACAGCAAGTTTTAAAAAGAACATTAAGTCCAACACTTCAGAACAGAGCCAAATTAAGAATAAACAAAATCCAGTACACTGCAACCCAGACAGTGCGTACATCACCCCCGAGCTGTTTGAGCTGCAGAAACTCTTCTGGCAAGGCACAGGAGCCGCTTACACCCACGTCAACAAGGTCTGGCCCAGCGTCTACATCGGTGATGAGTATGCATGATGACTAAAACAGCCGGGTTGTTTTATGATTTTTCTGCTTAATGAAATTCTGAGCACTTGGGAAGGATCCCAAGTCATCATCAGGAGAGACGTTGGTGCACTTAATCATTATTTTAAATAGTGTGTATTATTTAATAAACGCTCAAACCCTCATTTTCACTCTTTCGAACCTTAATAATAGACGTATGGTATACCGTTTCATGAGAAAGACCACGCTAGAGCGCCACCACTTGAAGATGGGGATAATGCATGTCCTCAGTACAGCTGGGGGGGAAGAAAAAAAAAAAAAAAAAAAAAGGAACAACGTTGCCACAGGTTCAAATTACGACAATGGCATGAACAGTTCCTACTATGAAGTGGAGGCAGAAGACACTGCAACTTTCGATCGCACCCAGTTTTTCTATGCAGCAGCTCGATTCATTGACTCCGCTCTCAGCAATCCACAGAGTGAGGAATGAGACGGACGAGCTGTGGTGAAAATATTTAGACGAGAAAGTCTCTCTGTCCGTCTCGGTCTTTCTCTTTCTGTCTAAAGTGAACTAAATAAATTGCACCTTTATAGACATTATATGAGACATTATACAGTCATCCCTTGCCACTTCGCGACTTGAAGTTTACGGCCTCGGTGCATCACGGTATTTTCCATAAGTATCCAAAATCAAAAAATATTCATAAAAATTTCAAAATTTGCACTGAAACTCGCATGTACGCAAGCGGAAGGCAGGGACCCAAGGCCGGCTGCGTCCATTGTTTACAAACGACAGACTGAAGTGCCCCTCCTTCAGTCCCAGTTCAGGCAGGGTCCACCCACTCAACTCAATCTCATAAGCTGATTGGTTTAAAACGCGTGACACTGTAGCCTCACACATTCCTGCGGGAATTTTTGTGATCTTATAGTGTTTGTGAACGTCCTGCACCGTCTAAGGCATCCAATGAGCCCAAGGAAAAAGCAAAATATGACGACGGCGGGCAATACGTATGCCCATGTAGCACGCCATTATGGCATAAATGAATCTACTGTGCGTTACATCAAAAAAAGACGAAGATTAAGATCAAGCGGAGAAGAGCTATTGTCAGAGGTGCATACAGTACTTAAAGTATTTATATATAAATTCTATTTAAATATTAATACATTACAGTATGTACATATGCTTATAACTAACGTTTAATATACACGTCTTGATATTGTATAGATGCGGAAACATACGTATGGTAGAAATGAGAGGGGTGATCCTACTTCGCGTTTTTTTCGATTATTGTCGAATTTTCGATGAATTTCCGCGAAATTCAAGGGATGACTAATCAGTTAAACAGAATTAGAATTTTTTTTGGTATTTTATATTCATTTTACTGTAAATTCACATCCCTGAATGTTTCAATTTATTCATATTTATGCATTTAGCTCAAAGGAATCTAGTCAAATTGCAAATCAGGGAAAAAAACCTTCACAAAAATCGTAGTGTCACTCAAAATACAAACAGATGGAGCATCTCACACTATTTCCTGTTTCAGGTAAAGTGCTGCTGCACTGCGTGATGGGACGAAGTCGATCAGATACTTTATTTCTGGCTTAATTAATGATTTACACGAATAGGACCGTTGCTGATGTGATTGAACATGTGAAAGGGCAACGACTGTATTTTACCAAACACAGGGTTTCTATAGCAGCTCCAAGAGCTGGACATTCAGCTGCAAAGGCACAAGAGACAAAAAAAAAAAAAAAAAAAAAAAAAAAAAAAAGAGAGAGAATCCAGACAACAAAGAATCTGAAACTTGAATCTCGAGTGATCTTCATGCTGCTTGTGCCGAGTGGAATTAAGTAAAGAACTTGTAAACAGTCTGTATTCTGCTAGTTGCACCTCTGGAGTTTCTGCCTAATTACATATTTAAAATCAAAACGCTCATTTAAAAAGTTTGAATCCAATTGTGACTCCTACAGTTGCTCTGTACTTGGAAAAACACTGAAATGATGCAAGAACCAAGTAACAGCACACAAGGAAATAAACAGTCCAGAGTTGGGCTTAAGTTTGTCAGTGGCTCATCATAATTTATTTTCTGCTAAAATGTACAGCATTTAAGTGACTGACTAAAAAGGTAACTCATAAATACAGGACTGTTGCTCCATTAATTAGTATAGTCAGGATATCCCTCTTACATCAAACTGCCATTCTGTACAAGTACAAAGGCTACAAAATAAGCTATACAAACAGACACCAATACAATTTCTCTTTATACATGCCATCTGTTTTGTCTATTAACAAGGCTACTGTTCTACATTTCAGTAAAATATAAATCAGATGTTTTATAAAGATAAAAAAAATTTACACGTGGAATGAAAATGCAGGTTTAAAGGCATTTCATAAAAGGCCAACTTTGGGAGTAAATTGACAATTTTCTGAACTGCCTGTGAAAGGTTTTGTGTTTTCTCCTTTTTTTTTTTTTTTTTTTTTTTGCATTCCCTCCACTGATTTATAATTCTACATGTACAAATACTGACATTTACTTCTCTATTTAGTCTGAAATTGCTTTAGTTTGTATAAAAACAAAGCTGCCTCAGGTAAAGAAACTTGTTAAAAAGTAACAAATTATACACAATTAGCAATAGAACCTTCGAAGCCGAACACCCAAAAACATGACGATGCTTTAAAATCTTTTCAGTTTTAGAAACAACAAAAATATAGTTTCATTTTTCCTTCCATAAGAGGGAAACCTAACCAAGGCCATACATTTAATATAAAATTGCTTGCGTTTAAGCACAACACTGTACAGTACTACTCTGATGCACTGTCACTAACAAAGACATTTTAGCATGCTAAATTTCACCGTACAGTTAAAAAAATATATAAAAGTAGACTTACAATAATTTAAATAATATGAAGGCATGAGTACAGACCGGGAAACATAACCTTGCGATTGTTAAACAGGTACATTGAAAAGGCTTACAATGCAGGCACATTTAAGAGGTTCCATGAAGCAAGTCCATTACAAAATAAAGGCAGGGGAACAAAAACAAAAAAAAAAAAAAAAAAAAAAAATCAATGCAATCAAACTGCAATGCAGTTTGTAGAGATTTACATTTAAACATTACATTAAATTTTGATGATGTAAGGCTTCCCACAAATAGGGAAAAAAGCTAAAGATTAGCCATTAAACACAACTTTTTTGCATTCTTACCAAGTGCTGGTTTTTAAGGAGGAAAACAAAACAAAACAAAAAAAATCCATAAAAGTGAACAATAATAAGAAGAAAACAAAAACAAACAAAACCTACCTCAAGTCATCAAGCTGACTTTCATTTCTTGGCCCTTTTCAGGACCGAAGTCATTCGCGATTATCGTCTCATATAAGGCCCATTTAAGGGTTGTTTGGACATGCCAGTGTTCACGTAACTGTGGTGACCCGCTGGACTGTACATCATATTGCCATGGGGAGGAGCCTGCATGGGCTGCTGTGGGTAAGGCTGAGTACCCATCATGCCCATCTGCATAGAGTACTGTGGAGACTGATTCATATATGTTGTGCTGCCATGGTAACTCCCATTCATCATGGGCTGGGTCACCCTGTACGTGTTCATTGCGTTAAGTGGAGCCATGTTTACGTTCATCGAGTTGACGTTATAACCTGGAGCAGGCATGAGGTTTACACCCATGTTCATGCGAGGCGCCATGGCTAATGTCCTGCTTGGAGCCTGCATGGTAACAGCCTGCGGACTCCTGCTGTACATCTGCTGCTGGTGGTGAGGAGCCAGTGGCGCCGATTTAGAGCGCATCGACACAGCATGATGGTGGTGATTCTTAGGTGCAATTTGAGTCTGCAGTCTTTGGGAAGGGGTTAAGTTCATGTTAGGGGTACCCATGTTGCGCTGCACCATCATAGGAGGAGGAGTCATGTTAGGGGGCGGCGTCATGGTGGCCTGTGTCTGAGGCCCTCCGCCTGTGACCGTGTGTGGAGGCTGAGACAGAGGCACCAGTGTGGGGTTATGAGGCCCAAGCTGCGAAGACAAGGAACCGCTGTTGTTGGTGTAAGACGTGATTGGATGAGATGCAGAATGACTAAAAGGTAAGGGATGGTCCATGAGCGTATTGGTAAGCTGCTGGAGCTTAGCCAGGCTGAAAGTAGCCGAGGGTTGTGCATAGTGCCCACCCCCATAGTCTCCCTGGCCCACCCTCTCATACAGTCCCAAATTGGTGGAGTGGGTGTTTGGCTCTGGGAGGTCGGGGAGTTGCATGGGTGGAGGGAAGCTGCTGGGCATAGAGCAGTGAGATAGAGGCTGCTGGTGGTGCTGATGCTGATGGTGTTGATGTTGATGTGGATGGTGAGGGTGAGGGTGGTTGTGGTGGTGGCCATGATTATGCACATGGCCATGCCCATGTCCATGCCCAGGGCCATGTCCATGCCCATGTCCAGGCTGCCTCTCTGGTACACAGCCTTGTGGAGATTTGACACTGCAACCCTGCGGCGAGCTCATGCTGTTCTGCTGGAGCATGCTGCAGGCGCCAGAATTGTTCACCACAGGGCCAGCCATCTGCTGGGTTACAGCACAGCTGCTCTGTCCATGACTGCCACCAGAGGAAAGGTTGCCATAGGAACAGCTGCTCTGGGAAGACGGCCCGGCGCTGGCTCCTGTGCCACAAATGCTGCCACCTAGAGTCGAGTCGTAGCTGCTGGGATTCTCATAGTTCTCGGTCGTGCTTTCAATGCTTCCGAGGTCACTGAAGCCACTGTCTACTACCTGCTGTGAGTGGTCAGACACAGAAGGGACATCCATCATAGGACTTGTCTCCATGTTATGTAGGGAATGCACAGAAATTGTGCCTTGGTCTGGGCTAATCTGAGTGTAGCTGTTCTCTAGAATGGACACAGCTGGGCTATTGACAGATCGCACTGACTGGCTTGGGTGTGAGTGAACTGAGGAAAGTGGACTGCTGTGATCTGACTGCTGGCAGTCATCTACTGGAGTCATTTGGGGACTCAGGTCAACATGCACGTATCTCTGCAGACTGCGGCAGGCCTCCTGGGTCTCGACACAATCCTGAAAGTGCCTCTCTTGCTCAGCCTCCTGAGTCAGGGACTGAACCGCCTGAGCAGTTTCCATGTCAATCTCTGGACAAATACTGTGGTCTTCTTTAATTGCAGGTGTCAAAGGACCAGCATCCTTTTGATCAACATTGTGACTCGTCTCCTCTTCTTCCTCTTCCTCCTCATCCGATTCAGAGTCGGGCTGATGGTCCGAGTCCACAGGTATATCCTGTGCGTCCATGCTAACTAACCCACCCTCTGAAACCAGCTCTTCTGAAGCCTGCACAGGAGGATCCCCCTCCTTCTCTTCGTTACAATGGTTTGCTTTCTGCTCAGAGTCATCTGGAGGCACTTTCTCAATGAGCCGTGTTGGATCATCCTTCCTCATTTCACCAGAATCAACATGCCCATCATCCTCATCATCTGCATCATGGTCCTCCACATGAGAAGGCTCCAGTTCTTCATCCTCCTCATCCTCATCATCACGCTCATCTGGGCCCTGCGGCTCGTTACATTTATGTTCCTCATCTGGCTCCTGGCTTCTTTCCTGCTCCCTAGTTTCAGGAGACTGTTCATCACAGTTCACAGGACCTGATGTTGCTTCCTGGCTCAGTGTATTACAAGGAGAATCAGTCATGGAATCAGCTTTTTCTTCTGTAGGTTCATCCTCTTTGTGTTTTTCACTAGGTTCCTGTGGTTCAGTGATCACTGCGTCTGGCTTCACAGATGCTGAATCATTTAGAAATACACATTCTGAGCTTTCAGGTACAGAAACAGGGCTGTTCACCGGTTCCTCTTCTGGCTCCTGCTCCACACTGACCATGGGTGTTTCAGGTGGTGTGTACAGGTTGAGCTTAAATCCCAGCTTTCTTTCTTTCTTTAGCCTCCATTTAGGAGGCCCTCTCTTAACCCCTTTGGGCCAGCCTTTTTTCCTCTTAACAGGCCGTGGATTGTCCTTCTTCGCAGCATCTGTGTAAGATGTATTGAGAGAACATGCCCTGAATTATCTGCAGGAAACATGAAATTATTTCAAAACATACCTAAAGGTGTGCAACAAATAATTACCTTCAATTTGCTCTCCTTCCTTTTGATTTGAATGATTGTCATCTTGTAGTTCCTTCTTCCTGGGTCTACCAGGCCTGCGTACAACTGTCCTTAGGCTGCTCTCCTCCTCTTCTTCCTCACTTCCTTCCTTCCTGACACAATGGTCCAGATGTTGCACAGGGCTCTCCACATCAGAGTTTTCAAAAGGCTCATCCAGCACCTCAGTTCTCTCAGAGATTGTTTCAGTGGTGACACTGCTGTTGATGCGTACTCTCCTTCTCCCCCTTTTTCTCCGTAAAGGTCCTGCTCTCTGTTAAAAACAAACAAACAAAAAAACAAACAAATAAATCATCATAAGCTTGAGGAAACTGTACATCAAAGTAATCATACTGTCAGTTGGTTTGCTCACACATATGGACAGCGAGATGGCTAGTCAGTTATGTGGTATGATCACGTATCTCAAAATTGCCTTCACTGACCATTTGTAATTACATCTTGCTCTAAAAGCAAAAACCCCCAAACAAAATAAAAGAGCTTATATTTAGTTGGTGAGTGGCATTCGCTAATTAAACAGTTAGGTGCTTAGTCAATAAAAGCTTTACTCTCGCTGTCAACGGCAGACTGCATGGGATTTTGTAGAGCTTTTGCTCTTTACACTTTCAACAACCACACAAATGAAAAAAAGTCCTCGGCCAAAAAAAGAGGGAAGTAAAACCAAAGTAAAATGCGAGCTGCAGACAAATTTAGGCACTGCTCAGCAGGAGCGTGGGCGCATACTCTCAGAGTTCAATTTTAAAAACAGTCCTTTCTAATCCGCACGCACATTAGCATTGCAGTAAATTTTTAACATCCAACAAATATTGGGAACTTGTTCATACTGTTCATGTGTATGAATCTTATATTATTGTCGAGACATTTCTCATTAACCTGTAGAGAAGTCATTTGTGTATCTAAATCGAGGAAAGCCCAGACAGACATTTACATAGACTACAGCTAGTCCATTGCTTGTTGGTCCAGATATATCCAACAGTGTTCCTGTATCATAGTTACACATTCTGCATATCTAGAATATTTGACAAATTTCAAGTTAATGTCTGAAGATTTAGGTCATGTGTGCACCATCTCATTATTTGTGAGGCTTGAAAAGGGAAGCACTACCGAGTCTACAACTAAGTTAAAGAAACACATTTATAAACTACAAACCATAAACGGTAAGAAGCAGTCAAGAGATACGACACTGAAAAGAAATCAAATGAGTTCATTCAGTTCAATTTCTGTAACCGCTTAATCATAATTCGGGTCGCAGGGAGGCTGGCGCACAGCCGAGTCTGGGTGAGAGCAGAGTACACCCTGGACAGCTCGCCAGGCCATCGCAGGGTGGAAACATGCTGACGGCTTTGCAACTACTCTTGTCGAAAGTCAATAGTGGTTCTTTTACATGCCTCACACCATAGACCGTGAGAAACATGGCCGGCCTTTGATAACCCAGTTAGCTGCACTGTGGTGGGTGTGTGTGTGTGTGTGACAACCTTGTGGATAGTGGGACTTGAACCCCCCAAGCTTTGGATCAGCAATCCAGCGCCCTATACCACTAGACCACCACTGCCATTAAAATCAAATCAAATCAATCTGTGAGGTAAACCAACAGCAAGGACTGACTGTTCAAAGGTATCCTAGTCCCATACAAAAAGCATGAACCTGCAGACACCAGCAATTAAGCAGTATTTTGTGGTAGTGTTCCAAAAGAACAGATCACAAAACAGATACGACACCATTCACAATTATATTTTTGACTGTCTTCTTATAATTTGAAATACCACTGAAACACTACACATACATCAAGTTTATGGGGCAGTTCAGTGTACAGACACCTCCACATTAGAGTTCTATCTGCGAACCATGAACTATAGCAAATAGCTATACCATGAACACCAGGAGTGTATTGAGGGTAGGTCGGACTTGGCCTGTGTCAGATTGTCCAAAATGTTGCAGAGAAACTGCAGGGTGTTGCTTGTTGGAGGCATCTGTATTAACTTGGCTACCATGTTTATATATACCCGTGTGAAAATATATATATTTTTTTAAACGGTGTCTATTTACTTATTATATACATCAATGTATGTGAGGAGAGTGGCCTGGTGGTAAAGGTGCTGGATCGCTGATCCCCCGGTTGGGAGTTCAAGCCCCACTCTCAACGGGTTGTCGTCCCCCCCCCCAGTGCAGTTAACTGGGTTATCAAAGGCCGGCCATGTCTCTCACTGTCTATGGTGTGAGGTTCATGTAAAAGAACCACTGCTGACTTTCAATAAGAGTAAGCTGCATAGCCGTCAGCGTGTTTCTGTCCTGCAATGGCTAGGCGAGCCGTCCAGGGTGTACTCTGCCCCCGTCCTGAGTCAGCTGGGATGGGTGCCAGCCTCTCTGCAACCCTAATTAGGATTAAGCGGTTCAGGAAATGAATGAATATACGTAAGGAGCTGAAGAGACATGATGAGCTTTATAGACCTAACAGATCATAGGAGGCACAAATTTTTCCCCAACCTCTTAAATTGACCCCGGTACACTTGAAACCAGAAAGCAGAGGTTTGGATGCAGAGGATGCAGTTAAAATGATGCTAAACATAGGGAAATATGACCACATTCTGAATGGCATGCCCCATGATCTAAATGCAAAGCTTCATCATTCAGACCACAGTATCTGAGCCACAGGCCATGCAGTAAGAAAACTCTGCCAGTACGAAACCCCAAATGAGAGCAAGCAGGACCCAGCTGACCACACGTCCCTAACAACATATTCTTTACTGGACTTGGCTGACTCTTGGGAGACATTCTGGGGTTTGCTAATCCTACTGCAAATTTCAACATTGTTTTGTTTTTAATGAGGACATGTTTACTCGATTCACACACTCATCTAAAATTTAATATTGCCTAAGCACAACTGAATGGAAAACTAGATTGGCTCTTATGATCAAGAATAAATAAACGGCTAGACTATTTCCTAAATAAACAGACTCGAATATTTCTCATTCCAAGAGTGTCTTCTCACAGAATCACCTCTATGGCTGGTTAATACCGCAGCTGGTGTATATCACAAAAAAAGCATTGTCTTGCAAACTGTGTAGGCTTGGTGATATTAACAGGGTTTCCTCCGGATGAACACTTACCTTTCGCTTGAGTCCTGGCGTACACTGGGACTGGACTGAACTATTGTCATCACTGCTGCTGTCCTCGCTGACCCCCAATTCTTTCTCAAGGGGGACAGTCAGCATTTGCTCTGTGTTTTGTCTGGTGTAGTTGTTACTTTTCGTAAGAGGATTTATGCTACTGCTCATCATTCGTGCTTGCTTCTCAGTGGCTGAGTCACAGCAGACCACAAGATTTGGTTTCTAGTGTTCATAAGAAATACAGGCAGGGGTGCATATTTGACAGTTCATCAAATAATTGTACATTTCTCCAATACATAATTTATCTTCTAATTAGTTAGATATCTAAAAGCATTTATTTTTCAAGTAACAGTCGAGAAAAAAAAAAATTACATACAGACGCTCCCGACTTACGTTTTTAATTGGTTCCGGACGGCCGAATGCAAGTTGAAAGTGAACGCAAGTTGTTACAGTGACGTATGACGCTCATACTTTACTATACATCCATAAATACCATTACCGTATCTCATAAAACACCCCTCAATCAATTATAAACATAACATTGTAAAATAATATCAAATATATCAAATAATAACATTAATTTCTAATAAATTATGTTCAAGCAAAATAATTTCAAATTGATAAATTTTAATCAAATTATCTCATCAAATACAGTATCAAATAAAACCTTTAACATTCTCTATGATGCGATCATTCTGCTTGTGAATGGTTCCACTGGTCGACGGATGGTCACTTTACATGAAGCTGAGCCGACTCACTTTACACGAGGCTTAAAACAGCCAATCAACGCTTACAATATGTGAGGTGCTCAATACCGAAAGTAGTGCACTTGCTGAAAGTAGTTTACTTGCTTGAAACAAAGCACAGTTTATACGAACTTATGGTCTTTTCAGTGCGCAAGTGTGCATTGAACTCGTTTAGTACTCAGCCTGCACTGATGTGAATCAGCAGAGAGTTCTCTTTCTTGGGTTTTCATTCATTTTACAACTCAGATTGTGCCGATCTGAGCAGATAGTTAATAAATCTCTGTGTGTGTGTGTGTGTATGTATATATATATATATATATATATATATATATATATATATATATATATATATATATATAAATAAAAACTGAACTGGGAAGGACAGGCACATTCAGTCTTGTTTGTAAACAATGGACGCAGCGTCATTACGTCAGCATACTACGTAGGTGTCTAAACTCAAAATTTGACTTTTTTTTTTTTAGAAAAAAAATGTAAAAGCGAAAAAAATGTAAAAATGGATGAATGCAAGTCTGGCAGCGTCTGTAAATGTATTTATGTACATACACATGCATAAAAAATAAAAATAAAGTGCCACGAATAATATGCTGTGTATATATAATAAAATAATGCAGTGATCTGATAAGAGTCATTTGAAAAGCCCAGTATCAATCCTCTGTGAACTCTATTTGAACTCAAAGAACCCCAGCTGGAAAATTATACTGCAGAATGACACCGGGAATGACCCACAGTTAGCTACAAATTTATAATCATGATGGTACACAGTTATATAAAATGCATGGCTGGTTTGCACATATAATAGACCAACTGTAGCCTTACAAAACACTTCAGACAAGCTTAGAAGACTCCGAAAGATTATTGTCAAACAGACCACACAGTAACGGCTGACCACATTGGATAGAGGCAACAGTGTGTGGTTTAGGATACGGGCCAAAAATATGCTCCTCTCCTGGTTTGGCTCGTTAAAACAGGTAAGCTTTATATTTTGATTTAGCATGGGGTGTACAAATTCACATGCTCTTAAGCCAGATAAAACATAATCCAAACCACTGAAGTATTTGGGAGTTTTTTTGTCGGAAAGACTGTCTTGCGAGCAGTTAAAGCTACTTCTTCAATAACAATTATGTTTAAAATAATAATACAAAAAAAAAAAAAAAAAAAAAAAAAAAAAAAAAAGTCATGTCATTGGGGCTGATCTCTACCTCCACCCTGATTCTGTGCTGGCTCTCTGAGGATTTTCGGTACATTGATATTGCAGGAGTCCAGGCGAGACAATCAGGGTCGACTTCATAAAGACGTGGTTTCTCCCCAAGCCTTGACATGTGTTGCTGGATCACCTGATGCTTTCGAATGAGCACAAATCTACACAAGAGGCCAAACCAGTGAGACAAAGAGTAGAGAGAAAACTCAGTTCAGTCAAAATGGATGGGCAGTAACAGCCAGAATAAAGCACAGGTTCCAGTTCATAGCAGTCACATAAAGTCTGATGTTAGTGTTAAAAATGACTTGGTCTATAGACTGAAGAAAGGCCTGTCAAAAACTGTGTGTGAATAAGACAGCAAGAGAGGGGGAAGGAAGTGGGGGGAGGAAGGGGAAGGGGAGGAAAAAAAAAAAAAAAAAAAAAAAAAAAGCACTACCTGCCATCCTGTACATCAATCATGTTGAGCTGTTGGAGTGTGGTGGCAATGTCATGTGGACACATGCCTGTGGCTTTGCTCATTCCCTTGATGCTCACACTCTTATCCGGGTGATTGTGCAGGTACTCCAGTATGACACTTTTCCAATACGCCAAGTAGGACAGACGACCCAGATCTGATAGAGGTTTCTCCGGGGACCCGGCTTGTCCCTCTCTTCTGGAGAGTAAGTAACCTGGCAAGAAACAAGGAAAGGAGGGGGGTGGGTGTTGAAATGTCAGGAAATCTGTTGTCAAAAATAGTTTGACACTGTAAACAAGCCTGTTCCTTTGAGCTCGAACACCTAATTGGCAGATAGAGATTTACATGTATTTCTCAAAACTTCATATAGTGTAAAAGCTCCTCTGCCTCCTGCAGGCATCTGACACAGGCTGTGAAATGGAGGATACGATAATGGCGTGCAGAGCGACCAGTGCTTCCCTAAATCAGTATGTGGTGACTTAAACAGAGATGGGGTTGATTAAAGAGCTGCTTTAGCCATGGACCTCTGCCCTCATATGGTACGAGAAGCTATTGATTTCATTCACGCAGCCACCTAGGAGGAGCTATTAGAAGCGTGACACAGAGAACTCGCACCCTGATTTCATGCTTAGCCACCACAGTACCATTGTACAGGGTGCTGGAAACAACCACGGTAACAACAACTTTACACGTTCATTCAAATCTAAAGAGCAGCAAATTGTACAAATAATAAAATGTTATGGTGGATGGGCGTCGTCTTTCCAATATTCAAATTCTGTCTTCAACTCCATGACCTGTATAAACTAGTACATCTACATAGTAAGTTTAATAACGTATAAAACACAGCAAATGTGATGTCAATAATGGCCAAAACAAACAAACAACAACAAAAAACCCTTACTGAAATCAATGAGGAACCTCCCAAATCCTTGCCTTTGGTACTGGGGCATGATCATTATGCAGGAGACATTGTACTTCTGCTGGCAAAGCTTTTCCTGAGGGAGAAAGAAATAGATAGTGTATGTCAGAGCACTGCCAACGCAGGCAATTCACTGCACCTGCTGCTGTCCTCGACTGAACCAAACTAAACATGCAGAGAGAATGCCACTGTTCTCAAGTTTAGAAAAACATGGATGTACAAACAGTGTTTACAGCCTCAGCAGAAAACAGGCTCGAGACTTTAGGGGCTGAGTTATACATCGGTGTCATGTGCTTCACATCAATTACAACCGGAAGATTTTTTTATAGACAACACATTTATATTAAAGAACTGGAAGTAGTCAATTACCTTTGAGAAGTATCCTATAAGATGACAACCTTTCTCATCATTTTGCGTTAAAACATAGAAAAGGAATGGCTCCACATCATAGTATAGTGTCTTATGGTCAAGAAAAAGCTTTGCAAGCAGGCAGAGGTTTTGGCTGAAAATTTTGCTCACGTTTCCATCAACCTAAAGAATAAGAGAAGGGGGAAACGTGTGAATGCGATAATACCTTTCCATTTTACTTGCTCGAACTCTTAAAGCAACAATGTGGAGGTCCACTCAATTGGTTTTACCCCCCCCCAAAAAAAAAAAAAAAAAAAAAAAAAAAAAACAGTAATGAAATCTGCTTCATGAAAATCATTTCCTTTTTTTGTTTAGGACTATCAATATAAATCAAAAACCTATTAATTAGAAATAAAGTACATAATTAGAGAAATATTTTAATTATAAGGACTTTTATGCTTTGACATTTCAGAGAATTTTTCATTCTACACATCTGGAAAACAAAAGAACAAATACTAGTGTTAAATTACACATTATAATTTGTGCTGATTACAGACCGTCTGAGCATTTATGGATTTCAGGCCACATTTAAAGACCTTTTGAAGTGCTCAGAACGTGCCTGGCTGACGAATAGAAACTGTTAACCAAAGTCTGTTAAGGCAGCCAGACCAAGTTGTCATCCAAACACATGAAAACTGAGGGAACCTGGAGATCGACACCTCTCATTCATGTACATGGCACTCAATGCAGCAGTACTAATGAAGATTTGATTAAATTAAGATATACATGTTTATTAGAGTGCAAACCACCGTGAAGACGCTCAACTGACCTCAAACACAGAAAGGTTATCTTTTCTGTAGATCTCGTTAGCTGGAGGGTGAAACCAGCCACACTTTTTTGAATGTCTTTGCAGAATGTCCTGGCTTTTCATGTACTTCAGACAGAACTCGCAGATATACAGCTTCTGTAATCTGATGAAAAGATGGAAACTATATTTAACGAATGCAAATTATTTTTCCTTTCAGCTGTCACTCATTTAATGGAACAAAACAGAATGATTACCTTAAATATTCCGGAGGATAAGGTGAAGAGTACCAGGTCTGTATTTCATATTTCCCAAACTCGATGAGTGATGGTCCATGATCACCAGCGCATACAAGTTCAGTTCTCTGTTACAGAAGCAAAAGCAGGAATTTAATGATGAAGATGAATATCAAAGTCTAGAACAGGTCTGCATTAAGACATTACTCACCTCGATGGTGAGCTCTTGCGTATGCTTGAACATCTTAATGTCCTCTTCAGTTACTTGGTCATTGGCTGAAGGTAACCTTGTTTCCTGAAATTCTTTTTTTAGGCATCGCAAAGGATTTAAGACTATAGATGTTTAAAAAAACAAAAACAAACAAAAAACATCAACAATGCTTTTGATATGAACAGCGTACTTAATTTTTAACTGGAAACAAACTACAAAAACAATGCACTGTATTCCTCAAAGAACGTCTGCCTTAATACCTTAAACCAGGTTGACCAGAACTATCAGCTTACCATGATTTTGGTCAGACCACGTGCCCCGGTTTTGTCCATGTGCCAAGCTACTCCTCCCAGGTGTAGGGCTGCCACTTTGAGGGGATGACTTAAATCTAAACCTGCCTAAAAGCCTGCGCTTCTTCAGGAAGGAGGTTCGCTTGAAATGAAGTGATGTCTTAAAGGGCCTTCCTCTCTTAGGTGGCCAGCTCGAGTCTCTGCAGGTTACAGATGGTAGCTTGCTACTGAACCCTTCACTGGGTTTATTACCCTGGAGCTGCAAAGGCGATGTGGGTGAGGAGGAAGCATCCCGGGTGCATTGGCCTCGTTTAGGTGGTGCATAGCTGGGCAGTCCCTTCTGTCGGGGCTGTCCCTGAGTTGCGTAGATGTGAGACAGTCCATCAAATAGTCCCTTCAGCTGACTGCTGCTTGCGAGACTGCTGAGTGATGGGCCGCTGGACTGGGACGAGGAGCTCTGAGGAGAATCAGATTGACTGGGGTTCAGTGATGTTGGGCTGTGTCCTGATAAAGAGAAGGGGGTAGCGAGTGCACTACACAGGGCAGTTATACTTTGGCTGGTGCCTGTCCCCGCTGAGACGGAATGAAGATCGCACAGGCGTTTCCGGCAAGTCTGCTTGTGAGGCCTATGTGCTTCACAAGACGTAGATGCTTCAGCACGCATGCGCCGGCCCAGGGGAGAAGGCGTAAAAAATCTTGAGAGGCCATCGATGAGACTTTTGGTTTTTTTGTTGTACGGAGGCAGTGTGGGTGAGGAAGTGAGAGAAGCTGGGGTGGACGCAAAGGGAATGCCAAGGCTCTGCATGTCTGTGTTGTACGAGATGGTGCTGGATGCGGGAGAAGAGCAGGTTGAACTCTTAGAGCCCTGGCCATGTTCCTCCCTTTCACACAGCTCAAGAGCTCGTGCGGCACCAACGCCAGGCCTGCAAAAGACAACACATACAGTATATTTAAACACAATGCCAAGTAGACCTGACAACAAACAGTCATTTTCACTGCATAGTAACAGATGAACTGTGTCAGTGTTTCTCAAACTATCGGTAGTCAAAAAAATCTAAGCAAAATTAATTCCACCGTGCCCCTTGGCAGAGATTTATTTCATCATCATCTTCCACTTATTCTGGGGTCGGGTCGCGGGGACAGCAACCTAAGCAAAGAGGTGCGAACATCTCACTCCCCAGCCACTTCCTCCAGCTCTTTCGGGGGGGCAGGCTCACGACACGATGACCACACTGGCATTCCCAGACAAGCCGAGAGACATAGTCCCTCCAGTGTGTTCTAGGTCGGCCCCGGGGTCTCTTCCAGGTTTCATTTCATCAACATTTCAAAAGAATACAAAAAAAAAATTCTTATTCAATCAAACCAAAGAGCACTGTAGTCCCTAACCTTCCAATTACATTCATGGACTCACTTCATATTATTTGGTTACTATCAGACACGGTGCCACAAGGGACCCTGGACCCCCCCCCCCCCGATAACCATGGTTCTCCATAATTAACACAAGTATAAATTATTGCTCCATGAACCTCTTCACACTGGGTGTTTCAAGTGCAACTGTTGGCATACACGGAGGTTGAGTGAACACACACCACAGTTAAAAATAGAACAGAATAAAATGCCCTTGGCTAAAAGTACACCGTTAACAACCTATAACTAAAAATGGTGTCCTACAAACGGTGGAGAAATGAACATAGCTTTTATCTACAAGAAAAAGGTCACAGATTAGCAAGCGAGAAAGCACAAGAATTATAACCTTAAGCATCGCACTAAGAACAAAAGAAACACAAAGTGTGAGAAACATTTTATCGTTTTACATTATTTGATGCGTGAGATTTTTCCTCGGCCTTCCAGGCTTTGCATATCGCCTCCTGATCTGGGCTGCTGTTTTGTGCAGCAGTCGTTTTTCCTCCTGCTCCTTCGGCCTGCATACTTGGCAGATCCACATTCCTAGGGGAAAGCCAGGGGGGGGGGAAAAAAAAAAAAAAAAAAAAAAAAAAAAAACCAGGAGGAAGAAAGACAAAGGAGAAAAATAAAGAGAACATGATTTTAGTTAAAGATAATAAAAAATACTCAAGCAACTCTTACAAAACAAAAAAGCACTTCTGGAATCATTTCTTTTTCTTATGAAGTTAAATAGTCCAACAAAAAGAACATTTTTATAGCGAGCCAACTTTATTATTATTCATTAATATAAAACAGTTGGTTTGAATCTACACAGGCAAAAAAAAAAAAAAAAAAAAAAAAAAAAAGTTGCCAGTTGAGGAGGACCTGGTGTGGGAATAAGGGGAAAAAATCTCCATCAGGAAGGGCAGGTTTCCATTTTATCTCGCCAGAAAGCTCTGAATAAACTGGCACTTTTAAACAGCTTTAAAGCTTGAATGTGAATCCACTCAGTTAACAGAAAAAGTCGTGGGAGTGCACAACTTGTAATACATCAGGCATGATTGGTGTTTTGATGCTTTGCACTTCATGTAAAAACGTGCAATTTGGAGAAAAGCCTCTTGTACCTTTTGGCATTCTGGAGAGGGGTGGGTCACAACACTCCATATGAAACCCCCGATCACAGGAGTCACAGAACAGCATCTCTTCCTACAGACAATAAGAGACAAGTTCAAGCTCATACAAATCGCAACTTATTGACGCAGACCGAATACTAATAATTACAATGGTACCTCTGAGAACCAAACACACACTTACAGCATTTTTTCCCTGAACTTGACAGGAACTGCATGTTTTACATTCGATGCATTGCCACCGCAGCGCCTTGACATTCGCCGTCAAATCGGATGAGAACTTCAGACAAGATGGATGGCCTTTGGGAAAATAGATGATGTAAGCACTCTACGTTTAATGAAGTCTTTCTTCTTTACAAATGAGAAATATTTCTGGCAGCGAACAAAATAATAATAAAATGTGCATTTCAGTCAACTGAAAGTCTCAAAATAATGTTACAGTTGATTTAGTCCAAAGCTGAAACAACACAGGTCAGTCTGAGATGGAAGATAACCTACCCTTAAACATTTGCACATGAATAAACAATGCAGTGCTGCATGTGTGTGAAGCCTTGGCAAGACTAGTGTGCAAATGCACAGTATTATCAAACACTTCTGACTAAGTAATTAAAGATAATTTGATCTTAACGAGGCAGAAACATTGTGCACACACAACGTAATGACAATCGATCCATTACGGTCCTGTAAAGGCATGTCTATCTCAGCCTCAAAGGATTACAGGCCAGCTGTACTTTACAGTCTGAGAGAATTTTCTCCACTTTTCATGAACTTGCTGCAAACCTCCGAAACTGTTCAGTCGAACCCAGTCATAGACTCATTACAGTGAGCACCAGTCCTCAAGGCTTATCGTTCAATGTAAATTACTAGACAAAAAGAGCAGGTAGTCTGCCAGCAGCCCGGTGATTCAGAGCGTAAGAAGAAAAAAAAAAAAGCCATGAAATCTACCATAACAGCAGGGGAAAACATCTGAACTACCAAAATGTGTTTCCCTGATCCATCAGGTATGGTAATAGAACACTTTCATTGCTTGTAGCAGTCAGGAACCTGTTAAGAAATCTTACCACTGCTCCCACAGTCTGCACATGACAGCAGTTCTTCTGGCGACTTATCTCGGTTGGACTCCTTTGTGCCCAAACAGAAGCTGCATATAGGTATTGGGTCAGCACGAGGCTAGAGAGAAAAGACAACGAGAAGCACCGTTAAGGCTTATTTATCAGAAAATAATGCAAGCTGTACATTTTATAGACATACACACACCTTTTCAAAAATGTGCATTTGAAAAAACAATGCCAAATGAGCTCTGGGAGATGCTGAGAATGTCAAATGCCCAAGTTGAGGTGTAATTTAACTTATGTAACGCAGAGGCACAGTCATGTCTCATAACAGTCAAAAATCAACCAGCTATTATATTCTGGGTGCTGGACTGTATAGCTGCTGAGCTGTATGTGCAAAGATAATGAATAATAAGTGTACAGTGATATTTATACAACACTGAAAGGCAACGCAGGAGCAAAAAGAAAAAAAAACAAACAAAAACACCCCCAATCCCCCACCCCCGACACAGTTGGCACTCCAAACATAAAACCGCAGCAATTTATGGCATATACATGTTTGTTTATATACCTTTCATGTGAGCTACACGGTACTGAGACATAAATTTTCATTCCATAAGAATTTTGTGCGTTTATCTGTCCACAGGCCACGAGTGCACCCAGTACTTGTAAATTACTACCCTTCACATTAGCAATACATACAGACGCTCCCCGACTTACGTTTTTAATTGGTTCCAGACGGCCGAACGCAAGTTGAAAGTGAATGGAAGTTGTTAGTGACGTATGACACTCATACTGTACTATACATCCATAAATACCATTACCGTATCTCATAAAACACCCCTAAATCAATTACTATAAACATAACATTGTAAATATCAAATAATATCAACATTAATTTCAAATAAGTCACTTATTTATACCGAGTCACTTTACATGAAGCTTAAAACAGTCAATCAACGCTTACAATATGTGAGGTGCTCAATACCGAAAGTAGTGTCCTTGCAGTGGGTTATATGGACTCCCGGGCTTTCAAAAGCACAAGGGTGCCGTTAAATTCGTTTAGAACACAGCCTGCACTGATGCAGTCTCCCAGCAAAGCGGAAAGTTCATTCTTTTGTGTAAGTAAAACTTTCAAGAGATTCATACAAAGAACAAGTACAAATCCTAATGACTATTAATAAAAAATAAATAAAAGTATACACTCTTAGGATTCTGCTAAAAGATAAACAAAGATTGTGCTGATCTGAGCAGATAGTTAATTCATCTCTGTGTATGAGACTTGCAGCCATGCTAGTAGGCCTACACTTCTGACCAACCATATTTGCTTAGGGTTACAAAAGTCCACAAAACAGTGTAAACACAAAGATCACAGAGACAACGTCTTAACATAAGGGTAATACGCTATATAACATCATATATATATATATATATATATATATATATATATATATATATATATATATATATATATATATATATATTACATACACACACACAGTCTGTAGTTTGTAAACAATGAATGCAGCGTCATGGTGTCATTACGTCAGCGCACTACGTAGGTACATCTAAACTCAAAATTTTTTTTTTTTTTAAATAAAATCGAAAAAATGTAAAAGACGACCGTAAGTCGGGGAGTGTCTGTAGTTCATATTACTGGACATTTAAGAGATTCTGGAAACTGGACTAAAGTAAAGGAATACTACGATCATCATTAGATAGACAGGAGCCTTCCAATAGGTCTAAAAACCTTTAAATTCGACAGAGCATGCACCTGTCTGAAGACTTAGAGGTAATTATTTAAATTAAGACTTCTCCAAAAATGACAGAAACTAAATGTTATGACAGTAGCAATGTAGTAGTACGAGCGTAAACACGTCATTCAAGTAATTTGACTTAAAGTTACGGCCTATTATAAAACAAGGAGATATTTATGCTAGCTGGTGCCATGTGAAAGGTCAATGAGCACATATGTTCGCATGACCAGTTATCATTTTTAAGGTTTCAGCCCTTAAAACTCTAAATATTTTCATCCTGAAGTAACTATAGGCACCATAAGGTTTTAATATCGGCTAATTTAGCTAATGTGAGTACCTGTTTGGGGAAATCATACATTTCGCACGCCTGTGGAAGGAAGCTAGCCTGTAGTGTGAGCATCCTTGTAGTTATTTTCACGGTAGCGTTAGCAGATCAAGTAATGCGGTGTAAGCGGGAGTCAGATAAGATTTCACTCTTCGTGGTGTTAAAAAAAAAATAAAAAATTAGAGACAAATTATATGTGAAGTACTCCACCTAATGTAGGCGCTTGCCACAAGTGACGTATAGTGCTCGTGAGACAAAGCGTGGCTTATCCGGACTTCCGGTCTTTCAAGTGAGCAAGTGAAGGTTGAGTACTAAACAAGTATTCAAAGCGCACTTGCTCACTTGAACGATCGGAAGTCTGGATAAGCTGCACTGTGTCTCACAAGCACCATACGTCACTTGCGACAAGCGCCAACATACGGTGGCGCGCCTCATACATATATATATATATATATATATATATATATATATATATATATATACACATATACACACACATACACACATAATCGAATAAGAAAATGCAGAGTAAGAGGCATTTTAACATTTTTATTTTAATTTAACTGATATGAAAAACCAATTTTGTCATTTTGGCCAACTTGGAGTAAAAAAAGGACCATAAAAACGATATCTTGAAGACGTTCAAAATATTGTAACTTTTGAACCAAAAACGGGATTTGAATAAAAGAGGATCATTTTCTTTGTCTCCTCCCCCATTCTGTCTAATTAACTGTTTTAGGACATATTTACATAAAAACAAACAAAAAATGCCTTGGGTTTCCTACTTTAATTATGCACCACACCTCATCCTTGCCAAGCCATCTCCTATACCAGTTTGATCAAAAATCATACCAGTTTACCCCAACCAGAGGACCACCTGAGAAAGCCTGTTGTGAAAAAGGAGAAGGGGGGGAAAAAAAAAAAAAAAAAAAAAAAAAAAAGAAATCCTTCGAGACATGGTGTCAGAAGTTAAGGGCAAACATTTACTTTCATTCTCTCCCAGAAGGCTTTTCCGCAAGAGGCAGGCTGATCCATCGGGGGAGTATAAATGAGATACTGATAAGACATCAGAATTACACACCACCAAGCCCAACGCAGGGCTGCCATCTCTGGAGATCAAGGCAGCCTCAGTTTCCTGTTGTGCAGTATTTAGCCTATTAATATCAACTGTGTGCTGGTAAGAGATCTATAGAGAGTAATACAAGCCTAATTGTTTTATGCAACAGGCAAACAATCCCTTTAGAGCTCTGTTAATAAATCTGGCAGATCAGCCATTTTAAGATGGGTTATGAATTACCAGGCTGGTTTTCTTCCAAGTGACAGTTGAGAATAGGTAATCAACTACTCTCTCAACAGGACATGACCTGCCTTATTTCATACAGGTGAAGGGTGTTTCGTTGACAAATTCATCTTTATTCATCGTAAAGATGTCACCCTCCCCATGGAAGGGTGGTACCAAAATACACACCCATCAGGCACATTACACATCACCTCATCTTGCCTTCCATTACAGTGCAGTAAAAGTTCAGTCACACTACACCAGGGATTATTTTTTTTTTTAAAAGAAAAGTAAAAAGAAAAAGGTAACCGAGTTTGAAAAGCTCACAGATTCCTCCTTTTATTTGAACACAAGCTACAATCACATAGTCACAGCATTTCAATTTCTAAAAACAAAACATCTTCATAGGCACCAGCCTCCCTGCGACCCTAATTAGGATTAAGCGGCTTAGAAAATGAATGAAGAAAACAACTGCATATAAGAAACAATACTCAGCATGGTCTTCTTCACTACTTCATGTGTTCAAACAGCACCAAGCACTAAGTGTTTACCCAGAAGGGGACTGGAAATTGGAACCCTAAAATGTTCCAATCTTCTTCCTCCATCCATATGCACATTGCACTACTTAAAATGCACCCAGATTGGATATATTTCTTGACACAAAGCTCAGTATCAGCCATCAACATTAGGGAGGGACGGACAAGGAAACTGAAAAGATAAACCACCTAAATTAAGACGGTTATTCATGGCCTAAAACTATAAACAGTTAGGATGGGATACAGGAACGGGAGCTATACTGCACAAAAGAATATATGCGAATAGTATAGTCCCCTCACAGCCATCACTAGCTATATGAATCAAGACAGACATTTTAAAAACATTAGTGTTTAAGCTGAAGCATGTGTAGAAATGTCAATTAACGTCACAGCAGAATGTTCACACCGGCACCATCTGGGAATTACACATGACACCTGAAGCCCATGTATACCAGGAGAGTGCTCATGTGTCAAATGTGTGGAGGGGAACATTAATTAGTGTGAAACCTCACACTGGTTAGGAAATTATAACGTATAAATATCAGTGCTCATCATCATAAAGTTGAGTAAACCAATACTTGCATCGTGCACAACTGTATTTAACTGTGAATGTACACTGTTACAGCTCACATGCTGTTAATAGCATGAACACAGTATTTTGTAGTGTTGTCATTCATACTACATCAACAAAGGCAAAACTGCTCGATACAACCATTACATAAGACAATAGTCAAGACAGTCTTTAATTTCATTTTTTTTTTTTTAAACAAGTAAGCAGTCCAGATACCAACAGTTAAAATGATAGATGATGTGAGGGGCAATTTGAACTGGGACACCTAAATTAACTTAAATAAAAAGTTATCTGCCCGGGTATCTTAAAACTACAGGTCCTGGAGAAGTTTATTCATTTTTAAATAGTTATACAGAAGAAAACATCTTAAAAGTGGTGCCAGTACACCAAAATAAACAAAATACAACCAAATATTTTTAAAGATTCTTTTAGATACAGAAAAAAAAAAAAAAGACTTCGAAATAGGACTTGAAAAATGGACTATTTTAGAAGAGAACATTCGTGATAATCAACCAATAATTACTCGTTATTCCAAAAGCAAAAAAACCCAACAATTTAAATTACAAATCAGGCTTTCAATAAATTTACATAATTACATAACATTGAAAGATCATTACTTGCTCATCATCTCCTCTTCCTCATTTACTGTATTTTCTGGACTTTTGGTCACTCCAAGGTATAAGTCACATTGGCCAAAAAAGATTTTATTTATATATATATATATATATATATATATATATATATATATATATATATATATATATAAATAAAAACCCACAAGTCAAACTGGAGTATAAATTGCAAACTCATGGGAACGGTCCACCTTGGCTTGGAAATCTGCTGGCAGTTTTTGTGACGTTGTGGTCCTCACTCTGACAGAGAGGCGTTTTTTGCGTTGCATGAAGCGGTAACACTGAGAAAGTCCTCACGCAAAGTCATTTACATGCATCTCCTTGACAACAACCTGGATGTGGCAAAGCAACTGCACTGTTGACACTCCTCTCCCTGAGGCATGTTGCTCAAGCACCCTTGTGCAAACTCACTCCTCTAGCTGTGGTCATCTCGCTTTTAGCCAATGATTAGCTTTTTTTTTTGTTTGTTTGTTTTTTTTTCATTGCAGTAATAATCTCTGCTTTTCTGTCATCTTGTTGCCTTCTTGCGGTTGTGAGTGTACAAATAAACATGTGAAATTATGTTTGTTATTATTATGACAAACAGAATTATATGTAGTGAAATTACATATAATTCTGTTTGTCATAATAATAACGAACATAACGCAACTGCGCTGTTGACAAGCCTCTCCATGCAGCACATTGCTCAAGAACCATTTCTCTAGCTGTGGCCATCTAGCTTTTTGTTTTCTACATTGCAGTAATAATCTCTGCTTTTCTCCAGTCCCTCACAAGTTTCTTATTCAATTCAAATTTTCTTGTTGCAGCTCGCTAACCATTTTCTGCTGCGTATTTCACTACTTGCAGCTTGTAATCTGCAGAACAAGATTTTCTTATTGGGGCAATTTCTTCAGTGGTACAGGATGAGTAGGTACTGGTACCCAAGCCTAGAGTGCCCTCTTGTGGTTGTGAGTGTAAAAATAACGTGAAATTATGTTCATTATTATGACAAACAGAATTCTGTGATACTTTCACATACAAGTTGCTCTGAAGTACAAGTCGGACCCTTAGCCAAAGTATGAAAAAAGGCACTTATAGGCAACTTATAGTCCAGAAAATACAGTCTCTAAACTGTATAAAATCTACAGTCGCACACAGAACTTAACAACTAAAATATTTAGGCACAAGAGCACTGATGGGCATCTATCATTTTCAAGGCTGGTGTTATCATAGTTTGGCTCCATTAAAGAATAAACTTCAGCCCTTGAGAAAATACACAATGTAAAAGCATTATCCACCCCTAAGTGAATGAGCTCACAGAACAGCCCCCCACACACACACCGACCCACTCACCCCATGATATGCTGGTGAACACCGAGTGACAGGGAGGTAAGCATACTGAGAGCTCGGCCAATTAACCCCCACAAACTCCCACCTGCGAATTACTGTGGCATCAACCTGGATTCGATCCAACTAATTTCCATCTTCACTTGCGTCACCTGTCTGGTTATTTTATTTATCTATTTAACAAATTCTTTCTCCATCTTCCTGTCTGGTGTTGATTTGCTTTGTGAAAGTTTGTCTGCTTACCCAAGTTGGATTGTGTGTTTTTTTAATTCTATGCGAGTCTTAGCGGTGGTGGCATAGACACAGAATAAGCACCAAAATCATGTTCTATGCATATGCTCAGAAGCCACGCCAATATAAACAAGCCAAAATTAAACAGGTTTAATCACACAACTGCTCTTTTAAACATCATGGCTTTAACATCACTGTTTCAATTAATTTTATCACTGTATACTCAATATATTAAAATATCACGCTCATCATTATGAAATCACAAGCCTGGAGGTAAATCACAACTGTGCTGACATTCTGGAGAACTGCGCATTCTACGAGCACAATATTAATTTTATACAGCTGTTCTATAAATAGGAAATTATGGCTCAAATGACATTTCAGACTCAGTATGGTCAAATGAACACACACACACACACACACGCGTCAGTTATCCGGCGAGCTAGTGCACATTTTTGGTATATACCCACTGATGCACCCCTGATCAAAGTGTGACTTTTTGTCTTAATGTTCAGACTAAAGCATGACTTGCCATGTCAACTAAACCAACCGATTTACTTCCAAACTTTTTCATTTGCAGAGCTCAGATGAGCAGGTTAAAACAATAATGAAATGGTCTAGCTCGGTTTAAGTAAATACAGCCCCCTGGTGCATTATCAAAGCTATTTGACTCTATTGTACTTGCACTCCAAGTGGAAAAGTTCAAGTTTAAGTGAATCACCAGTCATTGCTCAAGTTTTGTCTGTACGAGAAGTAATTTCAACAGATATTGGGATATCTTACTCTTGTGGGTGTTTGAGTGCCCACAGGGTTGTCACTGTCCCCCCCCCAGGTGCAGCTAACTGGGTTATCAAAAGGCAGGCCATGTCTCTCACGGTCTATGGTGAGAGGCATGTAAAAGAACCAAAGCCGTCAGCGTGTTTGTCCCTTGTTAAAGGGTTGTGACAGGAAGGGCAGCCGACGTAAAAACCTATGCCAAATCTAATGTGCGAATCAGATGGTTCGCTGTGGTGACTCCCGAGAAAGGGAAAAAAGCTGAAAGGAAAAGATTGGGACATCTTACTCTTATGCACATGTTATGTGATTGCAGAGTTAACCAAACAAGAAAACAGCTAATATCTTGATTGTTTAATAACATTCCTACAATTTACTTATTTTTGCACTTTCCTGCATCAAATTCTCAACAAATTACCTCTTGATTTGTGTTTATTCTAGTTACAGATTGAGTGAAAAACTGATGTGATGGAAATGTAATCTGCTTGTCTGTATTGCAAGTTCAAAAAGATATAGC
The DNA here is from genome assembly GCA_024760905.1 of Plotosus lineatus. Classification (NCBI taxonomy): domain Eukaryota; kingdom Metazoa; phylum Chordata; class Actinopteri; order Siluriformes; family Plotosidae; genus Plotosus; species Plotosus lineatus. The sequence goes on along the minus strand of CM045736.1, from coordinate 44,208,613 downwards.
CGTACCAGGAATCCAAATCTGAAAATAAATAAAGATTATCCAGTTATCTTTTTTCAGATACTTAGTCATGGCGCATGCAGCTATCACACAAGTGACAGTGCTATCTCTATGTTTCCCCTCTTAGGTACATGAAACTCAACGACAAGATCATGGTCAGAGTTCTATGGTCTTGTAAATATCCCAGTTGTACCAGCTCAGGTTTCCAGGATATTTATACCACCACTAAACAGTATCACTGGAACTATAGAGGCAGGAATACTACTCTGCCTCATCCTACCTCATTACAAAGGCCACAACATCTCACATCAGTAAGACATCCTTTAGATTTCCTTTCACCTTAATTTCTGTCCAACTCTGAGCTCCATTAAGTCTCTGGCACTGGAAGACACAGAAGAACTTCTGCCCTTTTTGACAGACTGAGCGAAAAAGTCACAAAAGTCTTGTCCATGATAGAACTAAACCAGGCTGAGGCTACGGTTAAGACCTTCTGCTGAAACCTTTGACAGAACCAAGCCTTCCTCCACAATCCTGGGATTCTGATTCAATGCTCAGGCTGGAAGTTCAGCACAGGTTCTGCTATGCGGAGGACTCTTTCACTGCAATCCTCTACTGACGCAACAGCTGACTAGCCTGAAGTTACATCACAGATCAGATGCAGCAGCTAGACACCAGCAGAATGTAACCATGAACCTTATTAAACTATGGGCATCGCAGTTTAACAAGAATTAGCATGTTAAATCGATCCACTCTTTTCTCTTATGAACCTAACTGCACACACTGGCGCTGTATTTGCCTTTAAGCTTCATCCCACTCATTACCCAATGCTTCATTAATTACTTCTACTAAATTTAATTGCCACCCTGTTTCTATTAAAATAAATACCCTTATTATTAACCTAATATGATTTAAATGTGCTTTATTTTTAACATACAGTCACCTAGAGTTGGTTGAGATAGTCTCTAGAGCTCCTGCAACACGAGTAGAATTAAACAGTTTGGCAGATGAGGGCAACAGAATTATTTCCATTACTTAATTGAACAGTGATCTCTCAATGAACTTACTATGGCACACTATTTGCAACGACTTTACCATTGCATTAGGCCAGACAGAGAACTTCAGGACGGACTGCTTTTACAGTAAGGTTTTGCTTGTTGGTTCATGCCGTATAAACCCCCATCAATACATTTTCTGAAAAATCAACATAAATCACTATCATTCAGCGTCCCAAACTCTTATACTGTTGATGGTTGTTGGGAAGCTGGCACCAATCCTAGCTGACTCTTGTTGAAAAGCAGGATACACCCTGAATAGCTCACCAGTCTTTTTCAGAGCCTACACACACACACACACACACACACATCAAGCATGGGGAGGACATGGCTTCACTGACCACAGGGCTCAAACCGAGATCCTTCTTGTTGTGAAGCAGGCATGTTAATATCAGAATCATGACTAAGGGGACGAGTCAGGATGCCATTTTAAAATGTCGAAGAATTTAAATGAGCAAAACAGGGACCACACTAAAATTTGCTATAGCATAACATTTACTGTATTTAACCTTGCTCTAAATGCATCCATGAATGCATGAATTGTGCACATTTTTAAAAGCGATTTTAGACTTTGTAAAATATGTCCAACACAATTAGTGGAACCACTCTGCACTTTGTAGAATTTAAAAGGTTTATTCATTCATTCTCTAATCCACTTAATCCTATTTAGGGTCATAGCTAGGCTGGGGCTCATCTCAGCTGACTGTGGGCGAGGGTGGGGTACACCCTGGACAGATCGCGGAGTCATCACAGGGCAGAATTTAAAGGGTAATTTTATTTTAAAAAAAAGAAGAAAAAAAAAAAAAGAAAGAAATCCCCAATAATCTAAAAATGTTCCACAAGCATTTTAAGAACATTCATTTTCTAAACGGCCTAATTAGGCTCACAAAGAAGCTGGCACCCATCTCACCCAACTCTGGGTGAAGGTGGAGTACACCATGAACAGTTTGCCAGGCAATGACACACACAAATGTTTATACCTCTGGTAATTTGGAACGGCCAATTAGCGTACTGTGTACATCTTTAGACTATCAGAGGAAACCCACACGAGCATCGGGAGAAAGAGCAAATCTGAGACAAAAATACCCCGAGCCCGGAAATTGAACCCAGGCATTCTTGCTCTGAGGCAGTCATGCCAACCACTGCACCACCTCGCTGCCCAAATCAAGATTTAAAAAAAATTCAATCTAATGTGTGTGTTGAGGGCAAAAGGAAAACCGAGATTCACTTTAAAACTCAAAACATTTTTCATATAAAACAAAATACAGTGCTAATTTATGTGAAAAGCTTCTCATCTCATTCAAAATAATGGCTTCCTAAATTGGAATAAATTCTGTTTACGATATCAGTGGTCGTGGTGTTTTTCATAACAGTCTTTCATTTATTATGAAGGTCCTCCTCTTTAGCAACACGAAGCTGCCACAATTTCACATTTTGTGCAAGCATGACAAATTTTGATCCAGTAGAACCGTGCTTTGGTGATATCCGCTTACTGAAATGACCAAACAGTAAAGATTAAGAGGGGAACAGGAAGAAGAGAAAACTCCCACACAATTTCTCTTCACACAGAACAAGCATTACATCTTAGATCTGAACATCTTCAAGGTACAGTGGTACCTCACCTTACGAAATTAATCCGTTCCAGAAGTGGTTTCGGGTTTGGCCATATTCCTCTGCGATATCACTCAACCGCATGCCACGAACACACTTCTTTTCACTCGCACCGGGAATCACACGTGCATGTGCGTGTGCTCATGTGTTGACCATGTCTTCTTAACAGAGTTATAATCTTACAAATGTTTATGCAAGGTTAAAAGCCTGAGCCAAAAAAATGAAGTTGCAATAAGCACACTCGAAAAACTCACGAAACAACAGTAACTCGGTGACGAACAATGGGTCGAAGGCACACGAAAAGCATCATGGATATTATGGAGATGCAGCTGCATAATAGCCAATGGGAGGGAGCTGTGTCATGGGTATTATGGAGATACAGCTCCCTCCTAACCAATGGGAGGCCAGCAGGGTGGGATGTTGGGAGATAGCCAATGGGAGAATTTTTGAGATGGTGGGATTTTTCGTTTGTTGGGTCTTTCGTAAGGTGAGGTACCACTGTTTTGGTATTTGGGGCCTTTCTTTAGAGTTTTCAGGGCAATGTTATGCCTTTGTACCCCTGGGTCATGCTTCTGGTCTAACCGCTACACCACTCTACCCCTACTGTGGTTCTATCATGGCTTAGAAAAACATCAAAACCTCACAGAGCAGGCTACTCCATTTTTTTGTCAAGTGTTAATCAGGCAGCACATCCAACCAGCAATCTTGCATCCATTCCACAATCAAAATCTGAAGAAGAGGTGTTTCCGGGGGGGGGTGTCCATCATTGGATTATACATTGTTCATTATTAAACCCACACTTTTATAATGACACTTCAAAAGAAGAATAAGACTTCTCAGCTGCTGCACTGACGAGAGAATTAAAGTGGAGCACTAAAATACTCCGAATATACAAGTCTGATAACTAACGACAGACACACAATCCATACTGCCAACGGCTCAGACTGCTGAACAGAACCACATTGAGTATCAAGTTCACACAAAGCAGTGAAGATGAGCATCCTGAATGAATAGTAGCACGACATACTGTCATTTTATTAAACACCGATGTGCACGTCTGATCTGGTGGAAAACAAAGCGGGACACGATCCATATGTTTATTTTGAGATGTACATGAAAGTTTTCATTGAAATTTTTTTCAACATACAAAGGAAAATTTAAGTGACAGCAGGTTGCATCAGGAAGTGACATTACTACATAAAGATTCTTTAAATAAATGGAAACAATCTGCACACAGAAAACTACACAAATATTTAACCAATTCTGGTTTTGTCGATTGCTTGAAGTTGTTATCCGGGGAAAGTAGAATTACATCACTTTCAGGCAATTTTTTTTGGCCATCAGACCGATTTCAAACTGACCTGCACTCATTTAAATTTAAAGATTTAGGCATTGCCTGAAGGCAGACCACCTGATAGATGTCTCTACTTGACAGGTGTCCAAGCCTGGGTTTGCTTTACAATGTCTTCATGAGTTGCTTTTCACTTTCAGTTGAGTTACTTGCGTTTTAAATTATCCGTCTAAGAACCTCATGTTCTTTCAATCTTCAGCATTTGCTCCATGAGCATTTATCTGCCAGTCCACCTGAGTAAGATTGTGTTTACTCTACACAAGCCTGCACAATGGTGTGTGAGCCTCTACTTTTTGGGTTTTTGTTAAACCAGATTTATTTATTTATTATTGCTGCCTGTTCTAATCAGTCAGTTGCACAAACAGCCAATCGGCACCAATAAATGGCTTCCTGCGACTATTTACACGTTCCATGACTATCGTGCACCACTATTATGAAGCCTGAAACTGTTGCATTCACTAAAAAAAAAAAAACTACATGCAATATATTCCGATATTAAGCAGCTGTGAAGCTCAGGAATTGGAATAGTTACTCTGCCTTGAGAGTTGCTCGATTTTATGTTGTTGTACGTGTCAGAGTAGATTTTTTTTTTTCTCGGGGACCATGTGACCTTAGTCTGTGCCCACACACCAGTACTACAGCTTTGACCTTGCTCTGTGGAACAGTCAAACGCAAAGGCAAATTACTTTGGACAGCATCCTACATTAGTCTCATGTCCAGGAATGGCATGAAACACTGTGTACATAATGGAGTCTTATGGAATATATGAAAATAACACGTCAAAGCACATTCTGCCTCTGATCTCTGGCTTGATATCCAACCCTGTATCAATACTGCCTTCCCGGTAGTAAATGGTACCCATGACAACTTCTTTGTACGTGTCTGATGCTTAGCGATGTAAAACATCAAAAGAACGATGGCAGGCTGCTTTACAGACATGACATTACAGGACACAACTTGTCCGACAGTCTCAGCGAACATTGAAGGCTTTCATAGCACAGTGCATATCAGTGGATCAGACTGAAAAAACATGTCAAATCCATTGCTACACATCTTTATAAATCTCTAAAGATCAAACCCTTTGTGACAGTAAAACTCGAGGAGCTTCCTGAGAATGAATGAAGAACAAAAACAGACCCGTTTAAAGACTTTATTTTATGGCAGATTTTATGCCATTTGAACAGTTAAGTCCATTTCAATAACAGGTTGTCACGGCTGATTGGTTAAATGTTTTAAAAGTAAACATTCACAAGCTCAATCATGTGAAGCAACACTTTAAAGCACAGGTTAAGACAACTTTCTATGCTGGTCATCAAGAGCCATCAAATATATGACAGGTGGGGGATTGGATGTGTTGAGGCAGAGCCTTGCAGAGCCATTTGTCAGATTTGAATCCAGGGCTATGCAGTGTGAATGTTCCGCTTATATCACGAACCTTATTTTCTTTAAACAAGTGTGAAAAGAACTTGGATTGAGGATTACAAGTGAAAATCTTGAGATGTGTAGTTTACCTCAAAAATTTATTTCAGGAAATAAACTTTGTGGTTATTAAAAAAAAGCTTTTCAGACAGCAGACGGCTCAGTGCTCCGTCTGTCTCTCTGGGCTCCAAGGACAAAAGGACAGAATTCACTCGGCCCCGCTTTTCACACAACAGGTGAGAATCAAGCCAACTTGCTAGAATACAACCCTTTTTTGACTGTGATTCAATCAATGAAAGGTTCCTACAATTTTTTTTTTGGCTTCCATAACAGCGCAAGATGTTTGCAAAGTTAGCAGATGTGAGTAATACTGTAATATTGGGCAAATTGATGGAGGCGCCAAAGTGAGTTGCATGTCTCAACTTCAAAAACCTTGAACTTTTCAACTCCAGCGCAGGGAGCAGGGTACTCATCTTGGGTATGATTGTTGATGTGATAACTCCTTTCACACAAAAGCATTTTCTGAGTCAATGAACATTAAACTCTATGAATGTTACCATCAACGCACGCCATCATCTCACGTACAAAAATGCTCACCAAGCAGTTCTGTGGTGGATGAAAGCACAAAGAAAGACTTGCTTATGTGTAGTTTTGGAGTGAATGCAAAATATTAGGCTTGATAACGTAATTGTGATATTCTGGCTGCAGAGTAGATGCTGGGCTATTGAGTAGACTAGAAGATCAAGGCTCTTTGCCATTAAATAACTACTAGGGATGAAACTAAATCAAAATATCAAATCAAATCACCTGCGACAATGCCAAGAATCTATTCTAGGCTTGCAGGGATACTGCAGTTGATCTCAGCCGGCTCCGAGTGAACATGTGATTCACTCTGACCAACTCTCCAGTCCAAAATATCAACAAGCAGAGACAGTGGGCTACATAGAAACTTCATCGCTCGACAGTCAATTCTTCAACAACAAAAATCATTCCACACAAAACGCAAGCATGTTTAATTAATGTGGTTAAATAAAAGCTCTGAAGGATGACACCGCGGCATAGTGGTTCGCACAGCCGCCTCACAACAAAAGGTCCAGGTTTCGAGTTCTCCCCATGTTTGCGTGGGTTTCATCTCTCAGTTCCAATATGCACATTGGCCTAAATGGTCATTTCAAATTGCCCCAGGAGTGAGTGACCATGTGAATAGATGCATGGACAATAAACCACGGAATTTACATGTACATAGCAAAATTGGTAAATAAGCAGGAGACTTAAAATAGGATTGATGTATGTAACTTTTCCTGAACATGTTACATACTGTATCGTTCGCGCCCACCAATCGCCGACTTCGAGTCATCCTACTGATAGTATAACGCTGCTTCGCCAAGGAATATTATCCTTCAACTCATTTTAATGCATATTGGCCTAATACATTTAAATAAAAAAGGGGGAAACTATTTTTTCTAAATCTGCAGAGAATGTAACAGGTCAGTGTCACCGTCATGGGAATCTAAAACCATAGCACACCTCCAGGTTAGTTTCCATGGTCCCACAGCTAAAAGGGTAGAAAGAGATCTTGGATGATCAACTGCTCATTAATACAGAAACGTCTGATTAAAAACTGTTACAACATGTTATGAAATCTCATGCTTCAGTCAGTGAGGGTTAACAGGGCCAAAGTAAAGGCATTTTGTGTCCCACGTAAGGCCCCCCCCCCCCATATTAATATACAAACCGGATTCCAAAAAAGTTGGCACACTATACAAATTGAGACTAGGCCATTTCACCACAGTGAGGCATCCCCTCTTACAACAGTCTGAAAAACTCTGGGGACCGAGGAGACAAGTTTCTGAAGTTTAGAAATAGGAATGCTGTCCCATTCTTGTTTAATACAGTCCTCGAACTGTTCAACTGTCTTCTTTGTTGCACATTCCTCTTTACGATGTGCCACATGTTCTCTATAGGTGAAAGATCTGGAAATTTCAATACCCGGATCCTTTTCCGACGCAGCCATGATGTCGTAATTAATGCTGCATGTGGTCTGGCATTATCATGTTGAAAAATGCAAGGTCTTCCCTGAAAGAGACAACATCTGGATGGGAGCATATGTTGTTATAGAACCTGAATACATCTTTCTGCATTGACTGTGCCTTTCCAGATGTGCAAGTTGCCCATGCCACAAGCACTCATGCAACCCCATACCATCACAGATGCTTCTGACCTGAGCGCTGATAACAACTTGGGTTCTCTTTGTCCTCTTAAGTCTGGATTACACGACATCCCAATTTTCCATAAAGAACTTCGAATCGTGATTCATCTGACCACAGAACAGTTTTCCACTTTGCTACACTCCGTTTTAAATGACCCCTGTCCCAGAGAAAATGCCTGCGCTTCTGGGTCCTGTTTAGAAATGGCTTCTTTGTATTGTAGAGTTTCTTCTGGCAATGGCGGATGGCAAGGTGAATTGTGTTCACAGACAATGGTTACTGGAAGTATTGCCGAGCCCATTCTGTGATTTCCCTTACAGCAACACTCCTGTTTGTGGCGCAGTACTGTTCAAGGGCCTGACGATCACAGGCATCCAGTATGGTTTTTCAGCCTTGACCCTTACGCACAGAGATTGTTCTCTGAATCTTTGCATGATGTTATGCACTGTAGATGATGACAACGTCAAACTCTTAGCAATTCTTCGCTGGGAAACACCTTTCTGATATTGCTCTACTATCTTTCTGTGCAACATTGGAGGAATTGGTGATCCTCTTGCCATCTTCGCTTGAGAGACACTGCCACTCTGAGAAGCTCTTTCTATACTCAGCCATGTTGCCAATGGACCTCACTAGTGGTAATTGGTCTTCCAGCTGTTCGTTATAAGTGCAATTGACATTTTCAGCCTCTTATTGCTACCTGTGCCAACTTTTAGATTTGTTGACACCATGAAATTTAAAACCAACATATTTTTTTCTTAAAATGATACACTTTCTCGGTTTAAACTTTTGACCCGTCATCGGTGTTCTATTCAAAATAAAATATTGAAATTTGGCACTTCCACATCATTGCATTAAGTTTTTATTCAGAATTTGTATAGTGTGCCAACTTTTTTGGAATCTGGCTTGTAAATAACAAGATTATGGGGCAGATAGAAGACTGGGCATGTAACCAGGTGATGTTCTGGCTCGGTCACAGCTTTAACATCAGCAATAAATGGTATCGAGCATGTGAAGCATGGGAATGTCTCATGGCTGACTGTAACAGAGGAATGTAGAGGAGATATGTTCTCTTCCTGACCCGGGTCCTGTCCTATTACATTTTCCAACAGCTCCATTAGCTCATCCAAGCCTCAACAGCACAAGAATTAACAAGGTCTGGAGACCTATTACATTACCATTACTTGATCCAGGCTACTTTGCCTGAGGATAAAGCACACTATTGTATTAGACGCTCAAGCCAGTTTGGTGACATTAACACTCTGATTCCACAACCTGTAACCGGGACTGCGTCTCTCAACACATTACAGCCAGTTTACATTACACTGGTAAAGCAAAATGTGATCCCATCACAAAGAAATTAACTTTTTCCTTTTATACTACATGACAGCTATTCTTATGATTCGCCTACCCCTCAGTAAGCGTAATGACCACAAAACATTTGTGCCATCAACAGGTTTTTAAAAATATAATTGATATTAGTTTTCAGTCATTCAGAAACAGAGGACCATTCAACTACTCATTAACCTCATCTGTTCGGTCAGTTTAAAAAAAAAAAAAAAAAAAAGTCTCAGCCCGACATCCTTGGAAACTAAGGGCTGAGATCTCCCTGTTCTGACAGAACAGATAAGGTTAATAAGTAGTTTGTTATACAGCATTTACAAATGGCGCTGGTTCATCATTTCATTCTGTCTGACATGCAAGCTCCAAAAAGCAAGCTTCAAATCAAGACGTTATCATCTGTGTATGTGAGGACTCTGGTAGCTTTAGGCTGTTTCCTTTCTCGTTACAAACAGTGAGTACTTCTCTCAGTGAGGATGTTTTTCTGTATACATTTTCTCTTCAAAAAAAATGCTGAAAAGATTCTCTGGAAGCCACTAATGATCATAGCACACAAGTGCAGTCCTTTCGTGTTGACCACTCAGATTGCAGGTATGGTCATTTCCATAATAAAACGTCATCAAGAATCACCACTCCCCAACAAGGGAAATTGTTTGGGACAGCAAAACTATTTAAATCGAAAATGACTTCTAACGGTGATTTTAAATTGATTGATGTCGCAGCCAACACCTATACTGTTTATCCGTCATTAAAAGTGTACCAAAAACAAATACATGAAGGCTCTTGAAGAGACTGAACTCATTTCACACAAAATAAACATTTCCAACTGACAGCATCAAATCGTTCCAGGAAATGTAACCAGAACAGTTTTACACTTGATCTCCAGTCTTCAATTATTATTAATTTACTACAAAGCTACACAAGAACCACTAAGAATAATATCTATTGTCTATATATTATCTTGGACATGCTGGTTTTATATTATGTATTAAATTATTTAGAAAATTCAAACAATCCACTGATATACTTCCATTATAAGGGAATATTGAATGTTTTAGCACTTTTCCAAGTACAGTTCAGTTCAGGGTTTAAGGGGTGTGTACCAAAAGGAAAGAAATCCTCCTGATCACTGTAGAACAGTGACGAATGTTACTCCACCAAATCAATAACTACAAAAGGAATAAAGACGACTGCCAGAAAAACCCACACAGCTGCCATCATCAGTAATAGGAGAGGTAAAATGTACACATGATCTTCCACTGGCTTACAGCGAGGTTAAACCTACAAACTGGAACAGAGCAAGAATAGCAATCAAGGTGTGAAACCCAAAAGGACTCAAACAGCTCAGAGCCAAACAACATGCAAATTGTTTATTTATAAGATTAAACCTGTTTATATAAAATACCCAGTATCGCTGGAATGATTCAACACCAGCACAGGTTTATGTACTAATTAGCTCGATGTTTGGGACTGATTACAAGTGGAACTTGTTTCCTGTCCATTAATCCTAAGTTCTTGTACTAAATTGGGTACACAATACAGTGATCCCTCGCTACTTCGTGCTTCAGTTTCTGCGACTTCAGTGCCTTGTGGGTTTTTCAAAAATAACATTTATCAAAAAAAAAAAAAAGGAAATGAAGGAAGAAGAGGGGCAAGTTAAGGAAAATACTGCAAAATAAGGCCAATTATGCAAAAAAAACAAACAAAAAAAAAAAACAAAACAAAAAAAAACATCCAGCAAAACTACTTACAATCCTAGTGTGTGTGTGTGTGTGTGTGTGTGTGTACACGCGCATCTGTATGCATGTATTTATATTTTATTTACATCTTATTATAAGCATTTATAGTGTTGGATATGTATTTATTGATATCACATACACATGTCAGTCGGAGGGGGGGGGGTGTCTCGATCCTACTTTGCGGAAATTGGCGGTCGCGAGGGGGGTCTCGGCCCCTCATTAACTGCGGAAAGTGAGGGATCCCTGTATACCAAATAAAAGTATACCTCGGCTTACGTCATTAATTGGTTCCAGGAGAGACGACTTCAGTTGAAAACGACTCAAATTGAATTATCTTGTCTCGAGGCTAACCTATGCCAAAATTCCTTGTATATTATGACTTACATACAGTAGGCCCGCGACATTTGCGGGTGTTCGGTTCCGAGCCCTCCCGCAAATCGAGATAATCCGCGAGTTCTGTACCCGGACGGAAGTAAAACCCCATGTATCACGTCACATGCGCGAATGAGCGGCAGGAAGTAAAATACTATGTATCCATTACATGTTCTAAAATATGCTTCTTAAACACATTCTATAGACAGTCTCTCTCATCAATTCAGTATTAACGTCGTAAAATATAGTAATGATTGAGAGTAAAAATTGAAAAGATTCTTATTTTTATTGATGATAAAATATAAACATTATTCAGCATATACTGTTGCAAAGCACTCACTTTAAAGTCTTTTTCAATTATTATTCCAGTACAGTACTTAAGTTAATTCTTAGAATGTTTGTGTGTGAGATTTTATGTTCTGTAGCATGTTTAACAAATGATACCAAAAGGATAAACTTTATTACGCTTCATGTCCTTTTTCATTGAACTTGGGAGTAACGTCTCCAAGATGGCGCAGCCTCGAGGGCAACGTCGCAGAGTTCTCAGAGTCAAATTGTTTTTGTTTGTTTTGTTTGTTCATGTTTTGCACCATGCTCGTCTATGATCGGTCAACCCTAGTATAGCTATGAGCAGCTTCAGCTTCAGGCAACCAAGCACGCAACAACTTCTATCGTGAGCTGCTATGGGAGCTCAAAGCTAATCGCAACCTGGCTAGTAATAAGCCCAGGCGGAGTTCTCAAAGCGTTCGCACCTCCGGCCATACTGCTGGCCAACATACCAAATGTTCAGTCCCTGCGAAACAAGATGGACGAGCTTCATGCTCAGATTGCAGCATAGAGGGATCTACAGGACTGTGTTTCTGTGAAACATGGCTCGAGGCGATTGCACCTACATGGCCTTCAACCCCTGCAATCCCAAGCGCCGGAGTCGTTCGGCCCCTTCCTGCCTGGGCTTCTTGTCCGCCGGAGTGCGGCTCGCATTGAGCTGCCTACCATAGCATATTAGCTCTGCTAACCACCCCCCTGCTAACAAGCCCAGTTGAGCGTGCTTAGTTATACACACCCGAAGACACTACGATCTTATAGCTGTAGTAGAGTCGACCGGTCATAGACGAGCATAGTGCAAACCATGAACAAACAAAACAACAAATTAAAACGAACAAAGAAACAATTTGACTCTGAGAACTCCGCGATGTCGCGCGCTGTGCAGCGCCATCTTGGAGACGTCACGCCAACTTCAATGTAAAAGGACATGAGTCCTGTTATAAAGTTTATCCTTTTGGTATCATTTGTTAAACATGCTACAGAACATAAAATCTCACGCATAAACATGAACTTGGGTACTGTACTGGAATAAAAATTGAAAAAGATTTTAAATACAACAGTTCAGAGAAAACTGTCGTTTCTAAGGAGAAAGTCTTATTTCTTCAGAAGAGACATCCAGCGTTTTCTATCGCTTAGCCAGAGAAGACGCATAGCGTTTGACTGGTATCATAGAGCTTAACTGGTAATTAAAACACACATAAAAAAGAGGCTCATTGACAACTTGTGCCGAATGAGGAAAAAAGGGCGGGACATGAGCTCATGAGCTCAAAGGAGGGCAGCCATTGGCGAAATTTGAATCACGTGCTGGTTGCTCAGCAGTCAGCAAATACTCAAACCGTGGGTGCAAAACTGCGAATAGTCAAGGGCCTACTGTACATACAAATATTTAATAGACTAAATAGATATGCTCATGCCTCGGTTTTATGGACTTCGCTTTCACAGATTTTGGAGGCAACGGACAAAATCTGTAGCTTTCGACTAGTCCGGATCATCTGGATGCAGGCCGTTGTTTCCGAAAGTTACCGCCAGATGACCCGACTGGCTTGAAGAAATCTCGCGCATTTAAATCTATTCATCTATTTTCAATGCCACTTCACTGTGGCGCGAAGCGGAGAGCCAATCCTTTCTGTATGCGGGCAGGTCCGATACCATGAAACTCTAATTTTATTGGACTCGCACGTTGCAGTGTTTGTGACAGGAAGCGTGTCCCAAGTTTTGGCAATCAGCTGGTCTGCAGGTTGAAGTTTTTCCATGTCTGTCCATTTGTGTTTGCTTGCCAGCTGTGCTTGGCTTCCTGGAAATGAGCTGATCAAAACGAGGGAAATTTACCTCTTTCCTCAAAAATAACACGAGCAGTCTGTGGCTGTTATAATCCTATAAAATTAGAGTTTGAAGGTATCGGACTCACCCGCATACTGGCATACAGAAAGGATTGGCTCTCCGCTGCGCCACAGTGACTTGGCATTGAAAATAGATTTAAATGTGCAAGATTCATCTGTTTTGGTTTTACTTGATGGCTTTTTTTTATATCTTTATTTAAATGACAGTGAAATTATGTATTCGTTATTTTGTTAAGAAAGGCCACCTGATTTATCTGAGAGCCAGATACAGTCATCAAAACAGCCACATCTGGCTCACGAGCCATAGGTTCCCGACCCCTGATATAAACTGTGTGTGTGTATATATGTATATATATATATATATATATATATATATATATATAGCTCAGAGGATTAGATTTTAAAATGTTTTTTTTTTTTTTGTTCTCTTAGACAAAAAGGTTCCCGACCCATGATCTTCTGGTGTACATTTACAGAGTATACAGTATTTACATTTGCAGATTACGGAGTGTGCTTAAGTAAAAGTTTTTCGCGACGTAATCGTTGAAATATATGGAATTGGAAACTTCGGACAATTCTCGGAACACTGTCCTCCCCCCCATTAGTCCGTTAAACCGAGGCATGAGTGTATAATATACAGAAAGCCCCGTTATTCGCGGGGGTTACGTTCCTCCCCCACCCAAGAATCACTTTAATGGATAGAGTTATGGCACACATACACACATGAAATAGATGACCCTAGGCTCACTTTTATTCGAATGATCAGTGTGCATTTATAGATTTACTTAAAATGTATTAAATAAAATAATACTCCAAAACAGGGGTATCAAACTCATGCCACAAAAGGGCCATGTGGCTGCAGGTTTTTGTTTCAACCAAGCAGCAGCACACCTGACTTTGCTCATTTAAACAACCGAGTTCAGTCTTCAGGCAGTTGATTGGTCAGTGTCTGTAAAGAGCACACAGATTGACCAATCAACTGCCTGAAGACTGAACACAGTTGTTTAAATGAGCAAAGTCAGGTGTGCTGCTGCTTGGTTGAAATAAAAACTTACAGCCACATGGCCCATTGTGGCATGAGTTTGACACCCCTGCTCCAAAACATAACTGACCAACCACCCCAGTATTAGTTCGAACACAACACCGTATTTTCTGGGCCATAAGGTGCACCAGATAAGGCACAATGTCAAAGAACGATGACTGAATGGTCCCTGTCCACACACAACATGCAATGGATTATAAGGTGCACCGTCAATTTTTTTGAATTATTATTATTTTACAGATTAAAGGCTTTTAAGTGCACCTTAAGGTCCAAAAAATACGGTAGGTCGAACAGAGCTTTAATAAATTAACTTGTCTTTTTATAAAAAAAAAAAAACTCATCTGAAACAAGAGCAAACAACACACACATGGCCTCACTGTTTCTGCAGCAAAAACTTGTTGTGTACATATTTAGACAATATAGGTAGGTCTACAGTCAAATTATCAATGATGGGGAGAAAAAAGGCATGTCTCATGAATGACAATCTGAAATTATATCCATCCAATTAAACAGTCTAGACAGTGAAAAGGACAACAATCCAATGTTGGCAGCTTGTGACAAAACTATCTTTACATGTTTTCAATACTTGTATACTTGGGAAAGATATATATGCTTCTGCAACTTTAAATAATTGGGTAAGGATATGTTTAAGACACATAGATGGATACAACGGTGATGCTATATACAGCTGATGTAATAGGCTGTACTGGGAATCCAGAATCTTTTGTCAACATGATTCAGGTCTAGACCTCAGGTCTGCTCACACTGGCTAGAAATCTGATTACTTGATGCGTAAGCCTCAATAATGCATTGTGTAACAAGTAGAGCTATTATGGTAGCCACAGCTGCAAATCAGTGGTTCGGCATTCGACAAAAACACCCCCCACACACAAAAACCCCGATATAATCAGCTTACTTTAAAAGACCTTCATTCAATTACCATGTTTCATGCAAGAGTTTGAAGAATGTCTAAAGGGAAACCAGCCAAGAGATCTAATATACCTTCGTCACTACAAAATCTGATCCTGCCAGCAAATGGCTCAAAAGAGGCCAGGTTTGGCCCCTCTCCTTTCTCAAATGTTAACCCCTAGCTAGCATATGATAAAGAGGCTTGGAGCAGCTGCACACTGACCAGTCCCCAAGCACACAATTAACAACAAAAGAGCCCTTTTAACGCATTGAGCTAATCAGTGGCCGACCCACCACTGGCTCCCTAAACCATCTGCAAGATGGCAGGCCTTCTCCCTGATTGGGGGAAAAAAAAAAACAAGAGGGGGGTACTGGCACTATGCTATCATGTCCTAGTGTCAATGAACAACACATCGCTTAGCAACAGTCAAACCCCCGCGCCTGGAAACCAAACGCTTTTGCTTTCAATGAACAACCCAACAAGGAGCAGACGAGGGAATGTGCTCCAAGATTTGATTACCAAATGGCCTCCCATTGTTAGTAACCCATGGCAAAAAAAAAGAGCACCAAGAGCCAGGGCCAGGCTAAACACGACTTAAATGACCAACAAGATCCGAACAGCTTTAAATCACAATCCCCTGACGTTCTGTCCTGTTTAGACATTTGGTTCAATCGAGACGAAAATGATTACAACTTGAACCGCAGTTGAATGAAGCCATTCAACAAATTAGAGCAAATGTGAGGCTGGAAAAACTTTTGCTTAGTAAACCTGAGACTTGTCCAAATTAAACAGGAGAAACTGAAGGAGATAATGCTGGCAATAATAAATGAAGGAAAATCAGAAGCCTAATGAATAATGAAATTACTCCAATTTTTACTTCCTTAATAAAACTACAGGCAGACAAGACGTATGCTGCTTTTAAAATTCCGATGAGAATTTATGATTTCCAGAAGCTTGGTTTCCATAAATCAATGTGCCGAGGATCACACAAACCGAATAATGATCTCATACCGTTATCGTCACAGTAATTTCAGCAAATCCCACAGCTCTCCCTTAATTAACCTCATACCTTTTACTATGGACTAGTGCAGAATACGTCTAATCTCTCGAGATCCCGATCAGATCAATGCATCTTTATTTTCAGAGATCATCAACAACTATAATATTTACACCTTGTATGAGGGACCTCACCAAGAACTTCCATGAAATAAAACTCAAGTGTTACATGTTTTAACCTTAATGTTTCCTTGTTATCTCCGAACGCACACATACACAGTAATACTCCAGTTAGTATGTTCCTGAGGTACCATCAACACTGTGGATTTGAAATAGCATCACAGTATTGACAAACACATAAAAGAATCACTTGGAACTTCGGTGTTCAGTTCCAGCACAGTAGACCACCTGCACTGTACATTTCTCTGCAATGCCATGTTCAACCCTTCAGCTAATTATTAAACTCACTCAGAGCTGATTTAAGCAAGTTCGAGAATGAACAACACTGCAATTTACAGACACACAAAGGAAATGAGACCTTCAGGTTCATGCAATGAAAAAGAAAAAACAGCCAACATCCACAATACCCATACCTGATCTTTCTCATGTGGTAGAAGCGTTACAGGTGGGAGGTCCAGTGCCAATCCAATTCCCCCCCTGAAGGCGCTCTTTCCACCTGCACTGCCGTGTCTCATCCTGTAAAGAGGCCCATCTTTTAGCAGCCTTCCGTTATTCACTGCACGCTTAGCAGCCAGCCTGAGCCTCTGCTGGAACCTGGGGTTAGCCACCACATTGGCCAGGTCATCCTGGCTCCTTAAAAAGCGTTCGATGTTCCTCAGAGATGAGCCAGCTGGGACACCAAGGCCCTCAATGGCCCTCCTGAGGACCTTATTCCAATCCAGATGTCGCAGATCTCCAGCAGGTACCACAGATCCAGCCGATGGGGGAACCGGACCTCCAGGCCTGACTGCTGAAATCCTCCCTGGGTTATCCGGATCTTTATATGAAGCGCAACCTTTGCTAGTGACTTTAAGGATGGATCCATCCTTTACAGCTAGCTCCAAATGCTGCAGTACGGTACTCTTGTCTAGTCTGTGCAAAGTGGATACAGCATGGCAAATACGCTCCTCTGAAGGCCGCTGCTTCTGCCTTTTGATCTTCTGAATAGCCTCAAGAATCCACTCTGTGTACAGGGGATTGGCCAGTTTCACCATGGTGAAATTATTTGGTGCATTAAGGCATAATCCATGAATACATTCCTTCTTTTTCTGAGCAAACAATATGCATCCACAAGCCAAAGTCAGCCATCAGTACATCATGATGTGCAAGATTACTGACAGAACTCCTTATTCGAGGCAGTCTCTACATTCCCTCAAGACAGTCAAAAATACAATGTGGTAAATCCAGGAAAAGTTCTTCCTTGGAAAAATATCCTTGCAAACCTCATGTGAGAGAAACCTAAAAGAGAGAAAGAAAGAGTGCTACTTTACAAACAAGCAAATATGTATGCATACATTAAGTTAACCACAGACATTTTAAAGGCTGCGTTCAGACCTGGTATAAAGAAGCCTCAGGTGGATAGTGTTAAAAACCTGACCAAGATGAATGATCAGATCAGACAGATTACTCACAAAAGTGGCCAGATTATAACTGCACTATGAACAGCAATGTGTCTGAACATTTCTTCAACATCATCAAAGACCAAAAATAACGTGATTAACGTTGGGAAATTATTTGGTCTGAATAACAAACGAACTCAAACACAAATGAAGCCCGGACAGAAACATCCACAGGTGAACCAGACAACCATAAAGGACATTTTGCAACAACTTAACAACTATAAGGAGCCACACTGTGCACTCTGCTCGTATCACTCAACTTCCTGTCCGAAACCCAACCTTACAAGGGACCTTCACCAGGTGGAGAAAGTCAAACCATCCAAAAAGCTGTCGATATCAGAGATAAATGGTGTGCCCTAAGACCAAGGTTTTTTTTAATCATTAGTATTTTATGTAGGTGCCCAGGAAACAGTTTATTTATTTTAACTGAATGAATAAAACCTGGGCGGCATGACGGCGTAGGGGTTAGAACATCTGAATCAAAGCAAGAAAGTCCTGCATTCAATTCCTGGACTCAGCCGTTTCTGTGTGGAGTTTATACGTACGAGTCTCACTCCCCCAGTCTATGCATGGGTCCTCTGCAGGTACTCAGATATATATTACACATATATACACTCAATATTCACTGAATAAACAGAACTGAATGGTTGAGCGTGTTGTTGCTGCAATGATATGGCAAGTGGTACAAGATACAGATCTTCCCATCCATATTACTCAAGATATGTTTAACAGTTACATAAATTATTACGTGGTGGGTTAATCAGCACATAAAGCAGCATCCACAAGGAAAGTGAAGCCCTTCATCACTTAACACACAAATTGTCAAGGTAAGCAAATTGCTTTGCCACTGAAGTCCTGCCAATTGTCATTGCCAAATAACCCTCTTGCTCCCATGAACAGTGTTGAGCTAGTTAGCAAAAGTACATGTAGCTTTTAATCACCTTATTTTTGTTTGTTTATTTTAGCCCGTTATCATAACTAGCTTATATCATTAATCTTACTGCACATGAACCAGGAACAGACACACTTTTTATGTATGTCTGCACATTATTTATTTTTATTTATATATATATATATATATATATATATATATATATATATATATATATACACACACACACACACACACACACACACACATATATATATATATATATATATAAATAAAACACACACACACCATTCAAAATTCACACTGAGTTGAGTGGGTGGTCCCTGTGAGTTTCAATCTCGCAAGCTGATTGGCTTAGACGCGTGACACTGTAGCTTCGCACATTCCCACAGCGAGGAAGAAAACGCCGAGTTCTTTCAAGCTTTGTTTGGATTTTGTATCGCACTTTCTCTCCAATTGTGTTCCTTAGTTTATTTTCTTTCTCTCGAAAATGCCTCCTAAACGTCTGATTTTCACATTTGATTTGGCATAGGTTTTTACATCGGATGCCCTTCCCGTCACATCCCTTTAGCAAGGGACAGAAACACGCTGATGGCTTTGCAGCCTACTCTTTACGAAAGTCAGCAATGGTTCTTTTACATGCCTCTCACCATAGACAGTGAGAGACATTGCCCACCTTTGATAACCCAGTTAGTTGCACTGGGGGGGGAACAGTGACAACCCTGTGGGGACTCGAACCCCCAACCTTAGGATCAGCGATCCTGCGCCCTATCCACGAGACCACCACTGCCCCAAGTATATAAATTCTATTTAAATATTACTGTTATACATTACAGTATTTACATATGCATATAACTAACGTTTAATACACTTCTTGATATTGTACAGACACTAAAACATATGCGTGTGGTAGAAATGAGAGGGGGGTTCCTACTATCGCGGCCAGGTCTAGTCTATATTATCCGTGATATTCAAGGGATGACTGTACACATCGTTTTGTTTTATTTATATATATATATATATATATATATATATATATATATATATAGATAGAGAGAGAGGATTTTCTGAGTAGATCCTTCCGTAGGAGAGTGCTCAATACTTTTTGGTCGAGCAAATAACAATAAAAATAAAAGGACAGGACAAAGACTTTCTATTGAAACTCCATTTATCACTACAGATCTGTTTCGAGGGGTGGTGAAACCATCCTCTCTCTTCAGGTGATTATAGAAGAATTTATATATATATATATATATATATATATATATATATATATATATATTATATATATATATATATATATATATATATATATATGTATATATATATAAAACTTGTATAGCTTTTGTAACCCTAAGCAAATATGGTTGGTCAGAAGAGTAAGCCTACTAGCATGGGTGCAAGTCTCATACCCAGAGATGAATTAACCATCTGCTCGGATCGGCGCAATCTACCATGCATACTCAGTTAAGCAAAGGGAGTTGTAAAATGAATGAAAACCCGAATCCAGAAAAGTAAGAACTGTCCGCTCTGCTGGTGATTCACATCCGTGCAGGCTGAGTACTAAACCAGTATTCAACGGCGCCCTTGCTCACTTGAAAGACCGGAAGTCCGTATAACCCACGCTTTGTCTCAAACACAAATAAGTAAACTACTTTCAGTGTTGAGCGCCTAATATATTGTAAGTGTTGATTGGCTGTTTTAAGCTTCATGTAAAGTGACCATTGGAACCATTTACAAGCAGAAAGATCGCATCATAGAGAATGTTAAAGGTTATATTTGATACTGTATTTGATATTTGATGAGTGAATTTGATTAAAATGTATCTATTTGAAATAATTTTTCTTAAATTTAATTTATTTGAAATTAATGTTGATATTATCTGATATTATTTTACAATTTTGTCTGTCTGTCTGTCTTCCTTTCGGCTTTTTCCCTTTTACTCGGGAGTCGCCACAGCGAATCATCTGATTCGCACATTTGATTTGGCAGAGGGTTTTTTTTTACGTCGGATGCCCTTCCTGTCACAACCCTTTTTAGCAAGGGACAGAAACACGCTGACGACTTTGCAGCTACTCTTTATGAAAGTCAGCAATGGTTCTTTTACATGCCTCTCACCATATGTGAGAGACATGGCCCGCCTTTGATAACCCAGTTAGCCGCACTGGGGGGGGGGGGGGGGGGGGGGGGGGACAACCTTGTGGAGAGTGGGACTCGAACCCCCAACCTTTGGATCAGCGATTCAGCACCCTATACCACTAGACCACCACATATTTTACAATTTTGTGTTAATAATAATTGATTCAGGGGTGTTTGAGATACTCTAATGATATTTATGGATGTATAGTGCAGTATGAGCGTCATACGTCACTGGAACAACTTGCGTTCAACCGTCCGGAACTAAAATAAATAAATAAATTATATATATATATATATATATATATATATATATATATATATATATATATATATATATAGAGAGAGAGGATTTTCTGAGTAGATCCTTCCGTAGGAGAGTGCTCATTACTTTTTGGTAGAGCAAATAAACAAAACAAAATATGTGTATATATATATATATATATATACACACACACACACACAGTAAAACCTCCGCTGACGAATACTTAAGCTCACGAACTTTTCGCCTCAAGAACATTAAATTCGCAAGCATATAGTCTCTGCTGACGAACTAGTTTTCGGCGGACGAACCAAACCACGCGGTCGAACAGCGCCACGGTGGCGGCCACGAGAAGCTGATGCACGCTCACGGCGTCCCAGTTCGTCACCCCCTTTCTTTGAGTGCGGACGTGGTTTGTGTTTGATAGACATTTTGGACCATATTGAGTGTACTTTTGCTATTATGGGACCAAAAAAGACCCCACCACAGGCTAGTGTTAAGCCTAAGAAGACATTAAAGAAAAGCAGCAAAGAAGAGAAGCCACACTGGAGGTTGAGTTACCTACAGTCCTTATGGAAGGTGACTCTCCTTCCAAACAGTAAGTCCCTCCCTCCCTCCTCCTCCCACTCCATTCCATCAAGCCATCAACTACCATCACAAAGGTAAATAAAACGACTTTATAATAAAGTACAGTTTATTTCTTTAATTACAATACAATAGCACATTTATTATACATAAAATATATTTTTGTGTAGTTTTAAGGCTTATTATACAGATTATTCTCATTTTAATGGTTTCTTATGGGAAATAAATGTTCGGAAGACAAACTTTTCGCCTTACACACACTTTCTGGGAACCAATTATGTTCGTGAGCTGAGGTATCACTGTGTATATATATATATATATATATATATACATACATATATATATATATATATATATATACATATATATACACATACATACATATATATATACATACATACATACATATATATATACATACATACATACATACACACATATATACATACACATATATATATATATATATATAGGGATCCCTTGCTACTTCGTGCTTCAATGCATCGTGTTTTTTTTTTTTTAAATAGTCATCGAATTAAATAAGGAAATTAAGGAAGAAAAAGGGAAAAAGTTGAGGAAAATGCTGCAAAGCAAGGCCAGTTATGCAAAAAAAAAAAAAAAAAAAAAAACCTGAATAAACACAAAACAAAAAACAATCCAAAACCTCCTATGAAAACTTACATTTTTTGAGGTGCACATGTGCATCTGTATGTGTATTTATATTTTATGCAATATTTTTGAATGTTTTTTATAAGCATTTATAGAATTGAATGTGTATTTATTGATATATACACCTATACATGTAAGTATGCGTCAGTGGGGGGGGGGTGCTGATCCTACTTCATGGAATTTGGTAGTCGCAGCGAGGGGGGGATCTCGGTCTCAATTAACAGCAGAAAGTGAGGGATCCCTGTACACGTACACAGAGATCCCTCACTTTCCGCGGTTAATGGGAATCCGAGACACCTCCATGACCACAGAGTTCCATGAAGTAGGATCAACCCCCCCCCCAACTGACATATACATACATGTATGTGTGTATATAATAATACAGTGATCCCTTGCTATGCCATGCTTCAGTTTCTGTGCATCACAGGTTTTTCAAAAATATTCATTTAAAAAAAAAAAAAAAAAAAAGGAAAAATAGGGAAAAAGTTAAGGAAAATGCCACAGAACAAGGTCAATTATGCAACCCCCCCATCAAAACTACTTACATTTTTATGCAAGGTGCACATCTGAGTGGGCGCACACGTGTGTGTGTATTTAGATTTTATTTACATGTCTGTCTTCCTTTTGGCTTTTTCCCTTTTTACTCGGGAGTCGCCACAGCGAATCATTTTGATTCGCACGTTTAATTTGGCAGAGGTTTTTACGTCGGATGCCCTTCCTGTCACAACCCTTTTAACAAGGGACAGAAACACGCTGACGGCTTTGCAGCTACTCTTTACGAAAGTCAGCAATGGTTCTTTTACATGCCTCACACCATAGACAGTGAGAGACATGGCCCGCCTTTGATAACCCAGTTAGCCGCACTGGGGATTTAGATTTTATTTACATCTTATGCATTATTTCTGAATGTGTAATCTTAGAAGCATTTATAGCATTGAATATGTATTTATTGATATGTACACATACATGTACGTATACATCAGTCGGGGGGGGGGGGGGTGTCAATCCTACTTCGCGGACATCAGCGGTCACGGGGAGGGGGTCTTGGTCCCCATTAACCATAGAAAGCGAGTCTTTCTTTCTTCCTTTCGTCTTTTTCCCTTTTCTCGGGAGTCGCCACAGCGAATCATCTGATTCGCACAGGTTTTTACATCGGATGCCCTTCCAGTCACAACCCTTTAGCAAGGGACAGAAACACGCTGACAGCTTTGCAGTGATTCCTGTAAATACATATTCATTGCTATAAATGCTTATAACAACGCAAAAATAATGCACAAAATGTAAATATAAAAACACATGTGCACACAGAGGTGTGCGCACACAAAAACGGAAGTAGTTTTGTTGGGGGGGGGGTGTTTTGGTCTGTTTGTGGATTTTTTTTTGTGCATAATTTGTCTTGTTAAGCAGAATTTTCCTTTTAATTTAATTTTTGATCAAGAATTTTGAAAAATCCACGATGCACTGAAGTGCGACGTAGTGAGAGATGCATGTGTGTGTGTGTGTGTATATATATATATATATACACACACACACACACACACACTATATATTGGCAGTGGTGGTCTAGTGGTATAGGGCGCCGGATTGCTGATCCAAAGGTTGGGGGTTCGAGTCCCACTCTCCACAAGGTTGTCACTCCCCCCCCCCCAGTGCGGCTAACTGTGCCATGTCTCTCACTGTCTATGGTGAGAGGCATGTAAAAGAACCATTGCTGACTTTCGTAAAGAGTAGCTGCAAAGCCGTCAGCGTGTTTCTGTCCCTTGTTAAAAAAGGGTTGTGACAGCGTAAAAACCTCTGCCAAATCAAACGTGCGAATCAGATGATTCGCTGTGGCGACTCCCGAGGAAAAGGGAAAAAGCCGAAAGGAAGACAGACAGACTATATATATATGTATATATATATATATATATATATATATATATATATATATATATATATATATATATATATAAAGTGAGTGAGTATGTATACATGGGTGTTTAGTAGGTCTGATCATGAAACTGGCATGTTTTCTAAATATCCAACTTTAAACTTGAATAATTATTTTCAAGTCTAAACTTATTTGTGAATTAATGCATCAAAATCTTTACTTTATGCCTGGGAGTTAAAACCATATGTACATATTATGAACACAGTTTAAATAATTCAAATACTTCCTAGTTTACACCCTTTTCACACAATTTTTTGACATGAGAAAAACCTCATTATTTTTGTGTCCTGTTATGCCTCTACTAGGGTCTGCAAAGGCCCAATAACTAAATGAATCAAAGCATAGGTGCACGGACAATGAACCACAGAATGTGCATGTGTGGCAAAATTGGAAAATAGGCACCAGACTTAAAATGGGATCGATGATGCATGCAACTTTTCATGTCCATGTTGCATGGTGTATCTTGTGTACCCACCGATCACTGATACATTGGCATTTTTTAAATATAAATAATAAATAAAGGTTGAACATTTGTTCAGCACCATCATTTGGCATAGTGTAACTAATTAGACAAATATTAGCCAAAGCTATAGAAGAGTATTCATTCTGTCTATGTTACATACTGACCGAGTCGTCCTATTGAAAATTTGATGCTGCTACTTTGCTTCTCCAAGGAATATTATCCTGTGTCTAACCAGGCTTTAATGCATACTGGCCAAATGCATTAAAAATAAATTGGGAAAAACTTTTTATAAATCTGCATAAAATGTAAAAAGTCAAATGTCATACACTTCAGTAACAGTATTATTGTTATACACCCCCCCCACACACACACACACACACGCACGATGAGAGAGGCTGCCCTCCAGACCTGGCAGGCCCAAGCGTATACTTAGAGTCTCCTGGGAACATGTGGAAGATTCTCCTGTCAGAAGGACCTTTAACTCCCACCGCCGACAGAGCTACAACCACATCCCGGAGGAGGTGGGTGACATGAAATCTGAACGGGCCATGTTCTGTGCCTCCATTGTTAACGCAGCAGCCCATAGCTGTAGCCGGAAGGTCATTGGTGCCCATGGAGGTACCCCCCCCTCCCCAAACCTGGTGGTGGACACCTGTGGGAAAGGGAGCCGTCCAGCTGAAAAAGGAGGCCAATCTGGAAGTCCCGAGGCAGTCAACAGGTACCGACAAGTCAAACATGCTTCAGCCCAAGCTGATGCTGATGCAAAATCTCGGGCGTGGGAGGAGTTAGGTGAGGGCCTGGAAAGTGATTATCAGTTGGCCTCAAAAAGGTTCTGGACCACCATCCAATGCCTCAGGAGGGGGAAGCAGTTCTCCACTAATACCGTTACCAGTGGAAGCAGGGAGCTGCTTAACTCGATTTTAGATGTCATCAGGAGGTGGAAGGAATACTCCGAGGATTTCCTCAATGCCACCAACACGAACTCAGTGGAGAAGAAATACCCTGGGGCTTTGTGGTGGGTGTCCACCTATCACTGGAGCTGGGGTCACTGAGGTAGTCAAAAATCTCCTCAGTCGTCAGGCTCCAGGGGTGGATGAGACCCATCCTGAATATATCATGGCTCTGGATGTTGTAAGACCGTCTTGGTTGACACGTCTGTACAACATCGCGTGGTCATCAAGGGCCGTCCCTCTGAACTGGCAGACCAGGGTGATAGTCTGCCTTTTTAAATAGGGGGACTGGAGGGCGTGTTCCAATTATCATGGAATCACACACCTCAGCCAACCCAGGAAAGTCTATGCAGGGGTATTGGAGAGGAGGAGCCGACGGATAGTTGAACCTCTGATTCAGCTGGAACAATGGTTTTCGTCCTGGCCGCAGTATTCTCTACCAACTCTAATCGCTCTACAGGATCCTAGAGGGGACACGCGAGTTTGCCTAATCTGTCAACATGGTTGTTTTTTTTTTTTTGTGGATTTAGAGAAGGCTTTCAGCCATGTCCTTCAGGTTATCTTGTGGGACGGGGTTCCGGATCTGTTGCTATGAGCCATTTGGTCGCTGTATCACCAGTGCCAGAGCTTGGTCTGTATTGGGAACAACAGGTCGAATTCATTTCCAGTGAAGATTGGAGTCTGACAGGGTTGTCCTTTGTCACCGATTCTGTTCATAATTTTTATGGACAGAATTTCTAGGCACAACCGAGGCATTGAGGGGTTCTGGTTTTGCGGAGGACATTGTTCTTTTGGCTTCATCAAGCCAGTACCTCCAGCTCTCGTCGGAGTGATTTGCAGTCGAGCACAAAGCGGCCAGGATGAGCATCAGCATCTCCAAGTCCGAGGCCATGGTTCTCAGCTGGAAAAGGGTGGAATGCACCTTCCAGGTCAGGAATGAGGTCCTGCTCCAAGTGGAAGGGTTCAAGTATCTCGAGGTGTTGTTCACAAGTGACGGAAGGATGGAGCGGGAGATCGACAGGCGGATCGCTGCAGCCTCTGCTGTAAAGTGGAGCCTGTACCGATCCATCATGGTGAAGAGGGAGCTGAGCTGCAAGGCAAAGCTCTCAAATTATCAATCAATCCATGTTCCAACCCTCACCTATGGTCCGGAGCTTTGGGTAGTGACCGAAAGAACAAGATCGTGGATACAAGCGACTGAAATGAACTTCCCTCACTGGGTGGCGGGGCTCTCCCCTCGAGATAAGGTGAGAAACTCAGCCATCTGGGGAGAGCTCAGAGTAGAACCACTGCTCCTCTGCATTGAAAGGAGCCATTTGATGTGGCTCGAGTATCTGGTTAGAATGGTGTGGTGTTTCGGGTATGTCCAACCGGGAAGAGACCCTGGGGTCGCACACACATGCACTCACACACAGGAAATGCCAACTGTGCCAAATGTTCTGTTAGGATCCCATAATTCCTGAGGATATTTAGGGATTTAAAAAGAGTTGCTCCTTCATTTAAAACTCATTTACTGTTTCCTTACGGACAATTGTTTTTGGAAAATCTCCATTTGGAAGCATCTGTCAGTCAACAGTAGATTTAACCCCTTTTAGATCTCGGAAAAGATCAACTCTGTACCTGACCACCTCGCATTGTTTGAAAACATTTCACCTCTCACTCACTTTGCTGTTTTCATCGACTTTACATGGATGCTTGTTTCTCATTGCTTCGTATGTGAAGGTGCTTTCAGGATAACAGACTTGAAGCCATCACAAAGTATTACAAGTATGACCTCAGTCCTGCTTTCTGACTCAGGAACACCAACTACACTCAAACTAATCGAACTAAACAAGATAAACTGGAAAGTATCACCGACTATTACAACACATGGTCACTTCAAAAATTCAGCATGTCATCCGAAAAGTCTAGATGCTAACAGAAATGAATATTTTCATGGGATGTGGTACCAGTACACCACAACACAAAGCCATAATGTTAGCCAAACATTCACTGAAATATCTTGCCAAGTATTGCACACGCAGCAGACAAAACAACATGGACATGGCTACACGTAGTTGTCCATTCCCCAGGAATTCTTATACTCATTTCCCCCCTTGGGCTGCAGTAATGTTTTCAACCATCTTGTCATAACAAAACATGGCACTCGGCAGCATACTGAAGCTGTTACTCACTTGGAGATCTGGCTACTAGATCCATTTATAACCCATCACAGTGAAATGGGTGTTAAGTCAGAAATTACTAATTTTGAATTTGTGCAACTATTTTGTAGCTGATCTCCTAAGCATAATATGGATAATGGCAAAACCCCCGAGAAATCACAAAAGAGGTTTGAAAACCAGCAACACGAGTGGATATTGTACAACAACTTGGACACAGACCCTTTATTAAACAAGTATTTTCGCATTGATCACTTGTGCTAATATTTGAATTTGGTCATGTTGAAGACCTGAAGGAAGCATTTTCATACATCACATTTTCCTTCAGGAAAGCCATTTTTAACTTATTTTGGCTCTTATTTGAAACCCTGACATGCAACTTGATCCGTATTGTGCTGGAATGGGTCACAAATTTTCTAACATATTTGTCCTGTTCTACAGTAACTACCTAAAACCTGCCAGGTATTTTCAGCCATTTAAGCAACTTTGAAGAAAATTATGTTTTAAAGTTTAAAGAAATTATTTGAACATTGCCACCTTTACACCTTTGTCACATTTATCCTTCCACAATACACCATGAACGGCTCTTTAAACAATGTGATCATCTTTAAAGTTGAACAACTCGCTATATAACATGCTCTTAAATAAGATTCTAAGCACTAAGGGTCTTTGAATATGTTAATTTGATTATTAACTCTCCAGTGGCTAAAAATAGATCAGAAATCAAATGAAGGTGGCTGCAAAATATAAAAGCAGCCTGGAAGAAGCACTGGAACAGCACGCTGCGACGGGTGGAGAAAAGATGCAGAAGTTTCGTAAAAGAGAATCAAGTTGCATTTATGAGGAGTTTCGGAAGAAACAATCACTACATTTACATGCACAAATATTCTGGTGTTTGGCTTTATTCAGGGAGGGGGAAAAAAAAAAAAAAAAAAAAAAACATTCCTCCAAAGCAGTTTATACAGATAATGAAAACGAATATGCCACTGAAATTCCCATTTGCACGTAGCTGATAACACTCCTGGCCTTGTAAAGTGTTATGCAGTCAGTTTGTGCACAAAACACTGAATCGACAATACAACAGGGATGAAGCTGAGTGTAAAAACTGCCATTAAAACCTCAGCTGGGACCCCCCTCCGCTGTATACAGCTACACAGAATAAAACCTGTATACTATCAGCATATCAAACATCTGAATTGGAAACAAGGCCAGGAACAGAACATGCTGTTTACATGACCCTTATCAGATCTGAATAATAGCAAAATATTAACGTGCATGCGAAAGTACCGCATGAACTGCACTTTAACACAACCCCATGATTCAAGCATCTGGAGCTTTTTAACCTTTACACTCAACATCACCATCTATAATATGGTTACAAAGACATGCAACTAACTGTTCTGCCAAATATTTATATCATATGCAGTACTTAGAGCCGTGGCTCTCAACAAGCTCCATTTTCCTACAAGTTCTTATTCTAGTCACAATTAAACCCCCCCCCCCAAAAAAAAGGCTTTACCCAGGTGTTTTGGAGTAGAAGTAAAAAAAAATAAATAAATAAAAAAAACAATGAGTGATCTCAGATTAAAGGAAGTATGGCCAAGTGAACTGTACAGAATCAAATGGAACAGCATGATAAACCCACAGGGCCAATGAACCGCTGAACAAAAACGTAGCAGAAAATTGCATGACATGCTTTCAAACCCTGGAAAACTAATATCTGGTACAAATACTAACTAAACACCTGCTAAGGAGAAAATACAAATGATCACTGGTGACATCGGCATGCATCATTTCCTTCAGGAGCATGTTCATTCCCTATAAAAAAAAAAATAATAATAATTTAAAGATTTTAAAAAAAACTTCCAAGTCCTGGTAGGTGTCAGTCATTTAGTTCAACTTTTTCCACATCTCACCTTTTAGTGACAACGACACAAACTTTCTTGTGCCACATATAGAACTCGGCCGCTCATATATCAAGAACTATTCAGCGGCTACTATCAGGTAGCTCGTCTCCGGTGACTGACTCTTCTGACAGCACAACGTGTTCGGCAGCATCCTCGCCAGATGTTACACTTCTACTTACAGCCGTTACTATTAAACTGGTTTTGAGGAACTTCAGGCAGATTTCCTCAATGTGTTCATTTACTCTTCCAGGCAGTGTATACATCACACCAAATTAAACACCCAAGCAGCTATTTTTATAGCACTTTACTTCAGAAACCTTGTGGCTATAGCAAGTCTAGATGCAAGTGCAACTGGCAGCCTCACTAGCACAGATCTCTTGGCGCACTAGGAGCCAATAATAGGTGTATTAAAAGGTCGTTTCCACATACTCAAACATCCATAAAGAAATGAAACAAGATGAACCCAACACAAACACTAGAAAGGCCTACTCAGATTTGTGGCATCCAAACTGAAAAGGCTGCATTTCTCCAACATAAATAAAACCCATTATTACTCGTTAAACTAAAAATTAGCACAAAACAACTACAGTCACAATAGAACAGGCGCCTTCTCCGTGTCTGAACGTATTATTAAGCGCCACTGACAAGAGATGTATAATTAAAAGAACATGACTATGTTTCACCATCATCATCAATCAGCCAGATCTGGGCTCGCGTACAAAATGGTGTCACATCAACATAAACATTCATAAACCGACCTAGAGTTAAAAAGGATTATTCTCTTGTGTATTATGACCATGTTTTTGCTGTCGGGGTGACTTTAACATCCTATTCCATCCTTTTATCAGCAGCCAAAACGAAGATCACAAATCATGACCAAAAATACTTGCTTGATATTTGTTTGTGACTCGATCTTACACTGGAAAAATTCTCAACATACTGTAAGAAATAAAACAACAGGTGGAGCTTGGAAAAAACCCAAGGCCAAGCCAGATTTGTTTTATTTCTAAAGGAACATAAGGATTTTATTATCCTTTACGTGAGCAACACAAAATATCGTGATCCTCCAAGTTTCATTCCGCAGGAAATGGTGTGCATGTCTGTCCGTCCACAGTCCACAAGTGCGCGCTTGGTCCTAGCAAGTTATTACCAAGTTATTATTCGTGTGAGCTTTAATTTGTTCGTTTTATTATTACTACACATTTGAATGCTTCTGGAAATTCTACTAAAGTAAAACAATACTACAAGTCATTACATTTACATCGGCAGAAACCTTCCAAAAAGGGGTAATGCCAGGATCTAACAAGTTAATTAATAGCACTACTTCATTTTCAAGTTAGACGGAGACGACATGGGTGGATCTAAGACTCAAAAGAGGCAAGTTTTTAAATTAAAATTTCTCAACAAATGACAGAAACTGTTGATAATCATAATAGTCGTAATGTTTCTCGTCGTATTCGCAGGAACACGTCATTCCGATAACGTAACGCTACCTCACATTAGGCCCCATAATAAATAAAGGCTCTGATATTATATATGTCAAATGATGTCATACAAATGGTCAATGAACGCATCAGTTCGTACTTTATATACAGTTACAGTACATTTAATTTTGACTGTTATAACCATAACCACAACAATAACAATAATAATATCAGAGCTCTATGCCTGGGCAAATGTCAAACGTTGCCCACACGGGCAACCCCATAAAATGAGTAAAATGGCTGGAAAATATATTGCGAGACACTACTGTCTGCGCCGAATGTACTTGCACCTTGTAGAATTTTTCTTTCTTGAGGGGAAACAAGTTTTTTTGAAATACCATTGAAAAAAAAAAAATAATAATAGTTAGTTATAATGCAGTTTCTTTTCTGAAAATAAAATACAAATATTTTCAGACCTCCCCTTCTAGGCAGCACCTAAACATTTGTAGTAATAATGAAGGGGGCATCTCGAAGACTCTTTCATGGTTCATCTCATTTCAAAGCGATGATATCAGAGCCTACATCCATTAACATCTCCTAATAGAAAACATCATGACTTAAACCAAGCATTTAATCTGTTTATCATTAGCCTCAGCGTCTGAGGATCGCCCTTCATTTCCTGTGAATGAGCTGTTATTCGAGAAATTGCAGCATGTTAGAACAACAGCATCATTTCATGAAATGGATTTACCAGAAAAACGGCCGAGGCGCACTGTTACGAAAAATCAATCAATACTTTGCTACCAATCAGATTCGAGGGTGAGTCCAAGAAAGTAAAAACTAGAAAGGAATAGATTGAGAGATTATCAGCACATAATGGACTGGAGAAGACTGATGTTACATCACCTCCAGATATAAAACAGACCCAGGAATTACTAAACAGAAGAGGAGGAACTTCAAATAGATTCGAAATAAGATTTCAAATAAATATTTAGCATGAGGTGACAAAGGATCTATTAATCAGTGAGGAAGGAGACAATTCGAAGAGACTGTAATGGAAAGACAGTAAATAAGATTAAGGAGGAGGAACAGTGCAGCTTGCAGCCAGCAGGTGACACGCATTGTACAATTTCTTCAGAATTCCTCCGCTCTCACAGCACTGACAGTGTCACACACACACACACACACACACACACACACACACACACAGAGCGATCGAAAGCAAGCACAGTAAAGAAAATAGATCTGATTAAATCATCCGACACTTCCAAATAAATAAACAGGCTGTGATGGTACAAGATGGCAGGCACACCGGCAAAACACTCCAAGCAAGTAACATTAGCATTCATGCGCCAGGTGGCGGACAAAGTTCTGAACCAAACAAGTGTTAAGTAGAAGGTCAGGGCCATAAATAATAAAAATAATAATGAAATACGTGCATCTCTAACAATCTACACGTCATTAAACCGGGTTATAAACATCGTGCATGCTCAGAAGGTGCTGGCAGTAAAACACACAGCCTTCACCTCAACCAGTCTTTCCGATCAAACTGCCCAACATTGAGGATGCCCTGCTGTCATAGTAACATAATCAGGTGGGGACAACTACAGAGAAATAAACACAAACGGCTGGTGCAGTGTCCAATAAAACTTGTCTTCAGCCATTTATTTCCCAAAGAAGTATTACACACACATCAATCATCCCAGACTTAACAAGCTTGGCTGCACTTTTGCAACGAGTAAAGTCTCTCAGAAAAAAAAAAAAAAATCCTATCAACTCTGGCATCCTCTTCGAGAATGTCAAAATTCCAGAGACTGACGGCTTTAAAAAGGCCCAAGTTTTTGGGTTTTCTTTCTCCACTCCCCCCCAAAAAAATAAAATACGACCGTGCTAATATGCTAAGTGGAATTAAGGCTGCTAGCTTAGCAACACATCCCCATAGAGAGCTGCTGGCTAGCCTTTATACACACACACACCGCTAGTCAATAGTTGTAGTTCAACGCTACCATTAGCCAGCTAGCAAAAAAAAAAAAAAAAAAAAAGCGCTCGGGCTGCTAGCAGGCTAGCAGGCAAACTAGCTAGCAGGCTAGGTGGCTAAATTGGTGTGTGTTTTATGACTACTTCCGACAGATGACTATCGATAATTTATGATGAGAAGCAAACGCGTCAATTAAGGTCGCGCCGCGTACAGATAATAAAGCCAAAATAAATACACACCTCACTGGCCAACTCCACAAGCTCCTCAGAGGACAGGTGACTTCGCCGCTGCCCGGTCGCGTTACTAAACAGACGCCATTTTGTTACAATGTTGTAGTTTACATGAATCCGACATGACACTGATTACAACCCAATGGAGCCTCATTAAACCTCGCCTTCTTATCGACGGGTCCTCCAAAGAAACTTTAATATTGGTTAGGAAGGCCAAATGCCGATCTCTGATTTGATAACCAAAGTGTCAATCAAACACAATTCGTTCTTCCCCCGGAGGAGTCGATTGGCGATGTGATCCGTCAATATAATCACTTGACCCGCCTTTTAAGGTGACCACTCTTCAGCGTTCGCTTGTCTGCGCGTCACATATCAAATGGCACACCTGCAATCCTCCGGCGTGCGTGTGTGCGAAATCAGACGTGAACATATCACTCGTGTACACATTATAATGATCTTTTCATCGACCCAGCGGACTGACATTGAACTTAAATCACAACACGCCTCACGTTCTACCTTTAGACAGTCAAGACTAATCAGAATTAAGCTCAAAGGCATTTAGCGCACATCACCAACAGCAAGACATATTTTACAAATGTAATGATCATGTAATTAACAGAAGTGCAGCCTGTCTGGATGATTTGTGGCATGTCTCATGATGATCTATAGCCCATAATGTAGTCGAAAGCACTGTACTTGTCTGTAGTGCGCGAGCGCGCTTGTCTGCAACGCGCTCCTTTAGATCTAATCTAAATATAAATATATAAATATCAAGAGAATAGATGGACTATTTGGACACGGCTAGAAATGACAGAGAAAATGAATAATAAAGTGAAAGTCCTACGTTGCACGTCAGATCCGCGCTCATATCAGTTCTAATGGATTCCGATCGCCGAATCAAATGGGTTTAAAGTGCGCGGTGATGACTGCACCCCGCATCCAGTCTTAAATCAAACCAGCACGAGCCTAAAGCTAACACACACATACACACACACACGCGCGCGCGCGCGCGCACACACACGCACGCACGCACGCACACGCACACAGTCGACATCAAGCTGCTGGAAATCGGTGCGATCTGGAAAATTCCATTTCGAGCACTTGATCGCTCCACTCCATCAAAAGTCCCATCACTCACAGCAAGTTGGACCAAGTCGAACATTTATGACTAATTACCAACTTAAACACAAGCTCGGGTCTCGCTGAGCGTCAAAGCCAGAACGTTTCCGTTACCTCAAGTTGGTCGGGCGGTCGCTGCGCTCCTGGCGGAAGCACTGAAATAAAACCGATTTATTTGAAGCGGCGTGAGAAAAGG
>CM045736.1:44123895-44168895 GCA_024760905.1 Plotosus lineatus | reverse complement strand
TTTAATACAAGACAAAGAAAATCTGTGTCAACTTAACATTTTGCTTTTAAATAATAGTTTCATTTCTTAAAAACAAAAAGCTTTCCAATATCATCTGGCATGAAAATGTGTGTAATCCTTTCTTGTTTAATCAGATAACTTCATTTCTGTAACCGCTTCATCCTAATCGCCCATCCCAGCCAACTCAGGGCGAGGGCAGAGTACACCCTGGACAGCTCGCCAGGCCATCGCAGGGCGGAAACACGCCGACGGCTTTGCAGCCTACTCTTGTCGAAAGTCAGCAATGGTTCTTTTACATGCCTCGCACCATAGACAGTGACAGACATGGCCGGCCTTTGATAACCCAGTTAGCTGCACTGGGAGGGGGGGGGACAGTGACAACCTTGAGGAGAGTGGGACTCGAACCCCCAACCTTTGGATCAGCGATCCGGCACCTTATACCACTAGACCACCACTGCCCCTCAGATAACTTCAGATAAGTGAAAATAACTTACTTCACAAATTAGACGAGACACAACCGGCTTGATTACCACACCAGTTCAGTTGGAGATAAACATTATTTAAATAAAAGTTTTTTTCTGGAAATGTTGTGTGGACTAAAATGTCCCACCAAAGAGCACATTGTACTTCAATCAAAAGAAATGCTGAAAGAGATGAGCAAGTTATTAACATATAGATTTGGTGACTCCCTGGAAGAGCATTTTCCCCTCACAGAGATAACGTGGAACCGAGGTGATTCATCCCAGAACTGACTGCACCGTGCTTTCCCCAGCACCAACCATTGATTTCGTGTATTTCTGCATATCTGTCACATAAAATGGTTTCAGATCCTCAAATAAAATGTTTCATCCCAGAAGTGACTGGCCAGCCCAAAATTCTTCCAAGAGTGCACTTGTGACTCATTGAAGAAGACTCGAACGGAACATGATGAACATAGAAGAAACCGAAAACCTTGTTTACCTCATATTCACTTCAGTTCATTTTATGGAACCGCTTCATCCTAATTAGGGTCGCGGGGAGGCTGGTGCCCATCCCAGCCAACTCAGGGCGAGGGCAGAGCACACCTAAGACAGCTCGCCAGGCCATCACAGGGTAGAAACACGCTGACGGCTTTGCAGCCTACTCTTGTCGAAAGTCAGCAATGGTTCTTTTACATGCCTCACACCATAGACAGTGAGAGACATGGCCCGCCTTTGATAACCCAGTTAGCAGCACTGGGGGGGGGGTTTACCTCATATTAACACCCAGTATTTCAATATTCATTATTTCACATGGAAAGGACGTGGTGAAATTGGAATCTATGGGAGGGTGGCATAGCAAAAAGCACTAATAATAATATGCAGTATACATAGACTCGTATCACATTGAACAAAAGAGGAAAAAAATGATGACAGAACCTTCTCCATGGTACAGTATGAGTAAAAAACGGGCATAAATGTGGCATTACATCTGCTAAAAAAAATCCTCTGAACTTCAAACCAACAGTTAAGCATGGTGGTGGTAGTGTGATGGCGTGCGGATGCTTTCCTACTGAGTGGGTGACTCGCCATAATGGACCATGAATTTATGCTCTTTACCGAAAAAGCCTGAATCACCCCAGTGCAGCTAACTGGGTTATCAAAGGCCGGCCATGTCTCTCACTGTCTATGGTGAGACATGTAAAAGAATCATTGCTGACTTTCGTCAAGAGTAGCTGCATAGCCATCAGCGTGTTTCTGCCCCTTGCTAAGGATTGTGTAAAGAAGGGTATCCGACGAATTGAATATGCAAATAATTAATATGACTTCCATGAAGATGGAGGCAGATGATTCGCTGGAGAGACCCTTAAAAGGGAACAGCTGAAAGAAAAAAAAACAAAACAAAACAAAAAAAAACCTAAAAAGTCTGAATCAGTCTGCGACTTGGATCAGAAATGCAACTGGGTTATACGCAGGAAAACATTCAAGCAGCATGGTGGCAGACTGGTTAGTGCATTCACCTCACATCAAAAAGGTCCTGGGCCCTGGTGGTTCTGTGTGTAGTTTGCATGTTCTCCCCATGCTTCTGTAGGTTTCATCTGGGTACTCCGGTTTCCTCACACAGTCCAAAAAACATACACTTATCCAAATTGCCCCTAGATGTGGATGAGTGTGTTAATGGTTGTATGTGTGTTGGCCCTGCGATGGTCTGGTGAGCTGTTCAGGGTTAACAGGTCACAGGATTAACTCTTTCCCTCATATAACGTGTTTTGACGTCCTGTCTTCCACGATGTATGACACGATCTACGATATACGGTGTATACACTTCTTCCGAGTGACATGAACTGTACATTATGTGGGTTGAACAGTAACATCTTTTCCGATTGAATCGTATAATGCATCGTGCGTCCTCCTTGATTATGAGGGAAAGCGTTAAGCAGTCAGTGATTGAAGCACAAGAATAAATTCACCATGTAAAATGGATAAAAAGAGGAAAAAAAAAAATGTTTTTGAGGGGCTTCTGACTCGAACCCCATTGAGATGCCGAGACGAGACTTTAAACAAGCAGACACCACTGCGTCTGCAGAAAAGTTAGTTTTTAATAGGTGCTGCATAAGCTCTTTCTTCAGATACATGACATGATCTTTTCAAAACGGTCTCGTATTCTCTCATGTTGTTCTTTCCTTATAAAACATTTTGTTTGAGGATATGAAACCATTTTGTGTGACAGACATGCAGAAATACAGGAAATCAGGGGGTGGGGCTGGGGGTGTGTGAGTGTGTGTGTGTGTGTGTGTGTGTGTGTGTGTGTGTGTGTGTGTGCACTGTACATTTACAGTGCCACATAATGAAAATAATACAACTGGCACCACCCTGTACACAAAGAAAGAAACACTGAAGTTAACACTCCCCCAGAATGCAGATCAGAGAAAATGGATGCATTCGAGATCAACATGAAAAACAAACTTTTAAGGGAGAAGTCCAATCATACTGTGAAGATTACAGGCTCGGAGCTACAGCTACACTCGCACTGTTGTCGCAAAAACAGCGAAGGGGAAAAAAAAAAAAAAAAAAAAAAAAAAACACTTCTTTTCGTTGACACATTGCCCTATTTTCATTTTGGTCACTGGGTTCTTCCATTACCCGAATTCTGTTTGCCCGATTGTGAGAACTGGGTCAGTACCCACGCTTCATCACTACTTAAAGAGAGTAATGCAGCAGCACTTTAGTCTTTTGGTCTCGCCAGCACCTTATATCCTTATCTGGACACTCGGCGCAAACAGATCAGGTTCTAAAGTTTCAGCTTGCGTGCTAATAGAGTATGTCTGTCACCAGCGCTGTCCTCGCCCGCGTGAATTTCTGCTTAAAATCACTACGAGTGTGTCGTTGCATAGCTGCATTAAATCCTAGAACTTCGAATGTGATTTTTTTTTTTTTTTGTCTTCACCACTTCTGTCATATTCCTTGTTGACACTGAAGGTGAAAGAAAACCTGCCTTTTTTTTTTTTTTAATTTCTTTTTTTGCTTGAGACTGTTGACATTTTCTCTCCCAGCAATGATTCTTAGTGAAGTCTCATTTGCTCACATCTCACATAAAAAAAAAAAAAAAAAAAAAAAGCAGCATTGACTCATACGTTTTGCACCACTATCCCAAAACACATCGCAAATACATGACTGTAAACAGATTTATTTTTGTTTCGGGGTGGGGCATTTTACATTTGGAAAAGAGTACTGTATCTACAACTGATAGCTTATGCCAGACTTTCAATCAGACAGCCTGCTTCTTGTCTTGAGGATTCCAGCCATTACCTCATAATAGCGGCATTTGAAAATAATAACGCTGACATACCACAATTTCCTCTGTTTTACCCGAAGATAAATGTAGTATCAATTAAAACCTGAGGCTGGATGGGAAAACAGTTAACGTTTGGCGCAGCATTTAGTAGCTTTCAGCACAACTCAATCAAGGTGATCTCACACAATGTGCACGTATTCGTGTGTTCGAACTCGTACACTATTCACATTTCAACAAGCTTGATTTCACCTCCTTGAATCTCACATTCTGAGCACACACACACACACACACACACACTTTTCTTTTGTATCCACTTCGCCTGTTGAGAAAGCACTCAAAATTACTAGAAAGTTCTTTTCGGCAAGTGTGATTAAAAGTATCGGCTGCTGTTGGATATCGCAATAAAACACAATTATCTCGAACACATCATTAGATCATTTGATTTTATTGCTGTATGGCACCAGCTTTACTCTTTCTCACCACCTCGCACTGAATTAAAGCAATATTTCACTCAAATATGCTGAACTGCTATAACGGAATGGAAGACACAGTAGGATTGAATTATGCTAATATGACCAGGCTAACGGTTTTCTCAAGCTTTTATTCACTGATAGTCATGGATTAGATATCTTCAGCTTTAAAATAGAGCAGTTAAAATCCTCACTGATTTGAAACAGCGGCCTGGTGGTAAGGTGCTGGATCACTGATAACAGGGTTGGGGGTTCAAGCCCCACTCTCAACGGGTTGCTACTGTCGTCCCACCCTCCCAGTGCAGCTAACTGGGTTATCAAAGGCCATAATCAAATATAGAAGAAGCATTGCTGACTTTCGTCAAGAGTGCACTGTATAGCTGTCAGCACGTTTCTGCCTTGCGATTGCCTGTTGAGCTGTCCAGGGCGTACGTACTCTGTCGGCTGACATGGGTGCCAGCCTCCCTGTGACGATAGGTGGGATTAAGTGGATCAGAAAATGAATGAATGATTTGAAACATACTCTGAAGTTTGAATGTGTAATCTAATAGTCAAACATTTAACATGCCTTTATTGATGTTATACCGCTTATGCACCAGCTGTTTCCCATTCATTTTTTAAAAAAGAAAGAAAGGAAAGAAATCTGAGCTGTTGCTGAACATGAGTCAGAGATTCTGGATTGAAATTAGACAACAATTTCTGCTGAATGCGTGTTTTCACTTGTACACAGTCAAAGACGAGAGTAAACAAACACTTGGAAAGGAAGTAATCAGCAACACAGTGATGTAATGGTGGTGGTGGTGGTGGTGGTGGTGGTGGGGGTGGGGTTAAGCCACGTTCTCAGCTACCAACATTGTTATATGAGAGGAGAACAATGAAAATGTACAGCTTATGAACTATCCACTAAATATGGCAGCACCCATTCAAAGCCATTGTTTCCGACACTGCTGCCGAGAACATTATATACATAGACTGTCTCGGAAGGTATCAGACCAGACCATGTGCCTTGATCTCAATGTGCAAGCTGCCATTGTTTCAACAAACTTAAACAACACAACATTTATTTCCATCCAGTGCCGGCTTAATTTTTTCCCCACCCCAATGTCTTGAATTGATGAGGTGAAAATTTAACCACTCCATAAAGTCTTCTCCAGCACATCCCGAAAACTTTCAAAGCGTTAAAGTCAGGATTCTGGGGTGCCGATTCATATGTGAAAATACCTTCTCATGCTCACGGAACCACTCTATCATTATTCAAGTCCCCATTTTATATCTGTGCCATCAGGGAAGAACAAATGCATCGATGTGATAACCTGCTCATTCAGTCCATACAGGTCATCATCTCACTTCATTTTATTGCCACATTAATGTTGCAGAGCCTGCGATGGCCTGGCGAGCCGTCCAGGGTGTACTCCGCCCTCACCCAAAGTCGGTTGAGATTGGTACCAGCCTCCCTGCGACCCCATTAGGATTAAGTGGTTCAAAAAAAAAAAAAAAAAAAAAAAACATGAGTGAATGTTACCGAACCTCAACCGGAGCAACAATGCCACGGAGATTACATGCTGTGATCACGGCTAAAGGCACTGCAAGAAAATATTAGAGTATAACACTTTCTTTCGCCAAGCAGTGTGTGTGTGTACAGTGGCATGCAAAGGTTTGGGCAGCCCTGGTCAAAGTTTTTGTTGACGTGAACAATTCAGCAATTAAGCAAGTGGAAGATTATTTGATTTCCAAAAGGCATGACGTTACCACTGATACATCATATTTACATTTTAAACAAACTCATGTTTCATTTTCATCTTTTACATTTTCAAAATACCAAAAAAAGGAAAAATGGCCACAGAAAAAGTTTTGCACCCTGCATAGTTTACACCTAGTTGCCCCTCTTCATCAAATATCATAGCTTGCCAAAGAGTTGTGAGACCTTAATTAGCCTGATAGGTCATGGATTCTTCACAATCATCCTTAGGAAAGACCAGGTGATGCAAGTTTGAAAGCTTTATAAATACCCAGACTCCTCGACCCTGTCCCAACAATCAGCAGCCATGGGTTCCTCTATGCCAGGGCTCTCCAATCATATCCACAAAGGGCCGGTTTAAGGTAAGGTAAGTCTGTTGGGTTTTTACACCCGAGCCTAGTGGCTTAGCCATCAGGCCGGTACTTATCCCCGGTTTCTGTAGCGTGAAGCGACCAGGAGTTCAACTCCACCTGGATGGGACGCTAGTCCATCGCAGGTTACCTTCCCAGTATATTTTACTGGTACCCATTTACACTGCTGGGTGAACAGAGGCACACTTGTGGGTGAGACCTTGCCCAGGGGTCTTAGCACAGTGAGGGTCTCAGTGGGATTCGAACTCACAACCTCCCGATCATGAGCGCAGCACCCTAACCACTACGCCACCAGCCCCACATAAAGGGCCGGTGTGTGTGCGTGCAGGTTTTCACGTCAACCAAACAGTAGCCACACCTCCCACCTGTTTCCACCAATCACTGATCATCAAAAGTAAAGAAAAGGAAAAAAAAAAATACTAGATTGGACATTACTGTTTCAATTTTGAAGTGGGGCCATCTTGGTGAGATCACCATACGGTTTAAGACTAAAAGCAAGGTGATCTCACCAAGATGGCCCCACTTAAGAATTGAAACAGTAATGTCCGATCTAGTTTAATTTTTCTTTTTTTTTGATGATCAGTGTTTGGTGGGAACAGGTGGAAGATGTGGCTATTGTTTGGTTGAAGTGAAAACCTGCACCCACACCGGCCGTTTGTGGATCAGATTGGAGACCCCTGCTCGAAGCAGTTGCCTAGAACTCTGAAACTGAAAATGATTGATGCTACAAAGCAGGAGAAGGCTATAAGATAGCAAATCTTTTTCAGGGACCAATCTCCTCTGTTCGGAATGGAAAACAAGGCAATGCAACCAAGGTCTGGAAGACCACGAAAATATGAAAGAGACCTGCTCGTGAGATTGCTCAAAAAGCAAGTCAGGATCCCACTTTTATGGCAAAAGACCTCCAGGAAGAGTTCGCAGATACTGGGGTTGTGGTACCTGCATAAATGGAAGAGTCATCAGAAGAAAACCTCTTCTGCGTCCTTACCACAAAATTCAGCGTCTGAATTTTGCAACAGAACATTTTAGACAAACCTGAAGCATTTTGGAAACAAGTCCTGTGGACTTTTTTTGGCTGGAATGTGCAAAGCTATGCTTGGAGTAGCAAATGGCACAGAATTTTAATGAAAAGAACATCAGTCTAACTGTTAAGCATGGGGGCGGATCGATTAGGCTTTGGGGTTGTACCACAGCCAGTGGCACATGGAACATTTCATAGGTAGAGGGAAGAATAGATTAAATTAAATTCCAACAAATTCTGGAAGCAAATGTAATGCCAATTGTAAAAAAAAAGCTGAAGTTAAAGAGTGGATGGCTTCTAAAAATGGATAATGATCCAAAGCACGCATCAAAATCCACCATGGACTACCTCAAGAGGTGCAGACTGAAGGTTTTGCAATGCCTTCACAGTCTCTTAAACCTAAATATCATTGGAAACCTGTGGATAGACCTCAAAAGGGCAGTGTATTCAAGAATCCTGGAAGCTCACAGAATTAGAAAACTTTTGGAAGGATGGACGAAAATCCCTCAAACAAGAATTGAAATACAGTGGTACCTCACCTTACGAAATTAATCCGTTCCAGAGATTTTTTTCATAACCTGCATTTTTCATAAGCTGAACCGTATTTTACATGTAAAACACATGATTCGTTCCAAGGCTCCCAATACTACCCCCTAAACCTTTTAAAAATTATGAAAGCATACCTTTTAAGACCTCCTTCTGCTTCAATATCGTACCGATGGTAGACGGGTTTGGCCATATTCCTTTGCGATATCACTCGAGCCCGTTTCTTCTTCTCACTTGCACCGGAAACCACGCACTCTTACTCTTAGCACTCTTAGCAGAGTTATAATCTTACGAATGTTTATGGAAGGTTAAAAACCTAAGTCAAGAAATAAAGCATAAAACAACAGTAACTTTGTCCTTTACATGAAAAGCGTCACGATGGATTAAGCTCTATAATCGGCAATAGGAGGTAGCTGTATCATTCTTCTCAGGCAATGGGAGCCCTGTCCAAGATGGCGTCAGGTGGACCTGTCCAAGATGGCGCTCGAGTTAAGGCGACATGAACGACAGCTCAGTTGTTAGTCAATGGGAAGCCAGCGGGGCGGGATGTTTGAACGTCATTGATGGGACAGCAGCTCATGCATTGTTTTAATGTTTGAATGGCATGTTTGAATTTTTAAAATGGCGCTTTCGCAGCGTGAACTTGTTCCGTATCCTGAGACAAACATTTTACGAAAATACTTTTCGTAACCTGCATTTTTCGTTTGGTGAGACTTTCGTAAGGTGAGGTACCACTGTACTCTTGGAGACTTATAAAAAGCTGTGATACTTGCTAAAGTGGGGGCTACTAGGTATTAATTATGCAGGATTCTCGGACTTTTGCTGTTGCCCATTTTCTTCTTTTCCCCTTTTCAGGGGTCACCACAGCGAATCATCTGATTAACATTTGATTTGGCATATATTTTTACGTCGGATGCCCTTCCTGACACAACCCTTTAGCAAGGGGCAGAAACACACTGATGGCTTTGCAGCCTGAGGTTCTTTTACATGCTTCTCAATAGAGACAGTGAGAGACATGGCCGGCCTTTGATAACCCAGTTAGCTGCACTAGGGGAACAGTGACAACCTTGTGGAGAGTGGGACTCGAACTCCCAACCTGAGAATCAGCGATCCAGTGCCCTTTACCATCAGGACACACACACACACACACACACACACACACACACACACACACACACACACACACACACACACACACTCTCATTTGTACATGATTTTTCCATTTGATCTGGAGTTACAGGCTCTGTCTGCACATGATGAAAATTCCTCCAAATGCTTGGAATTTGTCTTTAAAAAAATTAAATATACTTCAGACAACCTTTTTGGATATTGAGAAAACCCCGCTGCATTGTAAATCAGACACACGGCTGCATGGAAAAAAAAAAAAAAAAAAAAAAAAAAAAGTACAATACAAAACAAAACAAAAAAGAATCCACCCCAAAATGCTGAAGCAGTGTGGAAATGGGTGGAGAATGTGTTCGCAGATGTGAGAATGAATTTTAAACCACTTATCCTTCTGTGTGGGTTGAAGCATATCGATGATATCATAGATTTTGTTTAAATAAACTAACAGTGAGATCAGACGCTACACTCGGTCATGTTGTGTACCTGGATTTGAAATGAATGGAGCCACCAGCTCCATCCATAGAGGGGACAAAGGGACAACTGTAGTTTCAGTTCTCCTGAATGATGTCCATGAATAGCTGTTACTAATCCCATAAGAGAGACGACCTCTTGTAGTGTGGCCACTATAATCAAATGGACAAGAGTTCTAACTGCAGTCAGCAGCTATGAGTGTGTAAACACATGCACAGGAAAACAAATGTGGCGAGTGTCCCTCTCTGAAGACTCCTGAGACATGAGCTGCAGGATAAAGTGTGAAGGTAAAGTTCCTCCCTATAGGAGATTTCTTAAAAGTCCTACGTACAAGCCTTTCCTGGCCAGAGGAAGCTGAAAACTCTTTACTGTACTACCAATTATAATAATATAATAATTATACAGACGCTCCCCGACTTATGTTTATTTGTTTTACGTATTTTTCGATTTTACGTTAAAAAAAAAAAAAAAAAAAAATGGCAAATTTTGAATTTAGCGTGCTCTCTGTAGTACGAGACGTACCTATGTACTATACTGGCGTAATGACGCTGTGTCCATCGTTTACAAACGACAGACTGAACGTGCCCCTCCTTCTTCCCAGTTCACTGCGTGTTACCCTTGTGTTAAGACGTCATCTCTGTTATATTTGCGTTTACACTGTTTTGCGGACTTTTGTAACCCTAAGCAAATATGGTTGGTCAGAAGCGTAAGCCTACTAG
The DNA here is from genome assembly GCA_024760905.1 of Plotosus lineatus. Taxonomy (NCBI): domain Eukaryota; kingdom Metazoa; phylum Chordata; class Actinopteri; order Siluriformes; family Plotosidae; genus Plotosus; species Plotosus lineatus. The sequence goes on along the minus strand of CM045736.1, from coordinate 44,158,681 downwards.
TGATAGTGGTAATCAGAAAAAGCGGCAAGCCATCTCGTTAGAAACGAAGATTGCTATTATCAAGAAAATTGATGCTGGTGAAAAATACGTGAATGTTGCACGTTTCTTCCAAATGGCTCCGTCGACCATCGGAACCATTTACAAGCAGAACGATCGCATCACAGAGCATGTTAAAGGTTATATTTGATACTGTATTTGATATTTGATGAGTGAATTTGATTAAAATTTATCTTTTTGAAATTATTTTGCTTGAATTTAATTTATTTGAAATTAATGTTGATATTATTTGATATTATTTTACAATGTTATGTTTATAACAATTGATTTAGGGGTGTTTTATGAGATACAGTAATGGTATTTATGGATGTATAGTACAGTATGAACATCATACGTCACTGGAACATACAGTAACGACTTACGTTTTTTTTCACCGTACATTCGGCCGTCCAGAACCGAACTAAAACGTAAGTTGGGGAGCGTCTGTAATAAAAATGTCTAATAATAATAATCATACGCTGACAATATAATTTGTAGTACAGTATTTCTACATTCGATAGCATAATGCTGTGGCTCCACTCACCTTCTGGTTGAGCCAAAGTCATCCTGTTACTATTTATTCTTCAAGCTTTGCACATTCTGCTGGATGTGGACCCACACGAATATCCTAAAAAAGGAACCGGAGCAGTCAAACAGTTTATACTCACATCTCACCTACTTTTTGATGGATTATTTTTCTTGCATATAGTAAGTTTGTACTCAAGAACACTTGCTATAAACATAAAGACTTACTTGTGCTTAAACTCACCTAGTGCTGTCTGCGTACACCTGTGCTTAATAAATGATATATAATCCGGCGTTATCCAAAACAAGAATAGGTTCCCTTTCAAGTAAAGTAATTATTTCAACAAACTTGAGCAAGAGAATATTTATTTCCATCCTAGTGCGAGGTTTATTTTTCAGCGACGGCTTGAATTGATGAGAGGAAGAACTGTAAAGTTTAATCCAGCACATCCCGAAAACCGTCAATAGGGTTAAAAGTCAGGATTCTGGTGGTGCCAATACATTTGTGAAAATTATTCCTCATGCTGCCTGAACCACCTGTTTCATTATCCGAGTCTTTATTTTATATTCGTGCCATCAGGGAAGAAAAAGTCTATTAACGTGATAACCTGCTCTTTCAGTACATTCAGGTCATCAGCTGACTTCATTTTATTGCCACATTAATGTTGCTGAGCTTTGCCCTGACCAACTGGAGCAACACTGCCATTGGGATTACATGACTGTGATCAAGGATAAGGCTATGGAAATATTAAAGCGTGCGAGTTTTCTTTGAGCCAGGCAGTCGAAAACGTCGCCAGAAAAGTGTTATCCAACTAAAATTAAATTGAAATCGATTTTTCTATACAGTATATTCAAAGAGAAAAGAGGACTTGACCATCCTGTTCTGCACAGCCCATCAGACCAAAAAAAAAAAAAAACATAAGCAGACAAGAAAGCTTGTGATGTAAGCAATGCATTTTAATTTCCTCCTCTTTTTTTTTTTTTTTTTTTTTTTTTTAAGAGAGGTTGTGGAGTTGCATCACCACTTTTACACACATGCTTACATTCGGATTGCAAAATTAAAAGTGATCACAACAAATTTTGAGACTGGCCTTTAAATAATCACTTTAAATGAACGGAAATAAACCATAAATGGTTTAAAGCAGCAGTGTTTTCCTACAAAAGAATAAAAGAAAGACTCTTTTCATTCTCAGATAGAGACGGATGATCTTTATCACATGACTTGTGGGTATGCTTAAAATACAGGAAACAGAAATAATAATACTGAGGGTAAAAAAGTAAAAAACAATTTGTCTTTTTATAGAAAGGGTCTGTTGCTTCTGGTATAAAAATTACATTGTTATTAAGTAAAATTTCTGCATGATTACATCAGGTTATGGGACTTGCTGCTGTGAAGCAGAGGCACAGAAGTATGAATACAAGAAAGGAATACAGAAAACACGGGACCAAGGGAAGAGGGGAGAAAAATCAATTAGACACTGAAATGAAGGCATCAGTCCCATATCACTGCGGTGGCAAAGTTCACTTGTATCTCAGTGGAAGTCAGGCTTCTCTGGAAACGTACAGCCTGACTGTCTAATGATGACGTTAGCAGCATAGTGTCCAGCACGGATACACTGCTCCAGAGAGTTATCCTGCACCAGCTGAGACAGGAAACCTGCATGCACGCACAGAGAGGGGTGGGGTGGGGTGGGGTGGGGGGAGCGAGAGAGAGAGAGAGAGAGAGAGAGAGAGAGAGAGAGAGAGAGAGTGAGAGAGAGAGAGAGAGAGCAGGAAAAAGAGAAGAGAGAAAGAAGGAGAGAGAGAGAGGGGGAGAAAGAGAGAGCAGGAAAAAGAGAAGAGAAAGAAAGAGGGAGGGAGGGAGGAGAAAGAAACAGTGCTTTGTCTCAAAACTACTTTCTGAAAACACAATCTGTTACAAGTGGGTGGACAGCATTAAACTTCGACTCTCTCTCTCTTACACACACACACACACACACACACACACACACACACACACACACACACACACACACACACACACACACACACACACACTATAGCAAACCTGATAATGTGCACAAAAAGATAGGATAAGTACAATACAGGACCCAGTGCAAGCACATTTGGGCAACTATGTTGTGTGATATTGACCTTTTTAGCCATGTGTACTACTATGTGTGAAGATTAAATGAATCAGGGCTTTGCAGGGGGAAAGAAGGTGGTGGGGGAGCCCTTCACAGTGCTGTGCAGGAGTGAACTCCTCCAGCAGCCCTCAGGCTCTCAGCCCTCCTACCTAGATCTCTGCACCACTGAGGTGCATTTAGAAAAAGAAAAAAAAAAAAAAAAAACAGCTGGCAAATTCATTTTCTAGCATGGAAAGCTATGGCCTCCAACCTCTTGTTGGTATGGATAAATGAGTTAGAAAAAAAAAAATCAATATGACGTTTGTGCAAACAAGCTCATAGCTCCATCAGTGTCAGATATGTACTGGATGAACTATAGGAAGGGCATAGAGACAATAAACGCTTTCAGTTTATTTATATAAAACTACAGGGACCATGGTGGTGGGGCAGGTCTCCGATTTGATCTCGAGATAGATCGGTGTTTGGACAGATCGACTGGTCTATAGATGTGTGTTAGGATAGAAGGATATGTATTGATGGGTGTATTGAAGGATGTTCGAGTGGATGCTTGGCTAGAAAGATGGAACGGATGGGAGCACAGATAGATGGGTGGGATGGATGGATGGGAGGGAGGACATATTTATGGATGGGAGTGTGTGTAGATGTGTAGGTTGGTGAATGAGTACATGAGTTGGGAGGCTTGATGTAGATTGACAGGCAGGTCGGTGGATAAATGGATCCACCCCCAATCAATTACTAGATCCCAAGACCAAAAGTGCTGGAGAATCAGAATTCCAGCCAGTCGGATTTCCTGTTTTGTAAGAACACTGAAAAGAGTGTGCTGTGTGGGTTCAGAGCTCAGTTCAGGCGTAGACATGCAACACCGGCTGTTTGAAGTCTGAACAATTATTAAACGAAGCCCTCAATGAGTTGAGAAGCTCTATTAGTCCTATTGAAAGCAGATCCTCTTTATCCCATAAACAAGGCGGTCTACTGTACTGTTACTGTAGTCTGTATACACAATGGAATGAAAGACTTCGAGAACTGGCATTAGACTGAAACTAAGCTGAAAAAAGAAACACTTGAAGCTGAAAGCACTTGAATAATCTATTCAAATAAATCAATGCACAAATATTTCACAAAAGAAACCCTTTCTCTCACTCAAAGGTCAACTGACTGGTTTGCAAGAATTTATACAGTTTTCAATGATAATAGATTAAGTGTGTGTGTGTGTGTGTGTGTGTGTGTGTATATATATATATATATATATATATATATATATATATATAAATACTTAATTATCTAATATTAGGCTCCGCGTTATACCACTATGTGATGATAAAAAAAAAATTCCTTTCAGATTTTTCTTTCAGAAAATGAGAAGTTGTCGTCATTAAAATGAGAACTGACCAGCTGTATAGCTAAACCAGTATCCAAGCCAAGCAACGTTCTTGAAAAAAAAAAAAAAAAAAATGAAAAGTGCTGTATGAAGAAAGAAGCTCTAAAGTAAAAAACAATATCGTTATCATCGTTTAAAAAGCTCACGAACGTTATATCATCATGTTCTGTAAACCAGCAGCAAAAGTAGCTTGTAAGCTATTAGATTATTAAATACTGTGTAATTAAAAGCACTGGTGAGAATCGCTTATAATTAAACAGGCGAACTACTTGATTTTTGCAATTAAAACGCGTAACTAGGTTCGCTACTATGTTAATTAACACCAGGACAACAACTGTTTACTGTGTGAAGCAATAGCTGATTTTGCTAGTAGGCTCTCGTGCTGGCAAACTGATGTGATTGTGCAAAAAAAAAAAAAAAAAAAAAGGAGGCGGCCATGCTAGAGGGTGTGAACTTGGCCTTGATTAAATTTTTCGTGTGAACAATTTAAAGTTCTGTATGGCCCATTTAGAAGACTTCGGTACTGTACCTCCTACAAATGCATCTCCAGCGCCATTGGTGTCCACAATATCTTTTTGGTCGATCTCTATCACGGGGAACAGTTCCACCTTTTCACCTGAAATGAAACACACACACACAGGTCAGGTAGTATTTGCACACAAGCACACAGACCTGATCAATTACTAACACTAATATAATGCCAGTAAAACCTTCAGCAGATATGCAACAATATTGTGACCGATAGCCGCAGGAGCCGTCCCTGAAATATTGCAGACACAGTGATATTTGTACTATTTGAGGTCTTTAAAAACGATAAAGTTTGTAAGCGACTGAGTAAAAGCTGTGAATTTTGGACTCGAGCGTGAAATGATTCTCCATTGTTATCACATGAATTCTGGGTATGTTTAAAGCAATAAGGTTCTGGGTTCGAATCCAGGGCTCATCAAGGCTCATCAAATCTGTGTGGAGTTTGTACAGTGCCTGTGCAGGTTTCCTCCTCCAGTTCAAAGACATGTACATCAGGCTTATTGGATTTCCTAAACTATCCCACTGTGTGAATGTGAATGGTTATGTGTGATGGCCATGCAATGACCTGACGAGCTGTGCAGAGTGTACCCTTGGCTGAGAAAGGCTCCAGCCTCTCTGCAACAAAGTAATATTCAGTGGTTAGGCAACTGTATAAACGAACAGCAGCTGTGTTTATATTAAATTATAGCTTTCTATTTAACATGCTTGTACATTATTGTTTCCATGGTAACAGCTTATAAACAGGAAAATCCAAACAAAAACGAACATTCCACAAAAAAAATATGCGGTTGTTAACAATATAAGGGTGGTGTAGTGGTTAGCACGTCCAACTCACACCAAAAACATCCTGGGTTCGAGTCCTGAGCTCGGGCATTTCTTTCTGCACAGGTTTCCTCCGGGTACTCTGGTTTCCTCTCACAGTCCATAGACCTCGCCATTCCACATGGGTGTGTGAGTGGTTTCATGGTTATGTCTACATGCCCTACAAAGTGTGTTTAACTGCTCAGAGTGTACCACGCCTTCCTCTGGTGTTGGCTAAGATGGACTTCAGCCTCCCCACGACCCTAGTCGGAGTCAGCAGTTTGGCAAATGTGTGAGTGACTGAGTGAATAAAACAATATAGAATTATTAGGAAATATTTATTCAACCGTAGATGGCGACTTCAGACCTGCAGGGGACTGAGGGCCTTTGATCATGCGTGCTAGTCATGGTAGTCATGGTCCAGGGGTTTGTGCCATACTCGCCACGCTTGGCTGGTGCGGGTTGAGCCCGCTGGAAGAGGTCCAGGGAGGGGTTCCTCAGCCATGAGTGAAGTCACCCTGAATCCAAATCCAAATCTATTTAACACTGCTGAGGAGGAATTTAATTCAATAACAGCACATGTAGCACCAAATGATTAAAATGTCTGTTAAGGGGATTTATTTATGGATTATAATTGTTGGCCAACTGATGTGGTATAAAAGTAACACACCGGCTCATTCCACATAACGTCACATCACACTGTTTTGACGTGGGGTTGTTTTGTTTGTTTTTTTTTTTTTTTTTTTTTTTTTGGTACCTGTAATGGCATTTCCTGTCGGGCGTGATGTTTGCCCAACCCCAGTAGCATCTAATATGTTAAATGCTTTGTAAATAACTTCAGTCATTTCCAGCAATCTATATACTTTCATGATGAATGTAACCAGCCCTCATCAGTCAGTTGGTGGCATTAGGTCTGCGAGTAATTTACACACAAAAATACAGTGCACATGCTAATAATCAGAGGCAATAGACAAGCCTGAGCTCCAGAGCTCCAGCGCTAATGAGAAATCTGTGGGGACAGTCTGAATGACAGACAATGAGAAACAGAGGAAGGGGCCATTTGCGTGAGCCAGAGCCTTGCACCCAAGGAGGGGCAATAGTCTCATTTGGCATTGCACAAAACAGAGTGCTTGCAAGCTTAAAATAACATTTAGCACAATCCATCTGAGCTCCACATTCAGTTTTAATGATCTTCCAGGTGCTCTGATTCCGACTAAAACCAATGTGTCTGCAGTTTTTATTACTTCCCCTCTATAGACTTCATGCTTTTTCTGTTCCCTCTCAGTGGATCTTTGCGTTCGTCCACGGATCTGCAAACTGCTGTTTTATTTATGGCATTATCAGCCATTAGAGTGAAATGAGCTTCACTGAGTCAGAGGATATTGCTGTAACTTTGAGAGCTTTGCAGTAAGTGAACACTTCAGCGAGCCTAATCTTTGATGCTGCCTGCCATTTCTGAGTACACTCTGAAAACACCATTTACCGCTAGGCTGGAAGCCAGCGTCGACGACGTGACTGATTTACCTTCAGAAACTTGGCTGTTTACAGGACGGTATACGCCGACGTCTGCAATGACACTTCAAAACGAGAGCTGGCACTATAACGCATTGAAAAAACACATTAGGAAAAAAATCATGGAAGGTAAAAGGAAGCCGGTGTTAGCTTTAGCGTGTGTTTACTCAGCTAATAATAAGCCGAGTATTTTTTCGACAACCGTACACCTAATTGTATATAATAGGAGCCAAGGCCAGCGCTCGGTGCGAAAAACTGCACCGCAAACAAACAGTACTGAAGGACAAGGCTGTAAAAGCATGATGCTATGACAGGCATGCGAGATATGTCTACGCTGCGTACGTGAGCAGTTTTTTTCCCGAAACGAGGCAGCCGATTGTGTCTTTGATAATTAATTACACAAAAAAGCAGATCCTTTTAGAATCAGCTAATTAGCAGCAAAACGACTTTGCCTAATTAATGCAGGCGATGAAGCATACTCACCCGCCTTTCTCCCTGAAATGATTAACTAAAGGATCTTACATGAGAATTAAGTTCAATGCAACTCGTGATCTGTCGGTAATTTTGCAATTAAAGCGTCAAATAATTGCCACGTCGGTAAAATAGGTAAGGCCAATCCAATTCAAGCAGAAAGACAAAGAGTGCAGTTTAACTTCGCTTGTGTTATTCTGTGGTTAATCTTAAGGAAGCGTTTGTGTGCGTGTGACCAGACAGTGAGTGTATGCTACATGAAACTGTATGTGGTTCTTTCCTCTGTACTTGATCTGACCTGATTCTACTTCCTTCTATGACTCAAAAAACAAGTAGGCTGAAAAAAAAAAAAAAAAAAAAAAAAACGAAAGGGGAGAGAGGAAAAAAAAAAAAAAAAAAGGCCACCACTCCGCCTCACAACATCCTGAGGATTACTGAATAACAGACCTGTGCAGAAGCTGTGCATCCTGGAATTTTTACACATGGTGATACCATTGCTTTTAGTCATTTCATATTTCAGAAACAAAAGGTGTGCGGTTTAGTCAGGCAGGGTAAATATTCTACCTTCTCTCTCTCTCTCTCTCGCTCCCTCACACACACACACACACACACACACACACACACACACACACACACACACCTTAGTGTTATTAATAATAAAGCTAATTAATGAGACGCTACACCTAAATATAATCCTAATCTTAACTTTATTAATAAAAAGAAAACCTTTTATTTCCAATAAAGCAAACAACCCAAAATGTTTGTTCCTTGGTGATCAGCCAAAACAAGGTCAAGGCAGTCAGATTTCTATCCTTGTGGGAATATTTGGTCCTCAGCAAGCAATAAAAACATGCCCACATACACAAGAGGCATGCTGGAACATGCCTCGTGGAGGTGACTCATCAAGAATAAGATGATTCGAAGAACCAAAACATTACAACACACTGGCTAACAGCTAACACCCACAGCAGTCGGCATTCACAATAAAAACAGATTAGACTCGCAACTCTTGCACAACACAGCAGTACCTTTACAAGTCAAAACCGTGCTGATTCCATGTACAAGTGATTGCCGGATACAAAGACACCTTAAAAGAAAGAAAGGGGGGAAAAAAAACTGCAGACAATAAAACCTTAGTGACTAAGGAGGCATCTGAAGTTAATTTGGGGTGCACTGTGAAGCCTGTAAGCTACAGAGGGAATGAGCTACACGCATCGCCCCTCTTCCATCTTGGTAAACAAGGCTGAACTTGCACATGTGCACGTCCCCCCGCATTGATGTTTAATGGTGCATGGCGCTCTAGGTGGTTCCCATAACCTCACTTTGTCTTCTACAAGCTGCACCAATTGATATGATAATGGGAGGAGGACATGAGAAACTAGAGGGGTTGAGCTGAAGGACATGCCGCACTCTCTCCGTGGCGTCCATCCACTTGGGTGCCAAATGGTGTCCAGAAGCCTTTCTCCACTCTCAATGGAGACAATGCCGAGGGTTCCATCGAAAGGAGGCAAGAAGCAGATGCTTTGGGGGGGAAAAAAAATGGGGGGGGGGGGGCAGGAGAGATCTCAAAATCCAGACCATTAATTGGTTCAAGAGGATGTGTTTAAACCAGTTCCTCATGTTCAGTCAGTCAATAGGCATATGGTCAAAATAAATAATATATGATAACTTAATACCTTGTGTGTATCTGGCAAAGCGATTTTAGAGATACATCATCATTTAGCTCAAGTCCAAGATGATATAAATGTGCAAAACAATATGCCAATTGTGGCCTTAAGGGATCCACAGTTCAGCATATGGAAATAAAATGATCCTAATGTGAAGATGAATGACTTCTCAACTGAGGGCCTACACAAGTCGTGGCTCAATGTGAACGAGAGCAATTTATTCAAGCACGCGAAAGATAGAGCAAAACTAGGCCAAATGCAAACAGAGAGTAGAATTCAGTGAAAAAAAAAATCATGCTGTAAACACCCCACTGCCTCACACTGCTCTGATTTTCCTCTAACCACCAGTGATGGACATCCTCCTTCATTTCATCAGGCTGGAGGCTACACATCGCATCTTTATTCAAAACAGATTATTGAACTTGGCCATGAGCATGCTGCTTTGGTTAGCCTGGGAGAGTTCCAGGACCAATTTCATGTTAATGTATAACACAAAAGAGGCCATTGGCAGGGCTCTTTAATAGGCATAGCAATTAAAACTTTGCTGCCAAAAGTTGTCTTTGTTGTTCCTGGCTTGTGGTGCACCCTGTAAACATAGTCTTGTTCACAGGGAGTTCCATAGCTTTTGCGGTTTTGCCATTCCTCTTTTTACAAGCCTGGGCAGAAAGAGAAATTAAAAAAAGCAAAAAAATTAAAAATAAATAAATAACAAATAAAATAAAAATATTACAACAAATCAAGGAAGCGATATAAGGGCAAAAAACCCCCTCACACCTCAGTGGCTGTGAGGTTTTATGAATAATTCTTCCTTCTAGTTGTTTCTTGATGACAGGAATGTGGGTCCGTGTTTCTGTGAGGGTGTCTGTGTGTTTGGTGTGGATCTATTTGGGTCAGGATGAACCCAACACCCTTCTTCCATAATGGCTCAAGGAACCTGCTCTATAAATGAGCAGGACCGCCTCAACATAAAAAAAAAAGACAGAAATGACAACACAAGCGAGAAGTTATGTTTATGGCTATTTATAGAACCTGAATAGCAGCCGTGGCCATTGTGATATTTACAACGTTGTTGAAGATACGGAAATTTAATGCAATAAAGACTGTTATCATGTGATAAGGTTTATATCATAGCCAAGCAATTCCACACCCAAGGTCATGTGACAATTACATTTCTATATCTTCGCAACATATCCGATTTAAGTGCTGCCAGGAATGACATGACGAGACATAGGAAGCAATGTTATTTCCTCCTAGAGTAGAAATATCCACTGGGTCCAAAACAAACTCGAGCCACTGAGACAGAAAACAAAAAAAATATACATCCCTCGCCGTCAACAAACGCTCGCAGGAGTAGTCCTACAACAAACCAAAGGAAGCCAGGGTCCACTTCCTGTTCACGAGCTCCAAACAGGAGTCAGAAAACGATGAATGTGACCAACACATTCAGAAGCTAATAAACCGCCGCACCATGCAGGGAGAGATAGGAAATAACTGGCACACACAATCGGAGGTGAGGGCTGGACAGAGCTTCAAGAGGCTGCTTTGCCCTTTTCAACGCAAGACATTGATTACTTCTTCTCACTTCCTGGCCATGCTAATCAGTTAGAAGCCAGAGGTGATATCATGATCAATAGCGAGAAGTGATAGCCCCTGTGTTGGCCCTTTCACTCATAACAGGTAACCTGACGAAACACACATAGTATGAATCATGGGTGTGTTTGGTTAATGATCAGCATTTGCAGGCAACTGTGTAGGAACTGACCATTCAAAAAAGTCCAGTAAATGAACACCTAATAAATCAGACATGTTCCGGCAACCAAAGTCGACAGTTTATCAATAAAAATGGCTTAGTCAAAGCAAGCAGTTCGGGCTGTTTATCACATCTTGTTTCTTAACCTCTCTCCCACGCGGTACGCATATGAAACCCAGACCTCAGTCACTGCTTTCAAAGTTCCGTGCTCTTGCTCAGTCGAGTGTGTGTTTATGAGTGCAAAATGACCTTTGCTGAAGGCTTACAGTTAGAGAAAAACAGAGAATAAAACCAAAAGGCTTCTCTGGGGACTTCATTAGGAGCAGGTAAATCACAGAAAACAACTGCAGATTCGACAGCTTCCCTAAGAGCAAGCCCAATTCCATGGTGAGCGACTCTTTAAACATAATGCCGAATCAATATTGGAAGGCAAATAAGATTTATATTTTCAGGCATGTGCTTATAGAAAAATAATCAACAACAATGGTAAGATTCAACCCAATACACGTCAGTTTTTCTTGTTCTATTTCTTCTATTCGACAGCATTTGGACTCTTTACTCGTTTAGTAATTCTTCTTACTTCATAAAAAGTCCTGAAATGTCAGCGAGAAAAATGAGTTCTTGTTATCTTTTACATTACACCAGCTATAGACAAGTGTTCTTTCAATACGTTCTCTTCGTTCTTTCAAGGTTAAACAACTCATTTTTCTTTTTTGTTATGTTTTAGTGAAACTCCAGTGAAAAAGCCACTGTTCTGAAGAGCTTCCCCTGATGAAAAGCTAAAAGTTGCAACGCTACCTCAAGACACTGGAGACTCTTTCAACATACCGTATTCGACGTGATAAGCGCCCAGGGCACTTAAAAAACTGGAGTGGGTGGGTGCTTATTAAAATGTTACCAGTGAAGTGGAATGGTAAGTGTTTATTACCAACGAGGTGGAAAACATGAATAATAACAGAACAATAAAAGAGTTTTACTGGTATTTGTATTATTCATTTTGTGGTATCAACCAAACTACTTACATGAAAGCTGAAAATAAACAGAAAACAGCATAAAATTTTAATAAAAGACCCCTTACTTTTCCCTCCTGGTGCTGTTCCTTTAAACATTTTCCAGGAAGTAAAATCGAGCCAATCAACATAAATGTCAACTTTAGCACATGGCACAATGAACCAAACAACACAAACATAAACAAAAGCACATGGCCAGGAAGCTCTTTAAATGTATGAAGTTAGTAAGCAGAAGAATCGGGTGAAAAATACTCATCACTTTCTGATAGGTCCATACCTGGCTCATCGCTCCATTCATACAGAGCATCCCATAGTCTTGCTGTAGCGGTTTCTAATGGTTCATTGATTGTTGGACATTTACGCAGAGAACAGATTTTACTGTTTATTAAAGCACTGTGGAACAATCAAATGTGTTGTTACTGATGAATATTATAGACATTCCCCAGTGGTAGGGGGTCTTGAAATACCGTGTAAACTCACTTTTACATGCAGTGAACACCTCATTTTACAGTAACAGAGACTGATCGAATAACATTATTAAGTTTGAACAACGATTTTGTTACCAGTACACATGGGCGGTTATTAGACGTAAGATAAAAAAAAAAAAGTTTTTTTTTTTTTTTTTTTTTGGGGGGGGGGGGTTATTATGTCGAATACAGTAAATAAATAAATGATTGACAGAGTTAAACGCTAACAAAATCTGTTTAATGCACAGCATTTGATGTAAAAGGACCACAGTGGTCTAAAACACAAAAACTGAAATATGAGATCAGGGTTGTATCTTACATATTTTATTTATTTAGGTTTTTATATACTGTGTTAATTCTGCAAGGGTAATTCAGCTTCTGCATTTAAGTCATCCAAAGTGAGCACACGATTGGAGCAGTGAGCTGCCACACATTACAGCAACCGGAGAGCAGCTGGGAGTCAGGTGCCTTGCTCAATAGCACTTCAGCCATGAAGATGGAGAAAGGGAAGGTGCTTTTTTCATGCTGGTTCGGGAATCGAACCACCAACCTTTTCTTTCCAAACCCGCTTCGCCAGCCACCAGGCAATGGCTGCCCCATGTGGGATGTGGATAAGGTCCATGTGTGTCCGAATGGCCCTCCATCTTCCTTATGACCTTTAATCATGTATCATTATTATCCCTGATTTTTTTTTTTTATTCAGTCCTTCATGTAAGCCTCTTTGGAAACTGTTATTATGTAGACAACGACATATATTAAGATATATCACTCTCTCCAGCATAATACGGATCAAGTCGCAAGTTAGTTTTGTTGTAAGTTGGAAATGGCTTTCGAATGAAAATGTGATGTATGAAAATTCTTCCTTCAAATCTTCAACGTGACCAAATTCAAATATTGATAAGCACAATCTATTAATGCTAAAATACATATTTAATAAAGGGTCCATGTCCAAGTTGCAAAACAAAAGAAATATACACTTGTGTTGCTGATTTTCAAACCTCTTTTGTGATTTCTCTGGGGTTTTGCAATTATTCATATTCACTATCAGAATACTCCACCTACTTACAGAATGCCAGAGGGACCCCCTGAATCATATAATGGTAAACCAATGAGAAGACACAAATCAGACATGATTCGCTGTGAAAAGACTTCATCGGTTGCCAGGAAGACAGTAACACGATCGTGCTGATTGATTGAGAGGCAGACTCATTTAATTTATGGATGTTGGCGAGTTTAAAATGCAGACATTCAGAAACTAGTTCTGTAACTGTAATTGCTGTTTCCTCAAAAGTGACATTTCCTGATTCGTGACATACAAAGTGATACAACTCAGTCAATTTTCAGGCTTGGTTAAATTCACTTTCCAAATGTATCAACATCTCAGTATGTAAAATTTCCTACTTAATCCGAATTATACAGGCGCAGGTCACATATAACATAACCCTGTAATGTATGCATAAAATAAGGGTATCCCCTTCACCCCAATCCGTTTTGAGAATTCAACAGCAGTGTTATGTAAACGTGCTGATATAAAATGTATTATATAAAATGCCTCTTCTAAGGAAGGCCTGTGTCACCTGCACTGCTTACTTCCACTAGCATTGAAAAATAAAACAGGACGTGCACAATGCCTTTACGTTATACAGATTACAGATGCTCCCTTATGTTCATTCGATTTTACGTTTTTTGTTTTTTTTTTTCAAAAAAAAAATTGTCACATTTTGAGTTTAGACATACCTACGTAGTACTCTGACGTAATGACGCAATGACGTACTGACGCAATGACGCTGCGTTCATTGTTTACAAATGACAGACTGAACGTGCCCCTCCTTCTTCCCAGTTTAGTTTTATATATATATCTCAGTTATATAGCGTGTTACCCTTGTGTTAAGACGTTGTTTCTGTGATCTTTGTGTTTACACTGTTTTGCGGACTTTTGTAACCCTAAGCAAATACGGTTGGTCAGAAATGTAAGCCTACTAGCATGGGTGCAAGTCTCATATACAGAGATGAATTAACTATCTGCCTGGATCGGCGCAATCTACCATGCATGCTCGGTTAAGCAAAGAGAGTTGTAAAATGAATGAAAACCCGAATCCAGAAAAGAAAGAGAACTCTCCGCTCTGCTGGTGATTCACATCAGTGCCGGCTGAGTACTAAACAAGTATTCAACGGCGCCCTTGCTCACTTGAAAGACCGGAGGTCCGTATGACCCGCGCTTTGTTTCAAGCACAAGCAAGTAAACTACTTTCGGTGTTGAACGCTCACATCTTGTCAGCATTGATTGGCTGTTTTAAGCTTCATGTAAAGTGACTCGGCTCCGCTTCATGTAAAGTGACCATCTGTCGACCATCGGAACCATTTGCAAGCAGAAAGATCGCATCATAGAGAATGTTACAGGTTATATTTGATACTGTATTTGATATTTGATGAGTGAATTTGACTAAAACTTATCTATTTGAAATTATTTTGCTTGAATTTAATTTATTTGAAATTAATGTTGATATTATTTCATATATTTGATATTATTTTATAATGCTATGTTTATAATAATGAATTTTGTTTTGATCATTTGCATTGGAAATAAGTGGAGGAAAATCTAGAGAGGTGGAGGTATGCCCTGGAAAGGAGTGGAATGAAGTCTCAGTAAGACAGAATACATGTGTGTGAACGACAAGGACCCAAGAGGAACGGTGAGGTTACAGGGGGCAGAGATAAAGAAAGTGGAGGATTTTAAGTACTTAGGCTCAACAATCCAGAGCAATGGAGAGTGTGGAAAAGAGGTGAAGAAGCGCGTGCAGGCAGGTTGGAATGGATGGAGAAAAGTGTCCAGTGTGATGTGTGATAGGAGAGTATTTCTGTCCCTTGCTAAAGGGTTGTGACAGGAAGTGCATCCGACGTGAAAACGTGAGAATGTGCGAATGAGATGATTCGCTGTGGCGACTCCCGAGAAAGGGAAAAAGCCGAAAGGAGAAGAAGAAGAAGTACACTATGAATATCATACGTCTCTGGAACATACAGTAACAACTTACGTTAATTTTCAACTTACGTTCGGTCGTCCGGAACCAAACAAAAACGTAAGTCGGGGAGCGTCTGTATGTGAAAGTTTTGTAGAAATCCATTATAGATGTTGGAGGAGTTGCTGATTAATGATGGTAATGATGGAGCAGTGACAAAGTCCGTGCTGTGTTATGGGAAATGTCAAAGTCCGACTGAACACGTAAATCAAATCGGAGCGGCGCAATAGGATGACGTAAATAGCATTGTGTAAAAGTTTGGTTGAAATGAGTTCACTAGGTGAGGAGCAGTTGATGATTAGATCTAAGTAATAGTAAGTATGTCATAACACAATAATCATAGAGAAATCTACCACTTCATAGTCTATTAACTATGCTTTGTATCAGGCTGTCCGTTCCACTGGTGGAGATAGAAACCAGTTGATCTGCGAGAGACTTGTCACACATCCCCAAGATTATATACCATTACTGATGCATCCCAGATTATTGAAAAATAGGTGTCAGAAACACTGGTGTTCCAGAGTAACCTGGACTTACACTGTGTTTACACTCCAGTAAGCTGGGACCTTATCAGACCAGGTTCAACCCTATGCCTCAGCCGGTTTGCTTCCTGCTACCTGATTGATGTGTGTGCAGTCTCTGATGCTTGTTTGCTCATGAAAGGGAAAGCAAAATAGTACTGTAATATACCGCAGGCTCCCTCCAGCACCATGACACAGCTAAGCCCTTTATCGCTGCAGCAGCCACTGGGTGACCTTGCACACTCGGTCGTCATTAGATCAAAGACTTGGCTGTGTTAATTTGAGCCTGTAATAGGTGCGTCAGCAGGGCAAGGCCATGTTCAACAGTGTCTCCGTGGTGCTTCATTAAGGGCTCGGCCCTGGCAATTTTTATTAAGGGAAAAAAATAATGTACTAGCGAGAGTATGGCTCAAATTTATGGCAGGAGTCAACGTCAGAGAAAACTAAAAAGAGCTTGCAGCTGAATTTCTCTCTAATCGGAAAGCAGGGATTCATTTGCGAGACGACTCCAAGAGCAGTTCCAGCTGTAATGTGAATGATATGTTTACATCATCGTGCTAGTTTTAATACATTATCATTCCGACAGTTCCACTGAGCCGTGTATTACAGACTCTCCAAGCTAACGATAATAAACAAATCATAATCACACTTTGTTGCTCAGCAAAGAAACTTAAAGAACGATGTCACGCTTTCTTAATAACACAAGAAGCTAACTTGTCTAATGGATGCTATCTATCAATACTGTTATATATATATATATATATATATATATATATATATATATATATATATATATATATATATATGTAAGATTGTTTAGAAACTAATAAAAATGGCTGTTATAAGAAGAATGCTCTCCTCGTACAGTATGGTACATTGTGTGCTATTCCATACATAAGTCTGCATGTCTTTCTCAACTTCACCTCTGGGGTCCCATCATGTGTAGCGTTGTTCATCATCATTAGAACAACTTCATCGTGACATTGAGTGGCCGGAGAACGATCCCATCCCCGCGCTGAGAGCAAATTGCAAATGAAATGTGGGGATCAGACGGCATCCGAGTGCAGCCTCTGGGATGCTGAGCAAATCTTTAATTCTCTTTTATATTGATGTTTATTGGCGGGGGGCTACGGGGAGCAATAACAATATCCTGCTCTCTTTCCGTCGCCCCGGCTATTTGAACCCACTTATTCTGGCCCCACACCTCGGCTGACATTTATCAAGTTTGCCATTTTTTTTATGAGCAACACCCTTGTACATGCACTCGCTGTGCTCCCAACATTCATCACACATTTCATATCGGGTTCACCAGGGGCTGCCACTAACCCCACAGCTTCATATGAAAGGGCTGAGAGAGGCTAGCCCAGGCAGCCATTCATCAGCTGTGTGAAAACCGCCTCCAGGAGGGTCTTTGCTCTAAAGCTCAACCTTAGCTAGAGTCTTTTTTTTTTTTCTTCTTCTTCTTCCCCCACAACAGAATAGAGAACTGGCAGTTCTGCAGCAGAAAAGGGGGGGAAAAAGCAGAGGATTGTCTTGTAGCACTTTCCTCTGATGAGACTTTACAGGAGTAGCAATTGCTTGAGCACCCTTATCAGCCCACAGGGACTAATGCTATTAGCGTTAGTGTGATAAAGGCAGCGTAGTGGAATGGATACAGGCGGCTTTGCAGCTTTACTCCACTAGCATGTTGTGGAAGCGGTAAATGGCGAGAGCTGCGTTTCAACACCACTTAGATCCTGTAAGGTGGCATTTAGAACGAGATTAGAACTAGAGGCTAACAGCGTGGACAGACGTGGCATGAGTTGGAGTTTTCCTGGCTACCTTGGGCTGTGTTTTAATACCAATCAGCAGCATCCGGGTGTGTAAGGATGATAAAGTATGATTAAAAGTGTAACATAGTTGAAGCAAGTAGAGTACGGTCTTATTTTGGGGAATAAAGCAAATGATGTGAAACAGCTTTTCCTCCTTACACATTGCAATATGATTTATGTGGTATGATATACTTAGTATACAACATTCAATTACTTACACACACACACACACACACACACACACACACACAGAGAGATACAAATCACTGAATATATCCCACTGGAATCCTTTATAACGCCCAACGTCCCACTCTCAACACATCTCAATGAATCAAATGACTAAAGGGCAATAGCAATATAATGAAATTGTGCTGAACAAATAGGATTCATATAAATCAGGGCCAGTGAGAAAAAGCAGTCAGTGTGCCAGGTGCAGAAGCAGAACAGCAGAACGTAACCCCCCATCACCACTACCACCACCACCACCACCACCACCATCACCACCACCATCACCACCACCTAACATAGAGTCTTGCTTTGAACCGTAAACCCCGCTGGCTTAATCAGCTACAACTGTGATGCTTTCTCTACTATTTCAGTTAAACTTATCAACTCGGCTCAAACCAACCCCCACTACTCAGTTACCATAGCAATGTCCCAGACTGCTCCAACCCTCCGGATTCAGAATTCTGCATCTGAGAGATAGGAGGTCATTGCCAAGGGTGAATTCATTTCACACAGCGCAACCGCGAAGGCCGCCAGAGAGAACGCTGCACTGTTACGAAGATGACCTTGTTTGGGGCTATTCACAAATGTTTATAGAGGAAATCAATCAACATCTTGACTACTGTAAATGAGTAAATGGGTGAAAAAACATGTGCTGCTCGTCCCCCAACAATCCACTCACCCTCCCACCCAATTCCATGTGATTGTATCTGTTCTGATCCAAGGATTTTCGAAGATGTACTTAGTCATGACTTAACAACTGAGTCCATGAAGGTCAACCACACATACCTTTGGCCATTATGGTGCCTTCGTTGCCTTGGGTAAAGACTACGATTCTCTGCCTTTTCTTGTTCGCCTTTGGTAGCCTTTGGGCCTTTTCAGCAATCTCCTTGATGTCCTCTGTCTGAGGGGGGGAGAAAAAAAGAGTCTCCTTGATTTCACAGGACAACTTACAGCAGATCAATATGTAAAACTGGTATATATATATATATATATATATATATATATATATATATATATATATATATATATATATATAAGGTAAAGGTAAAGCCTGTTGGGTTTTTACACCCGAGCCTAGTGGCTCATCAGGCCGGTGCTTATCCCTGGTTTCTGTAGCGTGAAGCAACCAGGAGTTTAACTCCTCCTGGATGGGACGCTAGGTTACCTTCCCAGTATATTTTACTGGTACCCATTTATACTGCTGGGTGAACAGAGACACACTTGTGGTTGAGACCTTGCCCAGGGGTGTTAGCACAGTGAGGGTCTCAGTGGGATTCGAACTCACAACCTCCCGATCATGAGCGCAGCACCCTAACCAGTACACCACCGGCCCCATATAAATATATATATATATAAATAAATATTTTATATATATATATCTTCTTCTTTTACTTTCGGCTGCTCCCTTCAGGGGTCGCCACAGCAAATCATCCGCCTCCACCTCACCCTGTCCTCCGCATCTTCTTTTCTGACTCCAACGACCTTCATGTCTTCCTTCACCACATCCATAAATCTCTTCTTCGGTCTTCCTCGAGGCCTTCTGCCTGGTAGTTCCAACCTCAGCATCCTACTGCCAATATACTCACTATCCCTCCTCTGTACATGTCCAAACCATCTCAATCTAGCCTCTCTGACTTTGTCTCCAAAACATCTTACGTGGGCTGTCCCTCTGATATACTCATTTCTGATCCTATCCATCCTCGTTACTCCCAGGAGAACCTCAACATTTTCATCTCTCGCTACCTCCAGCTCTGCCTCCTGCCTTTCCTCAGCGCCACTGTTTCTAAGCCATACAACATCGCTGGCCTCACCACCATCTTGTACACTTTTCCCTTCATTCTTGCTGACACTCTCCTATCGCACATCACACCGGATACTTTTCTCCAACCATTCCAGCCTGCCTGCACACGCTTCTTCACCTCTTTTTCCACACTCTCCATTGCTCTGGATTGTTGAGCCTAAGTACTTAAAATCCTCCACCTTCGTTATCTCTGCTCCCTGTAACATCACCGTTCCTCCTGGGTCCTTCTCATTCACACACATGTATTCTGATTTTCTGAGGCTAACCTTCATTCCTCTCCTTTCCAGGGCATACCTCCACCTCTCTAGATTTTCCTGCACTTGTTCTCTGCTCTCACTACAGATCACGATGTCATCTGCAAACATCATAGTCCATGGAGATTCTTGTCTCACCTCGTCTGTCAGCCTGTCCATCACCATAGCAAACAAGAAGGGGCTCAGAGCTGACCCTTGATGCAGTCCCACCTCCACCTTGAATTCGTCGGTCACACCGACAGCACACCTCACCGCTGTCTTACATCTCTCATACATGTCCTGCACCACTCTAACATACTTCTCTGCCACTCCAGACTTCCTCATGCAATACCACAGTTCTTCTCTTGGCACCCTGTCATATGCTTTTTCCAGATCCACAAAGGCACAATGTAGCTCCCTCTGACCTTCTCTGTACTTCTCTATTAACATCCTCAAGGCAAACATTGCATCTGTGGTGCTCTTTCTTGGCATGAAACCAAACTGTTGTTCACAAATGCTGACCTCTGCCCTTAGTCTAGCTTCCACTATTCTTTCCCATAACTTCATCGTATGGCTCATCAACTTTATCCCTCTATATATATATATATATATATATATTTATTATGACTGTATAGTGATGTAGCAGTTAGCACATGTGCCTCAGGGCAAGAAAGTCCTGGGTTCAAGACCCCAGCTCTATGAGGGTGTTTCTTTGTGGAGTTTGCATGCTCTTCCTCTGGGTACACTGGTTTACTCACACAGTGCATGCCCTGTGGTGGTCTATTGTGATGTTCATGGTGCATCCTACGTTTGCCCAGTGTCGGGTGAAATAGTCTCCAGACTCCAGCCTTCGAAAGACCCCAGTAACATTAAGCAGTTTGTCAGATGAGTGAAATGAGAGAATAATTTATAAATGGGAGTACGTTTGGGTTTTTTTGAGGTGTTGACGAGCAAGTGTTTGAAACCTGGTAACATCTCTCACTGGAGAGTTCTCCAAACACAGTCCATATTTCAGGTCAGAACAATATTCCATAATTCACTAAATATTTAATGAATTAACTTATTCATCTCAAATAACAGTGAATGAGAAGATGGTGAGAACGGGTGGACCTTTAAAAAAAAGTCTGTGTGTGTGAGTGAGAGGGGTGGGGGAGAGACACACACAGACACATTTAGGGAACTGGGTGAGATCATCTGCATTTCCTAATCCTCACACCTCCCAGCTGGCACTGGACAGAAGGAGCTGGGGGGAGCTGAGAGAAGGTGGAGGGGGGCTTTGCGAGCTGGTGGCTTTCATGCTTCTCTCTCTCTTTCTCTCTCTCACTCTCACACACACACACACACACACACACACACACACACACACACACACACACACACAAAGCCCCAGTCAGAGGGTCTAAAGCAGTAAGGCCTTGCCAAAACTCAGAGTCTGTCACATGTCCACTCGTGCCCGTGCCAGAAGCAGAGAAGCTGCTTGGCCATGGCGGCCAGCAGGCCCTGACAGTTTTGTTAAATGGAGGAGTGTGTGTGGTTTCCCAGGCAGAACCAGCTGCTTCCACACCTCTACAGCCCCCTCTTGCACCTACAGAAAAAAAAAAACATTCAGCTTTCTGCAAAGCCTGGCCAGCCTTAATTAGCATGCTAAAGACCAGACTCAATCAACCTACTGCAGCGCTGCTGAACCCATCGACGCTCACGCTGGATAGTGGCACTACACAAACAAATAACAGTGATTGAATTCAGTACGGGTTCACCGAGGGGGAAGTTTTTTGTTTGTTTCAGAAGTAGGGTGGGATAATATGAAGTGGGAAAAGGGGCAAAAACTAGATTGTAAAAGAAGGGGAAGGACATGTCCCTCCTGTCCTCTGCAGACAATTTTGTGCGTGAAGGCTGCCTAGATAATTAATACTGCTTCACTTTTTTGATCTTGCCAGCCAGGGTAAGCAACTAAAGGTAAAGTGGTTTTAATGGAGACTAATCCAGGAGAAATGATTTAATGAACTGTCGAACATGGGCCTGGGTGTAAGTGACAAACCGTGTTAATTGAAATGCTGCAAAAAAAAAAAAAAAAAAAAAAAAAAAAGAAGGAAAAAAAAAAAAAAAGTGTTTCCTCAGTGTAAAGTGCCTTCATAAATATGGATGTAATCATTAACAGAGGCTGCTTTGGGGAAGGTTAACATGGTGCTCCGATCTGGACTGGCAGCTCTATACAGAGAATCTAAAATTGAGTAGATGATCATAATGGCTGTAGACACGTTCACGTTAGACATAACAGACTAAAGGTAAAAGCCAGGCTGCAGGGTTTCATTTGATGGGAATGTCTTTTTATTTTTTTTAACTAGTTTCATGGCCTCAATAATAATTTAAAAAAAAAAAAAAAAAAAAAAAAAAAAGTTTGGAGTCGTACAGTATCACCAGACTACACAATAAATGTGTCACTAGCTGGGGGTCTACAGGGTTCTCCTGACAGGAGAGATACAAGGTCTAATCTCACACTGGGAAATAATAACTCCATCAAAAAATGACTTCAGGTGAAACATGTTGGCACAATCCCCACCCCCTACCACCACAGTGGAGTGGTAAGTACTGATGAGTTATTCGGGTTCTTCAGACTACCACTACTGGACACAAGCTTCGAGCTTCGTAGGCTGTGAAATGCGGCTGGCAAGCACAGATTAAATGTCGGACATGCCTGGATAAGATTATTCATTCATTTTTTCGTTGCCTTTTCTTGGCCCCCCAACACAATGCAAATCAGAAATGCAACTCTATGTCCAACAGCTCTTTCCTGAAGAGGGAGAAAAGACCTGGGGTGTTTCATTACACACACAAGGGAGTCTGCATGAGAGAGAGCAAGGGATTTGATCGCGGAGCCACTCACTGAGCTTGTAAAAGCAGAGGGGTCTGGTATATGTATTCGGGCTGAGGCGAGCACGCACTGAAAAACAGATGTTTGGGAAGAATGGTGAGCCTGAGCTGCATAAAGGCGTCCTTCAGAGTTGGCTGCTACCACGACTTTTTATGTGCATTCATCTGACATCCAAATGCCCCCCCCATCCCCCACTATTCGTCTTTAACACTGCTTGATGAATGTGTGAGTGTTATTGGAGATGCAGGGCTTTAATTAGCAGAACAGAAACACTTCTGTTGCACTCTTGATCAATCCCATCTAAAGTTCTCAATTCATTTACCAAGCAGCAGGTTTTAAATGGAAGGGAGGAGCAGAGATTTTGTATGTGATAACTGTTTGTATGCTCCTTTCTTTCGTTTTAAACTTCCCACCTTGCCTTCAGACACTTATCTCTGCGCAACGCCGGCATGAATGCATTGCATCTGCCTGAGGGACTGAGAAAAGCTCCAACGCCTGTTCACTTTGATCTGAATATCAGCTGTCAGAGCTCCTCTCATAATTAACCCATCAAGGCACAGTGCAAACGCGGATCCTCCAGCCCAGCTCGAGAGAGGGCGAGAGCTCTTCCGGGAGACGAGAGACTTCCCAGGCATTCTTGCACCGAAGACAGGTGCTTGCTGGATGCACTCAGGGAATACGGATTGGCTGTTCGGGGAAAATGGCCTCCACGCTAGCATCGTCCCTACTGATTCAGACTTTCGCAAATTAAATACTGTGTCGGGGTTTTTTTTTTTTTACGCCCCCCACCCCCCCACACCCCCGCCCCCCCCCCCAGTCATGTCCCCAAACACAGGCAGCAATCACCCCTGGAAAGAGGTCTCCATTTCCACTGAGGAGGAAGAATAGGTGAGCAGCTGGATTGCCAAGCCAATTTGTCACCGAGGCTGAATTTAAAACTAGCCTTTGTCACATCCAAGGCTCAAGAGTGTAGTAGAAACCACACGGTGATCAAGAGTGTACTCAACAGCTCGCTCGGGTTCAGTATTGTTCCGACACGTAGAGATTAGCCAGGGCTTCTCATGCTTCTCTACAGTTCGATGCAGTGCAACAATTTCCGTGACACATGACCAGATTCAAGCAGGCCATCTCCTCTTCCTCTCCACACAGCTTGGCATGGTCCCGCAAATGATAATATTCACTTTCTGCTGCTTCTGGTTGCTCCCTAGATTTCTAGTCATTACATCAAGGAGGTGGCTGGGCAAAACTTTGACCACAAAAACATTCAGAATGACTTAATTACGCTTATCCATATCCATAATACTCTGCTATTCAGTGCTTTCACTCAGTTAATAAAAGCCCTTAAGGATGTGGTCAGTGATAATCACCTCATTTAATAACCATGAAAGGAATGATAATAAAAATTAGGGGGAGGGGGTGGAAGGAAATATCCACTCTTATTAGGGAACCCAATTCTGTATCCGTATTAAAGCTAATAAAAACGACTCCTCCACTGTAATCTGTCGGAGGAACAGCATCCAACAGAACATTCAATTAGCCTGCGGCGGATTCAACATCTAATGCTATTTAAGCACAACAGATGAGGATCGGATCACAGTGTGCGCCGGGTCTAATGATGGTTCAATACAGAAGGAAAAAAAAAAAAAAAAAAAAAAAAAAACATGCTCTTATCTACCTTCTTGAGATGTAAATTGATTTATTAACAAGCCTCCATCTCTGAGCAACGGGGATTAGATAGAAGCCAAACAGATGTGTTTGATTTTTCACTTGTTTTAGAGTCTAGGATCTCATCCTCATTTCTCACAATTGACCTGGCCACCACGGAGGACGGTGAAAACACCTCCGGGAAGAGTTAGATCTTGCAGATGCAAACAGCAGATCAGCGGAAAGGCTGTATTTTTTTTTAAAGGCAGATGATGTTCCGAGGATCCAAAGCTAGAACTATTGAAATACAGAGATATTCAGAGCTATAGGCGACACATTGTGTTGCGGGTTAAGAAAAGAGGGGAATGCACTGGGAACTGAAGCACAAAGAGTCAATCTGGTGGTGTCAGTGTGAACGCTCCTTAGCCATTTGCCTGACTGGCTGCTATGGAAAAGCTACTGATGTGTGGCGACGTCTCACAGCGCACAAATTCATGGGGGTGGGGTGTTGGGGTGGGGGAGACCCCAGTCGAGAGAGATTCTCGCCTACATGCCTGTATTTCACCTTGTCCAGGTTCTGATGTGGGTTTGCATGAAAAAAGTGGCTTGTGAGGGTTTTCTTGCCTCTCATGAGCCCTAAATCAAATTGATGTGCATGACATCAGTGAAGAGGTACAGTGCTCACCATTTATATATTTACTATGTGCAATGTGAGCCCCCCCCCCCCCCCTTCAATTTTTCCCCTCGCTCTGGCTCAGCAACCCTTCCTCGCCTCTTTCTCGCTCTCTGTCTCCCCTCCACACTTACTCTCCATCTCTCCCACCCTCACCCCTTTCTCTCTCTCTCTCTCTCTCTCTCTCGAACTGACTCTGCTGCTCTGCATTCCAGTCACGTCGATCGCACCTTGAGTGATCCTGGTGAAGACAATTATTCATACCGAGAAGAAACACATTCGGGCGGATAGCTCTGCGCTTGAAAAAAAGATAAGCCACTTCAATTATTTAAGCATATCGTTCCTAAACTCACATTTACTTTCCGGATGAATTTGCATTTTACGAGCCCAGGACAGGGCCAACCCAACCCCCCAACCCCCCCCAACCCCTCCCACACCTCCTCTTATGAATCCAGTAGTATGTCAGCGTTATCTGTGCTCACCTATTCACTTTCTCATAACTCTTAATATTCTGACACGTACTGCGTTAACACAACCGATCATTCTGTTTACATATTTGGAGGAGAGGTGATCCAGTATTTATGAGGGAGGGGAGCACAGAGGGAGAACGAGGAGGCGGTGGAAGGGTGGGTGTTGTATGATAGGAAGAAAGCGCTTCATAATTGAGGATAATACCACAGCTGAGCAGTGAATCCTCATAGCCTAATGAAGCTAACAAGGTGGGCTCCTTAACAAAGCCACCTGCCAATCGCAGCCTGTGCTCAAGCCTGCCCCTTAGGACTTCTCTCTCTCTTCCCAAGAGCCTTCTCAAAATTCAATAAATAACATCTGTAGGCGATGTTGGGTGCAGGCCTGGGAGGAATGCGTCATAACAGAATAGGGGGGGGGGGTGTGTGTGCTAGGTGGAGAGAATGTGTATGTGTGTCTGGGAGAGAGGGAGCAGAGGAGAGAATGTGTGTGAGTGCAAGGGAATAGAGGAGGGAATGTGTGTGTGTAAGAGAGAGAGAGAGAGAGAGAGAGAGAGAGAGAGAGCGCAGCAGTGCTGGCTGAACAAAGAAACCATGACGACTGCCAGGTTGCTATGGCGACTGCTGCGAGGGGGCCAAGGGAGTATAATAGCGCATCAATCACTGTCCGAAAAAGAACTTCATTATCAGCTGAAAAATAATCCTTTAGGATGTGTTTAGTGCATGTGAGCTGATGTCCACTCACCTCGAAGCCCTGCTCACGCGCGAACGTGGTAGCCTCCTGCAAAACAAGAAAAACAAACACACACACACACACACACACACACACACACACACACACACACACACATACACACACTTAATTACATACCGCCGCAGTGATAGCATTTCACTTAGCCCACACACTCCCGTCTCCAAAGCTCGCTTGCCTCGTCATATTGCTTTGGTACACTGTTCACATTTTCCACCCTCATAAGAAAAGAAAGACACGTTGAATGAAGATCCAATTTCAAAATGCCCTGCTGTCTTTACATAAGCAGCAACACCACTGCATTAAAAAGAAGAAGCAGCAGCAGCAGCACAACAGTGGACACATTAAAAATAAACCCAACAAACGAATCAAATCATTCTTCGAATCCACACGGCTAGACGCAAAATTTGGATCAAAGCGCCTGAACGAATACATGGAAATCTAATTATGCGTTCAGGATATCACAAGTGGCATGTGAAAGAAGGAGATTTGCACTTGATTGCAAACAATAAAAGCAATAAAGCAGCGCCATGATGTGATGGAGAAATAAAGCCAATTATGTGTGTGCTAGGTCATGCCCTTTGCTTGGCAGCATGACCCCAGGGAGCAGTTGGAACAACGCGGCTCTTTAAAAGATGTAGAGGGGGGGGGGGGGGAACAGCTACATGGCTGGAAGGGTAGAAGGTCCCAGCAGGACTACACACAGTAGTCTGTCACCAATGCTGGATAATAAACATGAGATGGTTCCATTAATCTACCCCTCCATACACACACACACACACACACACACACACACACACACACACACACACACACACACACACACCTGACACATAGAGAATAAAGAAAGACTGCACGGCTTCATCTGAAACGAGAACAAAGTCCTACGAGCACTACGTAAACAATATCCTTGTGTGACATTTAGTTGTTTGTGTTTGGTTCCAGTCCCAGGTTTCAAGAGTCTTTCCAGGCTTATGAAGCTGCACGTGTGTGTATTTATGTGCGTCTGAGTGTGTATATACAGCATGAGAGTGTGTGTGTTTGTGTGTGTGTGTGTGTGTGTGTCTCTCAGAGGTTAAATGCATTGAGGTTAGGTCTACAGTTTGCACCATATATATGAGGAAATCCTAAATCCCTGTGGAAAAGCTTCCTGGCACCAATTATAGCTCAACGATCTGATACGACAGCTAAAGCCGCCAAGGTGAACAGTGTTTTTATTCAGAACGCTGAAACAATTTTATTTCAAGATGAACTCTTGGAATTAAGAATGATTCCGCCCCCCTTTGGAAAAGACACCCTTGGGTGATCAAGATTGTCAAAGAGTTCGCTCTTCCACTACAGCGTTATGAAATTGACGCTTGCCACGTGCCCATGCCACACTACGCAATGCCTCAAGCATTAGACGGCTCATCATTATTTAAGTACAAGGACAAAAGGACAAATCGGAGATGAAAGGGTGAGAACATTCATCATGCGCGGCTTCACTTGGGGCTTCATTAGTTGGAAAAAAAACAAAAAAAAAAACCAAAAAAAAAAAAACAGTGCTGCTCTCTCCCATTCAGAAAACCATGTGGATGATCTGCATCCACAATGACTCAGAGTTCAAGCATGAAAATCAACAGTGCGCATTCATTGCGGCTTCTCGAAACGTTCCTCGTGTCCTTTTGAATAAGTTACACAAGTTGTATGCAGCGGTGGAAGAGAAAAAAAACCTTACAAGACCTTCTCCACCCTCTATAATTTATGGCTCATGGGAAAGGTCTGGAAAGAAGGGAAAGAAAGAACAAAGCCGTGTGGAGCCAGAGCCAGAAAGAGACAGAGTGGTTTAATGAGGAATGATAGCTATGGGAGTTTTTCTGTAGCCACTGAACATGACAAACTAGCATTAAGCGGAAAGGGTTAGGCCAGTTTGACAACCGGCCAGGCCTGACACGGGGCTTTGAAAGAGCAAGACGGTTAAAGACACTCCGATACCGATCACGTTCACTTCATCAGACGCTTTGTTTAACACAACCAACCAACCGATCAACCCGACACGCTTGAAATGGTCTTACGTGAAGGACCGGGGAGAGTTTCTGGCCAGGCCGACTTGCGCTGCAAGGGTAAACCTGAGCACTTAAACTTGGCAAGTCCTGAGTGCAAGTGCAAGCCAGTTTAACCAAACCCAGCACTTTCAGAGCCAAGGAAAGAAACTCATCTCTCAAATCGGCGGCGGGCTGCAAAACAACTCGCTGAGAATGAGCACGGTCTGACAAACACGGTCATGAGATGTTATTCCTCAGTTTGTTGAGCGCCGGATTGCCGGGACTGCTGAGATATGGCAAACAGTGATGCAGCAGACAAACAAAGGTGGCATTGTAGGGTTACAGATGAGGGCGATTGAGGCGTAATTTCATAATCGCAGCCTGCGAGTCGCACACACGTCGATACGAGTCAGTGAAGGGCCACAGGCCTTTAGAGGAGGCCGGCAGATGGATATCGATATAGTAATCTGGGCAGGGAAAAGAAAGATTAGGGGAAGAAAGCGAGCACTGCTGAGGTGTTAAGGTACTCCCCTGAGAATGCAGCAGGCCAAGTGGAGCGTGACGGGCAACAAACAACAGAGCGAGAGTGAGCGCGTGAGGGAGAGAGAGAGAGCGAGAGCGAGAGAGAGAGAGAGAGATGTTTGCTGGAAAGAGCTTTTCAGGAGAAATTTATTTAAACCCTCTAATCCTTTATTTACCGCTGCCTCCTGCAATTTCCCACTTAAGACTAGCTAGCTTGTGGACCCAATTCACCACGTTTTATGCAAATCATGACGTAAAACAAGAACACGCGTCCAAACAAAGCGGTAAATGGGACCGGATCAATGGCTAATCAAATGAACAGAACCCACCGTGACAACCTGAAACCACCGACGGTGCACTCGGGCCCGTTTCTACACAAGAGCCTCTTTCATTAGCGGTGCTTAATGTATTGTACTGTACACCGCCGAAGGCACTCACTCCAGTGTTTGTTAACACTCATTTGGGATTGGCTCCTGAAGGATGTTGGATTTTGATGTGCTTATAAGTGGCAGGTAGCCAGTGAGATGGCGAGCTGCAGTCAGAAACTGCTCTTGATTTTGCTGCGCTTCTCCGTGGCGAACCGCTCA
Source organism: Plotosus lineatus (assembly GCA_024760905.1). NCBI lineage: Eukaryota > Metazoa > Chordata > Actinopteri > Siluriformes > Plotosidae > Plotosus > Plotosus lineatus. Next base: position 44,129,259 of record CM045736.1, on the reverse strand, counting down.
ACTCTCTCCACCGTGTGCACAACTAGCATGTGACACAGTTAGACGAGAAAGAAAATATCCACAGGGCAAGCTCTTAAAGGAAACGCTCTGTGCAACTCAGGCAGCCGCAATAATGAGGTCATCAGAACCTCCTGGCTGCATGAAAGGTGTGTGTGTGAGACGAGGAAAGATGTCCACTTTAAAAACAAGAACGAGAGAGAAAGAGAGAGAGACAGAGAGAGAGACAGAGAGAGAGAGAGAGAGAGAGAGAGAGAGAGAGAGGGAAGAACCCCTGGCCTTTTAACTAGCTGTCATTTTGAGATGTTAATTTGAATTTCCTTTTTTTATTTATTTTTTTATTTTTTAGGGATAAAAAGATTGGAGAGTTCATGAAAAAAAAGGTGTTTCCCCTTGATCTCCTTCCACTCGTTTTGGTTCCACTTGCAGTGTACTGGCAGCCTGTAAAAGCTCAGTCTGGGGGTTTGAGCAGAGCACTTCAAATGTGCCTTTGTTAAACAATGCATGAGAAGCAATTGCTTGCTGTAATGATATCATTACCAGAATCGCGGGCGCTGACTGCTGTCTCTTCCTGTCCTGTATGTAGGAGAAAAGACGACAGAAAAGTGCGAGGGAAAACATTTCCACTTCAGCACGTGTGACACGGCTCTCAATGACAGCCTTATTACTGCACCAGAGTATGTTCTGATCACTTTCAAAGCCTGCCATTGTCCCAGAGCCCATCACTGGAATGTACACTTGCATGTAAACAAGTTTGTGGGCTCCAGACTCCAGCTGCGGCTCTGGCATGATAAATAAACCAGCTAATGGCTGAGTGTAAATATAGTGGAGCTAAATGCACACATTCACGGGCAAGCATGCTGAGCTGCAGGCCACTCAAACACACACCGCGCACACTCAGCTGGGCAGGCTGCAACACACTGTGCTGTTCAGCATCAGTCCAACTTAACACATTTGTGTGTAACAGTAGAATATCTTCAACACTTACGGCTGTCAACACAATTTTTAACACCTCTTCATGGTCTGAATGAGGGAACCAGCACAATGCAACTTGCTGGCACGACACAGTAATGGGTAAAGCCAAGTGTTCCAGAGCATTATATCCATAAACGATAGTAGAATCTCAGTTCACATGTTCAGAGAAACACTATAGCTCTGTTCACATCTACTTGAGATCCACCAGGTATTAGAATACTGTACGTCTCTAGTCCATCCCCCGTGAGCCCTTGTGATTGTGATCCCACCTCCCCAGTCTATGCAAATTAACACACAGAGCATTTCCATTTGCAAATATTGTAATGAATGCCTTTTCATTTGATTTTTGTTTTGTTTTTTTTTAACAGGTGCTTGCACTGCCCATACCTCACTTGCTGGAAGATAAAAATAAAGTAATCTACGAAGAAATAAAAACTTTCTGTAGCACTTTAAGAATTACACCTTCATATAATGACTGTGGTCTGTGTACAAGTCCAAACTGCACTATTTCTTACACAGAGGATATCAGCTGAACAGGCACGAGCATCAGTCAGTTGGAGTGCAGTGAGTGACTTGAATGTAATGCACGGAGAGCCATCTCGAGTTTGTTCCTGCTCATGCTGGATAAGGCTTGAACAGCGTAAAGCTGGGGTGCCATGCTGCAAAATGTTACCCGTGAAGTCGAAGGGCAGCCATATTCAATCAATGATAAATGAGAGCTTTTCAAGTACAAGCAAGTTAAACAGGCGGTGCTTTAATGCAGCCCAGGACACATTCACATAAACTGCTTAATTAATGTGACCACATGAGGCTTCGGAACACATTTGACTCCTTTGCAGTGATGAATGAAGTTCCAGCTGACCTCTTGGGACATGCACACCGTGGAAGCATGTTAATGCCAGATATGAGCAGAACCTGTGCTAATGTGTGTGTCAATCAATTAATGGATCCATTAAAGCAGTGGAACACAAACGTGAGCCAACACAGCACAGGATAAGGCATTCATCAGAATGACTGAGAGTTGCTTAATTCTCCAGTACTGCAGGTGGCGCTAGTAAAATTGCATGAAAATTACTACAGCTTGAAAAAGGAGATGACAAAGGAACAAAAGACAATTATTATGCCATTGATCTGGTGTGTGTGTGTGTGTGTGTGTGTGTGTGTGTGTTAGTAACTATAATTACATCTGAGATTTACATTTCTTTCAACCCCACTTTATTTTTCCAAGATTTAGCTAAACAAAGCTTTTTTAACCTAAAATAGCTGATGAGTTCAGTCACTGAAATATTGCTACAGTAATATGAATTTAAGGCATTCGAACATGACATTTTCAGATTTTCAAGATGTTAGCTTTCAGCCACACCCCTCTGTACTGACCACTTGAGGCAAGATGGCTTCCACCTGTTTTTACAATTGAATCACTGTGAGTGCTGTGATATTGTCATCCCTCTTGGCCAATTGTCTCCCATGGACATCTGGTTACAGATAGCCGCAGCATCAACCAGGATTCGAACCGGCGATCTCCAGGGTGATGATCAAGGTCTTAATTCTGAAGTATCTGACTATGGATGAGATGTCCACTCTCCAGTACAGTCATCCCTTGAATATCACGAATAATGCAGATCAGACCTGGCCGCAACATTCGAAAAAACCGCGAAGAAGGATACCCCCCCCCTCCCTCCCCCATTTATACCATGTTGTCTCATTTCTATATGTTTTCACGTCTATACAAGATAAGATAAGATAAGATAAGATAAGATAAGATACAGCTTTATTAATCTCACAATGGAGAAATTCACTGTTACAGGCTCTTGAGGTACTATCAGTAGGGGGTGCAAAAATAGATACAAGTACAAACATACACACATACATATATATTATATAAGTAAATAAATAAATAGATACATAAATAGTATAAATTACTAAACAATAAAAGAAAAGAAAAGAATGGAGCAACTTTATAGACTGGCCTATATTAAAGTGTAATGTATCTGAGTGCAGAGTAGATGGGTTGATATGGTTCACAGTCAGTGGGGTAGATGTGGTTGATTAAAGTGCACGGGGTTTTTATTGCACATAACCGGTATTTTCACAGACAGTTACAGTGTGGCGTTGTACAGTCTGATAGCGGTGGGAATGAACGACCTGCGGTAGCGCTCCTTCCTGCACTGAGGATGCCTCAGTCGTCCACTGAAGGAGCTGCTTAGCTCCTATAACTGTATATTAAACGTTACACAGTTATATGCATATGTAAATACTGTAATGTATTAATATTGAAATAGAATTTATATATAAATACGTTAAGTACTGTTCCCACCTCTGACAATAGCTCTTTTCCGCAGTGCAGGACGTTCACAAACACTATACAGTCTGTCTTCCTTTCAGCTTTTTCCCTTTTGCTCGGGAGTCGCCACAGCGAATCATCTGATTCGCACGTTTGATTTGGCAGAGGTTTTTTACGTCGGATGCCCTTCCTGTCACAACCCTTTTCGCAAGGGACAGAAACACGCGGACGACTTTGCAGCTACTCTTTACGAAAGTCAGCAATGGTTCTTTTACATGCCTCTCACCATAGACAGTGAGAGACATGGCCCGCCTTTGATAACCCAGTTAGCTGCACTGGGGGGGAGGACAGTGACAACCTTGTGGAGAGTGGGACTCGAACCCCCAACCTTTGGATCAGCAATCCAGTGCCCTATACCACTAGACCACCACTGCCCCTATCCTTTTGTTTTACAGTAACCAAGCAAAATGCAGAGAAGCTCACGACACCAAGTGCTGTCAGATGGTACTTGAAGATATAAATTTGGCAGTCAATTGGAGAATAAAATATGAGTCATCATGAGGAACCACATATACAACTTCGCCGTATTAATAATTTTAACCATACTTTGTTTTGAAAAAGGGTGCTCAGTTCAGGATTATTAGCTTTTAAAGTGCCTCTACTTGGAATGGATGTTTCACAGATATATCTGTGGAGTGGTTTAAACAAAGAAGCCGTAAGGGGTTTAGATGACATCCCCCCCCCCACCGCAAGAGTGTTTGACATCCCTACAAACAAAGCTTTCTACATATGGAGGAAATTTAAAAAAAAAAAAAAAAAAAATGTCCATGTCATAATTTTAACAAAAAAAATTTTCACGCTTAAGCATGCCGAGTCTAATTTCCTGTTCTCTCTGTTACACCAGCTTATGTTTTTTCTGACAGCTTTTTGGACTAAACAGATCTTTCTAAGCAGATGCATCTTCAGGTACTTTATTCTATATTGCACTGTATACAAGTAGCTCATGTGTGTTCAACAACAATGACAAAAAGGATTTCAGCTGCTTGATTTCTTGTGAATTCTCCGGTCACGTATGATGGGGCAGTGCAGCTGCAGAGTTGGACGGGCATTGGGAATGATGATCTCATTAGAGGAATGACAGGTACTTCCCTGGAGACGCATCAGTCCTCCCCTTGGTCCATGGCACAAGATACGGGTGACAGAATGGACATGTGACTGCGTGTTTGTTGAAGTGTGCATGACTGACTGTGTGTACACGGTACACCTGTGTTTGTGTCGGCATAAATTGCACAAAACAGAAATGGGACTGATATCGACAAATCATGAAAACAATAAATAGATTTTAATAGAAATGAAATAAACATATGCGTCTGAATGGTATGTGCAATGCGTGTGGTAGCACGGTGGTGTAGCAGTTATCACATGGGCTTGACGGCAAGATAAAAAAAAAAAAAAAAAAAAGGGTGCTGGGTTCGAGTCCTGGGTTTGGATGTGTCTGTGTGGAAGTGTGCATGTTCTGTGTTGGTTTCTTCCAGGTGCTCCGGTGCACATTCCGTGCACATTAGGCTAACTGGCTGATCCTCTAGGTATGAGTGAGAACTGGTGAGTGTGTATGCGTGTGTGTGTGTGTGTGTGTGTGTGTGTGTGTGTGTGTGTGTGTGTGGGGGGGCTCTGCAAATGGTCTGGTGAGCTGGTCATGGTGTACCCAATAGAGTAAAGCAGTTTGGCAAATAAATGAGTGAATTAAATAATCTTAATGAACCGGCGTTCAATTCCATAGATCCAAATATACGGATGTCGTCCCCCTCAACCCCCATAAGAGCTGCCAAAAGTCAAGCTGGCTGATATATAGTGCAGCAGAGCATGCTGCTGTTAAACTTCTCCAAATCATACCGGCAACAACAAGCTGACATCCTGCACTCAGATGCTGTGAAAGAAATACACCGGCCGTGGTGGCAGCTATTGATCTGCCCTCAGTGCCGTGTCTTCTCTTCCATCCATCATTACTGTGCTACCACACACACAGGCTGAAGGCATATGTGTGTGTGTGTGTGTGTGTGTGTGTGTGTGTGTGTGTGTGTGTGTGTGTGTGTGTGAGGGCCTGGACC
>CM045736.1:44013895-44118895 GCA_024760905.1 Plotosus lineatus | reverse complement strand
ACACTCTGAGGGAAAGCACTACTGTATCCTCCCATCATATGTATGAGCTCAGAGACACACCCGTGATTGCCTAACAATCGCTGTGAGTGACAAGGAAGAGAGAGTACGCCGTCCCTCCCGTGAGAACTCGGCCGGTCAGCTCCCATGGACTCCCGGCTACGAACGGCTGTGGCATTAACCTGGATTCGAACTTGCGATCTCTGTGCTAACAGTCGTGCACCTTGTCGGTGCGCCATAAAGCCATAAAGTTACATTTATACGGGATCTTCCTGCGGCGATGCGAGCTAGTTTACTACCGGTTACCTAACATGCATGCTAATTAAGTGCTATTAGGTTTTGTTGGAAAATGTATGGCTTTTTCAAATTGCTTCTTCATTTATTTTGTTCGTTTTATTCAGAATAAAGCTGCAGAGATGTTTAAAGGTAATAAAAACCTGACAAACAGATTTATATTTTAAAAATGGTTCCCAACTGTCGACAAAAATAAGCATTAAAAGCATTTTGTTAACTAACACTTTACAAAAATCCATCTTGAAATACAGGTTGGGCCACATAAGGGCTAGAGGTGATGTCACGAAGATGAAAATAATTCATAAATGGTTTAAAGGGGTCAGCTCAGCCTTCCCAAAATTCAATTCACTGTTTTTGTTTACATAAAGGGCTACTGGGCAGGGTTGCACATTGATGTTTTAGGCTTATATATCGCTCTGGAACTGCTGGATTAGACAAAAAATCTAGTTAAGCACACCTCGGCATCCTGATGTCTAACATCATAAACAAGAAAAAGACGCATGGTGAGGTATGAAACAGTTTTTTGTGGTGGACTGCTATGATTGGTGAAACATATATATATATATATATATATATATATATATATATGTGTGTGTGTGTGTGTGTGTGTGTGTGTGTGTGTGTGTGTGTGTGCGTGTGTGTGTGCGTGCGTGTGTAGATATATATATATATATATATATACATACACATATTCATTTACACACACACACACACACACACAGTTGGCCCTCTATTTACGAAAACCTCTGAATACGAAAAATCCGGGTTACGAAAAACATTTTCCTAAATTTTTGTCCTCTGTATACAAAACGACCTCTTCTTACGAAAAGCGTCAAACGTGCCATTCAAAAATTAAAATGCGCCATTCAAACAATGCGCGAGTTGCTCTCTCACTGGCTGTCTCCCAACATCCCGCCCTGCTGGCCTCCCATTGGCCGAGAGGGAGCTGAACTGTACCCATACTTCTTGTTTGTCACACGCGTGAAGCACAGTTGAACAAGACTGTTGGCTCGTGAGTTTTTTTGAGAGTGATCATTGTAGCTTTATATTTCGTTATCCATCATGGACCCCAAGAAAGTGATATATAATTTTGAAAGGGTTTATGGGGTAGTCTCGGGAGCCTTGGAACGAATCACACATTTTACATTTAAAATGCGGCTCTATTAATGAAAAATCCAGGTTACTAAACCGCCTCTGGGAACGGATTAATTTCGTAAGGTGAGGTACCACTGCATATACATATAATATACAGTAAAACCTCCGCTGACGAACGCTTAAGCTCACGAACTTTTCGCCTCAAGAACATTAAATTTGCGAGCATATTGTCTCTGCTGACAAACTAGTTTTCGGCGGACGAATCAAACCTCGCGGTCGAACAGCGCCACGGTGGCGGCCACGAGAAGCTGACGCACGCTCACGGCGTCACAGTTCGTCACCCCCTTTCTTTGAATGTGGAAGTGGTTTGTATTTGCTAGACATTTTGGACCATATTGAGTGTACTTTTGCTATTATGGGACCGAAAAAGACCCCACCACAGGCGGAGATCATTGAAAAACACGAACGAGGTGTGCGTTTGTGTGACTCAGCGTCCCAGTACCAGTACGCTAAGTCTACCATTGCTCCCATCCTTAAGAACAAGGAAGCTATTAAGGGTGCGCGTGTGGCTAAGGGTGTTTCCAAACAGTAGGCGTTTCCAAACTCTCCTTCCAAACAGTAAGTCCCTCCCTCCCTCCTCCTCCCACTCCATTCCATCAAGCCATCAACTACCATCACAAAGGTAAATAAAACGACTTTATTATACAGTACAGTTTATTTCTTTAATTACAATACAATAGCACATTTATTATACATAAAATAAGGTATATTTTTGTGTAGTTTTAAGGCTTATTTAGTAGAAAATTATGTTTTATGGGGACCTGGGAACGGATTATTCTCATTTTAATGGTTTCTTATGGGAAATAAATGTTCGGAAGACGAACTTTTCACCTCACACACACTTTCTGGGAACCAATTATGTTCGTGAGCAGAGGTATCATTGTACTTACATTTTTATATGAGGTGCGGATCTGTGTGTGCACACATCTGTATGTGTGTGTATTTATATTTTATTTACATCTTATGTATTATTTTTGAATGTTTAATTGTTATTATAAGCATTTATAGTGTTGAATATGTATTCATTGATATTATATATACACATATACATGTACGTATACGTCATTCAGGGTGGTCGATCCTACTTAGCGGAAATCGGTGGTCGCAGAGGGGTCTCAGTCCCCATTAACCACGGAAAGTGAGGGATCCCTGTGTGTGCGCGTGTGTGTGTGTGTGTGTATATTTATATTTATTACAAGAACAGGACAGATTTGTGGAAAAATCAAGTTCATCTTGAACAAGGATTGGTTGAATTTGCATATACTGATGTAACCGCATCATGGCGATTATCTAGAGGAACTGACTGGGTGCACTCTGCAGCAAAATCACACTATATTCACTGTTCTTGATCCTTTTAAGGCCAAAATTGGTCATATGGAAAGTGAGCAAAACACTTCAAAGTAGCATCTACTCAGGGCTCCAGATAAAACCTATTAACTGCCCTCGGAGGGCCTTCTAAAGCCAAGCCTCACCGGATGCAGGTTTGTGCACGGTAAGGTCACACTCGAGCAAGAAGACATGGGAGTATAGTATTGGCTATTTCCCAGTGGACGGCAAAGCAATGACTGGTCAGTGTTTTTATAGGATTACAGTGGCCACAGATCTCATAAGTTATAGACTGCTATCAGAGTGTAAAGGCCATTTCAGCCAATTACAACATTTTGTGTTTCCAGCTAAAGCTTGACCAGCCTCATCTTTCAAACCCTTTTAAAAGTTTTTCTTCATCCAAGTGTCATATGTCTGAAGGCATCGTGCCTGATGTAATTTTCATCAGGCTGAGGATTTCAACAAAGCTATCAGGGAAATTTAATGGCACTGATATCTATAATAAATAAATACTCCTCGGCAAACATTCTGGCCCTCATGATGGAAAATCACTCAAGAACAGAAGTCAATAAAATTATTGTAACTACTAAACATATTCAGTTTCAGAAAACAATTTATGATCGATGGGTTGCGGATGTAACTGAAAATGGTAATTCACTACCAATCACAGCGGCGTCTCTGAAATGTGAGGTGGCCCTTTTATGGAAACCTGTGAATTTATTGACTGCATTTCAGGCTGATTCACGCTGACTCACCGTCTCATTGCCAAACAGGATGTCCACATAGGGCATGACCTTCATCAGGGAATCCTTAAAGAACTCGCTGATGAAAGGGGCAGACAGGTTCAAGGTGAAGAGCTTGTTGTTATCCGAGGCATGCTTCGCTACCTTCAGGATCGACTCCAAGGACACGGTCAAGAAGAATCCCTGCAAGAAGACAAAAAAAAAAAAAAAAAAAAAAAAATCGGTTTTAGGACATGACGGAGAGATAAAAATAAGCTGTGCATTATCACAATAGTGTTTCGTGGTCCTTAAACAAATCCTAAAATGAAACTGAATGCAAACACATTGTGTTTATCATTTCCAAACAATGAAGATTATTTTACTACAATTTTTTTTTTTTTTTTAAATAAGTGTTACAAGCAGAGTGCGGCGTGAGTTTTTATCCTTATCACTGGAGAACGATGAGGATAAAAGTAAGCACAGGAAGCTCAAGGCCACAGCGAGACAAGAAAACAACAGAGGACAAAATGTCTCCAATCCTCTTCATGAGAAAGCGCTAAACGGAATTCGGCTTGATATAATGGACTGCACGATGAGGAGCAAATAGGATTATCGTTTCAGGAGATAAGAAGGAATGATGAGAAACGACGTCCAGAATTACAGCTGCACTTCCATCAGAGGTCATCCAGAGGTCACAGAGACCATTCAATAAAAATAAGGGGCACCTTGGCCGACTCCTCATGCAGGGAAACGGGCACGGTTAACCATGTTCCCTGAGGACCACTGGCGCGGCACGCTCACGCCAGGGCGAGACGCCGCTGTTAAAGGGGAGAGAAGAAACAGGGCACTTATGTGTAAGCACACCAAACAGGTGCACTTGGCAAAAAAAAAAAAAAAAGAAAAACGGTTTAGTATTTGGTGTGATTGTGCTAACAGGACACAGTACAGATCACTAACTTTTACACAGAGCAGTTTGTTTGTCAGGATTGAAACTCGACAAAAACTGTTTTAGCACGCTGAATTACCCCGACTGTATCAGAACTGCAGTCGAGCAGAAGAAAGCTGGTCCAAACACATGGACACATTCCCCTCTCAGTGGCTTAGCGTGGCCTAAGAGAGCCGTCTGGGAGCAAAGAGATGGCCGCTCTCCAGCCCTTGTTCTCGGAGGAGGGAAAGAAGAAAGGGGAGGGGAAATAAAAGCATGGCTCGCATCTGATGAAGTGGAAAACAAAGGTCTTGTCTGGACTCTTCTTACTGAGAAACAAGAGAGTCTACTCGGGCCATTGTGAGAATGAATACGAAGCAGGTAAGGAAACACCTTCACGTTTAAAACCCGAAACCAAACACTGGCCTTGTACCTTTGATACAGTTCATCTTGCACTGAGAATAATTCAGAGGCACTGTATTGGAGTGAGCAGGAAAGAGAGAGAGAGAGAGAGAGAGAGAGAGAGAGAGAGAGAGAGAGAGAGGAGGGGGGGAGGGGGCGGAGAAGAAGAAGAAAAAAAAAAAAAAAGCAGGAGGGAACACAATAGGCTGAGTGAGAGAATAAGCAACGGGTACCTCATGGAGAGACTTGTGGTTTTACACAGGCTAACACAGGCTCTCTGAGAACACTCCATTAAAACAGATGAGGCCTTTGTGGCTGATAGAGGAAAGAGGAGAGAAGTGACCTTCATGTGCTTACTGTGACTGTGTCAGCTTTTTACACCACTCACCAGAAAGAATCAAAAAGCGCCGTCTGGCTGTAGGGCCTACAACAGCGCGCGCGAAGTGGGCGAACATTATGTGAAATATCTATAGTGTCAGTCAAAACAAATCATCTTCGTTTTCTCTCCCAAATCTCAGATATAAAGCACGTGGCTGAAAACTTGTACAAAGCTGTCAGGGAAATTTAGCGGCTCTGATATCTACAGTACACATGACGTAAATACATCTTCATAAGGAGATCCTAATACATCTCATAAGGATGTCTCGAGAAGCTCGGCCCGGGCAGCGAGAGACATCAGCCAAACGATTCGGCGTGAGAAAACCACAATTCAGCAGATTATATACAGCAGCTATAAAACGCCGCAACTACAGTTAGGAGAAAACACACACGCGGTATGCCGTGTTGTCGAGAACAGATTCAAGCCTGGTTTATAGCCATTTTTTGATGCTCAAGCTTAACGGTTGAGAAAAACTCTCCTGTATCAAGTAAACGGAGTGTTGCGGAATTATTTGCACCCCTCAAAACCTTTTACATTTTGTCGGAGTGCACCCTGGTACTGAAGGCTATAAATCAGCAAAACTACTGAAACAAAACTGCTTACACTTAATAGGATCAGAGTGAGGCTAGAGCCTATCTCAGCCGACTCTGAGCAAAGGCAGGGTACACCTTAAAGAGCTGATCAATCCACTGCAGAGCCAGGGCGCGCGCGCTCACACACACACACACACACACACACACACACCTGGGGCAATTTGGAACAGCCATTTAGCCAGATGTGCATGTCTTTGGACTGTGGGAGGAAACCCGAGTACCCATATGAAACCCACACCAGCATATATAGAACCTATAAACTTCATACAGAAGTGCCTTAGCCAAGTCCTAGACCTGAACCCAGAACCTTCTTGCTGTGAGTTGTATGTGGTAACCAACATGTCATGTAAATTTGTTTATTCATTCTCCTTCCTCTTCCTCGTTCTCAGTCAAGTTGTAATCGCAGCAAACTAAGCAGTGAGGCCAAGACGTTCCTCCCCCCAGCCACTTCCTCCAAATCTCCCTGGGGCACATCGCGGGGATCTCAGACCAGCCATAGTGAGACATAGTAGCCCAGCGTGTTCTGGGTCGAACCGGAATCTCTTCCAGGTTGTACATGCTCAAAACAAAACAGCAGGTAGGCGTTTGGTAGGCATTCTAACCAGATGCCCCACCCACCACAACTGGCTCCTCTCAACGCGGATGGCCCCGGATGGCCGATATCACCCTATCTCTGCAAAGTAAGCTTATTTTAGCCGCTTGTATTCGCGATCTTGTTCTTTCAGTCACTACCCAAAGTCTGTGACTGTAGCTGAGGACAGGAATGTAAATCGACTGGTAAATTGAGAGCTTTGCCTTTTGGCTCACCGCTTCTATACTGTAAATTAGTTTGCATGTGATTAAGTACGAACAAATAATAAAAACTTAAAATAGTGAAGCCCCCAAATTCGCTCTGGTGGCATCTGTAGCGATTGTCATCAGAAGTCACATGGTTCGCTGAATGGAGTTCAGCTGTATGCAATTAAAGTCTCACCTGATCTTAATATTAATGCACCTGGAGCTAAATTTATTAAAGAACATAACTACACAAACAGCATCATTAAAACCAAGCAAGTACAAAAACATGTCTGGGAATGTGTCGCTCGAGGTTTCGTATTTTAACAAATGATGGAAAATAAAAACCATAAAAAACAAACAAACAAACAAAAAAATAATTGAATTGCTTACAGAGTACAATTACCTCTAGTTTTAAAAATAGGCAAAGCTTCTCCATTTAAACTCGGTGAAGATGGGATTAGTCAGAGAAGCATCCACAAGGCAGAGACTAACTGAATTAAAGTTTAAGGGATGCATCCACTTGTGCATTTTCGATTCAGCACAGAGAAAGTGAAATGAATCCTGTGGTTTTTAAGTGTCTGAATTCAAAAACAAAGATTCTAACTTCCTTTAGATTGTTTTATATCAGTCATAATAATGCAAGAAACAAGATAAAGTCGACCACAGGGGTCCAGTCGCTCCCACTTAAAGGACCATTTTATAATACTGTCTGCCAATAAAAAACGAGCACGGCAAGTTTAAAAAGCCTCAGCTTCAGCGTGCAGCAAGTAAATGTTCAGAAACCTAATACAGCGAACCATCGCTACGTCGTGCTTCAATTCATAAAGGGAAAAAGCCGAAAGGAAATCTCTCATTCATCGAATTAAAAAAAAAAAAAAAAAAAAAAAAAAAAAAAAAAGGAAATTAAGGAAGAATAGCAGAAAAAGTTAAGGAAAATGCCACAAAAACACAGCCAATTATGCAAAAAAAAAAAAAAACCTCCCATCAAAACTACTTACATTTAAGTGAGGTGCACATCTGAGTGCGTGTGTTCCGTATGTGTGTGTATTTATATTTTATTTACATCATATGCATTATTTTTTAATGTTTAATTGTTATTATAAGAATTTATATCATTGAATATGTATTTATTGATATTATATACACATATACATGTACATATATATCAGTCGGGGGTGGGGTGGGCGGGTGGGGGTTTGATCCTACTCCGACTTTGCGGAATTTGGTGGTTGCTGGGGGGGGGATCTCAGTCCCAATTAACCGTGGAAAGTGAGAGATCCCTGTATTAAGTTTTGCCTCTGTGACCTTGAAAAGCAGGTCAAGGTCACACCCACCCAAACTTATCATAGTACTCAATAGGAGTGAGGCAGCAGGAGTGGGAGCTAAACATGTGGAAACATTCCCCAATACCATCAAATGTGAAAATAAAAATTCTATCATTTCTAAATTCTTCCCTCGCATGATATCCATTCCCTTTTTCATATCCTGGATCTGCACCCCGCCCCTTTTATCACTCTGATAACCAGCCTTTTTCTCATCAGAGGTGGAAGCAGAACCCGTCTTACTCTGCTGGTCTTTTGGACACTGTTGAAGGATATTAAATCAGCAGCTGTAATTGTTGAGATCTCGTCCTGTCAACCCGCCACAAAAAAAAAAAAAAACTATTGCTAAGTGTAAAGTTTAAATTAATTCTACATGCAAACTTGGAAAAACTTCACATTATCTTATGTAAAATCTTATCACCTCACTATCAGATTTGCAGCTAATGTAGTGTCAGTATATTTCTAGCTTATCGCTTATATTTTCATTGTTTTTGAGTGAAACCTGTCACGCCCTGCATTATGTTGTCTGTGGTAACTATGGTGCTCGTGTGCAAAACAGATTATTATCTCTGTATGATTACCCTGGTTAAATAAAAGGTTAAATAAAAATAAATAAATAAACAAACTTTTGCTGTAGGCCATTTGCAGGGACAAAGTCCAGAGTCTGATGCAAATTTTTACTGCTTGCTGCTATGAGGAAGCTTTTTTTTTTTTTTTTTTTTTTTGCTAAGCTGAAAGGCGTCAACCACAAAAATCATGTAGAAATGACTCTCTGGAGACAAACATAAGGATGGTTTATACAGAACAAGACCTGCTGGGGTGTAGGGGGACTTCTGAAGGCTGCCTAAGCTGAACTAATGGTGTGTGTCTGTCTTTGTGTGCGTCAACACTTCTCCCATCATTAGAGCACCTAGGCTGTGATGTGTGAGCGTCAGGTGGGGGGTGGGGTGGGGGGGGGGCGGCCCGCCCCCCCCCCCCCCTGCATTACAGTAACTTTAATGTTACACGGCTTGAAGTTGGAGAGACGGCCAGGAGGAGGCTGCTTTAATGGACGTGCACCCCACTTCCTGTCTGCGCTCGACTTCACTGGCACTTCAGAAGCGTGGAAGCATGCAGGAAACATGCGGGAAGTTCAGCAGAAGCACTGATTTGGAACCACCACAACCAGACATTCAATAAAGTCGCTCTTGCCATAATTATCAGAGGAAAACAAAAACAAACCGGCAAAAAAAAAAAAAAAAAAAAAAAAAAACTCCCCCTACAGAAAAAACAAAAAACAAAAAAAACTCTTCAGACACTTCAGAAGACATGATGTGAGCATAATGTGTCAGTCAGCAATAAATCCATCTACCTTCGATAAATAAACTCTCTCTCTCTCACACTCACACACACACACACACACACACACACACACACACACACACACACACACACACACACCCCCATCCTACTCACTGGACATCTGCTTCAGTTTATTCCACATCTTCAAAGGCCTGTGTTTCGCGCTCTCCTCCACCCCTGTGTTAAACACTCTTTGCTCATGTGCTGACAGGTTTTTCCTGGTCTGTTCCTCTGTGCTCTGACCCGGTCTGAGCTGTGAAGAGCTGCCCTCTCTCACACGCTGTCATAAGCTGCCTTTATCGGTGTTCGAATGCTGCTGGAGGGATCGATACGCGCTGTGCTCCTGGCTGATTGCACTGACCTGACACCTGCCTATTGTACCGGCCATCTTTAAAGAGTAATGCACTGCTGGGAGTCCCTTCCTCACTGGATTGGAGTGGATGATTGTCATCGACAAATAGAAACACATCGCTATAGAGTGGAGTCTTGCTGGCCGAGTCAATCGCCCGCTATAATCGGGAGGTACCGGCCAGTTAAGTGTGGGGTTCTGGAATGCTGTGAGATGATGAGATCACTATGAGACTACTTAAATAGCGTAAGGGCATTTAAACAAAACAAAACAAAAAAAAAATCTTTATCAAACGCAAAGATGACTTTTCTCCCCTGTGAGCATATTTTCCATTTGGTTTCATTTTAGAGAGTCAATTAACCCAATAAAACAGATGATAAATACATTTTAATAGAGAAGAGCAGCAGGATTCGGCGTACCAAAGCCTTGCAGGATCTGTTTGATGTTCGGAGCTCAGTGTTATGCCAGACTCCTCGCAGTCCATGCAGCATCTGGTTCCTCTTTACCAGTCTATAGAAACATACTATTCTACAGAGCCTTATCTAACACTGCTCACATTAACAGTGACATATAAAAGCTCAGCAAGATGGTCAAGGTCCTTAAAACACACTCACCAAACCCCTGACGTTTGACAATCAAGTAGGTTACACAAATCACACACACACACACACACACACACACACACACACACACACACACACACACATACACACAAACACAAAAGTATCTATTTAAATGAGTAGCCAAAAGGAAATCCTGCAGCTGATTAAGATACCGGTCTATTACGAGGCCGCAGTGTCCTGATCACAAGAGTGCAGGCTTTTATTATGTGATTAAGCTTTTCAGTGCAAGCATTCTGTCCACTGGACATGTCTGATATCGTAAAATCTCACAGGAGAATGTCAGCACAGAAAGATAAGGCTATGACAGCAATAGACAGAAGAGGTGCTGATGGGAACTGTGATAACTGACATCGGGTTTACACGTAGGTCATCCGGTTTAATCCTCAAAGGAAATCAGGCCATCCTGAACAACGGCACGTTTCATCTCCTGGATGACTTAAGCACTCTCCTCTGGAGAGAGCGAGACTATTATATTCATGTCTAATAGCCATAAAGGGAAGGGGAGGAGAAAAAAAAAAAAAAAAAAAAAATCAATTTTTCTAAAGAGCTGACATACTCCTCAAGCTTAAAAATGACTATGTAAAGAAATTAGACACTAGAAAAATATGTAATCAGCAATTTAGTGATAATGTCCATAAATAAATGATCAGTGCTTCCATTAAGCTGACATGTATCTAGGCTGCGGCGTGTGACGCGATTAGCTGCTCACACACACACACACACACACACACACACACACACACACACACACACACACACACACACGGTGCTCCATTAAAGAAAAGCCATCCGTCCTCGCCCACTCTGGCACTTCAGGTGGAGTGTGTTGTTGTGCGGCTTGGGGAAGGCAACCCCGGAGCGCTCATTTGCACGACCATAAGACAGGTCGTAATTACACTGGCACAGCAGCACATTAGCTGCTGGAAAAGGTGAGAGCAGGAGGGCCTCGAACCTGAAGCATTAACCCTATCAGGAGGTTAACAGTGATGGGCATCGCAGCACTAACGGGGGTCTGCTGGGTTCCTGTAATAAGAAGAGCTGGATTTCTGCAAAAGATGGAGATCAATGACTCCAACTCCAACTTGTGTAATGTGTTGAGCGCCATTACTAAAATCGGCGAAAAGAAAGTAATGACGGTGGTCGGGGGAACTGGAGTGATGCATAGGAGACGGCAACAGTATTTGAAGCTTAACGCTTCATAATTCTGGGACGAGTGTATAAAATAAATCAGCATCGAGCTGAAAGATAAAAACACAGAAAGAGGATCCTTACGACTATGTACTACCTTTACTATGTGTGTGTGTGTGTGTGTGTGTGTGTGGCGTTTTCTTTTCTGAACGTCCTCCTGCCTCTCAACATGACCAAGATTAATATCCAAGTGATAACGAAGCCCAGCAGGGAAGGCAAACATTATCGAAAGCGAGCGCGCTTTCTTCGACTTTTGACGGGAGCGATGTTTTTCGACGAGCAGCACGGCATGGGAGTGAGCACACGAGACAGATTCTTTAGCACACAATTAAGAGCTGCTAAAATATGGCAACAGCTCACCTCCTCTTGTCATCCTGGTATAATTAGATTTTCACCTGCTGTTGGGACAAAAAAAAAAAAAATAAATAAATAAATAAAATAAATTAAAAAAAAAAAAAAAAAAAAAAAAGGAGAGGCTTGATGCATTGGACAAGACAAAGAGGCACCTGACGCGGCAGCACGCGCATCCATCCTGCTCCACAGCATGGGAGGAGTTTGAGAGGTAAATTGAAAACGCTGTTGAAGGCTCGCCTCGCTGAGTCGCACAGTCTGCTTAGCACATCAGTTTGAAAACAGATGCCACGATGGGACAATGTTGCAGTCAACATTAGGAAACAGAGGCAGATGTGTGTAAACTGTTAATATCGCGCCGTCTTAAAGGCATGAGACGTCACTCTGGAGCAGGGAAACGTCTGCGAGAAATGACAGGTTGTGTCAGAAGAAGCAGCTGAGACCGAGAAGTTCGCAGTAACTCCACGAAATTAAACGAGGCTGTGATTAATAATCAATGCACACCATTAGCTTGGACTATTGTTTAGATGTTACAGTACGGATGATTGACAAGCTGCGCTGCTGAGATGAAACCATGGCGATGCCAAATACTATAGAAGCATCAGCCAAGTCCCCAGCAGCAAACTCACTGGATTTAAGTAGATACATATTCTCCACAAGTCTCAGCCTTTCCAAAAAAGCATTAAGCTTATTAATCACACACACACACACACACACACACACACACACACACACACACACACACACACACACACACACTCCTCAAGCTTGTCAAACCATATTGAAACAGTGCCGGAAACAAATGCGTAAACACATCCAGTGCAGTGTGGAGGCTGTCAAACTCAATGCAAGGCTTCGAGCTGCAGTCAGGGCTTAACAGCGAAACAGAAGCCGTGCCGTAGCGCCTTTCGAGATCCTGCACAGCCAGCGTTGGAAAGCGCTCCTTCAAAACATAAGAGTGCATGCAAAAGTGGAACATTAATGATTCATGCCTGCTTAAATAATCATCTGACTGCACCTGCGGAAAAAGCCCCTGAAGTAAACATCAACAACCACAGCTCCTGTTAGCGCCCAATGGCGGAAGTTACTGTGGGCGCAAGTGTTTGATAACACTATCAGTCATTCATAAAGACAAACCAGAGATACAAATCACACACATCGTCAACTGAAGACTATTCGACACGGGAATTCAAACATACATAGGAATTAAACTCAGTCTATAGTAAGCATGGTAGTGGAGATGAGTCACTTCTTGCTTTAGTGCAGAAAGATAAAAAAAAATAATAATAATAATAAGGTTTTAGAAGTCAGGAAAAAAGGGTGAGTGAGCAAGCAAGCGAGCGAGAGAGAGAGAGAGAGAGAAAGAGAGAGAGAGAGAGATCGTGAGCGCTAATGTTTTCCATACTCCTTAGTATTGGGAAAATTACTCAAAGCATTGTGATTAAATCTAGGTCAAGCTCCTTAAATGGTTAAGCAAAGCTGGATGAAGTGTTGTACTCCGCACGAGCTAGCGTGTTTTCATGGGCCTTGTTGCTTACGCCAACACGACATCCTTTATGTAAACATTAGCGGAGGGCTAATGTTAGGCCTGGCTAGCTCCAAGAGGACTATAAAACAAAAGCACACTGTAGCCAGGCTACATCTAAACACACAGAATGCTGGTGAGGGAGGTTATCCCAGGCCAACGAGTCAAAACAAATGAAAAGAGGAAACATGAAGAGGCAGTCGAGCATTATATTTCAGACCGTAAAAAACAACAACAACAACAACAACAACAACAAAAAAAAGCACTCAACCAATATTAGTGGTCGCACTGAACTTGAGCTTTGAACTCAGACAGATGGTTATTCACTGTCCTGTACTGTCCACAAACTCTCCATTAAACAGAAGGGGATGAATCAGAACGCCGTGCTACTCTCTCGAGTCATCATTCAGAGCAAGGCAAGAGCTGCAGATGCTCGGCGAGTGTGACTGTTAAGTGAGTAAATTAGGCCGCTTAAAACAGGCTGTATATATTATAACAAGAAATGAGAGAGAGAGAGAGAGAGAGAGAGAGAGAGAGAGAGAGAGAGAGAGAGAGAGAGCATGGAAAAACGATGGGCCACATATTCTTAGTGGGTGGCAAAACTTTTGCAGCACCGCACCCACTGTGGCGGATTCATCAGGCTGTTCGGGCAATTATCCTTTCAAAACACACGCCACCGGCTCACAGACGCATGTAATTATGCAACATGTCCTCGCCTGTTCTCCCACCTAGGGTGTTTTGGAAACGTAATGAAGCTCTTGTAATATTGTGATAACAGGCAATGATGATCGGCGCTGCTTTCAATTAAAATTCACCTGAATGATACTTAAGCCGTTATCACCTGGAATAGCTTTGCGAAAAAAGGGGCAATCTGTAGGCTGTTACTTCTAATTTACTTGTTTCCTAATGCTGAAGGGTTTGACTGCTGACTCCCGTCAGAATAGCAATAAGGTTCTAGCGCAATCAGGCTTCTCGAATTAGGACACGGGCGTCGGCACAGAACACGCTCATTATTCCTCACTATTTTAAGATGCGAATACTCAGAGTTCAGGAAAATGTCAGGCTGAACACTGTACAAAGTACAACAGCACAATGAAACGAGCTC
Source organism: Plotosus lineatus (assembly GCA_024760905.1). Classification (NCBI taxonomy): domain Eukaryota; kingdom Metazoa; phylum Chordata; class Actinopteri; order Siluriformes; family Plotosidae; genus Plotosus; species Plotosus lineatus. Next base: position 44,104,521 of record CM045736.1, on the reverse strand, counting down.
AATGCCACGATGATGCACTGGGCTCCCGGTGAACAACTGGGGGGATGGGAGGATCCTAATTACTTTTAGACACTTAAGAAAAAAAAAAAAAAATTAAAAAAATCTCCTGAAAGTCAACAGAATGTAATCGATGGAGGGGATTATATTAGCAAGGTCTTGGGCCTGCGCCAATAAGAAAGGCACAGTGCGCCCTGTCTCATCAGTATCCTGTGATTGAGAGAGATAATGGAAACACACACACAACTGTAGTGACACATTCACGCAATGGGGCGGAGAAAAAAAAGGAGGAAAAAAAAAAAAAAAAAAAAAAAAAAAAAGAATAGATCGGCGATTGATCTGCTCAGGCCATGGTAATTAGAGTGTTGCGGCCAAGGCGAGAGACTGTTTGCCCTTAGAGCCATCAGACATTTGAATCCCTGGAGGACGTTACCCATGAAACCAGAGTTTAAACACAACATCTCTCCTCACGCCGTTCCTATTTGTTGATTTGAATGAAAAGCGTCCTTAAGAAGCTGTCCATCATAAGACTAGGAAAGTGACGCTTTTCAGAAGTCTTAATAGCGACATATGTGGAACAGCTTTTCAGGAGAATCGTACACATTTGGCAAACACAGTACGAGAGGAGCATATGGAAGGTTTCATGTCTTGATGCCACATGGAGAGGTGAGTACGCTTCAGATTCTGATTGGTGGAACAGCTGGGCGAAAGTCATCCATGCTGTACACTAGCACCACGTAACAGCATGGATGAATATCTTCCAACTGAGAAACAGAGTACGAGCAAATGAGTGTGTGAGAGAGAGAGAGAGAGAGAGAGAGAGAGAGAGAGAGAGAGAGACAGAGAGCGAGAGACACCGACTGTAATTGCATGGCTTAAATCCTCTCTTCCCTTCCTGCCTTCTCTCTGCGTCTCTGTCTCAACCAACCAACAGCAATCGCCCTAAGCCACTTAAACCAATCTGCACTGAGCAATGTACAAATCCAGAGAAAGCTTAAATTTACTGAACCCGTTCCAAAAGCTGTCTGTGTGTGTGTGTCAGTCAATTTCCTCATCTAGGCCCATCAATCCAATTCTGGAGTTGTGAAATTTAACTTTGCCATTTCTCCCTAATCCCTGGAAAAGTATCGCAAAGTAAATGAAACAATTTATTGATTCTTCCATCTTCGTTTTCGGTTTTAATGCCTGGACATTTGAAGGCAGTTTTCTTCCTAAACGTCTCATGCTTGATATCTTTATACGTTTCTCAAAACTCTACCTCCCCGTTTTCAAAAGCATAATATATTTAGAAATATAGGGATCAGAATTGCCTCCCCTCCCTCCAAGTTGCTGCTTGGTGATTATAATGGCATCGCACAGCCGCACGGCTCAAACCGATGTCTCGCCTGTTAATACATATGAACACATAACACATAACAGAGACAGAGCTCTTGGCGAGACTAATATTTCAATGTATTCTTCATCACCATAATCAATAGGATGGAGGCAGATAATGAAGGCACCTTTGGAGTGGTCACCAGAAAGAGGATTGATTATCGTGGTGGAAGAGCAGCAATCTCTGACAGGAAGCACAGCCTAATGAGGGACAGACTCCAGCCTACATAGTGCATTGCTTCGTACCCTAATAGAGGACTCGATGAAACTGCAAAAAGAGCAATTCTTAGCATAGCGATGTGATGGATGCTCAGAAGAGGAGTTCTGTTCACGGGGAAAGAAAAAAAGTATGTGGTGTGAACAAAGAGAAGAGAAACACCTATTCACTTTATGGAGTCCCAGGTCCACCCATTCAACTCACAGCAGTTTTGCGCCACCTTTTCAATACATAGCATTTTAGCCCCACCAATCCACTTCATAGCATCTTCGCTCCACCTATCCACTTCATAGCATCTTCGCTCCACCTATCCACTTCATAGCATCTTAGCCCCACCTATCCACTTCATAGCATCTTAGCTCCACCTATCCACTTTATAGCATCTTAGCTCCACCTATCCACTTCATAGCATCTTAGCCCCACCTATCCACTTCAATAGCATCTTAGCCCCACCTATCCACTTCATAGCATCTTAGCCCCACCTATCCACTTCAATAGCATCTTAGCCCCACCTATCCACTTCATAGCATCTTAGCTCCACCTATCCACTTCAATAGCATCTTAGCCCCACCTATCCACTTCATAGCATCTTAGCCCCACCTATCCACTTCATAGCATCTTAGCTCCACCTATCCACTTTATAGCATCTTAGCTCCACCTATCCACTTCATAGCATCTTAGCCCCACCTATCCACTTCAATAGCATCTTAGCCCCACCTATCCACTTCAATAGCATCTTAGCCCCACCTATCCACTTCAATAGCATCTTAGCCCCACCTATCCACTTCATAGCATCTTAGCTCCACCTATCCACTTCAATAGCATCTTAGCCCCACCTATCCACTTCAATAGCATCTTAGCCCCACCTATCCACTTCATAGCATCTTAGCTCCACCTATCCACTTCAATAGCATCTTCGCTCCACCTATCCACTTCATAGCATCTTAGCCCCACCTATCCACTTCAATAGCATCTTAGCCCCACCTATCCACTTCATAGCATCTTCGCTCCACCTATCCAGTTCATAGCATCTTAGCTCCACCTATCCACTTCATAGCATCTGAGCCCCACCTATCCACTTCATAGCATCTTAGCCCCACCTATCCACTTCAATAGCATCTTAGCCCCACCTATCCACTTCGTAGCATCTTAGCTCCACCTATCCACTTCATAGCATCTTAGCCCCACCTATCCACTTCAATAGCATCTTAGCTCCACCTATCCACTTCATAGCATCTTAGCCCCACCTATCCACTTCATCGCATCTTAGCTCCACCTATCCACTTCATAGCATCTTAGCCCCACCTATCCACTTCATAGCATCTTAGCTCCACCTATCCACTTCATAGCATCTTAGCCCCACCTATCCACTTCATAGCATCTTAGCTCCACCTATCCACTTCATAGCATCTTAGCCCCACCTATCCACTTCAATAGCATCTTAGCTCCACCTATCCACTTCATAGCATCTTAGCCCCACCTATCCACTTCATCGCATCTTAGCTCCACCTATCCACTTCATCGCATCTTAGCTCCACCTATCCACTTCATGGCCGTTTCGCTGCTTTATAGTATCTTGGCTCCACTCTTTATTTCCATTGATTCACAACAAAGCATGTTAGCTCCACCCATTCCCTTTAGCATCTTAGCGCTCCATGTTCACTTCATAGCATATAGGCTCCACCCATTCACGTTATAGAAGCTTACCTTTATAGTAAGTGGTTAATTTCTTCTTTCTTACCTTTATAGTAAGTATCTCTATAGTGGAGCCGGTGGTGTAGTGGTTAGAGTGTTGGGCTCATGATCGGGAGGTTGTGAGTTCAAATCCCACTGAGACCCTCACTGTGCTAAGACCCCTGGGCAAGGTCTCAACCACAAGTGTGCCTCTGTTCACCCAGCAGTATAAATGGGTACCAGTAAGAATATACTGGGAAGGTAACCTGCGATGGACTAGCGTCCCATCCAGGAGGAGTTGAACTCCTGATTGCTTCACGCACCAGCCTGATGAGCCGCTAGGCTCGGGTTTAAAAAACCCAAACAGTTAATCAATCAACCTTTATAGTAGAATAACTCAACTCGTTAATTTTACACCAAGCCCTGCCTATTCATGTCATAGCTCCATCTACTGTGCAGTGAATACTACAGAATTTATTGTAGTGAAACAGATAAACCTTGTGCTGTCTGTCCCTGGTTGAGAAAAAAAAAAGAACGAGTCTACACCGTCTCCCATGGGAAGCATTCAAAACTAAAGCTCAAGTTTTCCAAAAGCCAGATCTTTTTGAACCTTTTTTTGTCCAGGCAAAGTTTGCACTGTTCTCATATCCGCTTCCACCATTCTTACTAATTCCACTGCAAGCCATCAAGGCGCTCGCTCACTCACACTCACCCAACACCTGCGAACCAGCAAATCGTACTAGAAATGAAAACTCGGGTTTGTAGAACTGATTTTTAACAAAAGCAACAACAACAAAAAAGTTAGTAGAAAAAAAAATAAAGGTGAAAAATTAGGCTTTTATTTGTTCATAAGAGCTCACAAATTCTCCAACTGGAGTTCAGAGGAAAAATCCAATACAAAACGAAAGTAGGATGTGGGAGTATTTTATTGTTGAGAGTATTTCTATTTGACGGCTCCTGCACTCATACTCCTATCCGAGAAGCAAGATACAAGCTATCCTGATGTCCTTCCTTTCCTGGAATTTTTTCCCTAATAAACAGAATGACACATGCCACAGTGTGTTATACAGAACTTGCTCTGACAGCTTCCCGCATCACTCTAAATATGGAAAAAAAAAAAAAAAAAAAGGCTGTCTTCCTCTGGCCCAGTAATAACTTTGAATTGTAGTAAGAGCACTTAAAAGAAAAATATTGCCTCGTGATTTTGGAGGGCAGGCACGCGAAAGCAGGCAGTGAGTTTTTTGGGGTGATAAGGGCTTAGCCAATGTAATCCTTACAGGCACCTGCGCTTATCTCTTCGTGAAGGAAGAGAGGAACTTCTCACTAGTTTCTAAAGGCAACATAGGTCCAAAGAGAGGCTTTAACCAGCAGGGCTTTCTTCTTATTGCAGGACAGGAGTGTTTACCATAAACTCCATCTCCACTTATGTGCAAACACAAATTCTAGACTAAATTTGGAAAACATGAAAGTACACATTCAAAAAAATAAAAAAAAAAGAAAGAAAGAAAGAAAGAAAACTAATACGAGCATTTCAATGATACTGGGATCCAGTGACGTAACAATAACTCGGAGGAATGAGATGAGAGCGAACCTTTTCTATTATGAGTCGATATTGGGACACAAACCTGATAGGTTTGTCAACACTGTAAAAAGCAATGTGAGTAGGAGGCTGAGCCACATCCCCATCCCCACTATGCTTTGTAATCAACACTCCGTTGTGGGACCACTTGTGTACAGTCATCCCTTGCCACTCCACGATTTGAGCACCGCGGTCTTGGTACATCGCGGTATATTAATAATAAAAAAAATTTTTTTTTTTTAAAAATTCATTAAAAAGTTCAAAATTCGTGCTGAAACTCACATGTAAGCAAGCGGAAGGCAGGGACCCAAGGCAGGCTGCGTCCATTGTTTCCAAATTAATTGCCCCTCCTCCCCAGTTCAGGCAGGGACCGCCCACTCAACTCAATCTCGCAAGCTGATTGGCTTAGACGCTTTGACGTTGTTGCCTCCCGCCCACTCAACTCAATCTCGCAAGCTGATTGGCTTAAACGCGTGACGTTGTTGCCTCCCGCCCACTCAACTCAATCTCGCAAGCTGATTGGTTTAGACGCGTGACGCTGTTGCCTCGCACATTCCCGCGGGATTTTTTGTGATCTTACTGTATAGTGTTTGTGAACGTCCTGCACCATGGAGAAGAGCTACTGTCAGAGGTGAGTACAGTACTTCAAGTATTTATATATAAATTATATTTAAATATTAGTACATTACAGTATTTATATATGCATATAACTGTGTAACGTTTAATATACACTTCTTGATATTGTATAGACGCGAAAACATATAAAAATGAGACAACATAGAAATGGCGGGAGGGGCGGGGCGTTCCTACTTCGCGGTTTTTCGAATATTGCAGCCAGGTCTGGTCTATATTATCCGCGATATTCAAGGGATGACTGTAGTAAGCTGAGTGCATCGCGAATGGTGGTGCCGTGTTCCATTTTCAGCCACTACCATCGTTCGTTTGTAAATTGAATTGCATCAGTATGTGTTCGCCAAATAATGTGCAAATTCTATTTATTCAGCTCATAATTGTTATGAAACATTATCAATAGAACATACAGGCAGCAAAGCTCAAGGTTCAGACACCCGATTCAAGTGCAATACATGGCTATTATATACTTCAACAAACAAAAACTAAAATTGTATTGTACCAAATAATGCTTGAATAATAATTCTCAAATCTAAACGATGGTTACGTCACGTATTGCAGTTTCCGTATACGTAGTTCCATGTAGTATGTGCTCAACACTAAAAAAAAAAGTAGTCTCGAGAAAGGGCGCAAAGCTCACCTGACCTGTCTCGGTCATGTTTAAAATCTGTAAATCAAGTTTGCTTTTCTTTATGTTTTCACATCGTATACACTAAAACTCTTAAAAGTGTATGAGATGCCTTGACTCATCTTCTCTGCACCTGCTCTCACACGTGTAGACCTCTTATGTCCATCATAATTTAAAAAAATGTCAAAAATTAACCATAAACGTTATGTTTTAGTGTGCTTTTCTACTATATTCTCATGTACAGTAGGCCCCGCCCATTCATGGTTCACCGTTCGCGGTCCCACATACTCGCGGATTAGCGGCAGTCCCGGAAATTACTGCCACGTGATTCAAATTTAGCCAATGGCTGAGAGCTTTCGTTTCTCCCTCCTGCTGATTGGTTGCAGATGATGTGTACACCTTTTTTTTCCCCTCCTTCGCGCACATGTAATCAACGTGATTGCCTAGATTGCGAAGTGAATTTTTTTAGCGTGTTTTTAATTATTGTTTAAGCCCTGTGATGTCACTCAAACACCCTGCATCTTCTCTAGCTTCTGGTAAGCAGCCTAAGTGCTTTATTTCTTCATAAATATTATCACAGTACAAAATTAAAAAGTTTTTACTTCATCATTACTACATTATAACCGTATTAATGAGTAAGACTGTCTATAGAATGTGTTTAAGAAGCATAGTTTAGAGCATGTAATATCATACACAGGGTTTTAAAACCGTGTCAATAATTCGTGACTTTTCAAGATCCGCGGGTAAGGGCGGAACGCAACCCCCACGAATAACGGGCGCCGTCTGTAATTTCTACTGAAACAATTATTCTCCTCTGGTTCAGTGGGCTCCCCGTAAATCTTGACGTTTTGTCTCAAGGACTATTGAGCAACACTCCTCTTGCATTTGAGGCATAATTTAATCTTCAAGATGTTAAAAGATATCAATTGTTACCTTCCGGGTTGTTAGGGTGGTCAACCTGAAGCGTACACCTTTTGTCTAGAATGGTGCATGTGTACTGACAGTCATTAAAAACTTAGAGAAAAACTTCTGTATATCTGCACTCGTGTGTGTGTGTGTGTGTGTGTGTGTGTGTGTGTGTGTGTGTGGTGGTTAGGGGGGGGGGGTGTCTACACGCTGTGACTTTATTGATGATGGTACTCGGGCACTTGAGAAAATGATATGTTGCCATTTTATCACGCTTCACCGCACATGTGTGGACTGAATGCAGTTTTTTGCGAAACACAATGTGTATCTATACCAGGGGTGTCAAACTCATTTCACGGAGGGCCACAGTGGCTGCAGGTTTTTGCTTCAACCAAGCAGCAGCACACCTGACTTTGCTCATTTCAACAAATGATTTGAGTCTTCAGACCGTTTATTGGTCAATCTGTGTGCTCTGTACAGAGACCGACCAATCAACTGCCTGAAGACTCAGATCAGTTGTTTAAATGCACCAAGGTAGGCTGCTTGGTTGAAGCAAAAACCTGCAGCCACTGCGGCCTTTGTGGAGTGAATTTGAAAGCACTGATCTATACCATTTGAGAAGTGGTTTGAAAAGCGTATATAAAGGCTCAAAAATGTCCACCATTGTTAGTCTAGTGCACGTCACAATACCCACATCTATCACATAAACAACGTCGCTGGGCTGTGGGTATGGTTGTGTTCAATCACGAACAAACCTGACTGTCCACCACAACATGACAGGGTCAGCTGACGACAGGCCAGTTCCAGGGCGCGCGCACACGCGCGTGTGTGAGAGAGAGAGAGGGAGAGAGAGAGAGAGAGAGAGAGAGAGAGAGATGCTCCCCAAACAGGACCACTGCATCTAGTTGCAGAACTTGTGAGACTGATTTTGCTGTGCTGTATCACTGTAAATCACCGCCTGTATCACCGCAGAGCATTTCCTCGAACAAAGCGAAACAGAGACCAGTTTTGACTTTCATTATGGCAGATGCCATTTTGTTTTGTTTTTGATGTGCAGAATTTATTCTTGACACTTTTGTTTGTTGTTTTTTAAGCAAACATGCTAAATAAATGAAAAATTAAAAAAAAAAAAAAATCTATATTACAAAACCCCAGTTTTGGGTACCAAAAATAGGTACTAATAAATAGTAATTGGTAATATGAACGATAATGAAAATGGTAATAAAAAATGATTGTCTCAATGTTTTTAATGACTGTCAGTACAGTATATCTTTCCATGCTATGCCAAAAATAAATTACTTACGGCTCATTTATGTGACTCAAATGATTTTTAAAGATTGGCACTATTCTTGGTAGACAGTACAAGCGCCAAATGATTGATGTAGTATAAACATACAAAAGGTATGCATATGCTTGGGGCTATCAGGAGAGGTACAGTGGAGTTGTTTTTTTCCTGAGCGAATGGCAATGTCAGAAACTACACGCCCCCACAACCATCCTTTCACATTATTCTCCACTGATCATGTCTTATGTTCTTGCCTGCTGCTTCTGTTTTATCGACCACCATAATTCACAGAGAACTACATTGCGAAAGGAAACAACAAACCTCAAGTTGACTCAATCTTCTCTTTTACCCTTCTCCGCCCACTCCTGCTATGATATCCAAAGCTTGTCTTCTGACGAGCCAAGTCAAATGCAAACCTCACAGAACCCAAGTGGGTACATTAAACATGCAGGCCATCCCCAACATGCATTCCAGGGCAAATACAAAGCATGGCAGTGTTGTGTTTTTGCTTTAAGGTCAAGGGAGGGAACTTGCTTGTACAAGACTGAGGATGCCTGTTATGACCAAGAAGATCAAAGGGGAACCAACTTGTGGTTTAATCTTAAAAAATGCTCCACCACAAACCCAGTAGATTTCATTGGTTGATCATTTCAGGCTGTCAAACCTTCACAGACATTGAGACTTGATGTTTTTAAGACTTTCCATCATATATTTTTAAGCACCAGGCTAAGGACTTGCTTTAAATCTATACCTTCGCCACTTGGAAGTCAGAATTATATATATATACACACACACAGTAAAACCTCCGCTGACGAACGCTTAAGCTCACGAACTTTTCGCCTCAAGAACATTAAATTTGCGAGCATATAGTCTCTGCTGACGAACTAGTTTTCGGCGGACGAATCAAACCACGCGGTCGAACAGCGCCACGGTGGCGGCTACGAGAAGCTGACGCACGCTCACGGCGTCACAGTTCGTCACCCCCTTTCTTTGAATGCGGACGTGGTTTGTGTTTGATAGACATTTTGGACCATATTGAGTGCACTTTTGCTATTATGGGACCGAAAAAGACCCCACCACAGGCGGAGATCATTGAAAAACACGAACGAGGTGTGCGTTTGTGTGACTCAGCGTCCCAGTACCAGTACGCTAAGTCTACCATTGCTCCCATCCTTAAGAACAAGGAAGCTATTAAGGGTGCGCGTGTGGCTAAGGGTGTTTCCAAACAGTAGGCGTTTCCAAACTCTCCTTCCAAACAGTAAGTCCCTCCCTCCCTCCTCCTCCCACTCCATTCCATCAAGCCATCAACTACCATCACAAAGGTAAATAAAACCACTTTATTATACAGTACAGTTTATTTCTAAATATATTTCTAAGGTATATTTTTGTGTAGTTTTAAGGCTTATTTAGTAGAAAATTATGTTTTATGGGGACCTGGGAACGGATTATTCTCATTTTAATGGTTTCTTATGGGAAATAAATGTTCGGAAGACGAACTTTTCGCCTTACACACACTTTCTGGGAACCAATTATGTTCGTGAGCAGAGGTATCACTGTATATATATATATATATTATATATATATATATATATATATATATATATACACACACACACACACACACACACACACATACACACCAGCACTTATAATAGCTAACAGCCCACAGAGGACTGAGCACAAGCTCTTCTATGAATGTATGTGCCTACTGTGTAATGGGAGTTGTAGGTGCAGTTGTTTAATCCACACCGGTCCCTCGGCCAATTTGTTAACATTTAGCAGAGTGTTGCAGACTAAAGCCATTGTAGAAAAGACTGCTTCCCTTAGGGCCAGTTCTCATCACCGATTCAGACTTAGCTGCATCTACTTGTGTACAATACATCTCCAATTACTCTGGTTTATTTATGAATGGATGAGCAATGTGCTTCATTCATACGGAGGCCTAATCTCAAGGCAGGGTTAACGTCCTCTATTAAAGGTCTATAGGTGATGAATAGAGTTCAGCTGATACCAGGGCCTCACCAATCCTCATTATGTCACGTTCGTTTCAATAAAGGCTTCATCAAGGCTGCGTCATACTGATTTCAGAGCCCCACACTGATTTCAGCTTCCTTTCTCTAATCTAATTGTGCTGCAAAATGGGATTCATCAGAGCCAATTTAGCAGCAAAAGCTCGGAGAACAAGCACATGTATCCGTTTCCCTTTCATTCATCCATCGCCGTACATCTGCCTGATTCACACTCCTCAACTCAAAGGGTTACTAATTAGAGCCTGAATCCTACGATGCTTTTTACTGCACATGAGAGATGGAGAGGGTGGGAGGGAGAGGAGGAAGGAGGGAGAGGAAGGCTAAATTGGTGAGGATGGGACATACAGACAAGCACTTCCTGCTTGAGAGGGCAAGATGAGGCATTTATGTACCAATTCTGAGCATCTGTCCAGTTTATGCCAGACGGGAGACATGACAATGTTGTATCAGTCTCTGAAAGCCAGTTCCCAAATTTAAACAAGCTGTCAATCATTAATAACTCATCGTGGATAAAATGGGCTAATTCAGTCTTTTATTAAAAAAAAAAAAAAAATAGATTAGTCTTCCAAATGCTGGCAGTCAGTACGAGCAGTGAGGTGTAAGAGTACAGGATAGTACCAAGAGCGATGGTGTTTATTACCGCGTAAATGTGTTTTATATGCTCGCAAGCACACAAAATTATGTGTGAGCCCTCAGTATGCATCTAACACCATGTTATTGCTCTCTAGTTATATATAGAAGCAAGCATTTTATGTGAAGGTTATCCTGAGATCAAGGGAACAATTAATGGAAGCAGTGACATCCCTGATTTGCCGTGAAATTTAATATGGTTTTAAATGGTAGAGTCGAGCTGGAATTTGCTGCTGATTAATTCCAACGCTGTGATATGTAAATATGAAACAGAATCAAATGCAATTTCCTCTGCTATTTATCAGTCAATAATGTCGGCTGCACAGTTGGCTCATTAACCGAACATGACATGCTGATGGGAAACAAAGCTCCCACGTTTCAGACTGCCATGAATTGAAACAAACAGGCGATTTATTATGAGGGAAGAAATTGATTGTTTTTTGAGCGAGGCTCACTGCATCAATCCAGCAGAGATATTTTCTACAGGGGAAAGAGAGCGATGGAGAGGTCTCCTGCTGCTACTCCCCAGTGTTCTGTAGCGCCGCTAAGCTGCTTAATCATGATAACACAGAGTAAATGTTTTTGCTTTTCCAGACACATTATCTACTTTACAGATGAGAAATCTGGTTTCATGGATTAAGAGCGATGCCATAACAGGAAATACTTGTGGGGCTAACCTCGCCTGATGGCTTCAAAGCCAGCCTGTTAATTCAAACTACTTCCTGAGCTCAGAAGATAAGAACCACAGAAAAAGACAGGCTGAGACAAGGAGAGAGAGAGTGAGAAACGTTAAATGATCCTGGGTTTAAAAAAAAAAAAAAAAAAAAAAAAAAAAAAGTATTGCTGCTTGGGAGAGTATCTATCTTGTGGTTTTCAAAGGCAGAAGAGCCCAACATCTGTCTCTTGGAAATACAGATGCTCATACTGGAGTGTAAGAAAATACCAAACGGAGGAATATACAAGCCATCGAGAGTTTATATAAATATTCATATCAATAATCATGCACATTTGATTAGCATTAAAAATATATAGGCAGTTTCTTTTTTGACTCATCAAATACAGTCGGCCCCCAATTTACGAAGACCCCTTTGTATGAAATCCCCAGATTACGAAAAACATTTTCTTGAGTTTCCGTCCCCGAAATACGAAACAACCCCCTCTTACGAAAAGAAATTAAAAATTCAAACACGCCAATCAAAATTTCACACGACGCGGGAGTTTCTCTCTCATTGGCTGGCTTCACGCTTTAGTTTAGTTTTTTAAGTTGTTTGAATTCAGTAAGTCTTTAATAAATGTGGGTGAATTTGAGCTTATCTGGCATCCCGATCCCTCAAGGAATCAAATTCAAGTTGAGTTTGTCAAGCAGGAAATGTGCTTAGAATTCCATATCTTGTGGGCGTGGCCTGCAGCGCGTGTGAGAGAAGGAGATAGAGAGAGAGAGGTGTGTGTGTGTGTGTGTGTGTATGTGTTAATAAAATGTTTAATAATGGTTTAATTAATAAATATGTTCATAAAATGGTTTAATAAATAATTTTCTTTTAGTTTCAACTCATATTTCATTCAAAATTGGTGTACTTTTATCATTTTTAAAGGGTTTATGGGGTTTATCCAGTCCAAACCATGGAACAAATTAGGCGTTTAACATGTAAGATGCGACCCCTACTTATGAAATCCCCGCAATACGAAAAGGGCTCTGGAACGGATTAATTTCGTAATTGGGGGCCGACTGTACTACTTTTAAAATAAACCAATAAAGACAGAATATTATTTCTCATGGCATTATAATTTTGTCAACAATCAATAATCATTACAGTTTAAATACTCCACCACCCCCAACCCCCCAGCGCAGCTAACTGAGTTATCAAAGGCCGGCCATGTCTCTCACTGCCTATGGTGTGAGGTTCATGTAAAAGAATCATTACTTTTTTTTTTTCGTCAAACGTAGCTGCATAGCTGTCAGCATGATTCTGCCCTGTGACGGCCTGGCGAGCTGTCCAGGGTGCATTCTGCCCTCGCCCAGAGTCAGCTGAGATGGGCACCAGCCTCCCTGCAACCTAGTTAGGATTAAGCAGTTCAGAAAAATGAATGAATGAAAGAAAAATATTAACTCCAAAGGCCAACATAATAAAATTAACAAGTTATTTGAAATCATTGATGTCAGGTCAGGTTTTGCCCTGCTCCTGCTAACATGTAAGCCAGTTCAACCTGTTGCATGGTTGATTGGTCGGCGACTAAACCGGCTCCACCACCAGGTTCCAAATTTGGTGAGTAGGGTGGCTCGCAACCCAGTGGGAATAAAAACAAGACCTAGCAAAGGGCGGATGAACTCTTTAGAGCCAACGGCCAGCTAGTTAAAGATGGTGTCTCAATAAAAACGCCCTGCAGAAAGAACTTTGGGCCTCTGCTGCGGATTCGTTGCCCTTCGTATACAGCCATGACAAGAAGAACAACTGGTTGGAGACCCACTGTGCCCACTCAGCGTCTGAAGAACCGCAAAGAGAAGGCTGTTATGGCTGCCGCCTACGCCGGAATTCTGGCACGGCACCCAGACTGACTGAATTGAAATCATACACATTACATACTTCTTTAACAATAATCCTGGTACACAAAATATAAACTTGAGGTAATAAAACATATTGCGGGGCCAGTGGCGTAATGGTTCGGGCGCTGAGCTCATAATCAGGTCATGGGTACGAATCGCCATTATACCACCACTATCCTCAGACCTCTGGGCAAGAAATTAAACAAATGTGCCTCTGTCCACCCAGGAGTACAAATAGGTAACAACTAAAACACAATAGTTATAATATTATAATATATTAAATTAAAGTGCAAAATTCCTTACCACTGTAGTACTTCAGGTATGAAACCCAGTTTGGGTTGTATTAAAGCTGAGTGTGCCCTGTTTATATATGCATAATCAAAGCCAGTCTGGGGCAGTGGTGGTCTAGTGGTATAGGGTGCTGGATCGCTGATCCAAAGGTTAGGGGTTCGAGTCCCACTCTCCACAAGGTTGTCACTGTCCCCCCCAGTGCAGCTAACTGGGTTATCAAAGGCGGGCCATGTCTCCCACTGTCGATGGCGTGAGGCATGTAAAAGAACCATTGCTGACTTTCGTAAAGAGTAGCTGCAAAGCCGTCGGCGTCTTTCTGCCCTGCGATGGCCTGGCGAGATGTCCAGGGTGTACTCTGCCCTCGCCCGAAGGTGGCTGGGATGGGCACCAGCCTCCCCGTGACCCAAATTACGATTAAGCAGTTACAGAAAATGATGATGATGATGATGAGCAAAGCCAGTCTGGTCCATGAAGACTCATTTTTGTGGTGATGGGTCACATGCTAAAAATAATCTGAACTTGTGGATCTCCTGTAACCACAATGAGGATCAAAAAACTTTGAGATATGATCTTATAATTTCACTCAGAATAGGAATCTGAAACTTAAGTAAGGACATGCTCACTAAAACTTGGACAGGAGAAACCTGGATGATCTTTTTCCAAACCTCCATTACCCAGTTTCAGTGTGTCTATGATTACCGGAGCATCAGGAGACTGACAGGAACGAAACCAACGTGCACATTCAGACATGCTTCTCTACTCACCCTGGGTACCAGGTGACGTACTGAGTGCTGAAGGGGAGGGAAGTTCCTATATTCAAGAATCATCATCTTCTTCTTCTTTTCCTTTCGGCTGTTCCCTTCAGGGGTCGCCACAGCAAATCATCCGCCTCCATCTCGCCCTGTCCTCTGCATCTTCTTCTCTTACTCCAACGACCTTCATGTCTTCCTTCACCACATCCATAAATCTCCCCTTTGGTCTTCCTCTAGGCCTTCTGCCTGGTAGTTCCAACCTCAGCATCCTACTGCCAATATACTCACTATCCCTCCTCTGTACATGTCCAAATCATCCCAATCTAGCCACTCTGACTTGGTCTCCAAAACATCTTACATGGGCTGTCCCTCTGATGATTTCTGATCCTATCCATGGCATATCAATATTATACATACATTATTGTATATATAGTGTGTGCGCGCGCACACACACACACACACACACACACACACACACACACACACACACACACACACAATACAGTACTTTTATATTCCATTATTCTGGTGCCTGAATTGTCAAATAAGACCAAAAGTTTAAGATAAACTTGTAAAACACAATCTATAAATAAAATATTCTCATTCTAACAGCTGCCTGTGAAGATTTTTCATCAAAATGTTAATTTATAACGGAGATCTGGTGATGCTGAGTGTTTGAGCTGCTCTTCTTTTGTGTTCTGTTGTCAATGTGTTTGTGTTCTCTGCATAAAATCAATTCCTTTTCAAACAGATGGAATTTCACAGCTTTCGTTGTTGTTTTTTTTTTTTTCAAGAATGAAAGAGAGAGAGAAAGAAAGAAAGAAAGAAAGAAAGAAAGAAAGAAAGAAATCGTTCTTTCCGTGAATAATTTCACAGAAATACAGAATACCCCTCCATCACATCCTGGTGCGTACGTATCTACCGGCTCTGTGGTGGGGATGTTTGAATATTCATGCAGCGATGATTCAGCAACAGTGGAGCCAGTTACAGCACCCAGGCAGGGAATTCACCACTTACCATTAACAGGCCTAATAATGGCACCACGCCTCCATGATTGTTATGGGGTACATGCTCATTAGGATTTTCATGGAGAAAGTAGGGAAACCACTCATTTATTAATAGTAAGGATTAATTTCTTTCTAGCAAAAGTGCAGTGCAAGGTATACCACACAGCCGGCGAGACACAAGCAGAAATAAAATCCTGCCGATTAACATTCAATGCCATTTCATTTACAGGACATGATATACGTGATTAAATACATATATATCTCATAACAGATATATGACAGAGACATTGTTTTTGTCTTCATGTTGAGAAATGGGTCTTTTCATTAAAACAGATTCCAGCAAATAGGCCTCGAAATACTGGTAATGTTATGAGAAACCCAAACCAACCAGTTGGTCACTGTACTCTCCTTTTTATTCTAATGTGCCTCTTTTCTACAGCCTAATGGAGAAATAAGTCCTTCCTGCCTGATGACTCACATCTTCCAGCAATTCAGAGATAATGACTGCGTCATTGTGTGCTCCACAACGTCATGGGGTTATGTCACAAGCTAATAGCCCCGTTCCAGTTCCCTTGTGCAGCAGTATGTACAAGCCCTGCTGTGTATGAACACAGCGCACGCACACACACACACACACACACACACAGTGATGTTGATATCTGGAAAAAAAAAAAAAAAAGAAAAAGAAAAAATAAATAAATTATTTATATATATATATATATATATATATACATGTGTGTATATATATATGTATATATGTATGTGTATATATATGCATATATATATATGCATATCTATATATATATATATATGCATATATATATATATATGCATATCTATATATATATATATATATATATATATATATATATATTCTTCTGACTTTGGGATTGATGTATTTTAATACATTTTCACTTTCATGTTATGACTCATGTAGGCAGGTGAACTCTGGGTGCACAAAATATATAAGGTAAAGTCCGTGGGCTTTTTACACCCGAGCCATAGCGGCTCATCAGGCCGGTGCTTATCCCCGGTTTCTGTAGCGTGAAGCAACTCGGAGTTCAACTCCTCCTGGATGGAACACTACTCAATCGCTGGTTACCTTCCCAGTATATTTTTACTGGTACCCATTTATACTGCTGGTGGGGCCGATGGTGTAGTGGTTAGGGCGCTGCGCTCATGATCGGGAGGTTGTGAGTTCGAATCCCACCGAGACCCTCACTGTGCTAAGACCCCGAGGCAAGGACTCAACCACAAGTGTGCCTCTGTTCACCCAGCAGTATAAATGGGTACCAGTAAAAATATACTAGGAAGGTAAGCTGCGATGGACTAGCGTCCCATCCAGGAGGAGTTGAGCTCCTGGTCGTTTCCCACTATGGAAGCCGGGGATAAGCACCGGCCTGATGAGCCACTAGACTCAGGTGTAAAAGGCCCAACAGACTTTACCTACCACCGGCCCCACACAAAATCTATAAACCTGGCTGTAAGTACATCGAAGTTAAACGCCGTAATGTTGGATATTTATACATTCAAGCAGGTGATTGGAGGAAGTAAAATCACTGCAAAAAAAACCCAGCTCTGGTCTAGTCTCAGATCCCAACTTGACTGCTTCCTTTACAGAACGTGAGTCTAAAAGAAAAGTCAGCTGGTTTTATGTATATGCTCTCTCATACTGAAGTCAGTCATCCAAGGTATCTGAAAGAAAATGGCTCGAGATGGGCTTTAAAAGACAACATACATCACCACTTTGCCAGATTACTAACAAACGCTAATGGACACGAACCCTGAAATCCATTAGGAGAGATGGAATCAAGTGTCATTAGGGGGAAATGAAGCAAACATTCTGTAACGGCATAAACCATTTATTCCTAGAAATAAAGGTTAACACATAAAAGTTAATTGGTATATCATCAATATATATGAAATAATAAATCATTATCATTAATATAATCATACGGTTGAATATATATATCCCAAGACTCAGCCCCCCCAGTTTTTGTGTTTTTTTTTCTCTTGATGGAATGATGGGATTTAAAGGATACATGAAATGTTGCCTTCAAAGGAATGAAAGCTCCTGAGACGACCATGCTCGGTGAAATTATTTAATTCGGTTAGGACTTCCCGCTCCTGAAAACCCCCCACTAATGTGTTATCAGATTACAATACATTCCCAGCTAACACTATTTAAAAGGACATTATTTTTTTAATTAATCAACTTTACTCCAGTTCTTCTCATCTCTTCTGTGTTTGATTGAGATTCAGCAAAAAAAAAAAAAAAAAAAAAAAAAAAATTCAAATTCATTCGATGGCTGCCTCAGTTTCCTGCACAGGGGACGTCAACTGCACTGGAAACCCTTTTGGCTGCGTAATGTGCTACTACAGTAAACATCGCATTGTTTACATCCAGTATTTTTGTAACATTAACATACACAGTACAACAACATGGCATGAGCAATCAGAACTACACAGAACTATTTCTGTTGAAGCAGCATGCTTTTGGCTCGGAGCACTGCCTCAACGCTACTCGCTCTAGTAATAACAATAATATAATAAACTCGAATAATATAACAAGGTTTCTGGGAAAAGGTTTAATCTGGTGTGAGGATTTAGGATTTTTTGATTTTGTTATACTAACAAGGATGTGGAAAGAGACTTAATATTTTTATTAAACAATAAATTAGTACATTTCATATTAATCAAAGTTAAAAAACCATGAACTAACATTTTCATTTCAGTTTGTGTTTTTAAAATGATTTATTTATACTATCACACCATAAATCTGTAATCATTGTAAACAAAGTCATACCAGGAAAACTTCAAACGCCACATCCCCTTCATAAACAGTTTTACTTTATGGCTCAGACACTCCCATCGTACATTGACTCCTCCCCTGGAGGCTCCACCCCTTACCGGACGAATCTTAAAATTCCTTCACTGTTTAGTACAACTTTTTCAATGTCATCAGAAATCCAAACGAATCTTAAATTCTAAACATTTCTACAAGTATAGAAAGATTAAAGCCACGAGTTCATTATTTCTGAGAACAATACTCAAGCAGAGACAAAACTAATCTTAACCAAAAAAAATTACAAATAACTTCATTAAAAAATATTCATTAATAAATATATTAAATAATTTTTGAAACCTCAAATGTACAACGTGGGGCCGGTGCCCTGGTGGTTAGGGGCGCTGCGCTCATGATTGGGAGGTTGTGTGTTCAAAACCCAGTTAGACCCCCACTGTGCTAAGACCCCTGGGTCAAGATCTTAACCACAGATGTGCCTCTGTTCAACCAGCAGTTTAAAATGGGTACCAGTTAAAAAAAATAAATAAATAAAATAAAATACTGGGAAGGTAACCTGCGATGGACAAGCGTCCCATCCAGGAGGAGTTCAACTCCTGGGTCGCTTCACGCTACAGAAACCTGGAATAAGCGACTAGGCTCGGGTGAAAAAGCCCAAGAGACTTTTAGCCAAATGTAAACCAGATTTGTGCTTCACAATTATTTGTTGACAATGTCACTTCAATTCAGCAACATCCACCGAGCCTCAGGCGAATTACTGTTTTAGTGTGTACGACATGGGAAGACAAAGAAAAAGAACACGAACATTTATTTCTTACTTTTTACAAATCATGAGAGACACAGGTGAACTCAGGACTCGTGCCAAGGTGTGTAACAGTGTCTTTTCAAACCATTTTTGTATATACAATATGGGGGGGGGGACTAAAATGAGATTTTCATATTTTACTTTTAGGTGGGTGGTCTAGTGGTATAGGGTAGTGGTCCCCAATCCCCGGGCTGCGGACCGGTACCGGTCCGTGGATCAGTTGGTACCGGGCCGCAAAAGAAATAATTATTCATTTCTGTTTTATTTATTAACTGAGTCTGAACGATTTTTTTATTTTTGAAAAACAAAAAAACTTTTATTTTGAAAAATGACTGGATTCTCTTTGTTACATGTCATTCTCCCAGCTGGTGCATCATCACCTTTAGTTTTTTTTTTTTTTTTAAAGAAGCGATCAAGCGCGATCAAAAATGAAAAATGTCATGCTTAATCCTGATTAGGGAGGCTGGCGCACATCATAGCTGACTCCAGGCAAGGGTGGGGTATTATATTTACAATATAAACAAGCTAAACCCTCCCCCCCCGGCCCACGGAAAAATTGTCAAGCATTGACCGGTCCACGGTGACAAAAAGGTTGGGGACCACTAGTATAGGGCGCTGGATCACTGATCCTAAGGTTGGGGGTTCGAGTCCCACTCTCCACAAGATTGTCACTGTCCCCTGAAATCCCATACTTTACTTTTATATATTTTAACCATTAAAAAGACATTTGTTCCCTTTTCAATCCAGAGTACTAAAAATCCCCTTTATTGACTAAGAACTCGATGAAGATATGAGCAAAATTCCCAATATAAAACCAACTTAATGTACCAAAAAAGCACCAATATACAGACCACAGAATCATATAGGCTCAGGTGTCATATTGGCAGAGGGTTACGCTACCAAACCCGACTAAGGAGAACCATCTGCTGTAGGTTTCTACTTAAGAGCATGTGGAGAAACGAATAGAACACAGGTCAATTATTAGAGCTGAACGCCTGTATGTGAGACTGTACGTATAAATACAGCTGCATCTGTGCTCTTGCTCTGCTCTTGTTCCTTAGGGTCTATGTATTTTGGCCTCAGCCAGGTGTGTGGGGGATACGGCCAAAACCAGGCCTGATTAGAAAGTAATATACAAATAAATCACAGGCAGCCTGTTAACAGTAGAGTCAAGGGAACAGGCAACAGCAAAACAATATAACTCAGGGTTAAGACATTTCTCGTTCCAATGAGCATGCTCGCATCCCAAAGGGGAACAAGATGCTTGCTGCTTTGCTATCCTTCCATTCTCATTATTTACATGCTGGGTTTTATGTGAGAGTGGAGCGAAAGACAGAGCTGGTGCTGAGAGCGAATAAAAACAAGACCAAGCTAAAAGGGGAATCAGCGACGAGTGCTATGAATATGGGCTACAGCTAGAGTTCTACATGTCACCATGCTGAAAAGGTTCATCATCTTCTATGTGGTAAAGAGGTGGAAAAAGCACTCTGCAACCACATACAAGGTAAAATAACCCTCGTGGTTTGTAAAGAACCCACTTCTTGCACGGCATGCATGCAGGTCTGTGCGTGTTCAGGTTCAATGAGTCGCCCAGCATTCAATCTGCACGTACAAGTGTGCATGAAAACGTGCAAATCATCACCCATCAACAACCACAGGGGAGGCAAATGGAGCGGTCCTTGCCATGAAGAGACGCGTGAATCTCGTCTCACCGGGGTCCTCCGCTCAACAGCTGCCGCACACAGCCTTAACATCTGCACAATGTTAATGCGGTTCCCTTCGAATGAGCATCAGCTCTGAACTGAGCCCCACCCCACCACAACTGCCACATTTGATGTAGAGTATGATGAAGAAAGCCGTGTCTTTGAAGGGAATTCCAGCACTCCTGGTTAGAAGCCCGGTAAGTGATCATGAATCAAAGGTAGGGATAGTATTAAGACAAACCACAGGCCATGCCTCAGGCGATAGAGCCGGGTGATGAAAAGTTTAGAGCTGGGCTTTCTGTAGGGAGCCCTTGATATATGTCAATTTTCTCTACAAGTTTGGGGATGAGACAGGTCTTTTACAAACAAAGCACTTTGGAATGCCAATGGATAAATCAGTGAATGTGTTTTACCATGCAATTCTTTCCAAAACACCATGGTTCACAACTTCCGTCAAAAATCAAAAAAGAAAAAAAAAAAGAAGAAAAAAAAAAAAAACAACCCACACGCTGTAGTTAGTATTTCACTCCCCAAGATGTTTTATTGATTCTGTCCTATTAGCACGCTTGTACGCCCTCATCTACCGACCCATGTAAAAATGTGTTAGCCTCAATCTTC
Organism: Plotosus lineatus; assembly: GCA_024760905.1. Classification (NCBI taxonomy): domain Eukaryota; kingdom Metazoa; phylum Chordata; class Actinopteri; order Siluriformes; family Plotosidae; genus Plotosus; species Plotosus lineatus. The sequence goes on along the minus strand of CM045736.1, from coordinate 44,083,050 downwards.
AGCGCATTAAGAAACAATCAAGCACATCTTCATGTCTCTCACTGTCGATTCGCTTCATCGGCTGAAGCGATTTCATGGCCCCGGCGCATCAATGTTTCAATGGGAGAACTCGCTGAGACACTGCTCCCGTGGCTGAGGTGAGGGAGGGGTGTAAAACAGGTTCTAGTATCATCACAGTTGTCCACAGAGTCTACAGAAACCCAGCAAATATGAGGCTGACTCTCAGGTTTGGGATTCCTTCCCCAAGGTAGAGCAGGAAGGCACTTTACTGGCTCAAAAATTCATGAAATAGGCCATACATCACTTGAACCGCTGAACAGTGATGTCGGTGGAGTCATTTTCTACAGATCCAGTCCAAACAAAGCTATCAGTATACTGGGGAGTCCCGAGTCATACACCTCTCAACACTGGGGTGGTACCATCAATGATACATGACCTGTCACGATAGTGTCTCGAAAGTAAACATCTAATAATCTGACCAAGAGCAAAATATTTAAATGTTTTGTCTCTGTTCGCGTGCATTTCTTATCCATTTGTCATACAGTGAATGTTTCCCTTGTCAGGTAAGGTCTGTTCAATCCAGAGGACGTTTTTTTTTTTTTTTTTTGCATGCACAAAGCTTAGAACGGACACCACCGGGCAAAGACACCTGCTGGTTGGACATTTGCCTCGTGCTGGGCATGTGGTTTTGTTTTTTTTTCCGAACTTGTGTGATCGTCATCCTGTTCTTGTCACTTCACATCAGTGAATGACAGGTGGGCCCGCCTCACGGCTGGACTACTACCTGACCCCACATGCAGTGGGTGAACTGAAGATGTACAGGACACAGACCACATGTTCAGCGGACAATTGCAGACAAGTAATGTATGGGAACTGATGAATAACGGAATAGATCTGCTCCAGAACCTAAAAGGACAGTGGCGGACATATCCTGGTTTCCTATGATGGTCTAGTGCAGCAATGGAGACAATTTCACGACCAGATTATTTTCTTTCCGAAGTTTCGATCCGTCAGTCATCGGTTTACACTATCCGGAATGGTGTGACTACTTATTATTACCTGTAAAGGGGCACATATTGCACCTCTAAAGTGGTATTCAAAAGTGCGAAATGATGTACAGCCTTATGGGGACAACAGTACAGTGATACCTCTGCTCACGAACATAATTGGTTCCCAGAAAGTGTGTGTGAGGCGAAAAGTTCGTCTTCCGAACATTTATTTCCCATAAGAAACCATTAAAATGAGAATAATCCGTTCCCAGGTCCCCATAAAACATAATTTTCTACTAAATAAGCCTTAAAACTACACAAAAATATACCTTATTTTATGTATAATAAATGTGCTATTGTATTGTAATTAAAGAAATAAACTGTACTGTATAATAAAGTGGTTTTATTTACCTTTGTGATGGTAGTTGATGGCTTGATGGAATGGAGTGGGAGGAGGAGGAGGGAGGGACTTACTGTTTGGAAGGAGAGTTTGGAAACGCCTACTGTTTGGAAACACCCTTAGCCACACACGCACCCTTAATAGCTTCCTTGTTCTTAAGGATGGGAGCAATGGTAGACTTAGCGTACTGGTACTGGGACGCTGAGTCACACAAACGCACACCTCGTTCGTGTTTTTCAATGATCTCCGCCTGTGGTGGGGTCTTTTTCGGTCCCATAATAGCAAAAGTACACTCAATATGGTCCAAAATGTCTAGCAAACACAAACCCCTTCCGCACTCAAAGAAAGGGGGTGACGAACTGTGACGCCGTGAGCATGCGTCAGCTTCTCGTGGCCGCCACCGTGGCGCTGTTCGACCGCGTGGTTTGATTCGTCCGCCGAAAACTAGTTCGTCAGCAGAGACTATATGCTCGCAAATTTAATGTTCTTGAGGCGAAAAGTTCGTGAGCTTAAGCGTTCGTCAGCGGAGGTTTTACTGTAATTGGTGTCACAGTGTCAATGAAAACAGAAGGTGGTTTTGGTATGGTGACGCCAAGCTATTTTCATGTCCCAAACAACTTCATTAGTATAAAGTGGCATGCAGACATCCACATGGGCTGTAAAACTACACCCCCCCAAATAACTTTTCTAAACTGAGAGACAATCTATGATATCTTAATTTTATTTTATTTTATCTATTCCTAGTGCCACCAATATGTATAGGTTTCATGCGCCCTTGGGAAAGAAGGGCAACCAATATCAGTCACAGTGTGGCTCCTCTGGTAATAGAATTACCAATTTCCAAATCAATGATTTCTCATCATTACCAATGAAAATCAATCAGCTTTCCACCAATGCTTTGAGCTAGGATAAGTATCAAGTTTGTAAACCGGTAAGCATGTGGACTTCTATCCCCTTCATCATCCTCTTACAGTTCTACCTGTATTACTCTGAAGCCAACCTAACCCAAGGGCTGCAAGAGTGAGTGTGTGTGTGTGTGTGTGTGTGTGTGTGTGTGTGTGTGTGTGTGTGTGTGTGTGTGTGTGTGATTACCCATGGTGCCTCAACCTAGAATCCTACAACCTCGGAACCCACCGTGCTTGTGTCAGATAATGATGGTTCAATTATGCCTGCAAACATCACTCTACTGTGTAAACGGCCACCGAGCTCAACCCTGTGCAAATGCCCGTCTGATTCACAGCAAATTAGACAAAGACAGAGAGATGTCAAATAAATCCTAACTGGCTGCTGTTGTGTGTTTGCACTGCAGATACAAAAGTGAAATTAACGCAGGAGGTGGAGGGAGAAGGGGCTAATGGTTAAACATGCAACATGCGCATCATTGTATAATTAGAAGCTTGTCATCAAGTTGAATTTTTGAATTACTGACTGTTATTACTGCGAAATTGCTCAGCATAGATAAAAACAAAAACAAACAAACAAAAACAAAAAAACCCCATATTTACACTGAGAACAGAATCAATTCATTTCTCTCCCAACCGGAAATTTCATTCTGGGAACATGCCGACATTATGTGTTAAAGCATTGGCCATTTTGGAGATAATGAAATTGGAGGGGATTTTAAAAATGCTGTGTTAATTCACATAAATGATAATAATTTTACTTCATTTTAGTCACATTTTCATGCAAATTGTTCATTTTAAACCCCCCCCCCCAAAAAAAAAAAAAAAAAAAAAAAAAAAAAAACACCAAAACAAAAACAAAAAAAAACAAACAAAAAAAAAACCAACAAACACAGGACCTCACTGCATTGACCTAGAAAGGCAACGTACTTGCATTTCTGACAGCACATAAACACCATAAACACATCATGGAGACGATGGCAGATGGCTGACTACAGCGAGACATTTTAATGAATTTCTTAAAAATAATAAATAAACAAATAAATAAATAAAAATAAAAAATAAAATAGCAAACAGATTTCCACATAGCAATATTATCAGTGCTGCAGGGAATAAATGAATGCTGATAGCAAAGGAAGATTATGAGGTTCGTGTGATTTAATAAAGACTGATGTTTTTTCAGGGTTATAATCATTTCCTGCAGTGCCCAGCACCGTTCCTTGAGATTGAGAGGATGTTAGCATAGCACACTCTGTGCTTGCCTGGGGCATGGTAGGGGAGATTTGACAAGCCAGGTAGAGCAGTGATCAACATGGCACCTGGGTTATTTATTTATTTATTTATTTTATATGGCTGCCGCAAGATTCAAGTGGACTGATCGCTTTAAGTGTGTCCGACGAGGAAAAGGAGGCGTAGGAGAGGCCGCTCTGAGGCATGAACTCTAATCAAGATGAAGTGCGTTTACAAATGCATTTAATAGGGCTTGCCAAGAGTGAAACTCTGCATGTAAATATGGTAAGATTAAATTTCATCAGAGCAGAGCAACACTGTGACCAATTGCCTACAGTCACACAGAGCCTGCCAACTGCGCACCCCTCCTCCCTCCATCCTCACCACCATCACACACATCTCAACTCTCTCGCTCTCACTCTCTCTCTCTCTCTCGCTCTCTCTCTCTCGCTCTCAATTTGCATTGTGTGATCTTTCTCAGCAGAGGATGGGGAGAGGGGGGAGATGGTGTGTGCAGGACAGCTGACGCCAGATTCGGCTCAAGGTCAGCATGAGGGCTGCTTGAATACGTGCACATGTGTGTGTGAGGCAGATAGAGAAGAACACAAGAAAAAGACTGGGGGTGGTGGTGGTGGTGGTGGTGGTGGTGGTGATGATGATTGGGGCGGGGGAGGTATGCACGGAGGCAAGAGCACTGTGAGTCACCTTACAGAAATCACTAGAGCCCTTGTGAATTAGGCGTCATTATGAGTATGAAACCCCTAGCACACACACACACACACACACACACACACACACACACACACACACACATCCTTGTTACCAGGGAATGCTGAGGTCAAACAGGAGGAGAGAGAGAGCAAGAAAGTGAAAGTGCAAGAGTGAGAGAGACAGCGCTTGCATATGCCATTTCAGGGTGCAGGCTGGCATGCCACTTACTGTACCAGTTAATGGTGTGTTTTCTGGCTGGCTGTCACTCTGTGCTGACATTAGCCCTGATGAGACGCAACCTGCTTTGTGTCACAAAAAAGCACTTAGAGCTCTGAAAGCCTGCCTTGTGCCAATGTGCAATGCGACACGTAAGCTATACACACGCCGAACCCATGACAAGTTGGAGTGAGTGCGGGAGAAAAAGAAGGGAACTTTACATTTTTCACGGGTGACACTTTCACAGTTTCCTCTCCACACAAACTCATAATCCCCACACTGGATGGTGCACTGGCACAGGCCCGCCAGAAAGAGTACCCCTCTCACATCCCCGGGCTGTTCGAGAACCATCTGCAGCTGAGGCCGAAAAGGTCCCCATGACTCCCTCTGATTATTTTTACCTCTCACCCTAAGACACACCTACCCTCTCACCATGACACTGTGTGCACACATCCCTCTGGAATTAGTGCTGCTGTCTCTTTAAGACAAGGTTCTGTGGCACTATGCAGTTCATATGGAAAACACACACACACACACACACACACACACACACACACACACAAACATTTTTTTTAAAGAGAAGATGGTACCATCATTTTTAAATATTGCATGCACACGTTAAAAATAAATAAATAGTGTGGTTTTCTTCCTGCAGCCTTATTCCTGTCCCTCATTATAGCTCAGTGTGTGCCACACTCTGCCTCAGAATCCTCACTTCCTAGCAACAGCCTGCCACCAAACATTTGGCACAAGTTCAACAACCCTCCCTCTCTCCCTCCCTCCCTCCCCTTCTTTCTCATTCTCCTTGCTGCCCTCCGTCTGTGAAAGATGGCTGCCCTGCCTGTGTGCTCTCTCTGGCTCAGGCTGGATGGCATTGCCCTGTGCTGCCTGTCCCAGTGCACGACTCCATTAACTCGCTTTGCATCCAATTTAACCCCTTCAGCAGCAGGACACTCAGAGAGCTCACGCCAGGCTTCATTAATCAGCGCTTTAGCATGAAAACTCTCCTGTGCCAATCTGACTCACAGACAAATTAATATATATATATATATATATATATATATATATATATATATAAAATGTATATATAATTAATATATATATATTAGAATGAAAAGACATCAATTTCAGGTGGCTGAAATAAATTCGCTTATTCATATTTATTTATTTATTTATAAAGGACCATATTCTACTTGGACACAGCATCATTTAAGATAAGGACCCTCAGGATTATGACAATTTCTAATGGCACTCATCACAGAGAAAATTATAGAGAACTATTAAACTCCTTTATTTATTTATTTATTATAATTATAATTATAATAATATACTACAAATTATAATTAACTATTTAACTCTCCTGCTTGAATCGGCACCATATCAAATTGAAGCGGTTTTCGTATACTAACAATCTAGGAGCAATGTTGTAGGGGCATTATGACCCTGGTAAGGTCACCCAAAGCAAGCAAGCAAGTCCTGGGTGAAGGTCTAGGCTCAGTGAGTTTCAGAAGGCTTCTATCGAAAGAAAAAGACCAGGAATTCAGCTTCCATTGCCACGTGGTATATGTTGATTTAAACACCCCCCTCCCCCCTCCCCAAAAGGTCAAAAGGTGAGAGCCTATGGTCGGGCTTCTGCCCATTGAACTTCGTCCAGCACAGCCAGAAGAGGTTACGTGGGTCCGTTCTCCCATGGATCCATCACCTGTGGGAGGGGCCATAGGGGTCAGGTGTGTTGTGAGCTTGGTGGTAGCCAAAGGCATGGGTTCTGGACAAGGGATGTCTGGATCTGACTGCTACCCCAGCAACCTGACCATGGATCAAGCAAAAGATGACGAAGATGGTGATATTTAATTACTGCAAAATTATTACTTTTATAAAAGACACATAGCTCCACATAACCTAACTGGTGCCCAGAAACATATGATAGGTCTTCACTCACTCATGTTCTGGAAATGTTTCGTCATGGTCAGTGTCACAGTGGAACCCAAACCTATCCCAAGAACACCAGTGATGACATTTAAATTGTCCCTTGTATAGACGCCAGAATATTGTGTTTACTGGTTCAATATGCTCATTTTCTAGTTGACACCATATTGATTTTTTTTTTTTATGATTTGTCACCAAGTTGCTGGTCACGAAAAGCGAGTGGGTTTGCTGAAAAAGTTACAATGACATTTATAGGAGCAAAATTCTGCAATCTGAAACCCAAAGGATGATTCTGTTTCACTGACGGCTTCCAAAAAACAAAAGAGAAAAAGCTTCTTCTCTCTCGCACCGTTTTCCAACAAAATTCAAATTTATGAATAATTCAGCATGGGGGGGAAAAAAAAAAAAAAAAAAAAGTATCCGCGCTATGGTCTGGAGATTGTGGGTGCGAGTTCTGATGATCCAACAGTCATATGTAGCCAGGAGTGGGAGAGGCGGCATACTCTGTCATCCGCAGCGACACTCCATAACTGTGGGCGTCGATGAGCTTATGCATGTGAAAGAGGGCAGAAAGCGCTTTCCTGTGCATGCTACTGCTGCTGCTGCTCATGACTCAGCATGAGTAACATCTTGAAAAAAGGTGGGGTCGGCTGGATTCATACGACTCGAAGGATGCAGTTGATGGCTTTCATGCTCTGGTATGGAAGCTGGTGTTTGATAGGGATGGAAATCAGCTAAGAATATATTTGAGGGAGGGGGAAAAAAAAAAAATCCAAAAGGACAAATAAATAAAAGAATCATTTTTGCTACGTGATGTCGCGACTTCAGAGGATGATCAAAATGTTTAATATAAAAGTTGACCTGAATAAGTGGACTCTATACACAAGGGTATGAGAGAGATCACGAGGGGTTAAAGCATGACATCACTCAGTTTCGGAGAGATATGCAGTAAGGGTTGAAATGGATATATGTGTAATGCGGATCAACAACCCCCCCCCCCCCCCCAAAAAAAAAGAAGAAAAAAAAAATTCTTGATCAACTAAGGAGATTTTAACCCTAAAAAATGTCGAAATTTCTTTTCAAAACAAACCTTGAGTGCCTTATCAAGGATAACGGTTACTACACCATCTGTGCAGAGTGTTTTCCTTTTAATAAAACGTTACTGGATAATAAATAATGTACTATTGTGTAAACACTGAGCATGAATATTATATTTATTCTGTCATAAACACACCGAATCTTACTATCTACGCCTCATTAACAACGTAGATTCACTGCAGTTTTATGTTATCGTTATGCAGGAGAAAGTTCAATAACTGAAAACTATGACCAGTAAGATGGCACGGTAGCGTCGTGGTTAGCACATCCACCTCACAGCAAGAAGGTCCTGGGTTTGATTCCCAGCTCGGGCGTTTCTGTGTGGAGTTTGCACGCTCTCCCCGTGTTTGCGTGGGTTTCCTCCGGGTAGTCCGGTTTCCTCCCACAGTCCAAAAACACGCACAGTAGGTTAACTGACTGTTACAAATCACTCCTAGGTGTGAGTCCGAGTATGAATGGTTGTGTGAGGGTTGGCCCTGCGATGGCCTGGCAAGCTGTCCAGGGTGTACCCTGCCTTCGCCCAGAGTCCCCGCGACCCTAATTAGGATTATGTGATTCAAAATATGAATGAATCTGTCCAGTAACAAATATTAAAAGATATTTAATTAACCTCTCATAAGCCCCCGTAGAGGGATGAACTCGTATCCAAAATAATAGACAAGTATTCACCTGGTTAAGATGCTGGGCTCATGAACAGGAGGACATAGGCTTGAATACCTGATCAGACCCCCACCATGCTAACCCCGCCCCCCCTGGGCAAGGTCTTAACCGCAAGTGTGCCTCTGTCCACCCAGCAGTACAAAATACTGAGAAGATAACCTGAGATGGAGTTGGCATCCCATCCTGGAGGAGCTGAACTCGTAGTCACTTCACACTATGGAAACCGGGGATGAGCACTGGTGGAAAAAGCCCAGTTTACCTTTACCCTTCACATAAAATCATCCAGATCAACCTAGATAATTGTAATTAGTCAATAGTCCTTCACCAATAAAATATCGCAATACAGTGATACCTCAGCTCACGAACATAATTGGTTCCCAGAAAGTGTGCGTAAGGCGAAAAGTTCGTCTTCCGAACATTTATTTCCCATAAGAAACCATTAAAATGAGAATAATCCGTTCCCAGGTCCCCATAAAACATAATTTTCTACTAAATAAGCCTTAAAACTACACAAAAATATACCTTATTTTATGTATAATAAATGTGCTCTTGTACTGTAATTAAAGAAATAAACTGTACTGTATAATAAAGTGGTTTTATTTACCTTTGTGATGGTAGTTGATGGCTTGATGGAATGGAGTGGGAGGAGGAGGGAGGGAGGGACTTACTGTTTGGAAGGAGAGTTTGGAAACGCCTACTGTTTGGAAACACCCTTAGCCACACACGCACCCTTAATAGCTTCCTTGTTCTTAAGGATGGGAGCAATGGTAGACTTAGCGTACTGGTACTGGGACGCTGAGTCACACAAACGCACACCTCGTTCATGTTTTTCAATGATCTCCGCCTGTGGTGGGGTCTTTTTCGGTCCCATAATAGCAAAAGTACACTCAATATGGTCCAAAATGTCTATCAAACACAAACCACGTCCGCACTCAAAGAAAGGGGGTGACGAACTGGGACGCCATGAGCGTGCGTCAGCTTCTCGTGGCCGCCACCGTGGCGCTGTTCGACCGCGTACTTTGGTTCGTCCGCCGAAAACTAGTTCGTCAGCAGAGACAATATGCTCGCAAATTTAATGTTCTTGAGGCGAAAAGTTCGTGAGCTTAAGCGTTCGTCAGCGGAGCTTTTACTGTATTAGTTAGGAATGGCATGGGGTGCATTCAGCACTTGGGTGGTGGTGGTGGTGGTGGTGGGAGGGGGAACAAACTCGGCAAAATGTTCAGTTGAGAGCTGTCAGCCTGGCCTCTCTCCAGCACATTCACAAATTGCCCCTTGTTTACCATTAAATAAGGTAATCTGTCGAGCTGCTGCGAGGTGTTTGAGAAGAAAAATTGCACAGTGCAGAACTTTAGCGATATTTTTCCGATCCTGTGACTCAGTAAATCTGACGAAAGCTTTTTGTCTGTCAGTGGACAGAGAAGACCATCAGCAATCTGTCCCAAAGGACTAGCGAGGATATGAGGAAATCTACACAAATCTCTGTCAGTTCTGTGCTGAGGAACTCTAAAGGGACAAATACACCCATACTGCAAGCATCTGTCATCAGACATCACCTCCGACTTGGTGCTATTCAGTGACAACATCAATACTTTGATCTCAAACTGGAAAGAAAAAGGCTGCTAATAATGATTTACTGGATGAGTTATTCATTCAGAGCAGACTGGCTTTACAAAGTGCTCCAGGTGGCACACAGTCGAGTGCTGAGCCTCCATAAGGCAGAGGCTGTGTAAGGGCACCGTTCACCTCAGAATCACTTTCATTCTCATTGACTGGGATTTCTTTTGGCGGTGGCCCATCTTTCATTAAATATATTCTCAACTCCTTATGAAAAGTTCCATTAAACCTCTAGAATACTGTTTCTCAAAGGTGTGTCAGCCTCTTCAAAGTCTACAACACCATGGACCGTTGACACCATAAAGATGAACCAACTCCACAGTTCTGCGTTCAGAACCCATTTCTTTTTATCGATGGTTATAAATCTACTAGATTAAGAATAAACAAACTTAATGTGATCCCATATTTTTGTCCTCACTCTCAAGTCAGGTAGGTGTAGGTAAAGTCTGTTGGGTTTTTACACCCGAGCCTCATGGCTCATCAGGCCGGTGCTTATCCCCAGTTTCCATAGCGTGAAGCGACCAGGAGCTCAACTCCTCCTGGATGGGACGCTAGTCCATCGCAGGTTACCTTCCCAGTATATTTTTACTGGTACCCATTTATACTGCTGGGTGAACAGAGGCACACTTGTGGTTGAGACCTTGCCCAGGGGTCTTAGCACAGTCTCAGTGTGAGGGGGTCTCAGTGGGATTCGAACTCACAACCTCCCGATCATGAGCGCAGCACCCTAACCACTACACCACCGGCCCCACACTCTCAAGTAATCAGTACTGTAAATATCCATGCGAAATTCGGGTATCTCCTTGTCATGGTACAAATAGAACTAATTTTAAAATTCACATAAAATAGAACTTCATTCAAACAAGTGTTATTTAAACCCGTAATTTCGGTTTTGGAAATTTTAAACTGTCAAATTCGATTTGAACAATTGACTGTTGAAACATGACAGTAAAATCAAAGGCGAATGACTCTGCCTGGAATGAGAGACTGGCACTGATTAGCTAGATATCAGTTCATTATGTTCTTGGATTGCGTACCACTGAGAAGCCGGGATGCTAACGTGGAGTTTTTTCAAGGGAATTTAAAGAAAGAAAAAAAAAAAAAAAAAAAAACAGCGCAGGAGTTAAAAACCAGAGGAGTCTACTCTTTTAATCTCCGAAAACGACATCACTGTATCCGCCTGTTCATCACCACCGCACTGGTGTATCCTCAGGTGTATTCAGGTTGAATGATATCCCTCCAGACATGTCCGCCCAAATGCACTCTCTGAAGGCCGGACAGTCTTGCGTGAGTCGTCTCGAGTCCGTAATGCTCATTCGCAGCCAGTCTTCAAAGTTGCTTTCCCAACGTTTTTTTTTTTTTGGTCTGCCTCTGCTTCTCTTGTCAATAACCTTGACTTCAGGACTGTTTAATCGAGTGTATCGTGTCTTTTGGTATGACCGAAGTATGAGAGCATTTGTTGTTTTTTTTTTTTTTTGCATACATTAGAAAAGTGACTTTTCTTTATTCATACAGTTGCTGTAGTTTCCTCCCACAGTACAAAGACACGGAGATTAGGCTAACTGGCCGTTCCAAATTGTCTCCAGGTACGAGTGTAGGTGTGAACAGTTGTGTTTGTTTGCCCTATGATGAACTGGTTAATTGTTCAAGTTTTATGCCACTTTCATTGTAAATCGGCTGAGATAAACTCCAGCCTCCCTGTGACCTCAATAAGATTGATCAAGGGGGAAAAAAAATAAATAAATAAATCAAAGCAAGTGCAAATTTGTGGTGTTAAAGCTGGTATATTTCAGTGCTGTGCAAACATCACACCAAGAAACTCATCTGTTATCGCGCCTCGTAGTACTAGCGACGGGCAGTAAACGTCAACAATCGCAACCGTAAGAAAATTCACAAAACTCATGAACAGACCCGCAGCTTCACGACCAAGACTTCACTCACATAGGTTCTGAAAAGTGTGCTGATCTCTTCAGGTTTACACAGATTAAAACAACAAAATACAAGCATGAGGGTACAGGTCAGAGATTCTAACTATGATGATAAGAGTAATTTTCAGTAATGTGAAAATGCATTAAAAAAGGCCAAAACAAACAAACAAAAAGATAACAGATTTATACAACATAATTACCTATTGGGTCAAAGTCAGCACTGGAGTGTTTTTGACAAATAGACATTAGGAGACGAGGGCGGAAGGATGCAGAGTGCAAATGAAGGTCAATACAGCTAACAACTGGACATTATCGAGAGAGCGAGAGAGTGAGAGAGAGATAAAGAGAGAGAGAGAGAGAGAGAGAGGGGAGAGTTTGTGTGAGTGAGATGTCGACAGACAGGCTGGTGCCAGGCTCTGGGACAGCTACACGCAAAAGGAAATCACTTACATAACCTTGGTTCAGAATAACCCACAGTCTCTTTGAGACACTCCGGACTTCTGACAGGACAGACCTCGTTTATTTGTACAGCCTTCTCTGCTTTCAGTCTTCATTAAACCGACAGGGATTTAAGCCTGACCCCAGACCCTTACGCGGGAATCCTATTTCCAAAATGGAGGTCGAGAGGGAGACTGGGCTAAAGCAGAATATAGGTAGCGGTACGGATGAGACGAATATGACTTATGTGGTGAAGAGCGACGAATGTTATGGTGGTAAAGGTTGTGAGTAAGGACAGAAGAGGAGAGGTCGCTGAGAGATGATGATGTACTTGACTAATGAAAACTCTGACTGGATAATCAATTCAGAACCTGGTCACTGATTAGGAGATAGAGGGAGAAACTAACACACACAGAAAGAGAGAGCGAGAGAGAGCGAGAGAGAGAGAGAGATTAGCCAAACACAACAAACATGCCTACAGAGTAGAGACCTGCAGTGCACCTGGAGAAGCTGCTATCACAGCTTTGTTTGGGCCTGTGGAAGAAAAACAAGCGGGTCCGCAGGGACGCTCGGCGCTCCAATCTTAGCTGAAATTTGAGCTGTGGACAAACTGAGCTGGGCATCAGAAGCACAAACTATAAACCCCCCACCACCACCACCACCCCCAAGAGTCCTGTCTAACAAGCCCAATGGAAAGCCAGGGCAGACTAAACAGGGACAATGCTTTCAATAAACATTGGAATGTGTCTGTTCCCTCTCTCCTTCTCCTTCCCTTTCACTTGACTGTCAGGGGAAAGACTGTCTCATCTCTTACAGGACGCCACTAGTGTGCAATTTTTTTTTTCTCCCTTTTTTTGGTTTTTATAGGAGACACCACAGACATTATTACATGTACGACATATTTCTATTTCCTTTCCCTGTTTACGGCCCTGCACAGTATCCTTGTGGTTAGCACGTATGCTTCACAGCAAGAAAGTCCTTGGTTTGAGTCCCAGGCTCAGACGTTTCTGTGGAGTTTGCATGTTCTCCCCGTGCTTGTGACGATCTCCTCCAGGCACTCCAGTTTCCTCCCACAGTCTAAAGCAGTGGTTCTTCACCTTGTTGGCGGTACTGAACCCCACCAGTTTCATATGCTTATTCACCGAAACCTTCTTTATTGAAAAATAAAATAAGATTTTTTTTCAAGACATAGGTTTTTACTGAGGCACCAAATTGAACTGTGCATTACTATCACTGTGTTCAAAAAACAAAACCAATACAATGCATGATCTCCGCCCATCAAAACTACTTGCATTTTAATGTGAGGTGTGCATCCGAGTGTGTGCATGCGCATCTGTGTGTGCACGTGTGCGTCTGTATTTGTGTGTATTTATATTTTATTTACATCTTATGCATTATTTTTGAATGTTTAATTGTTATTATAAGCATTTATAGCATTGAATATGTATTTATTGATATTGTATACATATAGACATGTATGGATATGTCAGTCAGCGGGAGGTTGATCCTACTTCGCAAATCATGCAGATAGGAAGCTGACTAGCATCACGTTCCGTTATATATATGTGAATCCATGTTGTACCTATTCGTCCGACCACTTTCTTTTTTTGCTCAACAAAGTAAGGATTAAAACGTTCAGAAAGAAATCACATGACATACCATCATGACAGTTACAAGTCAACTACTGAGCACACCAAATTTCCTGCAGCACAGATTGGCCAAGCAATGTAGCACGATCACCTGCAGCCAGTGATGGCCAAGTGAGGCGTGTCATCATGAATATCAGTCGGGTGTGTGTCTTGACCTCCGCCGAACCCCTGAGACTGACTCACCGAGCCCCTAGGGTTCGATCGAACCCAGGTTAAGAACCACTGGTCTAAAGACATCCACATTAGGTCAACTGGGTGTTGCAAATTGATAACAGGTGAGCTCAAAAAATTGTGTGTGTGTGTGTGTGTGTGTGTGTGTGTGTGTGTGTGTGTGTGTGTGTGTGTGCCCTCTGATGGTCTGTCAAGCTGTTCAGGATGACGACCCTGTGTCGGCTAAGATAGGCTCCAGCCTCCCTGCAAACCAAGACGGATTAAGTGGTTCGATAAATGAGTGTTTGGCACATTCCTGAAAACAGCGGGCAAGGCATTTCTATTTTGGCGAGAGCTGTGGCACAGAACCATCATTTCCAAATAACACAGATTTCCAGATATTTCTCTCGGTCTTCCACTTTGACATTTCCTCTTTGATCATATTACTATAGAATATGTCAGAACACTGCAGGAAAAATATAATCAAAATGCCATCCTTCTTTCCACTAAAGGGTAAATTGTTGTTCTCCCACAAGAACAGTTCCAAGTCTCACTCTGATAAATCAATAGCTGTCGATGCTTGCAGGAATTAGTCTCAAAAAATTCATAGAAATGTAGCATTTCCTGACTCTGGGCTTTGCCCTTCAGTTCCTTGGCTCGCACAACACAGGAGCCATACAGGAGCAAAAGCTGGCGAACCCAGACAGCGTCATCAGGACACTTTCCCATGGTCCCCATTGCTTCATCCACTCAAGACAGGAAACACAAAAGAGACCAACTCAGCTTCGCTTCTCTTTATTCATTGTAGCCTCCGGCTTTATTCGAGAAGCAGCACTTGATGAAAGTCAGTTAATCAGGGTTGAAAATGATTAGAGTGTCACATTACAATGGTTGCCAAATTGACTGATTCCTGCGTCGAGGTTAATCACATGCCTTTATTTGAGGTATCCACAAATGGATGTCCAACGGGGCACAGATGGAACTCGCTTGGCGAACAAAGCCGAGAGCAAGTACTGACCTGCATACCGAGCCGTCCCAATCACGTTTGTAATGGCTCATTAACTGACAGGTCGGAGTGTAATGGGGTCGCGCGCTTCACACCAACCTTGATTACGGATGATTACAAGCAACAGTTTGCTCCACATCTAGCAGTTAAACTCCTCAAACAGGAGGGAAACAGCATGGCTGACTGACAGAGCTGATGTTGCTTGACAAGTTGCCTCCAGTACCACACACACACACACACACACACACACACACACACACACGCCCACTCACCTACTCACCCACCCACACACACACTGCTCTCAAGGGGCATGGTCTGTAAATGAAAATGTTCAGCCTCGTCAGCAGCCTTCACAGAGACCGAGTCATCTTGCACCCGAATGACCCATCAGCCGAACCCCATCATTCTCATGGGTCAGGGAGCTGAATTTCTTTAGCCAAGCCAATTGCACTTTGGAAACTCATATCTCCCACCCTTGAGGGCAGCACAAAGCCTATCAGCATCACACAGATTTGCAGAGTGACCTTTTAAGGGCATGAAATGAAGAAGCATATCTGCCTGCTGAGGTGAGATCAGTGGAAGCTATTTGGCACAGAAGCGCTGGCAGAACACCTAGAATCTCCACTGTCCGGAGCATTATCCCTCAACTCAGACACAATCTCTGTTGCTATCTTCCTTAGCATGTGTCACCATCACAGATAAACCCTGCTACCACAGACTAGTAAATTCATTATTTGAAAAAAAAAAAAAAAAAAATGACTGCTCATTCAAAAAAAGAGATATTTTGATTCTGAACAAGTTTACTTACAGCAATATAGTAGACTTTGGCTTTTTCTACCAGCTTCCAGTTTTCCTCCAGGTCCAGATGTTTGTCTTTCTTATAGCAGTTGGCAGCTGCCAGATTAGCAACAAGAGACCTACAACAGGCAAAGAAAATAAATTCAACCCTGCATCAGCTCATTTCGGTCCAAAACCACTTACACACTAAAGAACTTCAGATTAATAAACAGCTGGCATAGTATCACCATGACAGTCCATGAAACAAAAAGGTATACATCTATAAATATGCATCAAATGCTTGGAGCTACTGCTTGACTTTTTAGGGCTGCAGATCTGCAACCACAGATTTAAAGGATTCATTACTTTCTAACAGTCAGGTTTACCTACTTAAGCGAATAACCATTCTACAATACGAAAGGCTGAACTGGGTAGACATATTGATGGTGCTTTAGAAAACAGCTGCTTCGTGTCAGCCATACCTGAATTAAATATCAACACAACACATTACCCCCTCCACTGGAAACACCTTACAGGACCCTTTCCCGTAGACAAATTGGAAAAAGAAAACCCCCAAATCAATAATGCAGAGAAAGTGTGAGGGAGCATTGGGACCACTGTTTGTACATTAACCTCATGTTGGTCCTCGCATCAACAAAAACACACCTAATTCCAGTCTGAAGCGCAGAATCTCTCATTATTCACTTGTTAGCAGATGGAAGCAGTCCCAGGGGCTTCGCCACTATTCTAAAGTTTCATTACCTCTAGAAAAGGAGCCCAGAACTATCCACAAACCAGAGTCAATACAGCAGCAGTACTGCGTTTTAAAGAGGTACTTGATTACAACTAAACGTGCTAGAGAGGGATCTGTAGAGCAAGGCCTTCTTGGCATGTCCCCTCTGAGAGATGTAAGCTTTTTGTCCACTGCTGGCAACTTTTTTTTTTACACTAGGAGACTTTAATGGGGACAGAGCGGCATAGTGGTTAGCACTCTCACCTCACAGCAGAAAAAGGTCCTAGGTTCAAGCCCTGTGGTTGGCAAGGGAGATTCTGTGCAGAGTTTACATGTTCTCTCAGTGTTGCCTCCCGCAGTCCAAAGACATGCACAGTAGGTCAGCTGCCAGATATAGTGCCTCGTACCAATACCCACAGTTGCACCCTTGTGCCCTGCAGTTTCATGCTCGCCTGCTCAGGAATGTAAGGCTGTAGAGTTTCCCAATTCTCTAACATCTTGCACCCTTCATGTACCGCTGCTGCAAAGATACATCAGACCTGACTAGAGTGAAGGTTATTACCCAGAATCCCTGAAGTGCCTCATGTTTCAGAGGTTAACCAATGGGAAAGCAAATCGACAATTTGTTGTTGTTGTTTTTGTAGGTTTTTTGGTGGCACTGAAAGAAAAGTTGATATTATCGACCTGATGTTTTCATTGTATTCATTTATTTTTCAAAAAAGTATACTTTTAAGAAAGCATACATTATAGTGTAAAAATCAGAGTGCAAAAACCAAAAAC
This sequence comes from Plotosus lineatus, assembly GCA_024760905.1. NCBI lineage: Eukaryota > Metazoa > Chordata > Actinopteri > Siluriformes > Plotosidae > Plotosus > Plotosus lineatus. Next base: position 44,065,843 of record CM045736.1, on the reverse strand, counting down.
CATGAAGTGTGACTGAGATACAGAAAACATATTTTACACAAACAAAATACCATATTTATGTAATAAGCCCCCCCACCCCCAATATTTTTTATCTGACATCTAATAACCGCCCATGTGTACTGGGAACATACCAATTTTATTCGATCAGTCTCTGTAACGGTAAAATGAGGCGTTCACTGCATGTAAAAGTGAGTTTACACGGCATTTCAAGACCCCCCTGCCACTGGGGAATGTCTATAATGATCATCAGTAACAACACATTTGATTGTTCTGCCGTGCTTTAAAAAAAAACGGGAAAATATTTTGCTGTGTTCTATTGGTAAATGTCCAACAACCAATGAACCATGAGAAACTACTACAGCAAAACTATTGGATGCTCTGAATGAATGGAGCGATGAGCCAGATGTGTACCTATCAGAAAGTGATGAGAGGATTTTTCACCCAATTCTCCTGCTCACTAACTTCATAAATTTAAGGCCATGTGCTTTTGTTTCTGTTTGTGTTGATTGGTTCAATGTGCCATGTGCTAAAGTTGACATTCATGTTGACTGGCTCGATTTTACTTCCTGGAAAATGTTTAAAGGAACAGCACCAGAAGGGAAAAGTAAGGGGTCTTTTTTTTTTTTTTTTTTTTTTTAATTATGCCGTTTTCTGTTTATTTTCAGCTTTCATGCAAGTAGTTTGGTTGATACCACAAAATTAACAACACAAATACCAGTAAAACTTTTATTGTTCTGTTATTATTCATGTTTTCCACCTCGATGGTAATAAGCACTTACCGTTCCACTCTGCTGGTAACATTTTAATAAGCGCCCACCCACTCCAATTTTGAAAGCACCCTGGGCGCTTATCACTTTGAATACGGTACATAATTACACATAAAAAGTGTAATAATACTTAAAAGGGTTGTGTTTAAATTGTGATCCTGTTTCTGGACTCCGAAATTTGGAAGAGAGAGAAAAAAGTGAGCCAAAATAATATACTAATACACGAATAAACAATACATATATTCAGAATAAAGAGAAGTTGAGGTATATGTTTATGATTAGAAATACATTACATAAGACATAATACAGGAAGAAGTGATGTAGTAAGTGATGTGTCCAAGCATAGCAAATTCTGTGTCTTATGCACATTACACTGCTAACTGCATACTTTGAGGAAGACTTTAAGCTATAGTGTGAATGCTGGGACAAAGCTTAATTTGCCCATAAGTAAATTAATAATGAATGAACATTTGTCCTAGGGAAACACACACACACACACACACACACACACACACACACACACACACACACACAAACACACAAAATATTATATATACACACATGTGCATGTGTGTATGGAGAGACTGACAGAAAGACAATCCCTTAATATACAAATTACCCCATGCTTGGAGTGTATGCATCAATTTAAACCAAGGGTGTCCAATCTTATCCACAAAGTGACTGGAGACAGCTGTTAGTCTACTGACAACCAAGATCAACTGTATCAAGAAGAGGAATCAGGTGCAGTTCATGTTTTACCGAAATAAATATCTGCAGCCATAACACAGACTTTTGTTGTGAACTAGATCCATGAATCTTTATAACCAAGCTTCGCGTTAGGCCTGTTCTCAGAGTGTACTTCAGCAACATACAGGTACACTACAGTGTATGGATAAAAGCTAAGTTCTTCCCACTCTTTAAACTGCAGGGGTGTGTGTGTGTGTGTGTGTGTGTGTGTGTGTGTGTGTGTGTGTGTGTGTGTTGACCTCTGCAGCCTCCTGTAATGAAAGAAACTGCTCTGACAGGTGAGGCAGTAATGAGAAGTCTCATAAGGCGATTGCTGACAGCTCTATAAGTCTGCACACTTCAAACTAGCTCCCATTAAGAACAGCTCTGGCTGATTCACACCATGATGGCTGAAAAACAAAGAGGTCTCTCTTCGTCCTCCTCATCTGCTCTGAAGCCTGAACCCTGGCTATACTACTAACTGGCGCTAGCACTCATCACAGCCAGTGTTAACAGGACATATACTCCCAGAATTTTCCAGAAGTACTTTTAAAACCACATGGAAAGGACCGGCACAGGAATCCATTAGCTAAAGATAACCATGATATGAGACGAACCTTTTAGGAAAGAGCAAACAGCTGGGAATGGTATTGGACCCAGGTGTCAAACTCAAGGCCCAAGAGCAAAATCCCACCCACCAACTCATTTCATGTGGTCTACAAGAGTGTTCAAATATGATTATCGCACGCTCTTTGCATCAGGCATCATAATTAAACACAACTCATCGTCCATCCTCTAGCAATCTATCTGAAGTAAACAGCAATCCATTCATGTCCGAAGAAATCACTGTCAAAGGAAAGAAAAGTGAGATTTCAGGAAAAGTGGGAAAATTCTTATTTATTTTAAGAAGATAACAGTTTGCCAATTTGTATACTTTGCTCATAGCAAGTTGCTTTTTCAAATGAAACATACTAAAAAAAGGACAAAAAAGTAAATACTTCGTGGAGCGAAGAATACAGAGAACATGTGGAGTATAATACTCGAGTCATGTGGTGTGATACAGGGATCCCTCGCTACTTCGCACTTCAATTTAATGCGGCTTCAGTGCATCGCGTTTTTTTTTTTTTTTTTAAAGAAATAAATATTCATTGAATGAAAAAATGTGCCACAAAAACAAGGCCAATTATGCAAAAAAAAAAAAAAAAACCCTAAACAGACACAAAACAAAAAACAACCCAAAATCTCCAATCAAAACCATCTGGAGATACGAACAGGGCGAGGTCGAAAGTGAAGGTGAAAGTGAAATGAAATTGAAGAACAAATAGAAATTGAAATGGAATAAAATCTATAGAAAGATGTATCATAAATATAAGTATAAGGGCAGTGGTGGTCTAGTGGTATAGGGCGCTGGATCACTGATCCAAAGGTTGGGGGTTTGAGTCCCACTCTCCACAAGGTTGTCACTGTCCCCCCCAGTGTAGCTAACTGGGCTATCAAAGGCCGGTCATGTCTCTCACTGTCTATGGTGTGAGGCATGTAAAAGAACCATTGCTGACTTTCGACAAGAGTAGGCTGCAAAGCCGTTGGCGTGTTTCTGCCCTGCGATGGCCTGGCGAGCTGTCCAGGGTGTACTCTGTCCTCGCCTGAAGTTGGCTGGGATGGGCGCCAGCCTCCCCGCGACCCTAATTAGGATTAAGCAGTTACAGAAAATGAGATGAACTGAACTATAAGTATTAAATATGATTAGACATTATCCTGAGGTACACTTAATACTAGGCTCTGGCAGAGGGGGGTGTGGCTGGGGAAGAGAAGTAGAAGCATACATTTCTGAACTCCTGCCAAAACTTTCAAAGAAGAAAAAAATTGACTCCAGTATTATACTGAACTAGATAAGAGTGAAACTCTCTGTAAATCTGATCAGCTCTGCTGTGCTGTGCTTGAGAGGAACCAGGAGTTTAAACACGGAACATAATGATATTGATTATGTGATGATTATGGCGAGCTGGGGAGCATCCGTACAGTACTTACATTGCTGCATCTATGTGTGCACGCGCATCTGCGCGTGCTTTTTTTGCATGTTTAATATATGTAATGATATACACATATACAGGTCCTTCTCAAAAAATTAGCATATTGTGATAAAGTTCATTATTTTCTGTAATGTACTGATAAAAATTAAACTTTCATATATTTTAGATTCATTGCACACCAACTGAAGTAGTTCAAGCCTTTGATTGTTTTAATACTGATGACTTTGGCGTACAGCTCATGAAAACACAAAATTCCTATCTCAAAAAATTAGCATATTTCATCCGACCAATAAAAAAAGTGTTTTTAATACAAAAAAAAGTCAATCGTGAAATAATTATGTTGAGTTATGCACTCAATACTTAGTCGGGAATCCTTTTGCAGAAATGGCTGCTTCAATGCGGCGTGGCATGGAGGCAATCAGCCTGTGGCACTGCTGAGGTGTTATGGAGGCCCAGGATGCTTCGATAGCGGCCTTAAGCTCATCCACAGTGTTGGGTCTGGTGTCTCTCAACTTTCTCTTCACAATATCCCACAGATTCTCTATGGGCTTCTGGTCAGGAGAGTTGGCAGGCCAATTGAGCACAGTAATACCATGGTCAGTAAACCATTTAGCAGTGGTTTTGGCACTGTGAGCAGGTGCCGGGTCGTGCTGAAAAATGAAAATCTTCATCTCCATAAAGCTTTTCAGCAGATGGAAGCATGAAGTGCTCCAAAATCTCCTGATAGCGAGCTGCATTGACCCCGCCCTTGATAAAACACAGTGGACCAACACCAGCAGCTGACATGGCACCCCAGACCATCACTGACTGTGGGTACTTGACACTGGACTTCAGGCATTTTGGCATTTCCTTCTCCCCAGTCTTCCTCCAGACTCTGGCACCTTGATTTCCGAATGACATGCAAAATTTGCTTTCATCCGAAAAAAGTACTTTGGACCACTGAGCAACAGTCCAGTGCTGCTTCTCTGTAGCCCAGGTCAGCCACTTCTGCCGCTGTTTCTGGTTCAAAAGTGGCTTGACCTGGGGAATGCGGCACCTGTAGCCCATTTCCAGCACTCTGGGAACAGCCTATTCGCGCAGAGACTTCTTTGGGGGAAAAGTTTAATTTTTATCAGTACATTACAGAAAATAATGAACTTTATCACAATATGCTAATTTTTTTAGAAGGACCTGTACATATACGTCGGGGGGGTGATCCTACTTCGCAGATTTCGATGGTCGCGTGGGGATCTCGGTCCCAGTTAACCGTGGAAAGTGAGAGACCCCTGTATTACTGTTCATTATGTGAAATAAACAAACAACTAACGATATGCTTGTGTTATTGGAATGCTCAATAAACTGGCAGTTTTTAAATGGTGTACTTTACATGTCGAGACTAAGACTGCGTGTTTGGTTCCCCCATTTTTATTCCCTTTTCTAAACAAGTTACTAAAACGAATTAATCTTTATATACTTGGGGTAAATGTATGGATTTGAGCGTTCTCAGCAGAAACCTGTCAAGTAAGGGAAATCAGATAAGCTCGGCTTTTAGGCACTGGCGAACTCTCTATATTAGCGAATGCTAACTGTATAGCGTTACCTGCACTTATTTTCCTTCATGGGAAGTTTGTTGTTGTTGTCTATTTTTATTTCATATTAAATCAAAACAAAATTACCCTAAGTAGGTGTTTTATTGATTCTTGATAAAATCCCAATTGATTCCGGTGTTCAATACATCTTAAAATGTGTAGAGTTCACAGCTGCCCTTCTTGAATAAATGTTCAGCAATTATTTGTCTCTCAACAACCTAGAAATATATTGATGTGACCCTCTGTGCAACCGAGTTTGGCATCCCTGATATATAATGAATACACTAAACAAATTTTTAAACAAAAGACAGCATACAATAAAAACTTTAAAAATTACATCAGCCTAAAAGATGTGAAGGAGTATATAGAGCACAAACATTACTAGGTAATAATTGAGCTTTGAATCCAAACGTTTAATTACACGAAAATAAGTTACAGTTCCGAGTTGCATGTGTCGCTAAAAACTTTAACCACAGGAAGTATGGGCTGAGAGTCCATGCCACTTTTAGTTTGTCTCGAGTTTCATCTTGACTACGTATTTAAAAAAAGAGAGACAGACACATCAGAACTGTCATAGGAAACAGTGTCGTGATATACAATAGTTCATAATTATATTTTTCCTTTACATTGAATAGTACATAAATATTCACATCAAATTTAATTACATATTTAAAAAAGCATATGCACGCGGTCAAGTGTGACAAGCCTTCAGACCTTCCGAGGAGCCTGTTGGTAAACTTGTGATCATATCATGTTTGCTTGCTATAAACAAAGTTTTAAATACGACGTGCCAAGTTGTTGTTCTCAAACCAGTAATGCTACTTTGCTGTCTGGGGAATCTGGTGCATGTCTGCGTGTATACACAGTAATGTGGACAGTCAATTAAATCACAGCTTTGTAGGTTCTGATGATTTTGGCCAGAATAGAGTACAAAAGGAATCAGACACACTGTGTGCTATCAGAGTGCTCGTATTACTCAAATAAATTTCCCGAAAACAATTTCAAGGAAGGGCGGAATGGCAGAGTAGGGGTTAGTACATCCAGCACACAGCAAGGCCGCCGCACATCACTCACAGCCTTGCTAAAGGTGTTTCTGTGTGGAGTTTGCATGGTCTCCCTGTGCTTGTGTGGGTTTCTTCCTGGTACTCTGGTTTCCTCCGACAGTCCAAAGACATGGACATTCACCGAAATGGCTGTGACAAATTCTCACGAGGTGTGAGACTGAATTGTTTGGCTGTCTGCGGGAGTGTTTGTGTGTATGTGTGTGTATTGGCTCGGGCAGCGTACACCCTGGACAGCTCACCAGCCCATTGCAGGGCAGAAATATGCTGACGGCTATGCAGCTACTTTTGTCCAAAGTAAGCAATGGTTCTTTTACATCAACCTCACACCATAGACAGTGAGAGATATGGCCGGCCTTTGATAACCCAGTTAGCTGTAAACCCAGTTAGCTGCACTGGGGAGGACAGTGACGACCCGTGGAGAGTGGGGCTTGAACCCCCAGCCTTAGGATCAGTGATCCAGCAGCTTTACAACCCGAGGTGTCCTTTTTATTCAATACATCAACTGAACTGAAAGATATTTTTTGGAATTTCCTGACCAGTTGCCTTTAAATATGCAATATTTAAATATAAATGGTCATGGAAGAATCACGTCCGATAGAATTAACGTTACTAATTCATGTATTTTTACCGTGAACAGTTAAAACATATTTTTGATGGTAATACTGTATCTTACTGCTGATATTATGCTCGATTATACATTTCTTCAAAATATCAGTTCTCGTGAACTTATTTTCACAAAGTAAACACTTCACAGAGTTGGGCTGAATCCTGAAAGGTTCAAAGTTGTGCTCTTTATATGCTTACGTCCTAAGACCGAGCAATATTATAAGCGCTTCTGCCTGCGAGATAACATGGCGTGCTTACGTGCATTACAAATTAATGAATTACACGAAGTCCAATATCTTTCAGGACATGTTTTGAGTCGATGCTTTTTAACCCTGATTCTGCATTAACACACAATAAGTAAAACCACAGCTTTCGGCAATAAACGAAAAATCACCTCATGCTACCGGGGGAACATGTATAATTTATCATATGTGATTGACACCGGTGTCACAGAAAAGGTACATTTATTGCTACCTTTATTTGGTGCCTTTTCTCTCATAGTAAGGAAAGAATTAAGAGCAGCATCAGTCATGAGCACGTGTTTATCATCGAGTTGATCATATCTGCACTTCTGCAGGGAATAGAAGCCTGAGGGAAATGCCACAGTCGGCTGTGAATGTTTATCCAATTTTATTGCCTTTAAAAGTTGGAAACAACCTGCCAATATCAAATGCTTAGGTTGCACGTAATGCGTTCTGCCTGCCTTGTGCATCAGGCCAATCATGGAATCTGGCACCCTTCAGTGCCAAGTCTAGCAGTCAATCAAAATAGCTTGGTGCTGATCTAACCCTACTAGATAAATAAATAAGGAGCTCTGCAGGAAAGGAGTGGAACAGCCAGTGAGAGAACAGTGAGTTCTAGTGTTCAGTGAGGCATGTGAGTGAATGTGTGTGTGTGTGTGTGTGTGTGTGTGAGTACATGAGTGTGTGTTATCCTGAGGAAGCGATAAAGGCTTTCTCCTGAGGAAAGGAGGTTACTGACCTGTTGTCTCCAGTGATACAGGCGGCGCAGGTCCCTGTCGGTTCCTCGTCCTGCTCGTAGTAATGGGCGTCCACGTGGCACTCTTCTGCCTTCTGCTTCAGAATCTTTCCAAACTCGTCCTTGCCGATACAGCCAAAGAAGGTGGCCACTCTCTGGGGTTCCTGGATCATCCACTACAGCAAACAAACAGATAAAAACAAGCATACAATGAAAGAACAAAGCTAGACAGCATTTTGAATATCGAGCAATGGAAAAGCAGCTGTCTGAATTCTGAATATTCAAAGATTTTGATGAGGCAGGGGCTGGAATGATGCTTTGGGCTAGAAATAGCACTTCACTCATCCAAGTTTTCCAAGCCGAAAGGAACAATTTTTTGGGAAGAATCAATGGCACTGCACTAAAGATATTAGTAGTAAAAGACTGCATGAACAAGAGGGAGAATAGGCAACACAAACAGGAAATAATAGTAACCTGAGAAGGAGGAAAGACTGCAGGAGACCTTAAAAAGCTCCTTAGGACAGAACGTGCCTGAATGAGTCATTGCTATCTTAGTCGTTTTGATTTTATCCTAAGAGACCTGGTGTATTTAAGGCTCATGCCATCTTTGGGAAACAAGCTTGTTTATTGAAATGACAGGTGTTCTTCGAGGACAGGCTGTGTAAGTGGGCATGCGCTTAAAAAAAAAAAAAAAGAAAGAGAGAAAGAAAGAAAGAAAGAAAGAAAGAAAGAAAGAAAGAAAGAAAAAGAACAGAAAAAAAGACAGCTTTGACTAAGATATTTTGACTGGCAGAGAGCAGGTAGACAAAGGAAAATGAAGGAGTTGACAGCTCTGTAGGAGCCAGAAGCACATGCCTGTGCAAAACTATGTTAATGTAGAACTGCCTAAACAGACGTGAACAGCGACTGCCATCTTTATAGAGATAGTACACCCGAATTCTACGCTCTCAGTGCTCTGAGCATAATGTGCAGATGATTTATTGCCGTACACAATGCTACGCTTGCTTGTTTAACTGCAACCTTGCGATGGTTGTTGATGGGGCTCCTTGTGAATGAGACACTCCCGCTGGCACGATGACCTGCATAGACGAAAAATCCATCATTCACACCAGATAACCGTAGTCGGCGCGAGAAACCTACACCTCTAATCACCATGACAGTGTTCAGTCACGCCACAAATAAATATTGCAAACCAAAAATTAGAAGCCGTGTCAGGTATGCAGGTTATAAAACATGACGAATCGTGTAACAAAGCAGAGGGTCAAAGCCTTTTGCCTCATTGTTTTATTTTCTGCTTTCATAACACTAAAGATGGAACATGCACAAGAGCGCAATCCAGCATATGTGCGACTGCCTGCAGTCAATTTTTTAATTTCTAAACCAAACGCACAGCTGAATGTGAAGCATAATGATCATCATCCCTGCAGTCGTTGCCGTGCCTCAAGGTCACCTCAGCTGTTCAGTGCAATCACTGAAACTACAAACACTTCAAGACCACAAGACTTGTTTCCCAACAAGGTGGAGAATTTGCCTGGAAGAGAACACAGAAGAAACGGCGTCACCGTTGTTATCTCCGAACGACACCTAAGGAGAGTCTTAAAGTCTCACAGTCTATTTCAGCACAATTGATCAAATTTGAAAAAAAAGTCCGAGCGATATTAATTGCATATCCACTCCAAAATAAAAGTCACTTCAATTTTTTGCCATGCCTTAAAGCAGGGGGATGCAGAAGAGATCTGTGAAGGCTCCGCTGCATCAAATTCCACACCTAGCCTGGATAAGCAATTAAAATGACTACATGGGGACAACATCTACCTTTTAATATCTAACTATTAATGTTTAGTTCATGTCTACAAATAAAATAAAGCATATCATGGGAATGTTTCATCATGTGGCCACTTTGGAGTAGAACAGTGCTTGGATGAGAAGTGTTCTGGACTTGAAATGAGGGGAAAAAACACACACTGCCTCATCCATATCAAATTTGTTTCAACAAGCTGCAGTGATACTTTTCGGGGCGCATGAACATTACTGACCTCGGGATTTGCATGTTAGCAATTCTTAAGAACGGCTTCCTGGATGCTACATTTCCATGCTTACCTGAATGAAAAGTCTTATGTTCCCAATTAAAGAACAGAAAATATTGATCAGTCATCAATAAATAACCCTGATGTACAGTTACAGTCAATCAAATGAGGTCATCTACAGCATTGTCACCAGTCTATTAATCTCAATCTCCTTTAATAAAGCGCCGCCTGCTTTAAATTACTTTCATATGGACATCTAAATAAAATGTTACTTTCATTAAGCCCAAAAAAATAAATAAATAAATAAAATAAAATAAATCCAAAAGGGTCATCGGGAGGTCGAGCCACACACTGGGTGAGGTTGCGCATGCACTCTGTCTCATCCCAATTACCCAGCAGCAGCAGCAGCAAACAAACGGGTGTGAGGGGTGTTTCATTACGCAGGGGCATGAAGAGTGGAAATTAGGCAGAGGGCAGCTCCTGCTGTGCTGCTCGCCCTAGCCATGAGCACTGAGCAGCGGGCAATCCAAATGTGGCCGCACGCAGAGAGATGGAGAGAACATACACTCTTGCACGGTTTGCTTGCGAGGTGAGAAACCACTGGAGTGCGCTCCTTTCAGACTGGGAGGGAGGGGGGTAGGGGTGTAAAAATACGTTTCTTGAAATGTCGACACACTAAAGTTCTGTGGGTGGCATCTTGTTAAGCAGTTTTTGGCAGTACATAACTTGAGTAATGAGATACTGCTTACTTTTAATTAAATTACTTGAATACTCATACATGCCCAATTATGCCATGTTGGCACGAGTCGACAGAAAGCATCAAGCAGTTTGTTTGAGAAAAGAAAAATGGAGGGATAATTGGGCCATAGTAAAGCAGTCAATAGTTTAATTTATTCCTGCTTTTTTTTTTTTTCAGTGACTGCTTTATCCTGGTCAGGATTGCAGTCGATCCAGAGCCTATAACAGGAACAAGGACGAGAGGCACAAATACACCCTGTCACAGAGTCTTACAACATTTTAACACTTAATCCATCTACTGACATGGATTTCAGAGGTGTGCTGACATTTTTAAATGTGCATTCAGTAATGAACTGCGTAGTGTGAAACCCACTGTGACTAGTAGCAAGAACAGAGAGTACGCCTCTCAGACAAAATCAACTATGTCTGGTGTCACACACAGCAGATCTCGGAATACAGTTTACACGACCTATTTTAGTGGAGGGGAAGACGGGCTAAAACACAAGTTGCTTCATTTATATGCAAAAAAAATAAATAAAAAAATTTTAAACTCCACAACAACCACCATAATGGAAATGCAACGGTATAAAATGGCTGTTTATCACATTTATTCAAGTCTCTTTGCTGCCTGTGTCTCAGTCCACCACACGCGGTTATAAAGTCATAAGAGGGACGGTTTCCGTTTTCATTTATTTCTGTGTGAAGGAAGACACAGCAAATACGGACAACATGAATCTGCAAATTTCTCTCTCTCTCTCACACACACACACACACACACACACACATACACACACCTTCTGTCTGTCTTCCTTTCGGCTTTTTCCCTTTTCCTTGGGAGTCGCCACAGCGAATCATCTTGATTCGCACGTTTGATTTGGCAGAGGTTTTTCCGTCAGATGCCCTTCCTGTCACAACCCTTTTAGCAAGGGATAGAAACACGCTGATGACTTTGCAGCCTACTCTTTACGAAAGTCAGCAATGGTTCTTTTACATGCCTCTCACCATCGACAGTGACAGACATGGCCTGCCTTTGATAACCCAGTTAGCTGCACTGGGGGGGATCAGTGACAACCTTGTGGAGAGTGGGACTCAAACCCCCAACCTCTGGATCAGCGAGCCAGCGCCCTATACCACTAGACCACCACTGCCCCCCCCCCTCTCTATTATATATATATATATATATATATATATATATATATATATATATATATATATATACACACACATATACAGTGATACCTCAGCTCACGAACATAATTGGTTCCCAGAAAGTGTGTGTAAGGCGAAAAGTTCGTCTTCCGAACATTTATTTCCCATAAGAAACCATTAAAATGAGAATAATCCGTTCCCAGGTCCCCATAAAACATAATTTTCTACTAAATAAGCCTTAAAACTACACAAAAATATACCTTATTTTATGTATAATAAATGTGCTATTGTATTGTAATTAAAGAAATAAACTGTGCTGTATAATAAAGTGGTTTTATTTACCTTTGTGATGGTAGTTGATGGCTTGATGGAATGGAGTGGGAGGAGGAGGGAGGGAGGGACTTACTGTTTGGAAGGAGAGTTTGGAAACGCCTACTGTTTGGAAACACCCTTAGCCACACATGCACCCTTAATAGCTTCCTTGTTCTTAAGGATGGGAGCAATGGTAGACTTGGCGTACTGGTACTGGGACGCTAAGTCACACAAACGCACACCTCGTTCGTGTTTTTCAATGATCTCCGCCTGTGGTGGGGTCTTTTTCGGTCCCATAATAGCAAAAGTACACTCAATATGGTCCAAAATGTCTATCAAACACAAACCACTTCCGCACTCAAAGAAAGGGGGTGACGAACCGTGACGCCGTGAGCGTGCGTCAGCTTCTCGTGGCCGCCACCGTGGCGCTGTTCGACCGCGTGGTTTGATTCGTCCGCCGAAAACTAGTTCGTCAGCAGAGACTATATGCTCGCAAATTTAATGTTCTTGAGGCGAAAAGTTCGTGAGCTTAAGCGTTCGTCAGCGGAGGTTTTACTGTATATACATATATATATATATATATATATATATATATATATATATATATATACATATATATACATATATACACGCACACTCACATATATATATATACACACACACACACATATATATACACACACACATATATATATATACACACACACACACACACATATATATATATATATATATATATATATATACATTCAGTCTCTTTTTCGGGGATTTATGTCAGTCAACTGTATCCAGGTCTTCTGATATAAAGCAAAATACCATCCCACAAACTGATTTATGGGAAATAAAGTGCACACATATCAGCATAGCAATAAATGTTTGAAATCGAAACCATAACTTGAAAAAGTTCAGACATAGAAAACAGGAGGTTTATTTCCCATTTAAATACACACTGCAACCCAGCCAGTAGGAACACCAGAGGTATGATGGTTTCACTAATGCAACGTCCATGGAAGATATACAGTCAATGGATTATGTACCTTTTAGGGCTGCCATCCAAACAATGCAGAACGCTCACTGTCTTTGGTGTGCCAATAATCCTCTTATCACTTTAACAACAGTGGTATAAAGGCCAGTGTTTCTGCTCAGGATACAACTCAGAATTATAATCCTATAATCAGAATCTCACCAACAAATATATCCCATTAAAACATGCTCCAAGTGCTATAGATAAGGTGGTCAGAACATAATGCATAATCAGAGTGCCTCGGTGGTCTGGTGAGCAATAGTGAGATTAGAGTAATTTGCGGTTCATATCATTATAATTTAACTCCACTTAGCTTTGCGAACAGCATCTTAAAAATTATTGTAAATGTTTTTGTACCTGAAAATCTCTTTGGGTCATGATTCGGTACAAAAAAAAAAAAAAAAAAAAAATCCTGATTGCAAAATCTCCAATTACAGGCTTATCAAGCTTGCAAAACTGCAGCCTGCTATTTATAGAGCAAAAGTAGCAGGCCAGTGGCTGCCGCATGAAAGTGGCCGTGAGCAATCTGGCACTCTTTCGTCTGTATGAGCAAAGCTGCCTATCAGCAGAATGAGCTGAACAATTTCGGTGCAGAAAACTGATGTTTTTCACTCTGTCCTCACAGTGCTGACACAAACCATCAGATTTGACTGATGAGTCTTCTGTATTTTTCAGAGCATTTTTGTTTTTTTTTTTGAAGCTAAGCAAAAGTAGCACTTGACTAGAGGACAATACAGACAGCGAGTGGGAGAAAGACAGAGAGAGTGGGTGATGAATGTGACTCATCTCTGAGGACGCAGGAGAAAGTACAGACTAGCGTAGACTCGGCTGTCACTGGCCACAGACACATGAATAAATAAAGGCATTATAATGAAGACAACTTGCCGTCTGCCCATCAAAAGCTGCCAGCCTGGCACCAAAGCTCAGGAAGGAGGGGGGGACATGGAGAGGAAAAGAGAGAACTGTCACTACTGGGGGGGAGGGGGGGGGGTTTGAACAATGACAAGAACTGTCTGATTGCATTAACTCACTCATCACTGTAGGGCTCAAGCCTCGGCTTCCCGACAAGATAGCACGCTTTGGACTACTTTCAGTTTTCAGCTCACCCTACAGAGTGAAACATCTGCTCGATTTCTCTTATCTGATATTTATATACACAGGTGCCATCTACACTGGGAGTCTATTGTCCACTCTGACCTCTTCAGTCCCCCCCCTGCCTGCTTCTGACCTTCTCCCTTCTTTTCCCTGAGAGCTTTCCAAACACGGCACTGCTCACTTGCTTCCCCTGGAGAAAGACAGCAAGGTATCTCGAGCGTCTTCATCACGCCGCCCCACCATGCACTCTTCTCGTCACACACCTTCCCATTTCATCTACGGTACAGGGACTAAATAACACACTGCTACGCTTCACAGTAATCCTATCCATTTCAGCACCATTTAATTTTCTCCGAGTGTAGGCAGCGAAGGGGAGAGGGACCAAGCAATTGAGAATGAGTTTCACCCCATAAGGCTCCTGTATGACACTAGGAGGTCAGGAGCAATCAAATCCTGCCAGGAGAGGACACACACAAACACGGGCGTGCTGAGAGACGAGACTGTGCAGACACTTTCCCATGTACAGGAAGTGCGAGGCCTTTAGCCGAGAATGCCTCTTCCCCCTCGCAGCCTCACGTGAGAACACAGTGTCACATTTCAAACTGAGAGGAGAGAAGGAGGGGATCAGGTCCAATTACAGCCACTCGTCTGTCCTGAACAGCAGTTCGATGGACTAAATGACACCATCCGCTGTCTCTGCTTCCTCCTTTCACACAGAGACAGAGCAAAGCGCCTGACGCTATCTGCCTTGACATCGGCTCAAATGCACCAAATTCTGGTAGACCCCCCCCCCCCCCTTCCCCCAGTGTAACCACTAAGATGAGGCCACATTACGGCCAGATAGCCTTTATCTGCCTTTCGACCTGCTTTTCTCACCAGTCCTCTCTTGTTAAACACACAGTACAGAGCCCTTTTGTTGAGCACTTGTGGAAGTCTGTTGGATGATGCACAAGATAAACAAGGCTGAAGTTGGGACACAATGCTGGTGCTCTCTTTCTGCCCATCAGCCGGTCATCCTACCCCATAAGCACGGACTGAATCAAACTGTCTAGACGGTCTCTCAATCTCTTGTTAATACGTGAGGCACTGACTGTGAAACCCGGCATCCAATTTATGGCCGGAGTTTATCAAGTTGTAAAAGGGTGCTTGGCACTCCCTGGGCCGGCACGGCCAAGCTAATCCTGTCTGAGGAGAGAATATGGGAGGGGTGGAATCACTGTTTGTGTGTGTGGTGTGGGGGAGAGTCGGGTTGTGTGACCCGGACTGAGAGGGAGCACAGCTGTGCCTCCCCTCGTCTTGGTAAAAGTCAGCAAGAGAGCAGGAGAAAGACAGACACTGGATTGGGGGATGAGACGAGGGGGGGACTTTTAGTCAAAGCAGAGTTGTAGGTGAACTGGTTTTGCCCTGGACCTGGGAATTGGTGTTCTGCTTTGATCTTCAGTACATGTCAAACACCCATAGGGAAAGGATGACTGGAAGCTTGAAACAGTATACGTGGTGGGAAAAAAAAAAGGAAAGAGCACACAGAATGAGACAGTACGTGTGAGAAAGAGGGGAGGAGAAAGTAAAGTGTGACAGAAGGTGAGAAATAAAAATAATGAAGCGAGGTGTGAATGCGAGTGACAGTGACAAAGTGACTAATCGGGAGACTTAAAAAAAAAAAAAAAAAAAAAAAAAAAACGAGGGTAGGTAGAACAGAGTTTGGGCAAACAGGTGTAAATCTATGCTCATCACTAAAACTACGAACAAACAAGTGTTTCACAGAGTGCTTTTGTACAGCTGGATCGACAGGATGAACACTACAGAGGACAACAGTGTTGGCGTTTGTCCTTCCCAAGCTACGGAGAAACAAAATATATTAATACACTTTGTCTGAAATGGCTCATTTCAACAGTTTCTGGTTCTTTACAGGGTTTTTAATAGACTTGCATTCCTCCCCATCCTCTTTGGTGAATGAAATTTTTTTTTTTTGTTTCGCCAGCAGGCAGAAATTGACCCCAACACTATTTCTACACTACAGCTGAGTGACCTCTGACCTCAGAGTGCTACCAGAGCAACTAAATCCTGTTTTACACCACTCACATTCTGACAGGAAAATGTATAACAGGGGCAGGAGAGGAGACAACATTTTTCCTTTAAAAAAAAAAAAAAAAAAAAAAAAAAAAAAAAATCCCACATAAATCTAAATACTGCATATATACCTTGCAAGATACATTAATGCGAACGCTACACTCGAGTTTCCGGCCCCACTAAGCCTGTTGTGTTTTTTCGGGACCCGAGGTCACTTGCCTTGAGAGTTTCGTACACCCCCCCGAAGTGTAAAGCAGGAGTCATTTAGATCAGCAAGCCTTTCAAGGTAAAACAATCAGTTTGAGTTTTGTGATCGTGATGGAAGCACTGTCATGGGTAGAGGAGAAGTTTCTTCAATGTGAAAACAACCTGTATTTTTTCGGTTGAACAACCTGCGATTACACCAAGATTAGGGCCTGAGTGCAGACTCAAGTATTCAGGAGAAGTGTGTAAATACCAATAGCAATAATGCTAGTGCATCCAGGATGCCAAACAGGAAGACAGAAAAATAGTAAAGCCCATACATTGGTCAAAAAAAATCTTCGGCCTCCAAACTACATTGCTCACCTTCCATTTTTAAAGACAGTTAAGGCTGTAATACAAACCACATATGGGTGTACTAAACAGTGCGTCAAATTTGAGTTATAGATAGTATTTTACTTCATGACTTCCATCAGACTGCACAACTACAATAATTTACGTAATGCCTCATCACACCATCAATGAATGTATTGTAAAAGTCAGCTAGTCACATGGTTAGCTCCATCCCCAACATCAAATGCCGTGTAAAAGGAAACGATGACCTTAGTACCCAATCGTCACATTACTGGAATGACTTCATGGGAGACCACGGGAAACATTTTGCAGCCTTCCACTGGTCAACCAATATATACATCAAGTGTACCAGGCATAGCCGTCGAAATATGTAACAGCAACCATGCTTACTACGATGGAGTGGCTTCATCAATCAATTCGCCCATTGAAACCATGAAAGCATACAGGGTAGTGGTGGCTCAGTGGTCCAGCCTCTGGATTTTTGATCTAAAGGTTGGTGGGTCAAGCCCCAGTACCACCGAGCAACCACTATTTGGTTTTTGAGCAAGGTCTTTTTAGACCCGAGCCCAGTGGCTCATCAGGCCGGTGCTTATCCCCGGTTTCCGTAGCGTGAAGCGACCAGGAGTTCAACTCCTCCTGGATGGGACGCGAGTCCATCGCAGGTTACCTTCCCAGTAAATTTTTACTGGTACCCATTTATACTGCTGGGTGGACAGAGGCACACTTGTTTTTAGGACCTTGCCCAGGGATCTTAGCACAGTGGAGGTCTAACTGGGATTTGAACACATAACCTCCTGGTCATGAGTGCAGCACCCTAACCACTATGCCACCAGCCCCCTTTGAGCAATGTCCTTAACCCTTAAATGCTCGGTTGTGTCAAAAAATGTCTGGTAAATGCTGTAAATAAAAAGCATCTGAGAGGTATATCATATACAGCTTACCAAAACACACCGCAGCTACCATCGCACATGAGAAACCGTCTCTAAAAAACCGGCTAAATGGTCACAAAATGGCCACTGTAATCCCAGCCACGGTGCTCACATATCAACCGGCTATGTGAGACGTAAGCTTAAAAGGCTCCGCTTTAGTTGCTACTTTAACACTGGTGTCATGTGAGGAATTAGATCGCCACCATTCACAGGTACAGCAATACAATGAGAGACTGACATGTACTTGAGCAGGGGCTGTGGATCTCGGATTAGCAAGTACACAGTGCTATATTGCAGTGTCCTATGGAAAACAGCTTAAAGTGCATGTGGGTGTAAAGTGTACACCCTGGAATCAGTGACAACAATAGATGACTGGCAGCTGTGTATATACGATTACAGGGTTCTCTTGTAAGGAACACACACCCTGTATATCTAACCCCCTCTGGCTCTGCAAACATCTGCAGGGGTTTCACAGAGTGCATTAAAGCTCTTATCTGAAGGCTGGGACGACTGTCTGAGACATGAGCTGGCCTGGCGAGTCCGATTTATGACGGAGGATTCCTTACGCCAAAGCACGAGAGCTTTCATTCATCTCCATACACACTGGGCTGATAGATACAGCTGTGCTGCACTATGAAAAATGCGGGTGCTATTACCAAACCATAAAGCACACTGTCTGAACTGGAGCTTTAAAGTATTTAAAGTACACACAGTGTGAGCAGTCAGTGTTTCTGTTCAGGAAAAGAGGCTTTTCACTTTCTGGCTGTTGTTAAGATGAAGAGAGAGAGAGAGAGAAATTTAAGCTCTGAGCACACCATTTTCAATGATGAATGGAGAACGCTCTGTGCACAGCAGAAAGAGGCCAACCATGTCAGTTACAGGTAATGGTGCCTTAACAAATTCAATTATTGAATACTTTACCCCAAATACACACCACAAAAACCAAACTTCTAGGTTGGTTTGATTACTATTATTATTATTATTATTATTATTATTATTGCTATTTGTATATAGCAGGTACTGAACATCTCTGCTTTATCACTTTGTGTCAAGAAAGTCTACACCGTCTGGTGGTGCCAATACTTATTTTTTCTCCTACATATTAGCAAGATGTTTACGAGAATATTGACTGAAGAAATTGTTTTCCACTTTCTGAGAATGTGCATTCAGACATAAGGCGGTATCAACACGTATTTCAGCCAAGAGTAATAATATTCATGCACACATTCCCACATACATAGTGCACATATACACATATGGAAATGCAAATCTGACACCAGTGACATCCTCTTGGCGGAAGCACCGGTGAAAGCCAATCGTACTGTAACTTTCAAACACTCACTGATGTTCATTAAAAGGGTTTCTCTACAACTAAGTACTGTAAGGGAATAGAGGGGTGACGGGATGTGTGGTGTGTGTGTGTGTGTGTGTGTGTGTGTGTGTGTGTGGGTGTGTGAGAGAGAGAGAGAGCGAGAGAGCGAGAATATATACAGCAATGCACACTGTTCAGACAACCTCGGCTTTGTCTCAAAAGAAATAATCACATCATGGTACAGTTGAAAGCTTCTGATCTATATTTACTGTTTGCCTTTTGCAATAATATGAAAGAAGAGACTTTTGATCGGAAACAGTAAAATGCAAATGGAGTCTAGAATTGAATTTTCAACCCACGCAATTGGTCTGGGGGGAAAAAAAAAAAAAAAAAAAAAGGAGGGGAGGGGGGCACACAACCCATCATCACATATATCTAAAGACACCATAAGGGAAGCTCCATTATAGCACACATTTGCTCATATGATAATTTCATTTAATTCTCAGAATAAAGACTTTTCTCTTCCTCTTTCACTGGCTTCTACTGGTGTCAATGAACATGACCTTCCATTAAAGGCTGATGCAGTCTTTCCAAAAGCAGACAATAAAAACCCAGTTATTACAGTCGAGATTTCAACAAGCTCTCATCTGATTTGAGTTTAATACTCAAAGTGCAAGTAAGATTTTTTTTATGGGCCATTGTGGCCCAGAAATTACCACTTTTATTTTACATTGAAAGTGCTTTGAGATGCTACATGCAACATCTCAGGTTCAGCGAGCTGCTTTTACAAAGAGAAAGAAATGATTTCGTGTATGAAGGAATGATGTTGGAAGAGGAGATGGTCAAGGCTGACTACACCTCTTTCAATACTCTGCTGCTCAAGGCAGCCTTGGGAGTTTTACATTTGCTCATGTTATTAGTTTTGCCCACTGATTCTTTTTCTTTTTCAATGGAAAGACTATACGCTTGTTTCATAATGTGTAACACCGTTTCTTTCGTTCATGTGGGAGGAAAGAGAAGTCGGAGATCGGATTTTTTTCCATCAAGCCACAGTTTCCTTATCGTTGAAGATGATCATCATCAAATTAGTGATGAAAAATAAATTTGTGATGTGCAGGTCAAGGGTTGTTGTTTTTTTTTTTGTTTTTTTTTTTTTGGTACATGCACCCATCTGATGTGTTATGAGAGCCAACTCACACTCCAAACGTACAGCTCAGGTTCATGTATTTATTAAATAATTAATCAGGGCTGCAAACCTTTACTTTAGCAACAATGGTATTCTTTTTATTCTTTCATTTTCTTAATAAGCACAATGTATGGACTGCAAAGCCTCTAGCATCATTCAGCCAATAACATCTGCACTACTAAATAAACAGTCGAGCTAATCTAAATAATTCTCTTTATTGTTGAATAGCAGCAAACCAAGTATGTAATCTTCATCACTATCACTTCATCTCTCTTCCTGTAATAGACAGTCCTTTTTTTGTATTGTATTTCAAACTGTAAAGTTTCATGTTTTTTTTTTTGTTTGTTTGTTTTTTTTGTTTTTTTACAGTCAAGTCGCTTCTCTCCACTTTCCACAGCATGAGGCATCTACGAAGTCACCTCTTCCTGGATTGGACACAAGTTACCGTTCAAGTATTTTTAACTCGTATCATTTAAACAGCAGGATGGACAGAGCCAGACTAGTGGTTAAGACCTTGCCAAGGGGTCTTAGCACAGTGTGGGTCTAACCGAGTTTTGAACCCACAACCTCTCAATCATGAGGCCAGCACCCTAATCGCTACACCAGCAGACCCCAGTGTCTATGCACATCACAATGGATTTGCAATGAACTCATCAAGATATGACTGAAGTGGAGACTTTCAGCTGTAATTCAAGTTGATCACAATTTTTTATATAGTAATGAAAAAAAATCCCATTTAGGAATTACAGTAAAAGTACCTCAAATGTAACTGCAGAAGTTTTCCAGCCTGCCCTGCCTGCACCCGCAATATTTTTCTAGTAAACTGACCTGAGCACACTCGTCAACCCGCGAGCACTGTAGGTTATGCTTTGACCCACACATCAGTAACTTATACAGAGCTGCGTAAACACTACTGGACTTGTGACCCAAAAAAAAAAAAAAAAAGTCTATTTTACACACACACACACACACACACACACACACACACACACTCTTCTTGGGGGGAATAAAAGTTTTTGTGAATCTGTAAATAGTAGTCACACTGAAATGCTTGAATCCAGGAACGCAACAAAGTGTTGAGTAAACAAATAAAAACTGATTCTTTATATTCCATGTAAGGGCAGTGGTGGCCTGGAAGTAAATGCGCTGAATCGCTGATCTCAAGATTGGGGGTTCAAGCCCCACTCTCAACGGGTGCTCATTGTATCCCCAGCGCAGCTAACTGGGTTATCAAAGGCCAGCCATGTCTCTCACTGTCTATGGTATTACCATGGAAAATAACTTTTGTCAAGAGTAGGCAGTATAGCCGTCAGCGTGTTAATGCCCTGCGATGGCTTGGCGAGCCATCCAGGGTGTACTCTGCCCTCACCCAGAGTCGGCCGAGATGGGCGCCAGCCTCCCCGTGACGTTAATTAATATTAAGCGGTTCAGAAAATGAATAAATGAATATCCCATGTAAAGTAATTTATTAACAATGACATAAGATACTCAACTAAAGAAAAACAATCTGTTTAAAGAACATTTTGAGCCGAAAGAATTTAACGACATCCTTAATAAATGTCATCACTACCATCCATCCATAAAATGGTGGTCTCTGATGGAAGATTAAAAAACTGCAGACAACCTGTACATAGACACATCATCATCTTTTCCTTTCGGCTTTTCCCTTTTCCAGGGGGTCGCCACAGTGAATCATCTGATTCGCATGTTTGATTTGGCACAGGTTTTTACGTCGGATGCACTTCCTGACACAACCCTTTAGCAAGGGACAGAAACACGCTGAAGGCTTTGCAGCTACTCTTTACAAAAGTCAGCAATGGTTCTTTTCACCATAGACAGTGAGACATCGTGGGCCTTTGATAACCGAGTTTGCTGTACTGAGGGGAACAGTAACAACCTTGTGAAGGGTGGGACCCGAACCCCCAACCCTAGGATCAGCAATCCAGCACCTTTTACCACCAGGCCACCACTGACCCGTCCGACACAATATGCTACAGCTTTTTTTTTTTTTTTTAACAGAACATTTAATTACATACTGTAGGCCTAAATATTTGGAACTCATAAGTAATTTTTTTTTTTTTTTTTTTTTTTTAACCGGAGTGACTCATGTACAAGTCACAAAACAAAAATGTATCGCAAAGATTCTCCCAAACAATAAAAATAAATAAATATCAATCATCATTGATGCTGCCTAAGACCTTCACACAGCACTGTAAAGGCGGTTTGGTCACCTCATTCCACCGCTCCCTCCCTTCCCAATGTGTGCGAACAAACTCAAGCATACGTTAAGAAATGCACGCACACAGAGTAACATGACCTCTGTATGACACTACTCGAACAACAGGCTAGTTCTGCAGAACTGAACACCCTCTTTTGGCTTCAACTCAGCTTGATGCTCAGTTTAGCTGGAACAACTTGCAGCATTTCAACTAATTACCTGCTTAAAAATGTTCCTGAACTCCAATAGTTTACACCCGAGTGGCGCATTATTTGTTTTTAAGTTGTTAAAGCAGTCATGCAATGTAACATGTCGGACGAGATCACTAGAAACAAGAGACCACAATAAAAGCATCTACTGCAAGACTATTACAAACAAAGCTTTGTATTGCTTGAATGACAAACAACTAGTTTTCCTCTCAGCTACCCGATACTTACATAATCCTTCTCTGACATCGAACAAACCTCTGAAAGTTTATCCAATCGGCGTGATATCACAAAGGCTGATTCTGACAAATTTAATGTCATGGTGAAAGAGCACCTGAGGCAGAAGATAAGACTGACATAAGGTGGTATTTTCACACTTTCATTGCCGGGGGTGAGAAAAACCTAGATTGAAGGCAGGAGTACTTATTCTATGTCGGTCATATAATGATGATGGGTTGATGAGTGACGTTAATTGGAAGAACGAAAAAAGCTAAGCGTTTACAAGACGCTTAAATTTCTGAACTGTGCGCATGGCAAATGCATTAATGGGGAAAGCAGCTATACATCACTGCACTTACCAGTTGAATGACATTGTTAAAGCCTTCAAGCTTTAATATACTTGTGTATTTTTTACAGACCACAATTAAAGCAAGGTTATTACTCCTTTATTATTACTCACCACAATGACATAACACAAACGACTGAGCTCTATGTACGGTTTATCTAATCTTCAAAAAGAGGGGGTTCTTTTGAGATGTTTTCCACGTGACATCAGCTTTAAGCCTGGATAATTTCAACGTTACTTTATTTCGGAGCAAAACTGATTCATCATTTGAGCCGCTTGCTTCATCCAGCCAAGTCTTTACAAAAACCGGTTTCAATCGGCCTCAGCTATCAAATATTATCAAATACAATAGCTCATACATGAACAGTGTTGTCTTGTGAGCACTATACTTATCTAAAGTATTACCAGACGGAGTAATCCGTCACCAGGAAGCAAGTCTAAACACTGCTGAGAAAATGTGTGTAGAATGTTGTCCACTTAAGGAGCCCCTAAATTAAAAAAAAAAAAAAAAATCCCAAGTATTTCAGATTTACATGTTTGCTGCAGTCTTATGGGTTTCAATACAACACCAAACCTCGAATTTTTTTTAAATGATCATTTTACAGCTCATCACTCCTCCAATCCGTCATTCATTCATTCATTCATTCATATCCTGAACCGCTTAATCCTGATTAGGGTCATGGAGAGGCTGGCACCCATCTCAGCTGATTCCTGGCGAGGGCAGTGTACATCCTGGACAGCTCGCCAGGCCATCGCAAGGCCTCCTGGGAAACCTGATAGTTATTTTAAAATTCATATTTGCGTCCCACTCTCCACAAAGCTGTCACTGTCGTCCCCCCCCCCCCAGTGCAGCTAACTGGGTTCTCAAAGGCCGGCCATGTCTCTCACTGTCTATGGTGTGAGGCATGTAAAAGAACCATTGCTGACTTTCGACAAGAGTAGGCTGCAAAGCCGTCAGCATGTTTCCGCCCTGCGATGGCCTGGCGAGCTGTCCAGGGTGTACTCTGCCCTCGCCCTGACTTGGCTGGGATGGGCACCAGCCTCCCCGTGACCCGAATTAGGATGAAGCGGTTACGGAAAATGAATGATTTGCGTTGTGTATAAAAACTAAAAATTAAATAAATAAAAATTGCTCAATTAAATGTTATAGAACCATACTGTACAAATTGAAGTCAAGTCATCCGCAGAAAATATCATATTTATGTGGTACATTTTCATGTTCTCTCTCTCTCGCGCTCTCTTTCTCTCTAGCTATCATTATCCCCTTTTTGCCCCTAATTCAGTTAGAAAATGGAATCTGTGCAAGGTCACAGTTATGTGATGGATTTAAGGATCCCCCTCCCCCCAAAATTGCTGCAATCAATACCTTCCTTAAATTGAGCAGGAACACGATAGTTCACAGAAGCGGCATCTCCAAAAGTAGGATTTTGTAAAAGAGTCTTGTTAATGTCTTCACTGTTGTTCATTGCTAGCCAAGCTACTGTCAGGTTTGTTCAGATTCAAACGTACTTTGGCATATCTCAGGCGCTGTTGGCTGCCGTGTAAGTCAATCAAGCACTTCAACAAGTTGTCGCTCTGCCTTCCAGATTCAGAAGGAAGAACGTACATTAAGTATTACAGAATCAAATTACAGCTCAAAAGCCATTTCAACAGGATATCCGATCAGAAACGTTTAATGAGACGACTCAAGACAAATTCATCTGAGAATGATTGTTCATTTGGCCTCACTGTGGCACACCTTACACCTGAAGGTAAATTAAGTTACATATTTCACCCCCTCCCTCCTCTCCATCGGCTTTAAATTTCCTCCAAGCCTGGGAACAGAGATATTTGGTCATAGTAGCATTCCGAGGTCAAAGTGATCTCACACAGCACACTCTGGATCAGAGGGTAGGTGTACTGCTCTGCACCCCGATGTACACTCAGCCATAAATCTAATCAATGTGATAAATCAAGGCCATTGTGAGTGGGCTAACTGTAAGTGTACTGTAACAGAGCTACGTGAAAGCTGCCAGAGAGCTGGGAACTAGGCCATCAGGTTTTCCCAATCCCCCCACTTTGGCTAGAGTTTCTTCAAGCATGTAGTTAACCGTGCTCAGGAAATGATTCCTCTGCAGACCATTAAGGCACTATAGAATAATAGACATATCGAGGGATGAGGCAGATGTATTTCAGCACCCATAAAAATGTCTCTCTAAAGCTCTTTTTAGTTGCCAAACGTAACACCTCGTGGTCCAGCACGGCGGCAGATTGTGCAAAGGCTGCGTCTTCCCAGACACAGGCACAATGTTACCGAGGTCAGAGCCGGGGACCTGGCTCTTCAGTTAAAGCCATATGAAAACGCAAAAATGTGAATTCTGCTCAGTTATAGCTCCCACAGGCCCCGGCGTTATGGGCCAAGAGAAGCTTCCCTTCAGCCAAACACTGGATCCGATTTCACCCCATTTACCGCACCCATTAAAAATGTGAACAAGCGAGAAAGGAGAGGAAGAGAGAGAGAGAGAGAGAGAGAGAGAGAGAGAGAGAGAGAGAGAGAGAGAGAGAGAGAGAGAGTTTGCATTTAACGCACATTTTACTTCAGGACAACCATACCAAAACAATTCAATTATCCCTCCGCCCTTGGAGCTTCAAATGATTTATCGAGCCGCAGCACCTGAGCTGCAGATCACACTTGCTTTCTCACCCTGCTTGCTCATTTTACTTACCGAAACCCTGCCCTCCAGCTCGCCCTCTTTCCTACTTCCCCTTTTCCCTAAATCCCTCCATCTCACTCTTAACTAAAGCCCCCCCCACCTCCTGAGTTTAGCCAAGAAGTTTTAGTGTCTATAAAAACCAGAGGGAGAGACGCAGGAGGGGAAGCCATGCACTGACAGCACTGCCCAAAAAAATACGTTGAGAAGGTCATCTGGGATAAATGAGCTTTTCATTCTAAGCTAATGCTGGCAAATTTGTCTCGCCACAACCAGACCCTGTTGACTTTGGCAGCTCGAGCACAGCTGAGTGGCAGCACTATGCAAACACTGAGAAGATTCCGCTCCTCCAAGCCTCTCGTCTCCTAATTTTCTTCTCCTCTTCAGCGTTTGAGCAAAGAAATTCTGTGAAACACCTGGGACTGCGAACCTGCGAGCCTCCCAACACTAATTGCTTTTACACACGGACCTGAAAGGGCAGGCCTGTATCACTGTAACTCTGCTTTAGCTTGGAGCTGTTTTAGTGAAATGAATACATGACTTTCTAAACCGCTCATTCCCCACAAATATCTTTATTCACTTTAACAGAGCTGTGGTCAAGCCGAGTGAAAGCTTATGCATAACTAACAACTGACATTTTTTTCCCCCATATTGCTGCTTCGGCAAAGTTCTTTCCAACATCATGAAAAACCCCAAACAAGCCCCTTCAACATAGCAATTCTACTCGGAAATTTAATGGTAATCAATCAGGCAAGGGTTAAGTATGAAGACAGCTTTCCAGAAATCCCAGAAAACTGAATGTAAAAATTGATTAAGACAAGACCGGGTACATTTACAGGAAATAGAATGAGGTCTTTCTGACTATTTATCCTCTGATGCACTGATAGCCATTCAAGTGAAAGATATACAACACCAGAGCAGTGAAACAGAGGCCTGTGCTGGGAATGGAATCATGCTAGACTCAACAAATAATGTGAATAGGTTTTCCCCTTTGAACACTCGCGTTGTTTGGAACACATGGTCTGACACGAAACTTACAAAGTGTCCATCAATCTGTGAGCGAATAGACTGCTTGTACGTGATTTAATGCCTTCAGCTTCAGTGAAAGTTTTGTTGTCATCATGGTGGTGTGGAAGTTTTAATGAATAACTTCTTTAAATGTTTCGGAAATAAGAGAGTACCAGGATTGGAAATCCTTACAGCTTAATTTGCAGATCCGTTTCCCCAGAAGTGTCAACACGTCGAGCATGGTTGAAGTCTCTTGTGCAGACAGTGAGACGTTACATTCTAGTGATTCTCAGGGTGAGCATGCTGCCAGAGACGTGCGTGTGACCTAAATCTAGCTGATGCAGTTAAGGTTTTGCCAACTTAGCTTTCCAGTCTCTGTGCTTGTTTGTGCAGCGCAGCACTGGCGTATAAGGTGTTCTGCTTCACAGGGAGAGTTAGGTAGTCCAGCCAAACCACCGAGTGCTTGTAACTACCAGATTGGAATAGCCAATCAGAAAAGCAACTCTGAGCATGCCTAGAGTCATAACATTTGTGCACACTTGAAAAGCAGGCAATGACTGATGTAGCTGATGTAGGTTCTTAAAGTTTGTGAACCCTTTAGAACAGGGGTGTTTTGAGTCTTCAGGCAGTTGATTGGTCAGTCTGTGTGCTCTGTACAGAGACTGACCAATCAGCTGCCTGGAGACTCTGATCAGTTGTTCAAATGAGCAAAGTCAGGTAGGTGTTGGTTGAAACAAAAACTTGCAGCCACTTATCCCTTTGTGGCATGAGTTTCACCACCTGTGCTTTCGAGCTTTCAATATTTCTGTATACATTTGATTTAAACCTTCATCAAATTTTCATACTAGTCGGAAGAGTAGATAAAGAGAAGCCAACTAAATATATGAAACAAAAATATTACACCTGATCATCTATGTATGGAGGAATATGATCCGATATTTCATATCTGAATGGCACCAGTATGTGCACTCTAGGATTAGCAGTTAATCAAAAGGTACAAATAGTGTCAAGTGCTTTCAATCATAATTATCCACTCTACAAAATGGGAATAATGATTAAATCAATTTTAAAAAATGTCAAAGTAAGTAGACCATTCAAAAATCTTTGTTGGACTTTATGTTCCTTTGGATTATACGAAATGAATTTGCAAATAGTTTCCTCGACATTCCCTCTCGGAATCTCGGAGACCTGTCCGCAATATCTACCTTTCATATGATGAATAGCTTATGCATTCATGTTTAAGATTTCATTTAAATGCATATACAAGTGACAACTAAAGGTATAAGCACCACTCGAACCATGAGAACTGTCACTGACTATTAAAAGCCATTTTTACAAAGGGATTTGGATATGCCAGCAGTAATTAGGGGGGGGAATGATGATAAAATATTTATTTAGGGGCCCCCTACAGCCAGGCAAACATGTGACCAATAATTAGCAATCAGACTGATTCAAGATTGAATTTCATTTCAAAAAACAAACAAAGAAAATTACCCACATGTTGAAACCCCTGTTGGGAGACCCGGCTTCCACAATTAAAATGATTTCGTGTAAAGGCCTCAGCTGCTGCCTGGAACAGCGTATGTGCACTGGCACCACAAATCAAAGCTGAGATTAATTACAGCTCTAAAACCCATCACTTTTCCTCTTTTAGTCAAAAGTGTGACATCGGGCTTTTACCGGCACACGTTTCTCTCCCTGTCACGCAGCCATCTCAGGGCAACGTTTGAATCGGCAAATTATAAAAATTCCCAGTACGCCCAGTGCGACTCTGTAGATCTGTGTACCGCAACACTAATTTTAAAATACCAACAGGGGATCCCAATTACAAATATTAATAATTGTCATCAATTCTCACCAGATTTAATCTCTTACTCATTGCACCACGACATCCCCCAGAGTATTTGTGTTACATTAACGTGTTAATGATTAGAAGGCCTCGTCTGTACCTCCTGTAGTCTTCCTTAAAGGGTGGTACAAAACAGCTGGTCACCGCAGGAATCCGAGCCTCCTGCAACCAGCGCCCATGAATGGCATTAGGAAGTTCCACCCACCTCGAAATAATACACACTGACTCTGCACTGGCAAAACTCCAGTACACTCCCAGACACTTCCAAAAGCCTACTTGACTGCTCTTTATGCAGTAAATACCCCAGAGTTCAGGGAGGATTTGTTACGATTGTAAAATAGACCACAAACAGGCACATTTTTTTTAATGTAAGATGTTGAACTCAGTAATCAGATCGAGTGATTAAATGAGTGTGTGTATTCGACCTCATAAATGTGTGTATTCAAGTACAATGTTTTTAGCCATGTGGCTGCTTTAGAATATCCCTGAAGTAGCCTGCTACTTAAATATTATGAGCTGAAGGAACTTGACAAGAAGAACTGACGTGTACAAATCATGGGCCATACAGGCCAGTGCAAATAATACATTTTGGGGCATCAGGCAAAAAAATCTTGCTTGTTTCGAGTAGGTCAGTGGAGTGAAAATCTGTCGCGCAGCTGTTCTTGATCTTTTTCATCACGCCCAACAGTGCTAAAAAGCTACACTTGCATATTATCAACATCCAACAAAACCACAGACTCGAGCAAGCAAAGAAATATGACTTCCAGTCGTGAGGCAGAATATGTAGCCAAGTTTCTCGATAAAGCACAAGCAATACATCACAACAAGGAGACAACATGGGAACACCTGTTCCTGGTTTGTGTCGCCAGTCTCTCCCTCTCTAGCGCAAGTTATCACAAGGTGACCTGCTTCTTCAGCACTGCTTCTTCAACCCCTGTGAGACAACCCTTTACTGATCTCAGAACAGCTGCTTCCCACCAAAAAACACACCGATCAAACCCAAGCCTTCACCATATCCACCCTCTCCGATCCTCTACCAACAGCATCATGGCAATGTGGGTCTAATTCCAAGCCCCCTCCTCCTGTCACTTAGACAAACACAGGTACTGAGGTGCGACAGGAGTCATGGCAGGCTTGCTGATTTTTCTTCTTTTTTTATAAATTATGGAGAATGCTGTAAGGCACACCGCTTTCTCCTTAATTAGGTTTGGAGTGTGCAGGCAGTCTCTATGGGAGGCCCAGAAGCAGCATGTAAGACAACTCCTCCTTTGCACACTGATACTCTTGGTATTGTGATCCATATTGGGGCTCCTGCTGTGATGTTACACAAGAATGCACAGTTGCATTAAGTGCATCAATTAGTTTCACAAAAGACCCCTAGAACGCTCATAAGAAAACCAGCACAACCAATCCAACGGCGAATTAATAAAACAATTCGCCACATACTATCGCGCCTTTCAGAGAAGTCGAGATGGCTGGGAAAACGAGAAGGAAACCTTGGACTGGTTACACTATGAGAGGGATTTTATTTCGATAATCAGGGTCCACTTCTCTGATAATAACACGAACAAGAGATCAAGTTTGTACACGCATTCTATGCATAATCAATAAGAGGGTTTCAAAGTTTCGTGCGATTCCGTTCAATAATAACAGATATAAGTCTAACTATTGTGAACTGTGACATCATAATTATATATCTGGGTCCAAGGTCAAATTTGGTCCTACTTATGCTTTGCTACTACAAATATAAGGTTACAATCACAAAAACGTCCTCTAAATCAACATCAAGCTATTAATCCCCATTCAGATAGACAGATACTTAATTATTCTGGAAATTTGCATTTTATAGCAGCATTACGGTAAAGCAATATAGGGATCCCTCACTTTCCACGGTTAATTGGAACCAAGATTCCCCCGCGACTGCCGAATTCCGCGAAGTAGGATAAACCACCGCTGACTGACGTTTATGTACATGTTTGTGTATATAATATCAATAAATACATATTCAACGCTATAAATGCTTATAATAACAATTAAACATTCAAAATTATGCATAAGGTAAATAAGTAAATAAAATATGAATACACACACATACAGATGTGCGTGCAAGCACTCAGATGAGTACCTCACATAAAAATGTAAGTACTGGGATCCCTCACTTTACGGGGTTAATTAGGACAGAGATCCCCACGCGACCATCGAAATCTGGTGAAGTAGGAACACCCCACCCCCGACTGACGTATACGTACATGGCCATGTGCATATATCATCGAGAAATATACATCCAATGCTATAAATGCTTATAACAACAATTAAACATTGAAAAAAAATAACAAAAGATGTCATAAAATACGCGCACAAACAGATGCAATGCTGTATCCCGTTTTGATGGGAGATTGTGTTGTTTTTGTTTTGTGTTGGGTTTTTTTTTGCATGATTGGCCTTGTTTTTGTGACATTTTCCTTAACTTTTCCACCCAATTCTTTCTTTATTTCCTTATTTTTTAATTCGATGAATATTTATTTATTATTTTTTTAAAAACCGCGATGCACTGAAGCTGGATTAATTGAAGCTTGTGTATATATATATATATATATATATATATATATATATATATATATATATATATATATATATATCTTCTTTTCCTTTCGGCTTTTCCCTTCAGGGGTTGCCACAGCGAATCATCTGCCTCCATCTCACCCTATCCTTTGCATCTTCTTCTCTTACACCAACGACCTTCATGTCCTCCTTCACCACATCCATGAATCGTCTCTTTGGTCTTCCTCTAGGCCTTCTGCCTGGTAGTTCCAGCCTCAGCATCCTATTACCAATATACTCACTATCCCTCCTCTATACATGTCCAAACCATCTCAATCTAGTCTCTCTGACTTTGTCTCCAAAACGTCTTACATGTGCTGCCCCTCTGATGTGCTCATTCCTAATCCTATCCATCCTCATTACTCCCAAAGAGAACCTCAACATTTTCATCTCTGCTACCTCCAGCTCTGCCTCCTGTCTTTTCCCCAGTGCCACTGTTTCTAAACCATACAACATCGTTGGCCTCAACACCGTCTTGTACACTTTTCCTTTCATTCTTACCGATACCCTCCTATCACACATCACACCGGACACTTTTCTCCAACCATTCCAACCTGCCTGCACACGCTTCTTGACCTCTTTTCCACACTCTCCATTGCTCTGGCTTGTTGAGCCTAAGTACTTAAAATCCTCCACCTTTCTTATCTCTGCTCCCTGTAATCTCACCGTTCCTCTTGAGTCCTTGTCATTCATGCACATGTATTCTGTCTTACTGAGGCTAATCTTCATGCCCCTCCTTTCCAGGGCATACCTCCACCTCTCTAGATTTTCCTGCACTTGTTCTCTGCTCTCACTACAGATCACGATGTCATCTGCAAACATCATAGTCCATGGGGAATCTTGTCTAACCTCGTCTGTCAGCCTGTCCATCACCATAGCAAACAAGAAGGGACTGAGAGCTGACCCTTGATGCAGTCCCAC
This sequence comes from Plotosus lineatus, assembly GCA_024760905.1. Classification (NCBI taxonomy): domain Eukaryota; kingdom Metazoa; phylum Chordata; class Actinopteri; order Siluriformes; family Plotosidae; genus Plotosus; species Plotosus lineatus. The sequence goes on along the minus strand of CM045736.1, from coordinate 44,033,649 downwards.
CTCCACCTTGAACTCTTCTGTCACACCGACAGCACACCTCACCACTGTCTTACATCTCTCATACATGTCCTGCACCACTCTAACATACTTCTCTGCCACTCCAGACGTCCTCATGCAATACCACAGTTCTTCTCTCGGCACCCTGTCATATGCTTTCTCTAGATCCACAAAGGCACAATGCAGCTCCCTCTGACCTTCTCTGTACTTCTCCATTAACATCCTCAAGGCAAACACTGCATCTGTGGTGCTCTTTCTTGCCATGAAACAAAACTGTTGTTCACAAATGCTGACCTCTGCCCTGAGTCTAGCTTCCACTATTCTTTCCCATAACTTCATCGTATGGCTCATCAACTTTATCCCTCTGTAGTTGCCACAACTCTGCACGTCTCCCTTGTTCTTAAAAATGGGCACCAGCACACTTCTCCTCCATTCCTCTGGCATCCCCTCACTCTCTAGGACCTTGTTAAATGTTCTTATCAGAAAATCTACTGCTACCTCTCCTAGACACTTCCATACCTCCACCGGTATGTCATCAGGACCAACTGCCTTTCCATTCTTCATCCTCTTCAATGCCCTCCTCACTTCACCCTTACTAATCTTTGCTACTTCCTGGTCCTCAACAGTCACCTCTTCTACTCTTTTTTCTCTCTCATTTTCCTCATTCATCAGCTCTTCAAAGTACTCTTTCCATCTTCCCAGCACACTTCTGTCTTCAGTCAATACATTTCCCTCTCTGTCATTTATCAATCTAACTTGCTGCACGTCCTTCCCATCTCTATTTCTCTGCTGTGCCAACCTGTATAAATCCTTTTCTCCCTCTTTACTTTCCAACCGAGCATACAAGTCATCAAACGCGCTCTGTTTGGCCTTTGACACCGCTATCTTCGCCTTACACTGTGTCTCCCTGTACTCCTGTTTACTCTCTTCAGTCCTCTCAATGTCGCACTTCTTCTTAGCTAACCTCTTCCTTTGTACACACTCCTGCACTTCCTCATTCCACCCCCAAGTCTCCTTATCTACTCTCCTTCCAGATGACACACCAAGTATTCTCCTACCTGTGTCCCTGATCACATTAGCTGTAGTTGTCCACTCATCTGGAAGCACTTCCTGACCACCCAAAGCCTGTTTCAACTTCCCAAAGCCTGTTTCAACTATATTATATATATATATATATATATATATATATATATATATATATATATATATACATATATATATATATATATATATATATATATATATATATATATATATATACACATACACACACACATATACACATGCACACATAACATATATACACACATACATATATACATATACAGTGATCCCTTTGCTACTTCGTGTGTCAGTTCCTGTGGCTTCAGTGCATTGCGGATTTTTAGAAATAGTTTTAGTAATTTAGAAATAGTCATCGACAAATAAAAAAATAAGGAAATTAAGAAAAAAAGGGGGAAAAGTTAAGGAAAATGCCACAAAACATGTCCAATTATGCAAAAAAAAAAACCCCAAAAAACAAAAACCCAATGAAACCAAAAAAGAAAAAATTTACCCCCAAAACCCAACAAAACTACTTACATTTTTATGTGACGTGCGCACCTGTGTGTATATAAATATATATATAGGCGGCATGGTGGCGTAGTGGTTAGCACGTCCGCCTCACAGCAAGAAGGCCCGGGTTCGATTCCCGGCCTGGGCGTTTCTGTGTGGAGTTTGCATGTTCTCCCCGTGCTTGTGCGGGTTTCCTCCGGGTGCTCCGGTTTCCCCCGCAATCCAAAGACGTGCACTGTAGGTTAATTGGCCGTTCTAAATTGACCGTAGTTTCTCTGCTGCAGCGGCACTGGAACCCAGTCGTATCGGCACTTGCCTTTCCATTGGATCCTTCCGGTGGCGCCGAGACAGGGGGGGGACTTGCTGCTTGGGTAACAGCCTGTCCCTCATTACTCCCTACCCAGGCTCTGCGCGCTGGGGAGTATCACCAGTCGGGATACTGGCCAGAGTGCAGCCATAGTCCTTCGGGACTGACGGAGGCCTACGCTATATATATATAGATAGATAGATAGATATAGAGATAGATATAGAGATAGATATAGAGATAGATATATATAGATACATATATAGATTTATAGTGTAACACATCTATGTTGAGGCATCTATAGTAAAACTTAAAAGTTTAAAGCATTTGAGACTGATTTCACAATGGTGCCACCCCATCCACAGGTAAGACGACTAGTTGAATTTTTAATGATATTTATGACATCATATGAAGGATGGAATGATATGCTATGACCTTTACAATCCCCAGATTTTAGTCCGAATAAACATTTCTGGTAGAAGTTGGGTGAACATGTCAAACCTCCGGCACCATCCTCAAACCACCAACGGAGAGAATATCTTTCGAAAGAACAGTGCTTCATCATGGCGTTATCGCAACAGAAACTTTGGTTCCTTTATAAACTGTCACTCAGCTGAACAATGTGAGAGTATCAAAATCTGTTTTTTTGTTGGCATCCACATGTAATTGTGCAGATCAGAGCAGGGAAAGGTCGACTGAAGCCTGAACTGGCTAATGAGTTAATTAATCACGCACATGCCAGCATTAATAATGCTGAGCATGGGGGGTGGGGGGTGTTAAAACATCTGTTCTCATTAAAAAATTCCAACAATCTCTTGTAAGACTTCAGAATTTCAATGTCTACTCAGATGTAAAATCAACAGCATGTAAACACATGTACAAATGAGACATGAACAGGTACGAATACAACTTCCTCTGAGTTTATTGGCACAAGCTAACCAGGCATAAATTTACCAGCAAGTCCAGACCATAAAGCAGGCTGGAGAGAAACGCAGTGTGATTATTAAAAGTTAACAGTCGGATATTAAATAATCTAATTGGCAAGGGGAATTTAGCCCTAATTGCCTGGGATGATACCAATCAAAACAATGGCACCACGGATCAGTTCACAAGTTAATGGCAGGCAGCAGCCACACTCCTGTAAAACTTGCAATTAACTTGACAGCTTATGCTCAGGAGGAGCACCCAGAGCCTGTCAGCACACTTGTTTACTGCTCCTGCATTCAAAAAGAAAAGGCAAAAAATAAATCAGATGGTAGAATGTTGTGTGTGGAAAATATAATAAGGTTTAAAACTTGACTGGGCTCAAAACACTCGGAATTCAGCATCTACAAGCCTTCAAACATAAAAATTTAATTGGACACTAACAGCAACAAAAGAAGAAAACGAGCATTGATGCTTCACTTTAAAGTGGAATTACAGCTGATTAAAAACTCCCACAAGAATCATATGTGAAAATATTGTCTGTACTGAGTAATTATCTATGCACAGAAACTACTGCTATTATCTGTGAAATCCCTTAAAAAATTGTAATTCATTTTAAAATCACTGAAATAGAAAAGTAAAATTATTTAAATTAAAATTTTCAATTCTGACACGTCTTTCTCTGCATTCACTTGAGACGCACAAGTACGGTCAGTTAGCATTAGTTGATTCCCTCCCATTTTCTCCCAAATTTAGTCGTATCCAATTCCAATCCATCAAGTATTAACTTCCCGATCACACGACCATCACTGACCAGGGTGGGGTGAGGGCATGAACCCCCCCCCCCCCCCCCCCCGACATGCAATGCTAGTCATCCGCCTCTTTTCGAAGTAAGGTGCATACGCATCTAACACACTCGAAATAAAAGTGCTTTCTGCCCCCTCGTACAAATAAGCTCACAAACGTTTATGATTGGCTGGCCATTGCTGTGAGTGACAGGGAAGTGAGCATATGCCATCACCTCACTCCTGTGACAGCTCGGCCAATTCGTTCCCATGGACTGTGGTATTAAACGTGATTCGAAATTGTGATTTCCGAGTTAATAGTCACGTTAAGAGGTTATTAGTCCTTGGCGATGCACCACATGGGGAGTCCAGCATCAGTTGATCCTTTGTTATTGTTTCCTTGAACACGACGTAACTCATTCATGTTCACACTAGAAGTGATATGTGATTTTTGTTGACATTGGTTTGTTTGTCTGGTATCACCTAAATTAGAAAATTACGAACTCTTTGATTATGATGATTATTTGGAGGGGTGGATTATGGCCCAGTTATCACTCCATTTAGTAGTGATCTCGATCAAATTTTAGATCCAGGAATAAAAAAAAAAAAAAAAAAAAAAAAGAACACCGAATATATGGAGTGTAGTATTACAGCAGGGCCAGCAGGAGGCTCTGTAGATTTTTTTCAGGTTTGGTTGAGGTTTGCACTTCTTCCTTTTAGTATTATTTAGCTTTGCGTTCCTTCTCAATAGTTTTGTAGTCCACAGCCCCAACCCTAACCCTAAATTCCCTCGTGAAGTATTTCTTCAAAGTGACCCCTTAGGGACCCTTTAACTTACTAAAAAGCAGCACCTCCATTTAAATTAAAGATATAAATGTAAGTGCTACCACAAGTAAATATACATGGATCCCTCGCTACTTCACGCTTCAATTCATGCGACTTCAGTGCATCGCGTTTTTTTTTGTTTTTTTTAAAATATTCATCGAATTAAAAAGTAAGGAAATTAAGGAAAAATAGGGGAAAAAGTGAAATGCCGCAAAAACAAGGCCAATTATGCAACAACAACAACAAAACCTAAACAAACACACACACACACACACACACACACAAAAAAAAAAAAAAAACCGAGCCAAAACCTTCAATCAAAACTAGTTACATTTTTGTGTGGTGCACATCTGAGTGCATGCGTGTGCACGTCTGTATGTGTGTGTATTTATATTTTATTTACGTCTTCAGCATTATTTTTAAATATTTAATTGTTATTATAAGCATTTATAGCATTGAATATGTATTTATTGACATTATATACACATGTACATGTACGTATACATCATGTGGGGGGGTGATCCTACTTCGCAGAATTCGGTGGTCGCGGGGGGGTATCTTGGTCCCAATTAACCGCGGAAGTACTGAGGTACGGAAAGTACTTTCTTTCAGTGAAGTGTCTTTTCAGCAAAACAGCAAGTATCCATTGATTGTTTTCACCTCTGCATTGATAAAACACTGTTGCTGTATCCACAGATTCATGTTGATAAGCTGAAATAATTGCGATTAGTGGTTATTTATTAATTGTGACAGACCAGTGCATGGTTTCGCAGATTAGATTTTCATGCTAGAAACCAAACCAACAGTTGGATCCAGGACTAAACGAAACATACTCTACGCTTGTTAATGTCAATGGTGTGTGGAATCCCAGACACTTGAGCTCGTAAAGTGCGCTGTGCAGGTGGATGCAGTAACTCTTGAATATGTGAGGCATGTGACAGTGGACAGAAGTACAGACAAACAGGGATGGGAAAACGGATACTGACTGCTCAGTTGAAAGAGTTACAACCCTCACTGAGGTCTAGCGGACACAGCAGCATGTAGTCAAAAGCACATTTCTCTTTCTATTCCTCCAAATGCTACCCCAACACAGTTCCCTCCAGAGATTTAAAAACAATATGGGACATCCCTAAAAGCACTTGGGTTTATTTTCACAACAAATGGTAGCCAGTACCATCCCCACTGTCCTTGTTGCCACCTCCAACACATGTGAGCGACAGAATTTGGACCCATGAAAAAATAAATGCTAAGTAGGCCAGTATTTATAGCTGCAGATGACACTAAACAACCCTGAACATGGCAGGTTCAAACCAGGTCACACCGAGTACACAAGTTACAAAATATCTTGAAGGGTAATAGAAATAAAGCTTCTCTTTAAAAGATGTCCAGAGATGAGATTTGTTTGCGTGCATTTAATGACAAGCAGAAAGTCACATGTAGCTACGCAGTTGTAAATTTCCCCCTGGAGCCAAACTCTTTTGCAGAGAATATCACAGCGATTAAAACCAGACCGAAAAAATTCATCTGTGGTGGCCCTTTCGGTAACTAGGAAAGAAAAAAAAAAAAAAAATAGGTCTTGTCATCTTTGATTTCTGCTCCTGCTTCTCCTGCCTGCTTCTCATTCAGCTGCAGGAACCAAACACTTGCAAATAAACAAAATTTATTTTGTGTCCTCAAACAGAGAAGTGCTCAATCCAGTCATCGACTGAAAACAGGAAGCGCTTTATTTGCCATTTAAAATGAAGTCACTCACACTTTCGCATTGAGGTTTACGAAACCAAGATTTAAAAAAAGAAAACTAAATATGACTTCGTAAATAATCACACCGGCATCAAATAATTAGGTTATGAATAAGACAAGTTAACAGCTCGTACATTTGACCCCAAACCGAGACAGCAACACAAATGACATCACACAGATATATAGCTGTGCAGCTTTTGTACTTTGGGAGACTTTAAAGCTGAAGGTAAATTTCGATGATGTGTCTGGGGGCAGTAGCGGCCCGGTGATAGGGTGCTGGATTACTGAACCCAAGGGCAGGGGTTCAAGGCCCACTATCACAGAGTTGTCATAGCTGTCCCCCTAGTACAGCTAAGTAAGTGGGTTATTGAAGGCGGGAAATGTGCGTCACTGCGAGGCATGGATAAGAACCATCGCTTTCGTTCAAAAAGAGTTGGTCCATTGGATTGCTATTAGCGTGTCTCTGCCCCGTGATGTCCAGGGTCGAGACTGCCCTCGCCCAGAGTCGGCTGACACATGCGTCAGCCTCCCTGCAACCAGAATTAGGATCAAACGGTTCAGAAAATAAATGCATGGATAATTTATACACCAATATGTCTCGAATATCTATATAAATTAAGAGGTGGGCTGTACTAGGAAATGAAACTTTGGTGAAAGTTTGCATAAGTATAGTTTAAAAGTATAACTATATATAAAATGTCTAACTACTGTACTTGTATAAACGATGAGGTGGACAGTTCTCGTATACAATGTTACTCGTGAAAGTTGAGATAAAATACTATAATTATTACTTGGGAAAAACCCTACTGACTTAAAAGTGCACGAATCATAAACTTCATGAAAATTATGACTTCGTCAACCGAGAATTAACACGGTGTACTTCAGTTTGACTGAAATGGCAGACAGACCTTTTTAATTCTCAGATGACGACTTGTAAGTATATTAAAGCTTTACGAGCCTAAAAAAAAAAAAACCCGGCAGGAGTTTAATATCTAATTAAAAGTAATTTTACATGACAAAAAAATAGAACAGTGGTTCTTGACCTGGGTTCGATCGAACCCGAGGGGTCTCAGGGGTTCGGCGGAGGTCAAGACACACACCCGACTCATGTTCATGACGACACGCCCCACTTGGCCATCATTGGCTGCAGATGATCGCACTACATTGCTTGGTGAATCTGTGCTGCAGGAAATTTGGTGGGCTCAGTAGTCGACTTGTGACTGTTGTGATAGCGCGTCATGTGATTTCTTTCTTAATGTTTTAATCCATACTATGTTGAGCAAAAAACGAAAGTATATATAACGGAACGTGATGCTAGTCAGCGTCCTATCTGCATGATTTGTGAAGTAGGATCAACCCCCGTTGACTGACGTATACATACATGTATATAATATCAATAAATACATATTCAATACTATAAATGCTTATAATAACGATTAAACATTCAAAAATAATGCATAAGATGTAAATAAAACAAATACACACACATACAGGATGCACGCCACAAGACACACACACACAGATGCGCGCACTTTACACACACACACACAGATGTGTGGCCTTTACACACACACACACACACACACACACAGATGCGCGTGCGCACACACACACACACAGATGCGCACCTCACATAAAAATGTAAGTAGATGTGATGGGGGAGTTCATGTATTGTATTGGTTTTGTTCAATTGGTTCATTTTGGTGCCCCAGTAAAACATATACCCATGTCTTGAATTTGATAAAAAAATCATATTTTATTTTTCAATAAAGGAGGGTTTGGTGGATAAGTATATGAAACTGGTGGGGTTCAGTACCGCCAACAAGGTTAAGAACCACCGCAATAGAACTTATCAAAAATTGTTCGATGGAATTGCAACCCATCATCATCATCATCTTGTTATGCTTAATCTGGAGTCGGGTCGCGCGAACCGCAGCCCAAGCAATGAGGTCCAGACGTCCCTCTCCCCAGCCACTTCCTCCAACTCTTCTGAGGGGACACCAAGGCGTTCCCACACCAGCCAAGAGACATAATCCCTCCAGGGTGTTCTAGGTCGACCCCGGGGTCTCTTCCTGGTTGGACATGCCCGAAACACCACACCAGGGAGGCGTCCAGGAGGCATTCTAACCAGATACCCTGAGCCACCTCAACTGGCTCCTTTCATTGCGGAGGAGCAGCAGTTCTACTCCAAGCCCTCTCCAGACGACTGAGCTTCTCACCTTATCTCTAAGGGAGAGCCCCGCCACCCGGCAAAGGACGCTCATTTCAGCCGCTTGTATCTGTGATCTTGTTCTTTCAGTCACTACCCAAAGCTCGTGACCATAGGTGAGGGGTGGAAAGTAGATCGACTGGTAAATTGAGAGCTTTCTTTCCCTTGTGGTTCAGCTCCCTCTTCACCATGACGGATCGGTACATGCTCCGCTTTACTGCAGAGGCTTCAGCGATCCGCCTGTCAATCCCCAGCTCCATTCTTCCCTCAGATACTTGAACTCCTCCACTTGGGGTAGGACCTCATTCCCGTCCCAGAGGGTGCATTCCATCCCTTTTCCAGCTGAGAACCAGGGTCTCAGATTTGGAGGTACTGATTCTCATTCTAGCCGCTTCGCACTCGACTGCGAATTGCTCCAATGAGATCTGGAGGTCCCGGATTGATGAAATCAAAAAAAGACCACATCATCCACAAAAAGCAGAGACGAGATCCTATGGCCACCAAACTAGAGGCCTAGAAATTCTGTCCATAAAAATTATGAACAGAATCAGTAACAAAGGACAGCCCTGGCAAACTCTAACCCTCACCGGAAACGAATTTGACCTGTTGTTCCCAATGCGGACCAAGCTCTGGCTCCGGTGATATAGTAACCAAATGGCCCAAAGCAACAGGTCCAGAACGCCATACTCCCAGAGCACGCCGCACAAGATGGCACATGATCCACAAAACACATGTGGACAAATTGGGCAATCCCCCCATGTCCCCTCCAGGATCCAGAAGAGTGTATAGAGTTGGTCGAGAGTGTCGTGGCCAGGACGAAAACCAGATTGTTCCTCCTGAATCCAAGACTTCCTCCTCTCCAGTACCCCTGCATAGGCTTTCCCAGGTAGGCTGAACAGTGTGACTCCATGATAACAAATAACATACTGTACTGATATATATTTGTTGAAGTATTTTTATATCAACTAATAAATGATCACAAATTAATGTCGCTGGGAATCACAGCACTAATTTTATTAACATATGATTAACACACACACACACACACACACACACACACACACACATTCCAACACTGCCACAAACTATCCACCTGGTCAGACAGTGTTACAGCCAACATCCTGTTTGTGAGCGATACGTGAGGTAATAAATAGCAGGTTCTCTCCAACATCCGAAGACCCCATGAGCTCAGGCAGGCTGCTGCACTGCAGGGAGTTGGTGCAGGCGTATGATGGGAAGGAGCTGACTGTTAGTATCTTGTCTATCACCTGCTGTGTGTCACCAGGATCCTGTCATTTCCTCCCATTCATTTTTCACAGACGTTCAACACTTAGATTCGCTCTTGCCTCCACATCCCCCCCATGCTGTCACTCTGGGAGATCAGGAGAAAGACTAAAAGACCAGTACTGGCACTACTAGATCCTGGGTCTGTTCATCATCCAAAATTTATACAGCCCATTTTTCCTACACCCTAGAATGAGCTGTCAATCGGTGCTGAAGTTTCTTGCGGTACATTTTTAAAACCTCTTGCTTTCGGATCGAATGGGGTCATGATGGATCCAAGTTCATCCTAGTCATCATGTGATGTAAAGGAATTGTATCCTTTTATTGGTAACAGCATTTAATATTCCTTATATTCTAAAAACTAATGTGCACGCAACTAATGGCCAATGCATTATTCTTATACAATCAATAAACTGAGAGGCAGTCATGTTATTTATCCAATTTTCATCCAAAACATTTAATTTCGTTCTTCATCTTCTCTCCCTCTGCATTGAGACAACTCAAAAGTGCCAGATTCCCTGAATTCAAAGCACTTCCACCTTTAAGTGAGCAGATTTTAAAGGGACAATGAGTCCCCTAAAAGCTGAGTCCTTTGTAATTGGAGCGCTGACTGTGTTGACATCCATCCTCAATTAGTTAAGGGTTCCTTTTCGAGAGCGGCTAAAGAACCACCCAGAGACATGTAAACATGATAACAGAGGTTGAGTGTGTACTAAAGCTAAAGGAGACCGCATAGTCCTTCATGGTTGTCAAGCAAATGTGGCCCAGCTCCAGGAACTCTTTCCCTGCAACAAAATGCAGTCTAGGATTTCTATTAAGTTCCATGATAGAAGTGCATTCTTCCACCAACATAATGACATTAATAGAGGGAAAAGTTCCGTCATTATGAAGGATGACATTCCAAAATGATCCAAGACGCTTTGCAGCGTTGTGGATAACCAAACAGAAGGGAAATGACTCATTTCCTGGACTATGTCCTGAGCATAGAAAGAGGAAAAATCCAGCACTGATAATAGGATTTCGAAAGAACGCTGTGTACTATATCAGGAGGCCATCCCGAGACCAAATCGACAGTTTTATTAGTGCTTCAGTTTATAAGTGCCGCTGGGGACGTGGGTGCTTAGCGAGGTGGCATATGATGAATACTGAAAGAAAGACCACAAAGCTTGTCATCCTTTACAACCAAGCATTCTAGTGCCATAGACAGGCTTGAGCAGTTCAGAAACCTTAGAACATTAAGGCTATAGCCGGTGCAAGCACATGACAGATTCTGTCAAAAAAAGTATTTTTTCTTTTTTTACACACACACACACACACACACACACACACACACACACACACACACAACACAGTCAGCCCTCTACTTACGAAAACCCCTGAATATGAAATATCCAGGTTACGAAAAACATTTTCCTAAATTTTCATCCTCTTTTTACAAAAACAACCTCTTGATATGAAAAGCGCCTAACACGCCATTCAAAAATTCAAACGAGCCATTCAAACGTTCAAACAATGCGCGAGTTGCTCTCTCATTGGCTGTCTCCCAACATCCTGCCTCGCTGGCCTCCCGTTGGCCAGGAGGGAGCTGAACTGTACCCATACTTCCTGTTTTCCTGTTTGTTCATGAAGGAGAATTCAACAGGACTGTTGGCTCGTGAGTTTTTTAAGAGTGATCATTGCAGCGTTATATTTCGTTATCCATCATGGACCCCAAGAAAATTATTCCCGGTGACACCGAAAAGAAGAAGCGGGCTCTGTTATTAATCGAAGTGAAGCAGGAGATAATAAGAAAATACGAAAGTGAGATGTGGTTGAGCGAAATCACAAAGGAGTATGGCCGGAACCCCTCTACAATCGGGACAATATTGAAGCGGAAGGAGACCTTAAAAGTGGAGATACAGTAATGGAGGTAATTATTTCAGAACAATGTTGAAGCAGAAAAAGGCATTAAAGAGTACCTGTAGTGAAAGCGCTCATATACCTAATTTGATGTATTGTGTATAGCTAGTGACAATACACCTACAAAGGTGTTTATTATATTCTCTAACAAACCAGCTTTAAGCAATTTAAGGGCTTCACTAACGTCAAGCTTCAGAGCACAGGAGTTTTAAAACAGCGCATTTGAAGTGACATCATGACATCATATCGTTGACAAAGCCTCCCCAGCTTACGAACGAGTTAGATTCCAGACAGCCGTTCGTTAGATGAATTTGTTTGTAAGTTGTTACAGGGCATTCTTTAGAGGGGAACGTATGTTTTAAGCTTGTACAAGTAACCTATACACGTTTGTACTATATACAATCCCTCTCTCTGAGTTATTATATAACTGACCGCACAGTGTAATAATGCTCTTGAGCTCAGTCTAATTGAAACCACGGCCCCCTCGGCCAGAGCCTAGTATTAAGTGTACCTCAGGATAATGTTTAATCATATTTCATACTTTGATTTATGATATATATTTCTATAGATTTTATTCCAATTCTATTACTACTTGTTCTTAAATTTCATTTCACTTTCACTCTCAACCTCGGACCAGATGTTCGTAAAACGAATGTTCGTAAGTGGGGGAGCGTCTGGACTTACATTTTTATTTGAGGTGCGCAGCTGTGTGTGTCTGTGTGTGTGTCTGTGCGCGCGCGAGTCTATATGTGTGTGTGTATTTATATTTTACCTACATCTTATGCAATATTTTTCAATGTTTAATTGTTATTATAAGCATTTATAGCATTGAATATGTATTTATTGATATTACATACACATATACATGTACGTATACGTCAGACAGGAGGGGTTGATCCTATTTCGCAAAATTTGGCAGTCGAGGGGGATCTTGGTCCCAATTAACCACGGAAAGTGAGGAATCACTGTGTGTGTGTGTGTGTGTATGTGTGTGTGTGTATCAATATATACTAGTCCTTCTCAAAAAATTAGCATATTGTGATAAAGTTCATTATTTTCTGTAATGTACTGATAAACATTAGACTTTCATATATTTTAGATTCATTGCACACCAACTGAAATATTTCAGGTCTTTTATTGTTTTAATACTGATGATTTTGGCATACAGCTCATGAAAACCCAAAATTCCTATCTAAAAAAATTAGCATATGTCATCCGACCAATAAAAAAAGTGCTTTTAATACAAAAAAAAGTCAACCTTCAAATAATTATGTTCAGTTATGCACTCAATACTCGGTCAGGAATCATTTTGCATAAATGACTGCTTCAATGCGGCGTGGCATGGAGGCAATCAGCCTGTGGCACTGCTGAGGTGTTAGGGAGGCCCAGGACGCTTCGATAGCGGCCTTAAGCTCATCCACAGTGTTGGGTCTGGTGTCTCTCAACTTTCTCATCACAATATCCCACAGATTCTCTATGGGGTTCAGGTCAGCAGAGTTGGCAGGCCAATTGAGCACAGTAATACCATGGTCAGTAAACCATTGGCATTTGGCACTGTGAGCAGGTGCCAGGTCGTGCTGAAAAATGAAATCTTCATTTCCATAAAGCTTTTCAGCAGATGGAAGCATGAAGTGCTCCAAAATCTCCCGATAGCTAGCTGTATTGACCCTGCCCTTGATAAAACACAGTGGACCAACCAACACCAGCAGCTGACATGGCACCCCAGACCATCACTGACTGTGGGTACTTGACACTGGACTTCAGGCATTTTTGGCATTTCCTTCTCCCCAGTATTCCTCCAGACTCTGGCACCTTGGTTTCCGAATGACATGCAAAATTTGCTTTCATCCGAAAAAAGTACTTTGGACCACTGAGCAACAGTCTAGTGCTGCTTCTCTGTAGCCCAGGTCAGGCGCTTCTGTCGCTGTTTCTGGTTCAAAAGTGGCTTGACCTGGGGAATGCGGCACCTGTAGCCCAGTCCACTGCTTCCACAGGTCCCCCAAGGTCTGGAATCGGCCCTTCTCCACAATCTTCCTCAGGGTCTGGTCACCTCTTCTGGTTGTGCAGCGTTTTCTGCCACACTTTTGCCTTCCCATACACGTCCTACTGAGATGCCTTGACACAGCACTCTGGGAACAGCCGATTCGCTCAGAGATTTCTTTCTGTGTCTTACCCTCTTGCTTGAGGGTGTCAATGATGGCCTTCTGGACAGCAGTCAGGTCGGCAGTCTTACCCATGATTGCGGTTTTGAGTAATGAACCAGGCTGGGAGTTTTTAAAAGCCTCAGGAATCTTTTGCAGGTGTTTAGAGTGAATTCGTTGATTCAGATGATTAGGTTAATGGCTCGTTTAGAGTACCTTTTCATGATATGCTAATTTTTTGAGATAGGAATTTTGTGTTTTCATGAGCTGTATGCCAAAATCATCAGTATTAAAACAATAAAAGACCTGAAATATTTCAGTTGGTGTGCAATGAATCTAAAGTATATGAAAGTTTAATTTTTATCAGTACATTACAGAAAATAATGAACTTTATCACAATGTTAATTTTTTGAGAAGGACTAGTGTATATATATATACACACACACACACACACACACACACACACACACACACACACACACACACACACACACACACACACACACACACAGTAGACCCTCGTTTTTCGCGAGGGTTCGGTTCTGGTCCCTCCTGCGAATGAAGATAATCCGTGAGTTCTGTACCCGGAAGTAAAACCTCATGTATCATATTACATGCGTGAATGATCAACTGGAAGTAAAATAATATGTATCTATTACATGCGCTAAAATATGCTTCTTAAACACATTCTATAAACAGTCTTACTCATTAATCCAGTATTAATATAGTAAAATGTAGCAATGATTAAGAAAAACTTAATTTTTACTGTGATCTTTATTGATAATAAAATATAAATATTATTCAGCATTTCCATATATATATATATATATATATATATATATATATATATATATATATATATATATATACACATATATGTGTGTGTATATTTAAAGAACACCTTTAAATGCATTTTCCATGAAACATACAGCACTGTAATTTTCAAAAATGTCCACTAGAGGAAGGCATTGCATTACTATATTTGTGAATCATGGTATGAACTGCAGTCAGTCCGAACAGCTCAGCCACGCCCCTCAGCCGGAGTGGGTAGAAAACAGAGTTTTAGAGTGAGAGAGTTAGAGAGCGTTACAATTCAAAGAAGTGGTGACGTGATGCGAGTTTCTCCTCTGACACAGAGGTCAGCGTGCTTTTGTTTATTGTGAGTAGATGAGAATAGTGAATTCAGGTGTGTGCCACCGAGCAGCTCAGCCACGTCACTCAGCCGAAGTGGAGAGAAAAGTTAGTTAGAGGCACAGCCGCGAAAATCAAAGTCCCCCAAAACCACAGACCATAAAAAAGGACATAAAAGAACAAGAAAGGTAATAAATTGGATCAAAAAAAACAAAATGAGAAACATGCGACACCACAGTACATAAAATCACACACACAAACATTCCAAACATTAACTTAGGTACTGTACTGGAATAATAATTGAAAAAGACTTTAATAGTGGAGTGTTTTACAACAGTTCAGATGATTATTCCTCTTCAGGCACTTCAGAGGAAACTGTCATTTCTTCCGGAGAAAGTCTTATTTCTTCAGAAGAGACATCCAACATCATTACCTTTTTTCTTGCGTTTAGCCAGTGTTTGTGTGCCATCATAGAGATTAACTGGTAATTAAAACGCACTTAAAAAAGGCTCATTGACAACTTGTGCGCGAATGAGGAAAAAGGGGCGTTACATCATCTCAACCAATCAGCAGGAAGGAGAACAGCTATTGGCTGAATTTGAATGACGTGACAGTTGAGAGCAAAACCGCACCATGAGTGCAAAACCGCAAATAGTCAAGGGCCTACTGTATGTATGTATGTATGTATATACACTCCTGAGTAAAAGGGAAACTGCCGAAAGAAAGACAGACAGACAGATATATGTGTATATATATATATATATATATATATATATATATAGAGAGAGAGAGAGAGAGAGAGAGAGAGAGATCTCCTTTCAGCTTTTTCCCTTTATCAGGGGTCACCACAGTGAATGATTCACACCTTTGATTGGGCATAGGTTTTTACGTCGGATGCCCTTCCTGACACAACCCTTTTAGCAAGGGACAGAAACACGCTGACAGCTTTGCAGCTCCTCTTTACGAAAGTCAGCAATGGTTCTTTTACATGCCTCACACCATCGACAGTGAGAGACATGGCCCGCCTTTGATAACCCAGTTAGCTGCACTGGAGGGGACAGTGACAACCTTGTGGAGAGTGGGACTCGAACCCCAACCTTAGGATCAGCGATCCAGCGCCCTACACCACTAGACCACTATTGCCTCTATATATCTATCTATATATATCTATATAACATATATATATCTATATATATATATATATATATATATATAATCTATATATATATATATATATATATATATATATATATATATATATATATATATATATATATATATATATATATATATATATATATATATATATATATATATATATATATATATATATATATATATATATATATATATATATATATACACACACACACAAACACACACACGGGTACACGTGTGTCTAAGATCGAACGTGTACCCAGGGGACACGAAGCTCCCACATTTCCTGCCAATATATCTCATTCAATCTAAATTCAAATCATTGGTAGGGAGATGACACAAATCAAGCTCTGCCAGTTCCCTAGAGCCAGCAATGTTAATCAACAAACATCTCAGTGCATACTTATGAATGACTATCCAATCTGCTCATCTCCCCACTGGCTATGAGTGCATCTCTGGGAGTAAATTGAGTGATATGGAAATGTATACAGCCAACAGACTGAGTACCCAGCATGCTATCAGCGCTTTAGTCATGACTCAGATTTTCTCACCTCGGCACACAATGCAGGGCCTTTTCCCCATTTATTATTATTCTGCTGCATCAGAGTGCAGCCACAAATTGCACTCCAAAGCTCTGATCTTAAATGAAGAAGTGCTTTAATTAAGACTTAGAGCTGCAGTCAATTTGACGGAGGGAGTAGTGAGAATTACGACCACATTACCAGTAACTAAGCCCATTGATTGACTCTAGAATTACTTATATTGAGAACCGCAAGACTTGGTTCGTGCTCCAATTAAAATAAAAGCTTATCTAATTTCCAAGATCAACCCATCATTAGAACACTACAAGCTCCTTTTAGCACGAAGAAAACCATCTCTCTTCACACAAAAACTGAAAGAATTTATTATTAAAAAAAAAAAAAAAAACTCATTAGGCATATTCATTGAGATGACAGGGTCTCATCATCCCATAATACACCCCGGTGCTATGTTCCACGTGTCCAATGCAATAAACCGCATGCTGTCTGAAAGCCTAATATCTCCATCTTTAATCAGTTTACGAGATATCTCATGCCTTTAAATCACGCTGGTAGTACAACACGAGTTGGATGCTGTGCTATTATACGGCTTTTTTACTGTCACGAAACACATTTCACTGTTGATCCAATTTCTTGCATGCTGCATAGACCCTCAATCCAAATGCGTGTAAAGGGTCAACCAATACTGCACATCTTACTATGCGCTTTGTGTGCATGCAAACGATTAGCGACAAGCGTCTTCGTGTGGGTTTGCTAGTAACACAGAGAAAAAGGTCTCTTTCTGCCATATTCCTCATGCCTCATTGCTTCCTCCTCCAGAATCAGCCCCCTCTTTAGCACGTTCGAGAGCGAACGAACAAAAGACAGAGTCTATTTATATCTTCCCCACCAAGCCCTTCTTGGCGGTTGCCTGCAGTTAATCATTATTCATAATGCGGGGGAAGCGTCACCTTCGCTATGTCACGTAACACTAAGTGCTGGAAGGATCTAAGAGTTCTGCGTTCATCACCATTTGTCACATCCGAACGACTGCGACTATAAATACACATGCGTGCGGGTGTGCGTATGAGCGTGTCACTGCCTTCGACCTTTTAGCACTGGCTTCAGGCTTAAAAATCATCTCTACAGCCTTTGCAACAACACTAAAGCATATTGTATAGTAGAAATGTCACAGACGAGCAGACGCATTAAACAGCATGCTGTACTAACAAGTAACCAGAGTCTAATTTCAAGGGAGGAGCATGTGTCAGCTTCATCAATTAATCAACACCTTCAAAGCTACAAGCAAAGTCCAGCACGATGGCCTCATTTCTCATTCCTACCGACACTGCATTAATATGGCTACAATAAATATGTCTGGTGCTAACATTCTGTATGACAACACAGCAAAACACCAGGCTAGGACTATTAAACAGAAGTATTTCACTGGTTCTGGAAATATTGCCATGTAGCGGTTCAAGAAGCGCCAACATTTTCACCACTTACAAAACTCATCACTCCCAACTTCATCATTCTCACTCCGAAGCTCCGTTTCTTCTTTAACAAATATGACACAATCCTGCAGATGACAACATTGAGATCCCAGCTGGATAGCTTTACATGTTATTCATTTATTTTTAAATCTGTTACATTCCAGTTGTCAAATTTAATCTATGACGACCTGATAACGTGGTGACACTTCACTAGGTGAAAAAAAATAGCCAATCAGTAGTGACCATCACAACCTCAACTTAACTTTATAGCAGTACAGGGTAGAGAATACTTTATTTTTACTTATAAACATAACACATTACGTACAAACCACCAAACACACACACACACACACACACACACACACACACACACACACACTCTACTTTTTAGAGAAAGGTCACTCACATATTATAGGCCAACATCTGACGTACTGTAGTTATGATATAAATATATAGCAGTTTAAACATGGGTGTTTATGAGGGCAACTGGCGGTCTCGAAACTGCTCGTAATGTTGTTGGCCAAATTATACTCCTACTTGCAGTAATGCAGGCTAATCGCAATAATGTAGCTTTATGTACCCCACGTTAGCCGCGGGCTACAATGTGTATTTAATCTACAGTTTTTTCAGTAATTCCTAACGAGCAAGACTGAAAAGCAGATACAGCATAAGTGCAAACCATAACATGAACTAATTGAAATGCATCGCGGTGGGAGTTTTCGAAATAAAGAAAAGTGTATCATAGGTGACATTACTTACTCACCCATTTACTGAACCTCTTCAACCTATTAGTGTTGTAGAGAGGTTGGAGTCTATCTCCAAAAACACCGGGCTAAGGCAAGGTACACCCTGAACAGGCCATCGCAGGTCTAACAAACACTAAGCCATTCACACTCACACCGAGGGGGCAATTTGGGTAACCAGGTAACCTAATGTGCATGTGCTTGGACTGTAGGAGGAAACCAGAGTACCCAAGGGAAACCCACACAAACATGGGGAGAACATGCAAACACCACACAGAAATGTCCTTTTCAAGTCTGGGACGTTCTTGCTGTGAGAGACGCTTGGTCACCACTACGCCACTATGCTCCCTGAAGCTGCAGTCCCTTTTTCATGGATAAGGTAAGTCTGTTGGGTTTTTACACCCGAGCCTTGTGGCTCATCAGGCCGGTGCTTATCCCCGGTTTCCGTAGCGTCAAGCGACAAGGAGTTCAACTCCTCCTGGATGGGACGCTAGTCCATCGCAGGTTACCGTCCCAGTATATTTTTACTGGTACCCATTTTCTACTGCTGGATAAACAGAGGCACACTTGTGGTTGAGACCTTGCCCAGGGGTCTTAGCACAGTGAGGGTCTCAGTGGGATTCGAACTCACAACCTCCCGATCATGAGCCCAGCACCCTAACCACTACGCCGCCGGTCCCACTTTTCATGGATCGAACTACCAAAAAAGTCTGTCTAAATTATACAATTACTGACTGAAGCCCATGTGTGTACACAATCTATTAGCACTCAACTGTCCACACCTAATAACAAGATATGATTCTGGACATAAAGCTAACAGCATTGTAACATTGACATGAAAGAGTGTGTTCTGCTTGTGCAAATCTATCAGGTGCAAGTTTCGGTTCCTAACCACAGGTCTGTTGTTGACTCCAATTTTTTTTTTGTTGTTTGTTTGTGCTTTGTACTTCCAACTGAAGATGAAATAATAGAAATTACTGCAAAACCTAGTACGAAACTTATTACATGGGTGTAATTAATAGAAGTTATACAAGCAAATTTAAGAGTTT
>CM045736.1:43988895-44008895 GCA_024760905.1 Plotosus lineatus | reverse complement strand
ATTCAACTAATCCACTGATGACCAAGTTGCTCGACTGGAAGTGGACGTGTTCAGGGAGAGGTCATGCTAAAATGTGTCTGGTGCATAGGTTCAGGGTTTTAAAAATAATCGGGGGGTTTGCAGTGGGGTGCAGAAATACTTGGGGGGGGGGGGGGTTTCCCTCTCTTCGAAGCATAGCCAGGAGGTTCATTAATTATTTATTTTCAAAGATTTAAGTATTTAATGAAATTGCATTGTTCTTTTATACATATTAACTTGACAATGTGTTTAATCCAAACCACAGTAACTCGCACTCAGTAACTAACAGCAATGTGCTCTCCAGGGAAGGAGTCAACATTAAAAAAAGAAAAAAAAAGGGCAACCTTTAACTTAACTTCATATAAATAATTGTCGACATCTTCAAATACGTAAACTAATGTGTGAACCATTGATGCTGGTTCTGGTTGCAGAGAAAAATTAAAAAAAATAGATGTCAAAAATACCAAGGATGTAGCGAGAACAGAGCGCACCATCTCTCATGTAGTCAGGTAGTGTCCGAAGGCTTTGATTTGAACACCTCATCTTCACCTGGCGCTTTGATGTGTGTTCAGATGGGAGCCCATATCATCAGGTATGAAAGCTCTCATTTTCTACAACATGGACCCACACACGGAGATTACTGTGCTCCTGGCTTTCCACACTTTTCCAGTTCTCACACTTGGCTGTCGGATTAAATTGTTGCTTAACACTCTCCACCTTTGTGCATACATATAGCAGAAAATACCCCCAGATTTCCCACTAGTTATTACACAGTGTACGAACAAAAGTTTGCAGATGCCTAACCTTTAAACCCATATCAGCTTACATCATCGCTACAGATTTAGTCCTTGTTTACATTTTTTTTTTTTTTTTTTTTTTTTAACGAACCTTCTGGAAAGGCTTCTCGGTAAATTCTGGAGCATTGCTCAGGTTTTGCATATTCAGCCACAAGCACAAAAGTGAGGTCATTCAGCAGTGTTGGGAGGCTGAGTGATTGAGTGTTTCAGTTCATTCCGAAAGTGTTCAGTGGGGGTTTGTACTTTTGCAAATTCTTTAGTGCAATCAAAACGAGAAACACTTCCAGAACATATGTAGAGCCCTTAATTCCACTGAAGGGAAGTCGTGATGCTACAGCAACAGAGACAACCTATACAATTATGTTTTGCCAACATTGTCAGGGAAAGGACTATGTATTACGAATATGTGAAGGCATTTTCATCCACTGCACCCCCCTGGGCCATAAGGCGCACTGGATTATAAGACGCAGCACCAGTGAATGACGCTTGAATGGCCTCTGTCCACACATAAGGTGCACTGGATTATAAGGTGCATTAAGCAAAACCAAAGTCAGATAAGTCAAACTTGATTCAGCTCATTCGAAATAACTCTCAACCTTGTTCAGTTGTAATAATATTAAACAATAAACTCACTTTTGCAGTTCATTCCTCTTCAAAAAATCCATCAAATTCTTCATCTTCAGTGTCGGAGTTTAACAGTTACGCGAGTTGGACATAAAGCCCGGATCTCTCTAACTTACGACCTGTTGACACCAATATCGAGTGGTTGGAGTTCTTTGGTTAACCCACCGGAATGATGGTAAGCTCTAAATTAGTTTGCTTCACTTGGATTTTGACGGTGTCAGTGAGATGGACTTGAGCGGCTTCACCCACAAATAAGGCGTACACCGGATTATAAGGCGCACCGTCGTTTATTTTTATTTTATAGAATGGCCATACTTATATGCAACTAAACTGGGTTATCAAAGGCTGGATATGTCTCTCACTGTCTATGGTGTGAGTCATGCAAAAGAACCATTGCTGACTTTCGTCAAGAGTAGGCTGCAAAGCCGTCAGCGTGTTTCTGATGGCGATGTGTGGAGTTGCGACCCCCATTGCTCCAGTCTTCGCATTGTAAGGTTACACACTATGAAAAGTACAAGAACAGCAAATCCTATGGTGCGCCAGGTGTGTAGCTCGGCTGCAGCCGCTAAAATACTTATATCATCGCAGTACACGTCGATTCGCACATAGGTATCAAGATATCACAGTATCATGGTCATCCGTGGCGATTCCTATTCCTTCACATATGGGTGTGATGGCCAGGTATCTTCACATTTTTGCCCACATAGAGTACGTCAGCTCCCAACCGGGGAATGGTGAAGACTGATGTGTGCTTCCTCTAACACACATGAATTCAGTCAACAGAATCTTCTCAAATTGTCGTTTCTGTGATTGACAGGTTAAAAAGAGCACTCCATTCCTCCCAGTTATAGCTCATGGCTAACTATGCACACTTTGGATGGCTGTGGCACTGTCAGGGCTTCAAACTTGCACCTTCTTGATGATGGACATTTTCTGACCACTGCAGCTTCAGTGATTGATACGGTGTCTGACAGGACAGGTACAATCACAAGCTCATTGCATCTGAATCCACTTAGGCAAATGAATACCGGAGCAAGAGCAGCTTAAACGAGGAATTGGTCCTGTCTGTCCTCTGACGAGTTCGTGTCTGGTCATAATAAATGTGTTTAACACGAGTAAAGATTCGAGCAATAAAGTAATGAAAGTGCAGTTGCATTCTATGGCAGGTTCCCAAATGACGAGCGTCTCGTTTCAGGACGAAGCGTACATTGGGAGCAAATGGCTTCGAGTTGCAATTCATCACTGGATTTGGATCCAAGTCAGCGTCAAAAGGATGCCAGTAAATTATGTTTCTCCTCGGCAATACTGAACACTTCAAGTTCGAGAGAGTGAAGAGAAGCTCAGTGCACAGTTAATCAGCCACCTGGAATAATGTGGACAGCAGGAGCGCAGGTCCCCCGTGTTAAAGAACGAAACGCTGCCAACCCAGTGCTCCAAGTAGCAGCTTATCTATGTACACTCTTCTTCTTCTTCTCCCTCGTTGTGCTCGAACAGCACTGATGGGTCACCAGGGAAATGAAATCACTTCAGTCATTACTCTGAGAAAGCCTTTACATGGAGATGAACTTCATGCTGAATGAGCTCGGAGAGTTTTTAGGCTTCCGCAGTTAATGTGATTGCCTCGCTGAGGATTTAAATTGGTGACTTAACAACACCTTACACCTTTAAATCAATTTATCATCTACTGGTAGTGATACTCCCATCATATCATTCTCTGGGAAGGCTTAAGAAAGCTTCTATTTCAAAGTAAAAGAGCTGTCAGTAAATCACTAACCACACATACTGCCTCAATAAGATAATCTCTGTAGATTGCTTCAGAGAGCCTCCAGTCACCACAGTTAAATCAACATAACTGCAGGCCCTGGAGCTAGGGCTTCTGGTTTATTTGAGGAACTGTGGTGTACCCAGAAAAACTCCGAGATACAATTCAACATAAGGTCGCAAGTACGTCATTTTCACGGATATGTTTGGGTTGGAATGATGCACACTTTTGGCACAGGACTTTCATGAAAAAAAAATTAAAAACTCAAACCTGGGCAATTTTCACAGAGTTCTGGGTGGCACCACCAGCATGATACTCCACTTTAAACTTCTTGACTATTTCTTCGAACCTATGGCAAAAGAAGAAAGGAAATAAATCACACGATGAAAAAATAACCAGCCAGCAAAATCTAGCCACATTAGATTATTGCAAAAGATCAACAACGATCAGTGTTTCATTTTTGCATAGGGCCTGTCCAGAGCATCTCTGCAAAACCACAATATCAACCAGCAGAGACACACTGAGAACAGGAAACCTCATACATTGTAAACAGGAAATAGAGGACTTGTAGCCTTGTGCCGGAGGGCAGTAAGCCATCTAAAAATGTGTATGTGCACTGTACTCCTGCACGTAGCATACACCCATGAGATGGTGAACAGTATGCCACCTGGGTGTCATTTGATGAAAAAATAAAAATAAAAAAGTCACGATGACTGAGTATGTGATAAGATGATTTTTCTGCAGCATGCAAACAATATAATCCTCAGGGGTGGTCTAAACTATTAGTCACAACTTTCACTGATGTGCAGATTAAGTGGAAGGTTTGTCATTTTTGCACAGATCAGTAATTGTATATGTAGGATGGTATTGCTAACACTGACATACGCTAAAGATTACTCAACAGTCCAGAAATATAAAAACTCAAACTATTTTTTTTTTTTTTTTAAATGACTTTTACATACAGGGGCAGTGGTTGCCTGGTGGTATAGGTGCTGGATCACTGATCCTAAGGTTGGGGGTTCAAGCCCCACTCACCACGGGTTGTCACTGTCCCCCTAGTGCAGCGAACTGGGTTATCAAAGCCCGGTTATGTCGCTCACTGTCGATGGTGTGAGGTTCATGTAAAAGAATCATTTCTGACTTTCAACAAGAGTAGCTGCAAAGCCGTCAGTGTGTTTCTGCCCTGTGATGGCCTGGCGAGCTCTCCAGGGTGTACTCTGCCCTTGCCCAGAGTCGGCTGGACGGGCGCTAGCCCCCCCCGTGCGACCCTAATTAGGATTAAGTAGTGACAGAAAATGAATTGAATGATGAATTTTTACATAAAATGTACATTAGAAGCCCATATATACATAAAACTGGCAGCAGATTGTGCTTATTTAAGTGACTGAATCCTTCCCGTTGAACCAATCTAGGTCTTCTAACTTGACCACTCTCAACAACACTAACCCCGCCCCCCCTTCCACTTCAGACCAATCATACAAACAGTATATAAAAGGATCTTTTTTTTTTTTTCAGGGGTCAGAAAAAAAGTGACCAGATGTTCAGGTCCTATTAACGGTGAAAAGCTTTAGTACAGTGAACAGGTCACTCCTGACTCAAAGCACTTGTCACTCCTCCAGCAACACTGTCAGGGAGGAAAAGCCCATCAAGCAACACTTCAGAATGAGCTGGGGGGGGGGGGGGGGGTGGTCTGCTTTGGGGAAGCAGGAAGCAAGCAGCAGGGGATCTGCTATAGCAAGTAGAGATCGCACATAAGTACACGTGTAAGTACTTCCTTCAGCAACACCAACGCTGCACACTTGGCAACAAAAGATCTGTGCTGCTGATGCTCGGCATGTCGGGGCTCCTCAAGACGGCGCTGTGAAGCTCGCTGCTCTCTGGACTTAAAAGCTGGCGTCAATAGAGATCACCTGGCACGTACTTGTACAACTGTAGCCGACAGTTTGTGTGGGTTAAGATGAGCAGTGATATGATAAAGGTTAATGTAAGATCACACACTATAACTGTATTAACCAGAAGGTGCTAGGGATCAAATTAACCGTCGGCGTGTAGGCATTGAAGAGGCAAAGGGTGCCCCCTATCTGAGGGATAATACTTACACTCTACAAAGCGTGGGAACAACACACATGCATGCATCCACCCACCCACACACTTCCTCAGCTTAATATGCAACAACCAGTAGACCACAACATATTGGACTGAAGTTACAATCAAACCACAACCACTCGCACGCACACACACACACACACACACACACACACACACACACACACACACACACAAACCTTTTGCAATTTGTTCTGTGTGCAACTGGAGGTTACATCTTACCCATATTAACGTGACCCATCATCACTACTGCTTGGTAACCAACACCCCTAAAGGGCTGCCCACACTCTACAAAGTATGAACACCCTGTTGATTTTAAAGGCAGACAGCACAAGTGTTTACTTACTAACTCATGTTGTGAGCAGTCCACTGCACAGCAGGAAATAAAAACATCACTGCTCAGTACTGTTGTGGGTTTTATTAACTGTACAGTAGCACGCCTAGAAGCAGCTGATGTGACTGCACTGGCAAGCGAAACAAACAAATGGCGCGTCTGCAGGGAAAAGCAGGCGCCGTTCATCAATGTCCGCTGACAAACATTTTTCAATCTGGGCTGCCATTCTTAGCCCTTATATTTCACTCCAACAGTGAAAAAACAATTACTAAAGAAGCCTTACAGGCTGGCAAAAAAAAAATAAAAGTGGGCAGCCAGTGCAGAGGTGGCGAACGATCAACCAGAGATGTACACAGAAGCCTGTTGGATAGAGAGTCTCTCAGCTTTGACTCATTAGGAAATGTGATGCCCCCACACTTTTCATGCTGAGAATCGACAGGCTCCGGTGGGAAGCAAGAATTTATTTGAGTCAAAAGGACTGCATGGAGCAAGCCTGCATCAGCACAGACAGTGAAGCAGTATTAAAAAGTTAAGGCTTAAATGAGTGCAGGGGCCGAGTTATGGGCTGAAAGAACACCAAGTGCTCTCTTCGGGGTGTGGGGTGTGTGTGTGTGTGTGTGGGGGGGGGGGGGTTTACAGTGAGGAATGTCAGCCTGCTCCCTTTGAAATGCCTCACCACAAATGTTACAAGGGTTGAAAAGAATGCACTTAAATGTCAGATTGATAAAAGAGGGGAATGTTTTCCCGCATGTGCTTATAGTTAGATATATTAAAGCAAGATGAGAATAGAGTGTCATTTCAGAATGGCAGAACCCCCACCCACCCCACCCACCACCACCACCACCACCACCCCTTTCCACCCGCCATTTTTTCCAAGCTCTGTTATTTATGATGATAATGACTTTTGTTTGCACACATGTAGATGCAGACTAGAAAAGTGGTACCATTATGTGTTCTTTTGTGTTCTCCATTAAAGTAGGTCAGGTCTGAATTGTATCAGATGGCTCTCTTAAAACCCACAAAAAAACAGTTAATTAAAACCAGAATATCGTGAACTAGTCCAATAATACTGTGAAGGGTGATTGTTTCTTTTCTTATTTGGTCAATGGAGCGGGATCCAAAGAAATAAGACGGGTAAGAAAAATCAGGTCCACTCCAGTCACACTTAACGAATAGATCCTTTAATGTGAGATGTAAACAATGCTAACCGAAAGCACCACGCCTGCAGACCTTCTGCACTAACTGCTAACCATGCTATAAATCGCTCAATCGTGAGTCAACTATTTAATCTGAGCTCCTTAATCTTAATCAGACTTAATCAGTCCCAAGAGTCCTGCAGCCAACCTACATATTGACAATGTTCCAGCTCCAAACACACCTTCACCAGGTAAGAGTGCTCTGCTGCTTTTGATTACGTGCTCCAGCAGTAGGAAACTGAATAAAAGCCTGCTTTGGCTTTAGAGCTTGACATCAAGTACAACATGGAGTACTGCTATTAAAAAGACGACTCTGGGAAGAAACAGGATGGACATATACCAGCTTAGTCTGATGAGGTTCTCTCTGGCAAAATTAAATAATCATGTAAACATTACTACTGAGGGACACATTGTCATGAGGCTTTTACCTGTGCAATGGCAATAAAATTAATTTTAGAATTTTATAATCATTCTGGGCTTTTTCAGGCAGGGGGTTGGCAGGTGAAATAATTTTGTGGAGCAATGGGGTCCTGGCAGTAGTGTGCCGAATGATCCCAAAGTCTCGGCCATGTCTCTCACGGTCTGTGGTAAGAGAATCATTGCTGACTTTCATCAAAACTATTTATGCCCTGAAAATGACCTGGTAGGCCGTCCAGGGTGCACTCTGCCCTCGCCCAGAGTCCACTCAAATTGGCGCCAGCCTTGCATGTGACCCTAATTGAGATTCAGCAGTTCAGAAACTGAATGAATAATAATTTTGCTGTGCCAGTCAACATCGACGTTGTATTTCTGTTCTGATAAAAAAATAAATAAACAAATAAATAAATAACAGGATAAAGATTTGGAAAACTTTGACAAATTTCCAGTTGTTGATGACAATCATGCACATGTTGCATGCAATTAATAAAAAGTTAGTGTACAGGAAAATTACAGTACTCTGATGGTTTTACACGATATAAACTTTCAGTACATTTTAAAAGCAAGGTTGAAAAGATATTATGGAACCAGAGCTACCATGTGAAGCTCAGATACTGTAGGTTCTATGCATCTGTATTATGTACTTGGTTTATCATTCAACAAATTTCATTGTTTGGTATTTCAGATTTTTTCAGATTTCAAAATAGATTGTGAAAAATGAAACTTAATGAATATCGTATAGATACATAAAAGGGTTGGCTAGCCCTAAATATCTTTTTCTGTTGCGTATATTAAACAATTATTGATTGGGATGTGGTATGATAGAGAATTATATAGTCTAGGGGTAAATATCACTGATAGCACCCTTGAAAACGGAATAATTTGCCATATCATACAAAAGTCATTAATTTATTCATTCATTAAATTTTCTGAACCACTTAATCCTAAATAGGGTCTCAGGGAAGCTGGTGTCCATCTCAGCTGACTCTGGGCGAGTTCAGGGTACAGCCTGGACAGCTCACCAGGCCATCACCGGGCCAACCCTCACACAATCATTCACACTCATACACTCACACCTAGGGTTGATCCAGAACAACCAATATACTGTGTATGCATTTTGATTGTGGGAGGAAACAGAACTACCCTGAGGGAACCCATGCAAGCACGGTGAGACCATGCAAATTGCACATAGAAACGCCTGAGCTGATAATCGAATCCATGACCTTCATGCTCTAAGGTGGATGTGCTAACCACTACGCCACCGTGCCGCCTCATACAAAAGTCAAATTCTATAATTGTTTTATTATTTATTCAAAATATTTTCAAAGTAGACAGTCACATTTCCCAAAAGTGTGTCAGTCATGCAATATTTATTCAAATCTGATGGCAATGATGCAATACCAAGAATCATTTAATTGCTTTTCCACCCCAATCAGAAATGAGACAATATCTTGAATAAATAATAGCATTTACTGAATACAAATAGAAGATTGACAAACAGAAAACAGGTTATAAACTTAGAAATCTAATTCAAGCTTATTGATCTGAAAGGTACTTACGTTGATTAAATAAATACATCTTATTATCTGTCTTAAGAGGTTTAAAAAAAAAAAAAAATCCCACCAAAGAACACAAATTTTCCCCAGGCCAAAAAAAAATAATAATAATAAAAATCAAGTGCAGAGCACCTCTCCTGGGCTTACTCTAATATCCCCTAACCAAAAAAAACACATTAAGTGGAGGAAGATGATGCATTTAAAATATTTATTTAAAATTCCTGGACCTAGAATTTGACTTTCCTTCCAAAGCCACACCTCTGGGTGAAATTTTGAGAAAATCCACAGAACTTTTCAGATAATTCTACTAAGAGACACAAATCGAAAACATAACCACCTTGGCGAAAGTAACAAGCTAAATCAAAGCAACCTTAAAATATAGGCATTGGTGAGCTGTAAATGTACAGCGAGCTTTGCCTGGAATGACAAACAATACACAACGTTATCACACTAAACTCATCATATAAAAACTCCCTTTTATATTTATGAAAGAAAGAGTCTTTAAATAAATAAGAAAATGCGTCAAACATTACGGCAGCCTCTGTTTGGATACACCATCCCTCTGTATGCACAGATTGATGGAGCTGTGCTTAGCTGGTTGACACGCTAAGCCCACATCAAATAAACAGTGGCAAACATGAGGGCAACTTAGAAACAGCTCCTGCTGTCTCACCCCCCTCGGTTTTTAAAACGTCACACAAACTACAGCTGACTGCTGGCATGTACGTTCAGTCTACTCCTGTGCGAACACAATCAACTCTCCATACCAAGAGATGGCAGTAGCCTGCTTTCTTATCGAAATAAAAATCATGAACCCAAATGTATCAGTGAGATTGTGGCTGAAATCATACAGTACTGTCCAGATTAGTATGTGAAAACTGTACCAGTATCTAGCAGCCGACAATTTTGGCATACCATTTAAGACCCTATTATGCAGTTTGAAATGCAGCCAAACCAACTAGTCCAGGCAATGTTTCACAACACTGTGGATCTATTTAAATGGTCTGCTTGTCCTTTCAACTGGAAAATACAGCAAATGAGGTTTAAATCGAAAAATAATGAGTAGATAAGCACATGTTAAAAATGAGATGTGCACATGAGCATGTGTGCTTCATTGTAATTCGATTGCTTCATTCTATTCTGCACAGATTCTGTAGTCAAGAGGAATATTTGTCCCCAACCAAAACCAAATGAGCATACTAGTACACAAGAGCTGAAATGAGCCTTTGAGTGTTATGCCACATACAACATGTGAGTCAAAAATAAGAATTCCATACCGGATCGGTCAAGGCCCGAGTTAACAACGACCCCCATCAGTGCTGTTAACCAACAGGGTGCTAGTGGAAATTGGACTACTGTTGGTCGAAGAAGGAGAGGTATGTCCGTAGACGGAGAGAGAAGAGGAAAGGCATGAGTCTAAAGACTTTGAATGTTGGAACTATGACAGGAAAAGGTAGAGATCTGGCTGACATGATGCAGAGGAGGAAGGTGGACATACTGTGTGTTCAGGAGACCAGGTGAAAAGGTAGCAAGGCTAGAAGCTTAGGAGCACGGTTTACGCTGTTTTATCATGGTGTAGATGGGAAGAGAAATGAAGTAGGAGTAGGATCTTGAAGGAGGGGTTTGACATGAATGTTCTAGAAGTGAAAAGAGTGTCAGACAGAGTGATGAGTCTCAAGTTAGAAATTGAAGGCGTAATGTTCAATGTTGTTAGTGCTTATGCCCCACAGGCAGGACATGAACTAGAAGAGAAGGAGAGAGTGAGTTAGATGAAGTGATGCAGAGTACCCACAGAGGTGAAATAGTGGTCATTGGTGCAGACTTCAATGGACATGATGGTGCAGGTAACAAAGGGGATGAGGAAGTGATGGGCAGGTTTGGTATCCAGGACAGGAACACAGAAGGACAGATGCTGATCGATTTTGCAAAAAGGATGGAAATGGCTGTGGTGAATACATTCTTCCAGAAGAGAAAGGAGCATAGGGTGACTTATAAAAGCGGAGGTAGGATCACACAGGTAGACTACATCTTGTGTAGGCGATGTAATTTGAAGGAAGTCAGTGACTGCAAAGTAGTAGTGGGTGAGAGTGTGACCAAACAGCATCGGATGGTGGTGTGCAGGATGATGCTGATGGTGAGGAAGGTGAAGAAGGTAGAGGCCGAGCAGAAGACAAAGTGGTGCAAGCTGAAAAAGGAAGAGTGTCAGGTTGTCTTCAAGGAGGAGTTGAAACAGGTTTTTGGAGGTCAGGAAGTGCTTCCAGATGACTGGACAACTACAGCTAATGTGATCAGGGAGACAGGTAGGAGAATACTTGGTGTGTCATCTGGAGGGACAGGAGATAAGCAGACTTGGTGGTGGAAAGAGGAAGTGCAGGAGTGTGTACAAAGGAAGAGGTTAGCTAAGAAGAAGTGGGATATTGAGAGGACCGAAGAAAGTAAACAAGAGTCCAGAGAGACACAGCATAAGGCAGCGGTGTCAAAGGCCATACAGAGGGCGTATGATGACTTGTATGATAGGTTGGACAGTAAGGAGGAAGAAAATGATTTATACAGGCTGGCACAGCAGAGAAATAGAGATGGGAAGGACGTGCAGCAAATTAGAGTGATTAAGGACAGAGAGGGAAACGTATTGACTGATGACAGGTGTGCTGGGAAGATGGAAAGAGTACTTTGAAGGGCTGATGAATGAGGAAATGAGAGAGGGGAAAAAAACAGTAAAAGAGGGGACTGAGGACTGAGGACCACTGAGGACCAGGAAGTAGCAAAGATTAGTAAGGGTGAAGTGAGTAGGGCATTGAAGAGAATGAAGAGTGGAAAGGCAGTTGGTCCTGATGATATAGGAGGTATGGAAGTGTCTAGGAGAGGTAGCAGGAGATTTTCTGACAAGAACAGTCAACAAGGTCTTGGAGAGTGAGAGGATGCTGGAGGAATGGAGGAGAAGTGTGCTGGTGCCCATTTTTAAGAACCAAGGGAGACGTGCAGAGTTGTGGCAACTACAGAGGGATAAAGTTGATGAGCCATATGATGAAGTTATGGGAAAGAATAGTGGAAGCTAAACTCAGGGCAGAGGTCAGCATTTGTGAACAACAGTTTGGTTTCATGCCAAGAAAGAGCACCACAGATGCAGTGTTTGCTTTGAGGATATTAATAGAAAAGTACAGAGAAGGCCAGAGGGAGCTGCATTGTGCCTTTTTGGATCTGGAGAAAGCATATAACAGGGTGCCGAGAGAGGAACTTGGGACAGGCTCACGGACGAGGTTAGACAAGATTCCCCATGGACTATGTTGTTTGCAGATGACATTGTGATCTGTATTGAGAGCAGAGAACAAGTGGAGGAAAATCTAGAGAGGTGGAGGTATGCCTTGGAAAGGAGAGAAATGAAGGTTAGCCTCAGTAAGACAGAATACATGTGTGTGAACGAGAAGGACCCAAGAGGAACGGTGAGGTTACAGGGAGCAGAGATAAGGAAGGTGGAGGATTTTACGTACTTAGGCTCAACAATCCAGAGCAATGGAGAGTGTGGAAAAGAGGTGAAGAAGCGTGTGCAGGCAGGTTGGAATGGATGGAGAAATGTGTCTGGTGTGATATGTGATAGGAAGGTACAGTCGGCCCCCTTCTTACGAAAACTCTTGAATACGAAAAATCCAGTATATGAAAAATATTTTCCTAAATTTTTGCCCTCTGTATACAAAACAAGTTCTTCTCACGAAAAGCACCAAACGTGCCATTCAAACATTCAAACAATGCGCGAGTTGCTCTCTCATTGGCCATCTCCCAGCATCCCGCCTCACTGGCCACCCATTGGCTAGGAGGGAGCCGAATCTCCATAGTACTGTACCTACAACACTTGTTTGTCACAAACGTAAAGGAGAGATGTACTGTTGGTTCGTGAGTTTTTTGAAAGTGCTCATTGCAGCTTATTTTTTTGTTTTTTAAGTTGTTTAATTCAGTAAATGTTTAATAAATGTGGTGCGCTCTGCCGAATGTGGGCAAACTGCGACTCATCCATTCCACCGATCCCTCGAGCAAACAGGTGAATGTTGAGTACTAAACAAGTGTTCAAAGCGCATTTGCCTGCTTGACATATCGGAAGTCCGGACAAGCCGTGCCCCGTCTCAAAATATATATACTAGTCCTTCTAAAAAAATTTGCATATTGTGATAAAGTTCATTATTTTCTGTAATGTACTGATAAAAATGAAACTTTCATATATTTTAGATTCATTGCACACCAACTGAAATATTTCAGGTCTTTTATTGTTTTAATCCTGATGATTTTGGCATACAGCTCATGAAAACCTCAGCAGTGCCACAGGCTGATTGCCTCCGTGCCACGCCGCATTGAAGCAGTCATTTCTGCAAAAGGATTCCTGACCAAGTATTGAGTGCATAACTGAACATAATTATTTGAAGGTTGACTTTTTTTGTATTAAAAACACTTTTTTTTTCATTGGTCAGATAAAATATGCTAATTTTTTGAGATAGTGATTTTTGGTTTTTCTTTACTTTTTTGCCAAAATTATCAATATTAAAACAATAAAAGGCTTGAACTACTTCAATTGTGTGTAATGAATCTAAAATATATGAAAGTCTAATGTTTATCAGTACATTACAGAAAATAATTAACTTTATGACAATATGCTAATTTTTTGAGAAGGACTAATATATATATATATATATATATATATATATATATATATATATATATATATATATATATATATATTCAGAATTAAATAAATTATTGTTTTTATGACTGCTGTTCATAATACACCTCGATTAAATAAATATCTTGAAAGAAAAAAAAAACCCTATGCTTCATCATATGTCTTAAATAATACATGGATGGAAAGAAAGCAAGAGACATGATTCTGTTCTCACGACATCTGGAAGCCTGGAGGTAATACTTAAATTATAGATTAGTGCAGTACTTTCAGTTTTGGGCCCCATGTAAAGAAAGAAATAAAAGTGTAATTAACATCTACTAAATATTACACTGATCATTTCAACCTTGTTCCAGATAAAGTTTGTTTTCAATTAATTTTCATTCGTAAAACAGTTTTGGAATCTTGGCTCAAAGTGAACAGAGAAAACGGAGTAGTTCAACCTTCTGGCAAAATATTTTATCCTCTTTTGAGTGTGTCCAGAGTCTGACAACATCCTTACCATTTGTCTCGAAGTAGAATAAGAGAGTCATAATTTAATCTCTTTTAGTTATGCTGCCATAGTGAGTCATGCCAGAGTCCCTGCTTGCACTCAGCAATAATAAATTCTTCTCTTACCATTACACTATGAGCATATCTCACAATCTCTGAGCTAACTCTCTCTCTCTCTCGCTCTGTCTTTCCTGATGCTGGTTAGAGTTCTCACTTTGGAAGCCCCTCGCTCCTGCTGATGAAGATCCATATGGACTTGCATATGCACTCTCAGTCTGATAAGATGACCTCTTAATGCTGCTGATATAATCTCTTTTGCCACAATTATTTAGGATTTACAGTTGTGGTATAACCAACCGGACTTCATTTATATCACAAATGCACAAACGTCAAAGCACATGCAGCCTGTTGCAGCTACTCCTACTTTCCCGTCCCTTTAATTCTCTTTTTCTTACTTACTTTGACTTTTTTCTGATACTTATTTTATTATTTATAAGTAGCTGCCCTCTCAATATGTGGATTGAGAGAGATTTCTTTTTACTTTTTATCGCTGCAGAAATTTTACTTTCATGGAAGGCAATGCAGCAGCTACACACAAACTTTGTTTACTCCAGGGATCAGCTGATCACCCAAAGTCGGCCGAATTTAGCAGCCAGACCCAGAACTTATCGGCTGAAATCTGGAGGAAAAACACACCACAGATGCAGAGGTGAAGGACAGAAAAGGAGAAAGAAGGGTGTGGCGAGACAACAGTGGCTTTCCAGAGAGAAAAAGGTACAAGCTGAGTTTCCCCCGACTATTCTAAAGGGGAATATGAGGTCACTGGGGAATAAAATGGACAAGCTGACAGCGCTAACCCAGAGTAAGAGGGAGTATTTTGGGAGTGTAGTATCATATGCTTCAACGTATCCTTTGCTGTCTTTCAAAGTGTTCGGGTTGACAGAGAGTGTACCACGAGTGGTATGCAGAAAGGAAAGGGCTTGCCATTCTCGTCAATAACCGGTAGTGTAACTCCACCCACAGAAATATCAAAAAGTGGAGTTGTGCACCGGACATTGAACTGTGTGCTGTTCGACTCCGACCATATTATTTGCCTAGA
The DNA here is from genome assembly GCA_024760905.1 of Plotosus lineatus. Lineage (NCBI taxonomy): Eukaryota > Metazoa > Chordata > Actinopteri > Siluriformes > Plotosidae > Plotosus > Plotosus lineatus. Next base: position 43,993,831 of record CM045736.1, on the reverse strand, counting down.
AAGTTTCTCATGTCATCTTAGTGGCGGTTTATGCTCCTCCTTCTGCCAATCCCACAGCTGCTTGTGACACTGTTCATGCTACCATAGCCCGACTACAGACTCAGCACCCGGATGTTTTCAATGTGATCTTGGGTGACTTCAACCATGGACAATACACTGCCAAACATTGCAGTATGTGGACTGTCCCACCAGAGAGGAGAGAACTTTAGATCTGCTGTATGCAAACACTAAGGAACCCCCCCCCCCCCCCTACTGGGAAGATCAGACCACAACTTAATTGACTTTTCTTCATGCTATATGCCTGATGTGAAGAGGCAGCCCACGACTAGACTGTTAGGAGATGGTCCGAGGAGGCCAGAGGTCAGGGAGAAACTCCAATACACGGATTGGCCAGCATTCTGTGAGCCACATGATAATGACATTGAGCCGCATGATAATGACTGCTTACACCATGTATTTCACACTACCTTCATTTTCTGAACTTGGGGCAGTGGTGGTCTAGTGGTATAGGGCGCTGGATCGCTGATCCAAAGGTTGGGGGTTCGAGTCCCACTCTCCACAAGGTTGTCACTGTCTCCCTCCAGTGCAGCTTACTGGGTTATCAAAGGCGGGCCATGTCTGTCACTGTCTATGGTGAGAGGCATGTAAAAGAACCATTGCTGACTTTCGTAAAGAGTAGCTGCAAAGTCGTCAGCGTGTTTCTGTCCCTTGCTAAAAAGGGTTGCAACAGGAAGGGCATCCGATGTTAAAAACCTCTGCCAAATCAAAAACGTGCGAATCAGATGATTCGCTGTGGCGACTCCCGAGTAAAAGGGAAAAAGACAGACAGACTTCATTTTCTGAACTGACACCATTGTCATCAGAGGGTCTTTTCTTACCCAAATAGAAAGCCATGGGTGACTAAAGACATTAAATTCCTCCTCACCAATAAGAAGAGGGCATTCAGGGCTGGCAATAGAGAGGAGGTGAGAACAATGCAAAGTTCACGCGAGTCAAGGTTAGAGAGGCAAAGGACAATTACAGGAGAACGCTGAAGTCGAAACTCCAGCAGAACAACATGAGAAAAGTTTGGCGTGGTATTACGACCATCACTGGTTTCAGGCCATCCATCAGCAGAAGAGTTGAGGGCAGTGAGGACAGGGCCAATGAGCTGAATATGTTCTTGAACCGATTCAACATTGCGTCTTCTGCACAGCACCCCTCTAACTCGTCAGGAGCCTGAAACCTCCTGCCAAGCCACTCTTTCTGCCTCCCTTTCCGCACTGTACCCCAGCCTTCTGTGATAGACCTGACATCCCTCTCCCACCTGTCAACTTCACCTTTCCACTTATCAGGTCGAGAAATAGCTGGAAAAAGTTAAAAAAAAAAAAAAACTCTCTTTAGACAAGGCAGCAGGACTGGATAGGGTGAGCTCTCGTGTCCTTAAAGCCTGAGCTCCCCTGCTCTGTGGAGTTCTGCATTACATCTTCACAATGAGCCCAAGTATACAGAGGGTCCCAGTGCAGTGGAAGATGTCATGCCTCGTTCCTGTACCAAAGACACCACGTCCCAGTGGACTCCTGGATGACAGACCCGTGATTACTGACTTCACATGTCTTGAAGACCCTCGAGAAAACACTGAAATCAACTCCGACCTATAGTTAGAGAACATACAGCTACATTACATACTTCAGTTCACCTCCCAGCCACATCTCGGCGTCGAGGATGCCATGAGCTACCTTCTGAATTGTGTCTACACCCACCCAAACCAGCAGGCAAGTCCTGTGACGGTCATGTGTTTTTTATTTTTCGAGTGCATTTAAGGCTATTAGGCCAACGCTCCTGGGTGAGGAGTGAACATGCAGGTGGATGCCTCTCTTGTGGTCTTGGACTACCTGACCGAAAGACCACAGTATGTGCAGCACTGCCTGTTGGACACGGTGGTCAACAACACCGGAGCACCACAAGGGACTGTCCTCTCCCCTTTCCTCTTCACCCTCTACACAATGGACTTCACCTACTGCACAGAATTCTGCTTTCTTCAGAAGTTTTCTGATGATTTTGCTCTAGTTGGATGGCTTAGTGGAGGTGATGAGACAGAGTATCAGGCTGCGGAGGATTCCTTCATCACATGGTGTGAGCGGAAATCATCTGCAGCTTAATATGACAAACACCAAGGAACTGATTGTGAATTTTAGGAGCTCCAAAACACCAGCGACCCCGTTTCCATTCAGGGCCACAATGTGGAAATGGTTACCGATTACAAATACCTTGGAGTTCATATTGACAAACTGGACTGGGTTAAAACGTTTATAAAAAGAGCCAGAGCTGTCTCTATTTTTGAGGACGTTAAGATCATTTAACGTCTGTCAGACACTGCTTAGAATGTTCTGTGAGTCTGTTGTGGCCAACGCTATCCTATATACCAGAGGTGGGCAAACCACGGCCCGTGGGCCACATCCGGCCTGTTTGTCTTTTTAAACCAGCACGCCAAAGATTGTTTAATACAGAATTCATGTGTGATGTGAATGATTGATCGATTGCATTCATTTGACTTTGACTTGTAATGACAGCATTTCAACACCAGTGACGCATTAGGCACAGTCAGTTGATTTTGCGGAGCTCGAGCCACTTCTGGTTATCACTCTTCTACTGCACAGAGACCATCTGCAGCAATGTCAGAAAAAGAAAAGTCTATAGTGAGTGCCGGATGTTTTATAAGGAATGGACACCTAAATACTTTTTTACTGAAGTCCGGTCAAAGGCTGCATGTCTTATTTTCTAAGAAACCATTGCGGTTTGAAAAGAATACAACATTAGCCACCAAGCATGCTAATTACGCCAACAACCTGTCACCGTGTGAATGTCTGGCTCCCGCTGATAGGTTGGTCATGCGCTTGCAGGCTCAGGAAAATGCCTTCACCTGAACAACTTCCATCCAAGAATCAAGCACGAGGATACGTGCATAATTCACCAGGAAGCATCGTGTAAATCTGTGGTGCAGCTCGACCACTAAGTGAAGTTGGTTGTGAAACTCGTTAAGTTTATTCGAGCAAAGGAGCTTCACCACCGTCAGTTTATTCATTTTTCTGAAGAAACTGCCGGTGATCACAGGGACTTGCGTTACATTCCAATGTCTGCTGGTTCAGTTTAGGGAAAGTATGTCAATAAGTGTGGAGCTCAAACAGGAGATTAATTCATTTTTGGAGCTCCTTGAGAACACTGGGAATGTTTCGGAGCTGAAAGACACAGATTGGCTTTGTGATTTCGTTTTTCCTGTGGACAAACTGACCCACATGAACGAGTTGAATGTGAAGCGACAAGGAAAAAACAGGTTTGTGCATGAAATGCATGTAAATGTCAGAGCCTTCAGAACCAGGCTAGTTTTATTTTCAAAGCAAATCTCAGACAAGTCATTCGCTCATTTCCCCTACACTGGCCATGTTAACAGACACCATGCAACATGTGAACAAATCCAGGAAAGCACTGAATGACCTGCATCTGCCGTCAGTTTCGAGATTTTGGAAAAAATTGATGGGGCACTTCAGCTGGTGTCATATCCCATCTCACAAGACCCTGAAACGGTGCCACAGGAGATGCAGTTGGAACTGATTGTTCTCCAATGTGCCATGATGTTAAAGGAGAAGTTCAACTCCCTTAAACTGGATGAGTTTTATGCTTCATTCAGTGCATCCAAATTTCCAAACATCCAGAAGATGGCACAGAGGATGCTGGTGTTGTTTGGCTCTACATGTGTGTGTGAACAGACATTTAGTGTGATTCACACCAACAAAGCACCCCACAGATCCCAACTGAGTGATGAACACCTCAAAGCTGTTCTGAGAATTGCCAAAACAGAATTACCACCAGACTTCGATACACTGGCAAAATGTGTGATCAACAACAGTGCTTCCACTAAAGGGCATGTTAACGTTTTAATGTTTTTTTTTTTTTTCTGTTTATGTTTGATATGTACTGTTGAAAAATGTTTTGCTGTTTTTATCGTATCTTGCTGACCCGGCCCGTTTGTCAGATTTTAAAAGTCAATGTGGCCCCCAAGCCAAAATAACTGCCCACCCCTGCTCTATACTGGTGCATGTTGGGGGCGGCAGGATGAGGTCTTCAGACACTAACAGACTGAAAAAACTGATCCGCAAGGCCGGTAACGTTGTGAGGAATCTGGACTCTCTGACAGTAGTGTCAAAAATAAAGACAATACAGTATTGAACAATACCTCCTACCAACTTCAAAACCCGCTCATCAGTCACAAGAGCAGGTTCAGTGAGAGACTGATACTACCGAAATGCTCTACTAGATGACACAGGAAATCAATTCCTACCTGTGGCTATTAAACTGTACAAACTCATCCATATAGCAACAACATCCACTGTTATACATTTACATTCTACTGTTTATTATACTGATAATACTGTACATACCACACACTGGCACAACTCATTCTCCATCTGTTTATATAGATATTAGTAACTTCCAAACTTCCAATTCCAGTCTTTCCATACAGAGATATATTTATATATGTTGAGTCCACCACATAGACAGACAGACAGATATTTGACTTTTTAAGTTTGATTCTAAACTGTAATGAAGTTTCTCTGATACAGTTTGTATTTTTATGGTTCCACTCAAATGAGGATGGGTTTCCCTTCCAGACCTGGTTCCTCTCAAGGTGTCTTCCTTGCATCAAACGATAGAGAAATTTTTTTAAATTGCTTGTCAAAATTCAGATATGGTAATTTTGGATTGAGAATAGGAACAGGCAGATATCAGAATGTTCCTTCGGTCTTGAGATTTTGTCCTTTCTGCCAAAAACAATCTTAATCTAATTGAAAATGAAATACAATGTACTGCTTTATTGCAAAGCCTACAGTATCATAAGAAATGGCCTTTTAGCTAAACATATGAACTACCCACTATCAAAATATAGCTTTGTTAATCA
>CM045736.1:43973895-43986395 GCA_024760905.1 Plotosus lineatus | reverse complement strand
AGGTGATGGGCAAACACACCTAGTGCTTTCTCTGCGAATCAGGTTATAAAAGGCATGAAATAGCAGCATTAAGCTGAGACTGGTCCAGAATGTTGCAGTCACAGTGGACACGGACACTCAGTCTGTTCCTGACTGATTCAGACATAAAGACAGAGCCGAGTGTCCGCGGCCTACATGCGAGACGTTTGTACCCATGGGGCCCAAATTCACCATGCGGATGGCGGAGACTTGGAGAATGGGTTAATAAAAGCACACTGGGACACCTGCTCCCAGTTGTCTACAGAGAGAATCTGTAAAGCTGCTGTGTGCATTTCACATAAGGGGGACCCCGATGGGTTAGTCTCTCTCTCTCTCTCTCTCTCTCTCTCTCTCTCTCTCTCTCTCACGATTTGGTCTTGAATAACTGCTTTTCAACACCTAAGAGCACAGGGGGCCCCGTTCTCAGAGGGCTTAAGGAATCCCTGCCCCAAAAGCAGCAGCTGCCTCAGGACCTCTTCCCCCTTGCGGAGACCCAGGGGATCATGTGGCTCCACCACAATCGAGCGCCTTTTTAACCATTTAATCATTTAGCACAGAGAACATACACGCAAATCCACTCTTCTCCACAGCTGTCCCGGCATATCCACCAGCCAGAAAAGCAGAGATCATTATCCATCCTGAAGCACAAATAATGCTTCCACATCCCACACTCTGATCCCAGTGGACGCTACACAAAGGAAGTTACAACTTAAGGACAGTATGTGCTGTTCGCCAGGGACTCGGCTGACTGTGAAATACCACGTCCTTTCAATAGGAGGGTTTGGATTTGAAGACCTTGCAAGACTATTCTCAGAATTCAGGTCATTTTGACTTTAAAAGATTCGAAACAAAACATTGACATTCAAGATTTATTCATGAGTACTTAAAATCGTTTCCACTTTGGCATAGGTTATGGGGATTCAGTGGCAGCAGGATGTATTGAAACCACAGATTCCAGCTCCTCCTTGGGGTTCTCATCATGTTCTCAAGCCAACTCTGGGATATAGTCTTCACAGGAGCAGCAGGTCTGGTGTCTGCCCAAGGGTTTCTGTCCATGTACTGATACATCTCTCCCAACTGCAGTGAAAGCTTACGTCCAACATTCACTTATGTTCCTGGTGAAGGTCACGTTGGGTCGGAATCCACCCGCCTTCCTTCGAAGAGGATTCCTGGCTCAGTGTTTTTCTCATTTTATCCTCTGCAACTTGCTTCTGGCTGGTCTTCCTGCTTCTGCTATTAACTTCTTGTATCTCATCCAGAATCATCTTCAAAGTTCATTCAGGTCAGTCCACAGCTGTGCTTCATCCACTGGCTTCCGGTAGGTGGCGGCATATGATTTAAAACCCTGATGCTCGCCTAGGAGATCAAAAAACAGAAAACAGAAACCTAACAGCAAATCCCAAATCATACCTCATGCACTTTGAGCCACAAGTATGGCTCAGTGCGCCAATGTTTGAGACCCAACAGGCATCAAAAACCCTAGAAGTGGAGGAAACCTCCCCTTTCAGTCCAGTCCTCAGACATATTTCATAAACACACGAGAAAATGCATGAAAGAATGTGACAACCAATCACTTCATATTCAGAGTGCCCGCCAACCTCCTATAAAGGTAAACCAGCATTATTTCATTTTTATCACCATGTTCCCAACTTGATTACACACAAGAACCATCATAAAATGTCAGCATTCAGAAATTGTTTAAAAGCGCTTGTAAATGTAGCGAAAATACTCCAGCTTCACGGAAAACTACAGAAAGCACCTCCGTAGCGACTTTTCCTTTTGATTGGCACCAAATGCTACATTGAGACAAACAGTAAACAGAAGCACTGGGACCAGTTCAAACAATGCAGTATGACACTGAATTAAACGAAGGCTGTCAATCCCTGCTTCAACAGAGTCATCTGGAGAAGGGAGATTGCCAAACTGGGAGGAATTAGCGGCCTGATCAATGGCGCCTCTCCTGGGTGGAGTTGGCTAAACCGTCTGCTGGACAGCAGGAATGATGGGCGAGGCACAGCCAGGATAGAAAGGGAGGCTGTTTAAGGAACGGTGGGCGATAAATATTGTTGTTTATCCTCTCCTAATTAAATTGTTCGGTAATTTCTTCACGCAAAGAGAACACAGTTTATCTGTTTGAAATCAATAGCCCATTTCACGGTGAGGCACGTCCTGGCTAGGCGATGGCACCATTACTTATTCTACTCGCTGAGCTTCCATCGCGATGCTCTCCCAAGGTTGAATCTGTTATCTTTTCTTGTTTAAGGAGAAAGAGAGTTGAAAAGTCAATAATAATTCCTCCTTCCTAAATGGATGGATTTGACTGCCAGGGGAGAGCTTTTGAAAAGCATCGCCTCAGCCTTCTCAATGCCTCTTAAGTAAATGTCTGCTGAGCCACTCACACACAAATAAGATCATTAAAAGCACTGATTACCTTTGAGTCGACGCCACTCGTCTTTAAAATATTCTTTACTCCGATGAGTGGAAAGCCAATTTAAATTGAGATGTTAAAATGAGCTGAGTGAGATGTGCCTCCGCCGAAGCAGCGCGCCAAAACAATTCGGAGGCAGCGTGATGACTGATTACTCTGCTGCTTATTTGTTTTGAAACAATTACTGGTAATCATATTGATGTTTATGCACGGTGCCCTTTCTGAGAACTAAAACTCGGCTTTGTAATTACATCACTGGAATCTAATCAAGAGGAGATAAACCTTCACCTATGCTAACAACATATTAAAATGCAAATCAGCACTGGTGTAGACATGGGCGCACTCCGAGGCCTAATTATCCTGTGATGTCACATGCACGGCCCATGTGTTGAATTTTTTTTTTTCCTTCGTAATCTTTCAACCCGTATTCAGTCATTACCTCAGTTAATACTAACAAACATGCATATAAACGGCTTGATTTGAAGGGTAGTACAGGTCCCGCTTCTGAGATGATATCTGCTGCCACAGAGACACCGTCTTACCCTAAAGCCAACAAAGTCCCCATTATCAGTCCGGGATCTTTCTCTCTCCCCACACACACACACACACCTTTATCATTGTGTAATCTTGGAGCAAGAGCAAGAGCCATATCATGGTGGACTCTGATCCCCTGATACACAAACTATGCCCTGAAGGCCTAGGTCAACATGCTCTGATCTTTTCCTGGGTGAAAGAGCTACTTCATGCTACCGTACCTTCCTCTCACACAACACATACACCATCCAGAAGTCCAAGTCCATCTCCTAACCATCGAGCAAGTTGGGAAACCCCAAGACACAAATGAAACGAGACATTGGTGCGCTCTTCAAAGCGATACATAAAGATAAATGCTTTTGACTCGCCTCCTCAGGGAGATGCATAGGGATGATCTGGTGATCTATGATGGTCAGTGTAAATAATTCACATCCATACAGAGAATACCATGGAGCCAAACATGAATCCTGAGCATGACGAGATCGGACAGCTTCCCCTATCACTAAAGGAAAAATGTGTCATATCTATTATTGTGGGATTAAAAAAAAGTATAAAAGTAGACACAAAAAAAGAATGATATTCCCCTGCCAGGCTGTTTGCTGTGTACAGTGCATGCCTTCAATTAAAGTTATGAAGAAAAATCCAACAGTTCAACAAACACATTCCTAACAATCTCATGTTAAACATTACTTTTGGCATGTGGTTGGTTATTCAAAGCGGGTGTAACAAAATTCATACCGTGGAAGAAAACAAACAAACAAAACTTAGCTCCCACATAATTAAAAAAATACACTAAAACACCTCTGACCCAGTATGTCAAGATAATTTGACTGATTTTTACTAAAACTGACTTAACATTTAAATCTTATAAAAAAAAAAAAAAAAAAAAACCCCAGCTGGGACAAAACTACATGAAAACAACCCGAAAAGCAGCGGATTACATTTCTATATGATGATGAAGTGCTGAGGGGACTGTGTGTCCTCAGTGTTAGGCCGAACATCAGCTTTACAGGCTGGATCGTCTGATAGATATGTGGACATCAAGGATGATTCAAAAACAACTGTGAGATTTGTAACCAGTGCTTGGAGCAGAAGCAGTCCTCCACCACCCGTGCAGCTTTTAGCACAGAGAGGAAAAAACAGACGGCCTGGCTCTGCTCCATCTTGGCCAGCAACTGAGCAATTATGAACCTACATCTTGCATAGGAAAAATGAGCAAATTCTAATAACACTCAAGCCTTCACTTGGAACCATCATTGTACCTAATTCACAGAAAAGATTTGGGTGTATGCCACATCGTGTGGCTAAGTGACGAGAGATCGGAGTCGCCGCTGGAGAGGTAAGAAGGCAGAGAGTCGAGTCCCACCACAGCCGTAAAACTCAGATGTTGCAGGGGGTTTTTTATGCACAGAGCTGCAGAACACTCTGAGACTAGGAGGAGGTGGGTGGGTATAGACTTTCCTGGCAACCAGGTTGGCGCGGCTATAATTCACAGCACATAAATCCAAACAGTCATAACAGTGAGTCGGCAGGATGATGATGGAGACTCTCCTCCACTGCTAAGAGACTAAGGGGACTGGAAGAGGGGTCAATGTTCGGACAATGAAACATTAGGGGGGGAGGGGGGGATCAGTCACTCAGAAGGAGGACGAGAGGCCCTGGAGCTAATGGGAAATGAATCAGGAGGTGGAGAAGGAGCCGCCAGGGACCATCGATCTTGGGCAAGGAGCAGTAGCACAAGGGATTCAGACTAGCCACGAGATTCGCGTTGGCCGCAAATGCCAGGTCAGGACGCACACGTCTGGCTTCACGCCCACAGGCGCTAAACCCACTTTGTGATCAAGGCTGCAGTCAGGTCAACCTTTGACCTTTTGTTTTGATAAGAAGGAGCTCAAAGTGCACTTCTGGGAGTCAAATCTCAAACCTCAGATCTGGGGGAAAAGCAAAACAGGTGGATGTGGACACAACATAAAACATGTAAACACATGCCTCAGTGAGGGACGCAATATTTTTCACCTTTATAAATGTCACAAGTATGTCAACAATGGCATGCAGGTAATTAATTGCTGGACTCTCACAGCTAAGCCCTCTTGCTAGAATTTTTAATGCTGGCAAAGCTTTTTCAGTCAGAAAATTGCTGAGTAAATGTTAGTATTGCAATAAAGCATTATATACAGGTTCTTCCCCTCAAATATACTGGCTTTCCAAACACACCTGCACTTCAGACTGCAGCATGAGGCTCATTTTCCCACCACTTCAGAAATACACAACAGCCCAGTCAACAGATGAATCTCTCTCTCTCTCTCTCTCTCTCTCTCTCTCACACACACACACACACCCCAGGGGAGAAGGACATAGTAAAGGGAGCTACTGCAAGCTATTATCACCTCAAATGTTTCATAATTTCTTCTCTTTTACAATACCAATGCATAGTGTATTTTGTGCTTGCACCACTAGTCTCCAGAGTAAAGACTTGAAGTGACTGGGACGTTTTCTTTGGCCCCAGACTCGACTACTAATTCTACTTGCACATTTTATTTATTTATTTTTAATTTGATGTAGTGAATATAAATGGAATTAAACTGCCATCTGCTGGACAGTAAGAGGTATTGAATGTCCCATCGAACAGACCGGTTCTGTAAATTTATGAAGCACAGGGTGGGGGGAGACATCGTACATAACACACCTCTTTTGTGATGTTGGACTGGTGGCAATTCATTCACAGACAAAAGTAATTGCTTGTCAGTGGGTTAGCACAGACAATTCCAGACAAAGTTTATCAAACTATACAGTATTTCTTGTTTGGAGGCACATGGACACTACTGATTACTTGCTTGAGACACTTTACTGGGGAGAAAATGTCACATACCACTGATCATCTATTGATCATTTACTATAAGCTTTATTTTTGCGCATGCAAGCGTGTCCATGACCAAGAGATACATCTCAGACTGAAAAATAAAATTTTCATGTCCAATTATAAATTAAGACAAAAAAAAAAAGTTAAAAAGAAAACCACCAGTGGAATTATTGAAAAGATAAAACCAAACTAAATCATATCTGGAGTCTGGATATTCATGTGACATCACTAAGGTGTCAGAGCCATCTCATTTGGTGTTCATCATGTCACATGACCATACACTCACTCGTTTGCTAACTGACATGTTGTCAAAACAACTCTGTACACAAAACACCCACAGTACATTGGTCTTGTCTTTAAATATAGGAGTAGAAAATTAATTAGAAACAAATACTGTAAACCTTATGACCAGTGAACTTTGAAAAATGTAAATGGAATAAAAGTTGTGTTTAAAAATAGAAAAAGAAAAAAAAAGAAAAGATGAATGATATGCTCCAGTGCAACATTTGTTACGAGCTAGCACTGAATACCATCTCTGACCAACTGATAAAATTCATTCATTTTTCTGTCTGTCTGTCTTCCTTTCGGCTTTTTCCCTTTTACTCGGGAGTCGCCACAGCGAACCATCTGATTCGCACGTTTGATTTGGCATAGGTTTTTACGTCGGATGCCCTTCCTGTCACAACCCATTTTAGCAAGGGACAGAAACACGCTGACGACTTTGCAGCTCCTCTTTACGAAAGTCAGCAATGGTTCTTTTACATGCCTCTCACCATAGACAGTGACAGACATGGCCTGCCTTTGATAACCCAGTTAGCTGCATTTTTCTAAACCGCTTAATACTAATTAGGGTTGAGGGGAGGCTTGCACCCATCCCAGCCGACTCTGGGAGAGGGCAGAGTACACCCTGGACAGCTCACCAGGCCATCGCAGGGCAAAACCACGCTGACGGCTATGCAGCTACTCTTATCGAAAGTCAGCAATGGTTCTTTCACATGCCACACTCCATAAACGGTCAGAGACATGGCCAGCCTTTCATAACCCAATTAGCTTCACTGGGTTTGGGGGGGGAGTGACAACCCGTTGTAAGTGGGGCTTGAACCCCCCAACCTTGGGATCAGTGGTCCAGCACCTTACCACCAGGCCACCAACTGAAAAAAATCAAGTATTCAAATGAGCCGTGTAATATGTTGCAATGAAGTATAAAAAGCACATCATGATCCAGCAGAGTAATTCCACAAGACAAAAGTTGCTTGAGGGGCTAAACACTTTTCCCTCTAATAATAATTTTGTATGATTAATGATTATTATGAATTACTGATAATTAACCAATTAGGTTCTAATAAAATATTTCATACTGATCTTATGTCATGTGATCAGCAGCCATTTTGAATGTTCATTTTGGAAAAGCCAGTATCCAAATTTAGGCTATTCAGCACTGCCAGGGGAAAGTGTGGATATTGAGGATATTTCCAGGTTTAAGTTTTACATGGCCAGGATAAAAGTAATGTTCAGTTTGTATAGTAAATATTATATAGAAAATGAACATATTAAAAACACAATAGTCAGGCTTAAAATGAAAAGTAAACTCAAAACCCTGTTTCACAGATCTCATAATGTCGTGTTTTATAACAAAAAAAATCCGTATTCTGCTCATTTATTAAACTATTAAATCAGTCTGAAGCAACAAATCCACTGTAGCCCATCAACTGGCATTACGAGGATTATCAAGAGAAACAGTATAATTTTAATTGAGCACAACGTGTTCTAATTATAGAGCCTTTATCAGCACCGAGCAGACGAAACATTACATCACACCATAATTGTATTCTCATCGTTTGGGCAGGTTGATATAATCACCGTGATCAGTCTCTTCAAGCAGAAAAACAAACTAAATAAGATACAACAAACCAACACACACTCACACACACACACACACACACACATGTATGTATGTATACACACACACACACACACACACACACACACACACACACACACACACATACATACATACACATACATACACACACATACATACATACACATACACACACACACATGTATGATCAGGTATGGATCAACAGAGTCTGCATGTATCCAAAGCATCCTTTCAGTCATTTTGTCCAAAATGTCCACTCCAACTTCTTTATCGCTTGTGATAATAAGAACTGTATCGTTTTTCAATCATATGCACTTCTAATAAAATACAGTCGGCCCCCGACTTACGAAACCCCCTAAGTACGAAAATCCCGGGTTACGAAAAACATTTTCCTAAGTTTTTGTCCCTGGGATACGAAAACAACCCCCTCTTATGAAAAGAAATTCAAAATTCAAATGCGCCGATCAAAATTTCACACGATGCACGAGTTGCTCTCTCATTGGCTGTCTCTCAACATCCCGCCCCGCTGGCCTCCCATTGGCTAGGAGGGATGACACAGAACCAGAAGGAGACCTTAAAGCAGAAATACAGTGAGGACCTCTGATCTTTCAAACAGGTACTGTACTTCCACTTTAAATAAAACGTCCCGTCCATGTGTGTGTGTGTGTGTGTGATAGTGATAGAGAGAGAGAGAGAGAGAGAGAGAGAGTGTGCACGTGTGTGAGAGAGAGAGAGAGAGAGAGAGAGAGAGAGAGAGAGAGAGAGAGAGAGAAGGAAGCTTAACTCTTTAGGTTTTAGTTTAGTTTTTAAGTTGTTTAATTCAGTAAATGTTTAACAAATGTCTAGCATTTGAGCTCATCTGGAATTCTGATCCCTCAAGGAATCAAGTTAAAGTTGAGTTTGGACCTCCGATCTGTCAAGCAGGGAATGCAGTTTGATTTCCACATCTTGTGGGCGTGGCCCGCACCGCTACAATAAACATTTAATGTGTATACAATACACATTTAATGCTTATGTGTGTCTGTGTGTGTGAGTGAGTGAGAGAGAGAGACAGGGGTGTATGTGTGTTAATAAAAAATGTTTCATAATGGTTTAATGAATAAATATGTTGATAAAATTTAAAGGGTTTAATGGGGTTCTTTTGGGAGCCTTGGAACGAATCAGGCGTTTAACATGTAAAATGCGACCTCTACTGACGAAACTCCCGCGTTACAAAAAAAGGCGCTGGAACGAATTAATTTCGTAAGACGGGGCCAACTGTACATCTAGGTACGCAACCTTAGAGCAAAACATATAACCTGATTCTGAAATAACACAGGCATGTGAATGTGTGTCCGTCCAAAAATGTCCACTTCGAAATCTAGGTTTGTACCATCAGTGTTAACAAAGTGATATTGCAACCAGTAAAAGCTGGGAAAAAATATCCATTTGCCACCTATTTCATATACTATACATTTAGAATCCTACAGGCTGATGACTTGGATACAAGACCACACTGAAAGTGTGTCAAAAAAATTGGTGATTGTTTTGGATGGGCACACTTTCAAAAGGCCATAACTTTCAAGAAATCAACGTTACAGCCAAATTTTAGAACTTAATGATTTTGAACATTTGTGAAAATTACTTCAAAAAAAGTAAATTAAAAACCTTTCTTTTTGAGTGATTGTTCGAAGAGACTGAAAATGCTCATACAGGGAGCGCACTCACAGCTTATTATCCATCTGTTAAAATATTCATTAATATTTACACATCATTTGCTTTGGTTAGTTAAGAATTAGTTGTCAAACTGTTTTGTTTTCATTTTAATTTAATTTGTTGTCAATTCCTCCTGTCCAGCCCTTGGGAATCAATTCATCATTCATTTTTTGTGTATTTGGAATTTTGCAATTCATACATGTTCGGTTCTTCAATTTAATATAATACGAAGGCCACTTTAGGAATGATAGATATTTTTGCACACAGTCAAAGCATGCATGAACACAGCAATAAAAAAGGCAAAAAATAAAGTAGAAAAAAGTTGATTCTCAATATTTTGTCGCTAGAAAATCAAAACTATGAAAAAGAGCAGAGGAATAGGCAAAAAAAAAGTAAACAGGATAAAAGGGTATATTATTGTTATATGGTTGAAAAGGGTAAACAAAGCAACTTGGTTTAAATTTAGTCCAGACTTTCATCCCTTTTACTTACACGCAGTTACAGCGCTTATGTTACAACAACTATGTACTGCAACACTGAATAGATTTTAAAACATGCTGGTAGCGACACAGCACAGCTCTGAGCGGAGCTCACCTAACCCGCGTCAGTCATAATGAAAACATGACTTCAATTAAACTATACGAATTGGTTTTGTTTGCTTTTTATATTCCCATGTAGTATATACTGTACTAGTGGGCGGTGGTGGTCTAGTGGTATAGGGCGCTGGATCGCTGATCCAAAGGTTGGGGGTTCGAGTCCCACTCTCCACAAGGTTGTCACTGTCCCCCCCAGTGCAGCTAACTGGGTTATCAAAGGCGGGCCATGTCTCTCACTGTCTATGGTGAAAGGCATGTAAAAGAACCATTGCTGACATTCGTAAAGAGTAGGCTGCAAAGTCGTCAGCGTGTTTCTGTCCCTTGCTAAAAAAGGGTTGTGACAGGAAGGGCATCCGACGTAAAAACCTCTGCCAAATCAAACGTGCGAATCAAATGATTCGCTGTGGCGACTCCCGAGTAAAAAGGGAAAAAGCCGAAAGGAAGACAGACAGTAGTATATACTGTACTAAAATATACGAAAACAGGTCTTTACTTCAGGCTGGATAAATGTCACTGTATAGAAATTCTGTCTCAGACACTCAGCAGTGAAATCCAACGCAACCTTAGTGCATTTTACTGAAGTCTCAGAGAGACAAGATTTTTATATATATATATATATATATATATACATACACACACACAGTGACCTTCATCAGGGCAGTGGTGGTCTGGTGGTAAATGTGCTGGATCACTGATCCTAAGGTTGGAGGTTCAAGTCCCACTCTCATTTGGTCGTCACTGCCCACCCCCCCAGTGCAGCTAACTGGGTTATCAAAGGCCAGCCATGTCTCTCACTATCTATGGTGTGAGGTTCATGTAAAAGAACCGTAGCTGACTTTCGACAAGAGTAGCTGCATAGCCGTCAGCATGTTTCTGCCCTGTAATGGCCTGGTGAGCCACCCAAGGTGTGCTCTGCCCACGGCCTGAATAGGCTGGGATGGGTGCCAGCCTCCCCGGAACATTATTAGGATTACCCAGTTCAGAAAATGAATGAATGAATGAATGACCATCATTCCTACGAATAAACTGTTTTAGTATATAGATGGTCTCAATTAGATTATAAAGGCAAGAAATTCCATGACAGAATTTTGATTTTTGTATTGTTCTGGAAAATAAAAATAAAGTATTAAGAATCCAAGTTGGCAAAAGCAGACAAAGTTTATAAAAAGGTCAAGGTCATTGGGACAAGGTCAAAAGCCAAACAGAGGCACTAATAAGCCGATGCACACCAACACACCACAACAAACCCACATGCAATGATTCACTCAGCAGTTCATGAGAAACAGATCAGGGGAAAAAACAGCCAGAGAACTGCCACACACGAAAGGATATCCATCATAAGAATATTCATTGATGGTTTTCAGTCACAGTGAAGAAAATGTTCTGCCAGTAACTCCGATTAAGTCAGAGAAGAAACACAACATGGAACATAGACAAGTAAGGATTTTGGCCTTCTATCAAAAATCATCACATTTGTTCTTGAACCTTTTTCCAATACTTCGAGGGTGGACAATGTTCAGAACTCATTCTCAGGCTCAGATAAGCACAATGCAGTCATGCTCATATGCACGCACGCATACACACAGATTTAGTCATGGAATGTGGGAAACATGTTTCGTTATAAAATTTAAATGTAACATTTTGTGATGGTTTTATTTTTAGTTTCCAAACACAAAGAAAGTCTGTATTGCACATAAGAGTTAAATATTCTTTGGACAGAATGACTCACTAACTTTCAAACATGCTTCAAGGTGGGACTCAACACACCCAGAACCATATGCTCAACACTGATTAGCGATGCACATACTGAACGAAAACACTGGCGATTCAGTGAAAAACCAACGTTGAGTCAGCTGGGTAAATTAGCGCAGATCAGAGAGTCTGGACCTGGACCACACATTACTATACCAGAACATTACTGCAAAATAAATAAGCAGTTGCATGCTCTTATTTATGAAACTAATCATTTTTTCCTCCATTTGCTTTGTATACTCAGGCTAAAAAAAAGGCAGAGTCACATATTAAATTGCTCATCTGTTTGGAAAAGCATACTCATAATATAGACTCTCTTTCTGTTCATTAGTTCTACATTTTAAAATAAGAGTTGAATCTAAACATGAAATTAAAAGAGTATACAGTATCATGCGCCGACCAAAAAAAGTTGGAGAAATTTAAACTCTTGTCTGTCTTCCTTTCGGCTTTTTCCCTTTTTTTTACTCAGGAGTCGCCACAGCGAATCATCTTGATTCACACGTTTGATTTGGCAGAGGTTTTTACGTCGGATGCCCTTCCTGTCACAACCCTTTAGCAAGGGACAGAAACACGCTGACGGCTTTGCAGCCTACTCTTTACGAATGTCAGCAATGGTTCTTTTACATGCCTCTCACCATAGACAGTGACAGACATGGCCCGCCTTTGATAACCCAGTTAGCCGCACTGGGGGGGACAGTGACAACCCTGTGGATAGTGGGACTCGAACCCCCAACC
>CM045736.1:43886395-43971395 GCA_024760905.1 Plotosus lineatus | reverse complement strand
TAGACAAAATTCGCATTACGACTGCGGGGAAGTGACCCAACCGCTGGTCCAAGGGTTACTGCTACCAAGCTTCTTGTAGCCACTTGCTTTTGTATGTAAACACATCCTAACAACTGCCGCTTAAAGCCTGCCTTAAGCCTTAAATTATCGATATGCCAGGTACCCATTGTGCCGTAGTGAACTGTGGGAACGGCATTTATCATCTCGAGCGTTGGAAAAAGGAAATTTGCAGGATGCCTGCAAATTTGGGATTCACGAGTGTACATGTCCGCCGCCATTCACATTATTTTCCTTCCCAACCAAGATGAAGGATCCGGAGGGACGCAAACGTTGGATTAAAGCAGTAAGTTTCTAATTAGTGTTCTTTATTCAAATTCATAGACCCTATACATGAAATTACCTTTTATCTGTTACCTGTTAAACCTGTTAAAATACCACAAAAATCAGCGACACCGTAATCATTACATATGATCTTGAAAATTACTGTTATGTTAATTTGTAAGATAGACAAACAAGAGCTGTCAGATCACTCGGTGACAGCTGTCAAATTTGTATTTACCTTCTTTGTAGTCATTACGAAGTCGTGCTAGTCGGGGTGCCTGGTCCTTCCTTCATTAACAAAAAATCCGCTATGTCAACGTACATACATGAGTCATTGGCGTCATTTTCTGTCTCCCAGCCGTATTCAAGTCCCAAGGGGTCGGGAATTGTCACGCTTTCCTCATCCACTTCAAATGTCAACAAGCGGTCATAGTCACGTTGGACTTGCTTAGATTCCTCGGCCGTTGACAAAACTATAGGTGGCTTTTGTAACGTCGCCACAAATGCAAGCACAACAAGTTCATCTTTATGCTTGAGGGAAAGACCGGAAGACCCCTACGTATAGAATACGCTCGAAGGTCGGGAACTTTCCATAAATTGAACGTATCCATAGTGCAGTTCTCATCCACATCAAGTTTCATTTCCGCCATATTGGTAGCTTGTATGGTAGATGATGGCGATCCCATGATGATGTGCATGAGCCGAGATGTGAATTTGGTCTATTCAAAGTGCATTCCTTGCTTGACAGATCAGAGGTCCAAACTCAACTTTAACTTGATTTCTAGAGGGATCGGAATTTCAGATGAGCTCACATGTGCCACATTTATTAAACATTTACTGAATTTAACAACTTAAAAAACTAAACTAAAAACTGAAGAGTTAAGCCTCCTTCTGTCTCTCTCTCTCTCTCTCTCTCACACACACGGACGGGATGTTTTATTTAAAGCGTAATTACAGTACAGAGGTCCTCATTCAATATTGACTTGCTTCCTTGAGAGATCAGAGGTCTTCTCCCACGGAACACTTTGTTTTATTATAGTGCTGAAATATTCGCCTCCGTCACTGTATTTCCACTTTAAGCTCTCCTTGTGGTTCACTATCGTCCCGATTGTAGAGGGGTTTCAGCGATAACGAAATACTGTATAACGCTGCATGATCGATCTCAAAACAAGCCAACAGTCAACTCTCCTTCACGTGTGTGACAAACAGGAAGTTTGGGTAAGGTTCAGCTGCGTCATCCCTCCTAGCCAATGGGAGGCCAGCGGGCGGGATGTTGGGAGACAGCCAATGAGTGAGCAACTCGCGCATCGTGTGAAATTTTGATTGGCGAGTTTGAATTTTGAAAAGCGCTTTTCGTAAGAGGAGGTTGTTTTCGTATCCTGGGGACGAAAACTTAGGAAAATGTTTTTCGTAACCCAGAATTTTCGTACCCAGGGGGTTTTGTAAGTAGGGGGCCGACTGTGTGTGTGTGTGTGTGAGGCGTTCCACCGATAGTAGGCACTTGTCGCACAAACCACTTTTGAGATAAAGGCCAGAAAAGTAAAAATGGTCCATTTATCATCAATATTCGGATTTTTGCATAAACTATTAAAACAAATATTCAACTATCACTTACGGACGTGAATTCAACTAAAACTCACTAAAAATTAGGGGTGTTATTGAAAACCTATTATTGGTATCGATATATTGATAAAAAAAATTCAGATGCATCGATACATTGGAATATTGCTGTACTGTTCCATAAATGCATTAAATAGAACAGACTAAGATATATTACAGTAGTTTGTATAATGCATTGAGTACAGTGAGTCGTCGACTTACGACCTATGCGAGTTTCATCTGATCGATTCGACGACCGCAAAAGTGGTGAAGCATGATTCATGGCAGTGCAGTGCGAGTGTTGTGTACGATGGTCGTTTGCGCTGCCGGCAGCACCAGTATTTTAAAAAGCCAAGCAGGAGATGATGCAGCTTCACTTTCTAACTGCTCAGAGCAAATTTATTCATCCACTTTCAATGCCACGTCACTGTGGCGCAAAGCTGAAAGCCAATCCTTTCTGTGTGGGTGGGTCCGATACCTTGAAGCTCTAATTTTATTGAACTCACACGCCGCAGTGTTTCTGTGACAGGAAGCGCATCCCAAGTTTTGGCAATCGGCTGCTCTGCGGGTTGAAGTTTTTCCATGTCCGTCTATTTGTGTTTGCTTGCCAGCTGTGCTTGGCTTCGTGGAAATGAGCCGATCAAAACGAGGGAAATTTATCTCTTTACTCAAAAACAACATGCGCATTCTGTGGCTGTTGTTATAATCCAATAAAATTGGAGTTTGAAGCTATCGGACCCACCCATACAGTGGAGTACAGAAAGGATTGGTTCTCCGCTGCGTGTCACAGTGACGTGGAATCGAATTTAGATGTATAGATTCAGAAGATGTCCATATCTGCATTATCCGGTGATAAGTGTCTCTTCTTGTTCAAAATGTTCCGTGCTATTGAGAACATGTGCTCTGACGGCACACAAGAAGCAGGGACGTACCATTTACCATACAGAGAGGCGGGACGTACCATTTACTCGGGGTGTCATTGAAAATGGCATTTACTACAGATGCCGTCATGAACACAGGAAGCTATAACGTTAGAAGTATCGATGCCCCTTTTATAGGTATCGATTATCGATCGACATAATTATATCGGCAATATTCCGATTGTCAATGACATCCCTACTAAAAATGTCCCCCCCCCCCCATTTTTCTGGCAGGTACCCTCCTAAAACTAGATAAAAACAGTTCAGAAAAGTGTGCATGAGTGGTGTTTGTGAAGATGATGTGATCCTTTCTGCTGAGCAAAATATAGATTAAGATGATGATGATGAGGACAGAGTTGATGAAGCTTAACTTGTATGAAGAGATCAGACTTTTGTGATATAGTTTTCTTAATTTGAGTGTGATTGTTTGAACCTGACAGTGTTTTTTGTTTCAATTAGTATCATTTGAAGGTATTTGAACCTTTATATAATGGTAAAAAAAGATACATACTGACCTTATTGGAATAAACAGAAATGAATAAAAGTCGTTTTTTTGTTCATTTTTGGGGGGTTACCACGGTGACTGAAGGGTTTAAAAAGGGCCAGTCAGATTAAAATGAGGATGATTTCTCTCATCTCTTCCTAAAACTTTTCCTAGACATGTTTTCTAAAAGTTTACGGGGCTGAAGTGCATAAAAATGTTTGGTTGCTAAAGACTAAGGATCTTGGAAGAAGTGCAATCTTTGTGCTCATTTTTGTCTAAAATTTCTTTCGAAATTTTTAGTTGAATGCTGACACAAGAAATGGCATAACTCAGTCATTTTTCAAGGTATTGACAAATTTTTTGCTGTATTTTGCAACATTGAGCCTTCTCTATCGGTGTAAAAAGCTCATTTTTGGACACAAGAGCCTACTTTCGGTGGAGTGGCTCACATAAACAAACATATATACACACACACACATATATATATAAAAAACACAATACATTGCGAGTTTTCTTCCAACAATCCAAAGACATTGTCCCAAGGTATGAACTTAAATTTATCTGTATGTGTGTATGGTCGTGTGTGTGTGTGTGTGAGTGTTAGACCTGCAACAGTCTGGTCAGCTGTTCAGGGCATACCCTGCAGCCTCCCGTATTCATAATAGGATTAAGGACTTCAGCGAATGATGGATTTCAATTGACATAAAATAGACCTCACAAAGTACAAAACAATGAACTGCCACATCCTTTAATAAACACACACACACACACACAAGTATGCAGAAGGACTAGAAACCCTAACTTTGTGTCTATCTCTACTAATCAGGCTCGCTTGAAACATCTGTGTATTCACCCGAAATATTGAAAGTCAGCTCTTCGCATTCATTCCCCCCAGTGCAGCTAACTGGGTTATCAAAGGCCGGCCATGTCTCTCACTGTTTATGGTGAGAGGCATGTAAAAGAATCATTACTGACTTTCGTCAAGAGTAGGCTGCATAGCCGTCAGCATGTTTCTGCCCCTTGCTCAGGGTTGTGTCAGGAAGGGCATCCGACATAAAAACCTATGCCAAATAGAATATGCGAATAATTAATGACTTCCATGAAAAGGGAACAGCCGGAAGGGAAAAAGCTCTTTGTATTCAATAAATTTTGGTTTCATTCTGAAATAGGAAAGTATATTATCTTTATACACACGCTCCCCGACTTGCGTTCATCTGTTTTAGGTTTTTTCAACCCCCCCCCCCCCCCCCCCACAAAAAAAAGTCAAATTTTCAGTTTAGACGTACCTAAGTAGTACGCTAACGTAATGACGCTGAATTCATTGTTATATAGCTTCCCTTATGTTAAGACGTCGTTTCTGTGATCTTTGGGTTTACACTGTTTTGTGGACTTTTGTAACCCTAAGCAAATATGGTTGGTCAGAAGTGTAAGCCTACGAGCATGGGTGCAAGTCTCGTACACAGAGATGAATTAACTATCTGCTCAGATCAGCACAATCTGCCATGCATACTCAGTTAAGCAAAGAGAGTTGTAATATGAAAAACCCGAATGCACAAATCACAGAATTATTACAGATATTTATTATCTTTTAGAATCAAAGAGAAGATTTCTGGATGCGGTGAAGGAGGACATGAAGGTAGTTGGAGTAAGAGTAGAAGATACAGAGGATAGGGTGAGATGGAGGCGGATGGTTTGCTGTGGCGACCCCTGAAGGGAAAAGCCAAAAGGAAAAGAAGATTGATTATCTTTTAGCAGAATCCTAAGAGTGTATACTTATTTTATATTAATATTCATTAGGATTTGTACTTGTTCTTTGTATGCATCTCTTGAATAAAGTTTACTTACTTCCATAAAAGAAAGAGCTCTCAGCTTTGCTGGGAGACTGCATCAGTACAGGCTGTGTTCTAAACGAGTTCAACGGCACCCTTGTGCACTTGAAAGACCGGAAGTCTGTATAACCCACAGCAAGTACACTACTTTTGCAAGTACACTACTTTCGGTATTGAGTGCTTCACATATTGTAAGCGTTGATTGGCTGTTTTAAGCTTCATGTAATGTAACTCGGTACAAATAAGTGACTTATTTGAAATTAATGTTGATATATTTGATATTATTTTACAATGTTATGTTTATAATAATAATTATTAGGGGCAGTGGTGGTCTAGTGGTATAGGGCGCTGGATCACTGATCCAAAGGTTGGGGGTTCGAGTCCCACTCTCCACAAGGTTGTCACTGTCCCCCCCAGTGCCGCTAACTGGGTTATCAAAGGCGGGCCATGTCTCTCACTGTCTCTGGTGAGAGGCATGTAAAAGAACCATTGTTGACTTTCGTAAAGAGTAGCTGCAAAGTCGTCAGCGTGTTTCTGTCCCTTGCGAAAAGGGATGTGACAGGTAGGGCATCCGACGTAAAAACCGCTGCCAAATCAAAGGTGCGAATCAGATGATTCGTTGTGGCGACTCCCGAGTAAAAGGGAAAAAGCCGAAAGGAAGACAGACATGTTTATAAATAATTTAAGGGTGTTTTATGAGATATGGTCATGATATTTATGAATGTATAGTACAGTATGAGCGTCATACGTCACTGTAACAACTTGCGTTCACTTTCAACTTACGTTCGGCCGTTCGGCCTGAGCGCCGGTGACAAACTCGTGTGATCACTGCAGACTGCCATTTCCAGAATGTGCGTATCCAGCGGAGCGTGCCCCAGAGCGTCACATGAGCCAGAACACCAACCTGATTGTCATCATCAGTCAAGTCCCAGAATACCGTAACCATGCTGTCCCTCTATCTGAATCAGCTGAACCATAGAATGTGTGTAAATGTGTGAGAAAGGAAATATGCAGCACGTGTTCATTTATACCTACTGTACAATGAAACCTCACTGAAAAAGAATTTTAAATATTTTGGCATTAGGAAACGCAGGGGAGCAGCTCTCGGAAACTTTATATAGATATAGAGCTGTAAACTTATGATCGGAGTAAAATATTAAGCAAATGTGTCATTCGACATGAACTGAAGAATGAATTACTTCAGGATGTTCACACCTTTCCTGCTACGCCTCTGAATTGACTAGACAGCGCTACCTTGGTTTAATCAACACTACACAACAGAGAGCTCAGGAACTTACAATGTAGGATTGCAGCTCATGCTTAAGACAATGATAAAAATTTATTGTTCGTAAGCTGAAGTGATAAGTAAACAGTTTTTATTAAAGTTGCCAGATGTAAGATTTTATTGCACAGATTAGTCTGATTCATGAGCATGAGAGACCTCACACACACACACACACACACACACACTATAACTATTCAGTAACAGGGCATTGTGTAAACCAATAGCTCAGGTTGCTTATACATTAATGAAAGGTAAATCAATGGATAAAAGTCTATACATGAATTTCCCATTCGTGTTAAGTAACCCTGTTAAACTTTAAGTTTACGAAGTTTAGGGTATAGAATTACTTGTCTTTATATTCTGCTCTTGACAGTGTGAATTGCACCTTATTGTCTCGTTTGCACCTTTTAAAGCTGGGACAAACTGTAATTTACACTGTACACAATGACAAAGTCTCTTGAATCTAATTGTCTATTGGCATTCATAGTTCAAATACCTGTGACCTTGATTTTGACATTTTAAGGTCATTCGATGCTGGAGGTAATTGTGTTATTTAAAAACGAGTACAGACGCTCCCGAACTTACGAACATTAGTTTTATTTATAACAGCCGGAGATATGAACAGGGCTGTCCGAGGTCAAAGATGAAAGTGAGAGTGAAATGAAATTGAAGAAAAAATAGAAATGGAATAAAATCTATAGAAAGATATATCATAAATATAAGTATGAAATATGATTAAACATTATCCTGAGGTACACTTAATGCTAAGCTCCGGTAGAGGGGCGTGGCTGAGACGTGCTTTACACCAGAGGTCAGGGAAGAAAAGCAGAACCATACATTTTTGAACTCCTGCCAAGACTTTCAAAGAAGAAACAAATTGACTCCAGTATTATAATGAACTGGATAAAATGTCCAGTTCTCTGTAAATCTGATCAGATCCGCTGTACTGTGCTTGAGAGGAACCAGGAGTTTAAACACGGAAGCTGATCAGTTCAACTGTCCAGTTGTAGTGTCACCTGTATGTGTGTGAGTGAGAGAATATGCTTTCAATTAGACTGAGCTCAAGAGCATCATTACACCGCACGGTCAGTTATGTAATAACTCAGAGAGAGAGAGAGAGAGAGAGAGAGAGAGAGATTGTATACAGTACAAACCTGTATAGGTTACTTATACATAAACATACAGGGCATTCTTTAGAGGGAAACGTAACAACTTTCGAGCAAATTTATCTAACGAACGGCCGTCTGGAGCCTAACTCGTTCATAAGTTGGAGCGCGTCTGTATATCAATTCCTATTGGTCTTCTGTTGCATCTCTGGGTCTTTATCACTTTGTTCCTGAGATATAAACAATTTGAGTTTCATCTGGGAAACGTTTACCAAAACATGTGATTTTACTCTGACATTTCAAATTCAAATCTTCCCTGGATACCTCTTTATTTATTTATTTATTTAAAAAAAAAAATTTGTGCATAACCATGGGAAGGATTTCGTTCACTGACACAAACAGACTCACAAACGCTGGTGACTTGGTTAATATTTCTTGTATTTACACACATTATATACAAAACCGTTGAACAAGCTATAAACGCATAGTTGTTCAACTCTTATGCACCTTCTCAGAGTGGAGCTCATAGGTGTATAAAACGTTTTTTAATTTAAGGGGGGAAAAAAATATCAAGTTTAAATGTGATTTTTGACCTTGAGGAGGGTATTCCTGTGTAAAGGTACTAAAATAAATTCACATACATACTGCAATCAACACTTCTAGCAGTTCTTCTCCCTGAGTGCTCAGTAAGTCTCCACATAATAAACTCCAAAGGGAACAACAAGAAATTCACCATTAGATTTAAACTGTGAATAATTATTGAACTTCTAGTCCAAAAATCATTAGATTTAAACCGTGAATAATACTGCAATACCAGGACCATTGGTACTGGAGTCGGCTGCTTGAAAATATACAGGACTTATTCCATAGGTGCTGTCCTGTTGTGTTGTCGGGTTTCTTCTCTTCATTGAGAGAAGAAATTACTGGGAATCTGGTGATTTTATCTTCTTTCATGTAATTTTCTGGTGTGTCCTTTGGTTTTGATATGATCTATTAACGATTGACACCCTCTAACACTGTATTTTGTCTCATCGTCACGCAAAATACATCGTGCTTTTCCCCGCCACATCTAGCTTACGACAGAATTCCCCAATCGTGGTCAAATCGCGTTTAGCATGAGAAATGTTCATCGGATTCGACAACAATTCCCAGTTCCATTTGATTCTACAACCGTCATTCACCTAAACAGGAGTACAGGGAGACACAGCGTAAGGCGAAAGTAGCAGTGGCTAAGGCCAAACAGAGGGCGTATGATGACTTGTATGAGAGGTTGGATAGTAAAGAGGGAGAAAATGATCTATACAGGTTGGCACAGCAGAGAAATAGAGATGGGAAGGACGTGCAGCAAGTTAGATTGATAAAGGACAGAGAGGGAACTGTATTGACTAATGACAGAAGTGTGCTGGGAAGATGGAAAGAGTACTTTGAAGAGCTGATGAATGAGGAAAATGAGAGAGAAAAAGAGTAGAAGAGGTAACCATTGAGGAGCAGGATGTAGCAAAGATCAGTAAGGGTGAAGTGAGAAGGGCATTGAAGAGGATGAAGAATGGAAAGGCAGTTGGTCCTGGGGATACACCTGGGGAGGGATGGAAGGGTCTAGGAGAGGTAGCAGTAGATTTTTGACAAGAACATTCACCAAGGTACTAGAAAGTGAGCAGATGCCGGAGGAGTGGAGGAGAAGTGTGCTGGTGCCCATTTTTAAGAACAAGGGAGGCGTGCAGAGTTGCAGCAACTACAGAGGGATAAAGTTGATGAGCCATACGATGAAGTTATGGGAAAGAATAGTGGAAGCTAGACTAAGGGCAGAGGTCAGCATTTGTGAACAACAGTTTGGTTTCATGCCAAGAAAGAGCACCACAGATGCAATGTTTGCCTTGAGGATGTTAATAGAGAAGTACAGAGAAGGTCAGAGGGAGCTACATTGTGCCTTTGTGGATCTGGAAAAAGCATATGACAGGGTGCCAAGAGAAGAACTGTGGTATTGCATGAGGAAGTCTGGAGTGGCAGAGAAGTATGTTAGAGTGGTGCAGGACATGTATGAGAGATGTAAGACAGTGGTGAGGTGTGCTGTCGGTGTGACCGGATTTAATTCAAGGTGGAGGTGGGACTGCATCAAGGGTCAGCTCTGAGCCCCTTCTTGTTTGCTATGGTGATGGACAGGCTGACAGGCGAGGTGAGACAAGAATCTCCATGGACTATGATGTTTGCAGATGACATCGTGATCTGTAGTGAGAGCAGAGAACAAGTGCAGGAAAATCTAGAGAGGTGGAGGTATGCCCTGGAAAGGAGAGGAATGAAGGTTAGCCTCAGAAAATCAGAATACATGTGTGTGAATGAGAAGGACCCAGGAGGAACGGTGATGTTACAGGGAGCAGAGATAACGAAGGTGGAGGATTTTAAGTACTTAGGCTCAACAATCCAGAGCAATGGAGAGTGTGGAAAAGAGGTGAAGAAGCGTGTGCAGGCAGGCTGGAATGGTTGGAGAAAAGTATCCGGTGTGATGTGCGATAGGAGACTGTCAGCAAGAATGAAGGGAAAAGTGTACAAGATGGTGGTGAGGCCAGCGATGTTGTATGGCTTAGAAACAGTGGCGCTGAGGAAAAGGCAGGAGGCCGAGCTGGAGGTAGCGGAGATGAAAATGTTGAGGTTCTCCCTGGGAGTAACGAAGATGGATAGGATCAGAAATGAGTATATCAGAGGGACAGCCCACGTAAGATGTTTTGGAGACAAAGTCAGAGAGGCTAGATTGAGATGGTTTGGACATGTACAGAGGAGGGATAGTGAGTATATTGGCAGTAGGATGCTGAGGTTGGAACTACCAGGCAGAAGGCCTCGAGGAAGACCGAAGAAGAGATTTATGGATGTGGTGAAGGAAGACATGAAGGTCGTTGGAGTCAGAAAAGAAGATGCGGAGGACAGGGTGAGGTGGAGGCGGATGATTTGCTGTGGCGACCCCTGAAGGGAGCAGCCGAAAGTAAAAGAAGATTCACCTCCCTAGCCCTATTTTCCTCTTTGTCAATAATTCTTGCCATTAATAATTTATTATAGATCTATAAATTCATGTAGCTTTAAATCTTCTTCCACTTGAAATGTTGATCTACCATCACATAGAAAAATGGCGGACTGTATCTGTACATTCTAATGTGAGCACCATTGGCTTACTGGAGCCTTACAACCGAATCTTGACCAATCAAATTACGCAACACAAAATTATCAACCAATCATTTTTAGTATCTTTGGCTCTATTCGTGTTGCCAACTCAAGGCATGAAGCAAAGTCCTTTTGTTAAAAGCATTATTTTAAAACGGGGGAAAATGGGCACTCAGTACACATCAAACCCCCCCCCCCCCCATTTTTTTCTCCTCGAATTTAGACGATTCACGTGGATGACGAATTAGACCCTCAAGATGTGAATTTTCGCAGATCCGCGAAGAAATAACATGCCTGATAATACAATATCATATTGCTTCGAAGACCGGGCTTTCACTCAATCCATGGCATCCACTTCCCCATGGTTTACCACACTGACCTCATCAGAAATTCCCAAAAGGGTCATTTCAGTAATCACTGTATTTTAGTCAGAGGGAAATCTTTCCCAAATAAATAAACCATGTCTCAGAAATTCAGGTTTTTTTCATATCTATCTTTTTCTCCTGCAGATAATTCCTCCACAATAAGACTACTCAAACCCTGGTCTCAAGGCAGAGTTGTACTCTTTTTTTACTCCATGGAGTAAAATGCAACCTTCAAGCCAAGAACTGAACTGTGTAATGAATATTTAAAAATTTTGCAGGAAAGGCCAAAATATCAGTCACGTTTTAAATTTGAAAAAAAAAAAGAAAAAAGTTATCCACCTTTTTACTTATTGTTTTTAAATTAGATTCACAACAAAATTTGCATTCAATAAAATATTATATTGTAAATCTACTTCAAAACATTTTGAAGAGGACCCCACAATGTGATATCACTGCAAAATCTGAACCAGATTACTCTACCCCAGTATCGGCCTTGTTCGAGCTTTGATTTATTTTTAAATTCTAAAAAATCATCTTGTTTTTTGCATCTTGCTTATTGTTGACGGAACAAACTGTCTCTCTCTTCATATAATGAACCACCAACAGACAGATAATGACTCCATTTAACTCAAAATAATAGTTTAAGATGGACAATCTTTCAAATGAAAACCCCTCCTCTTTTCGGAATACGAGTTAAATTAACTTACTACATGGGAGTTCTTTGGGCAAAAACCTTGACATTTCAGCATCTCTAACCCATTTGCTTTTGAGAAACTCACACCATCTGTTTATTTTGTCCCCACTTCACTATAACGTAGATCTCCCAGCTCGTAGATTGATTAACATAAGCTAACCAGCAAGCTTTATTTAATATATAACAGAAAGCTCATTTTGTGTACGAGTAGTCTTCAGTGTTGGCTAAT
Source organism: Plotosus lineatus (assembly GCA_024760905.1). Taxonomy (NCBI): domain Eukaryota; kingdom Metazoa; phylum Chordata; class Actinopteri; order Siluriformes; family Plotosidae; genus Plotosus; species Plotosus lineatus. The sequence goes on along the minus strand of CM045736.1, from coordinate 43,959,413 downwards.
TTTCATTTACAGATAGTTCATTTGCAAAAGGGTGCTGCAGCACATCGGTGACCTAAAATAGTACTTTCTATTTAAAATGAAAGGCTCCATTTGAAAACGCATTCACCTTTTATTTCCTCTTCACTGTTTATGAAGAGACAAGCAAACACTAGCAGCCAAGGTACATGTGAACATACAGTGCAACAGCAGTATATAAGCTAGCACAGAACATAGCTATTTGCATCAACAAACTGGCAAATTTGACAATGATAAGGTATCTGAACAAAAAAATGCATTTTTTAAAATTATTATAAAGTTGTACATAAATTTTTAGGATGAATTGAATAAGAAAGACAACTCCCCATCCACATATAACCCCTACAACACTGAGATTTCCTTTTGGCTTTTTCCCTTTCTCTAGGCGTCGCCACAGCGAATGATTCACATGTTTGCCCCCTACAACACTAACAATGCAATATGAACAACATGTGATGACCTGAGACTTCACAGTAATCGGTCTAGTGAGATGGTTTCAGACAGTTTTTAAGGTTCAGCAAATAACAATAATGACAAATTTGTTGTAATGTGAATACTGCATGCAAGTAAATCATGTTTACTTTTCCTCAGACTCCGTATCGAATTGAAATGCAACATTTGAAGAGACAAAAATGGTGAATATCCACAAAAGGGCAGAGTCATAAATCCAAAGGGGGAAATAATAATAATAACAATAATAGTAATAATAATACCCAAAAATATTTCAAACATTATAATTTTTCAGAAATTCAGATTTTTCCCTTACATGGATGTTGTTACGCAAAAAATATCACTTTTTACCTTGTAAATTAATCCACTAGAAAAGTATTCCACAACTACAATGGGTTTATAATGAAACTTTTGAGATTGTAGACTCTGAATCATCTGTAATTTTGTGGAACTTTCAATAAAGATTCGTCAGATGCTTAAATATTATGACTCATCCTTATAGATGATTATGAGTAGTAACCGATGAAAACATCTTCATTTATATCAAGTAGGTGTGCATCACGAGCATTCGAAATAGACCATTTTTCCAAAAATAAACGTAATAATTAACACCAACAGACGGAAAATCTAATAAAAAAAATAATCAAAGTAACTTGAAACTTCAAACAAATTTTTCAGAATTAAACCCATGTGGAACCTAAAAACAAACCCCTGAGACACGACACAACACAGGAATCAGTCTCCCTTGCCCGGACGCGGGTCACCGGGGTTCCCTCCTGGAGCCAGGCCCAGGGGAGGGGCTCGAAGGCGAACGCCTGGTGGTCGGGCTTATGCCCATGGAGCCTGGCCGGGCCCAGCCCGAAAAGGAGACATGGGTCCGCCCTCCCATGGACCCACCACCCGTGGGAGGAGTTTTAGGGGTCGGGTGCAGTGTGAGTTGGGTGGCAGCCAAAGGCATGGGTTCTGTCGGACTGATCCTCGGCTGCTTACTCTGACCTTCGGGACATGGAATGTCACCTCTCTGGCGGAAAGGAGCCTGATTTGGTGCGTGAGGTGGAGAGATACCGACTAGATATAGTCGGGCTCACCTCAACGCATAGCTTGGGCTCTGGAACCATCCATCTCGAAAGAGGCTGGACCTTCTTCTATTCTGGAGTTGCTCATGGAGAGAGGCGGCGAGCCGGTGTGGGTATTCTTGTTGCCCCCCGTCTTGGTGCCCAAATGTTGGGGTTCTCCCGGTTGGCGAAAGGGTAGCTTCCCTCCGTCTTCGGGTGTGGGGACGGGTCCTGACTGTTATTTGTGCTTATGCACCAAATGACAGTTCAGAGTACCCACCCTTTTTGGAGTCTTTGGGGGGGGTGTTGGAGAACGGTCCCTCGGGAGACTCGCTCGTTGTCTTGGGAGATTTCAACGCCCATGTGGGCAACGATAGTGTGACCTGGAAGGGTGTGATCGGTAGGTACGGCCTCTCCAGTCTGAATCCGAATGGTGTGTCGTTGTTGGACTTCTGTGCTCATCATAGTTTGTCTATCACGAACACCATGTTCGAACATAAGGGTGTCCATAAGTGCACTTGGCACCAGGACACCCTAGGTCGCAGTTCGATGATTGACTTTGTAGTCGTGTCATCGGACTTGCGACCATATGTTCTGGACACTCGGGTGAAGAGAGGAGCTGAGCTGTCTACCGATCACTACCTGGTGGTGAGTTGGCTTCGGTGGTGTGGGAGGTTGCCTTCCAGACCTGGCAGGCCCAAGCGTGTAATCAGGGTCTGCTGGGAACGTTTGGCGGAGCCCCCTGTCCGAGAGGTCTTTAACTCCCACCTCCGGCAGAGCTACAACCACGTTCCGGAGGAGGCGGGGGACATGGAATCCGAATGGGCCATGTTTCGTGCCTCCATTGCTGAGGCGGCTGCCCATAGCTGTGGCCGTAAGGTCGTCGGTGCTTGTCGTGGCGGTAATCCCGGAACCGGTGGTGGACACCTGCGGTGAAGGGGCCGTCCAGCTGAAGAAGGAGGCCTATCGGGTTTTGTTAGCCTGTGCGACTCCTGAGGCAGCAAACGGGTACCGGCAGGCCAAGCGTGCTGCAGCCGAGGCTGTCGCAGATGCAAAATCTCGGGCGTGGGAGGAGTTCGGTGAGGGCCTGGAGAATGATTATCGGTTGGCCTCAAAAAGGTTCTGGGCCACCATCCGACGCCTCAGGAGGGGGAAGCAGTTCTTCACAAACACTGTTTACGGTGGAGGTGGGGAGCTGCTTACCTTGACTGGGGATGTTGTTGAGAGGTGGAGGGAATACTTTGAGGACCTTCTCAATCCCACCAACACGCCCTCCGTGGAAGAGGAAGACCCTGGGGTTCGGGTGAGGGTCCGCCCATCACTGGAGTGGAGGTCACTGAGGTTGTCAAAAAGCTCCTCGGTGGTCGAGCTCCGGGTTGGGCGAGATCCGCCCGGAATATCTCAGGGCTCTGGATGTTGTAGGACTGTCTTGGTTGACACGTCTCTGCAACATCGCGTGGTCATCCGGGGCTGTACCTCTGTATTGGCAAACTGGAGTGGTGGTCCCAATTTTTAAGAAGGGGACCGGAGGGTGTGTTCCAATTATCGGGGAATTACACTCCTCAGCCTACCTGGGAAAGTCTATGCAGGGGTACTAGAGAGGAGGATCCGACCGATAGTCGAACCTCGGATTCAGGAGGAACAATGTGGTTTTCGTTCTGGCCGCAGCACTCTTGACCAACTCTATACGCTCCACAGGATTCTGGAGGGGGCATGGGAGTTTGCCCAATCTGTCCACATGTGCTTTGTGGATTTGGAGAAGGCTTTCGACCGTGTCCCTCGAAAGATCTTGTGGGGCGTGCTCCGAGAATACGGCGTTCCGGATCCGTTGCTACGAGCTATTCGTCGCTGTATCACCGAGCCAGAGCTTGGTCCGTATGGGTAACAGCAGCTCGGGTTCGCTTGGGGGGGGAGGTGGAGTCCGCCAAGGCTGTCCTTTGTCACCGATTCTGTTCATACTTTTTATGGACAGAATTTCTAGGCGCAGTCGAGGCGATGAGGGGTTCTGGTTTGGTGGCCATCGGATATCGTCTCTGCTTTTTGCGGATGATGTTGTCCTTTTGGCTTCATCAAGTCGGGCCCTCCAGCTCGCATTGGAGCGATTCGCAGCTGAGTGCGAAGCGGCCGGGATGAAGATCAGTACCTCCAAGTCCGAGGCCATGGTTCTCAGTCGGACAATGGTGGAATGCACCCTCTGGGTCGGGGATGAGGTCCTGCCCCAAGTGGAGGAGTTTAAGTATCTTGGGGTCTTGTTTACGAGTGAGGGAAGGATGGAGCGAGAGATCGACAGACGGATCGCTGCAGCCTCTGCTGTTAAGCGGTGCCTGTACCGGTCCGTCGTGGTGAAGAAGGAGCTGAGCCACAAGGCGAAGCTCTCAATTTACCAGTCGATCTACGTTCCAACCCTCACCTATGGTCATGAGCTTTGGGTAATGACCGAAAGAACAAGATCACGGATACAAGCGGCTGAAATGAGCTTTCTTCGCCGGGTGGCGGGGTTCTCCCTTAGAGATAGGGTGACAAGCTCCGCCATCCGCGGAGAGCTTCGAGTAGATCCGCTGCTCCTCCGCATTGAGAGGGGCCAGTTGAGGTGGCTCGGGCATCTGGTCAGAATGCCCCCCGGACGCCTCCCTGGTGTGGTGTTTCGGGCATGTCCAACCGGGAAGAGACCCCGGGGTCGACCTAGAACACGCTGGAGGGACTATGTCTCTCGGCTTGTCTGGGACCGCCTTGGTGTCCCCCCGGGAGAGTTGGAGGAAGTAGCTCGGGAGAGGGATGTCTGGACCTCTTTGCTAAGGTTGCTGCCCCCGCGACCCGACCCCGGACTAAGCGGAAGATGATGATGATGATGATGATGGAACCTAATTAATGTCCCTGAAAGATTGTGGTCAAATGATGTCAGTTTGGCAATATTTGTAGTTCCACAACAGTAGAGTCGAAATGTTTAACAATTTACACAATACCGCTGATATACCAAACATAATTTTGACCAGACACTGAGACAGTGGACTCTGGTTTTCAGTCCCTCACATTCATTCACAGTCTACTACCAGACAGTCACCCTGTATAAACAGAAACTCAGAACTCACATTTCCTTGTGTTTATCCTCTGATAAAATCTGGTCATTTGGCTTGAGCCCATACCTGTGAAAGACAAAAGAACAAAGAGAAATTCACTGAAACAAAAGAGAAGAAAAAATGTCCAGTACTTGCAGTTATACAATTCATGCAAAAGCAGACTTGCCTATAAATATTACCTACACAGTGACTCCATGTTTGCAGACTGCAGTCATATTCAATTGCGGATCAGTATTTAAGGCCACACACACACACACACACACACCTTAATCTTCATCAGCTGATATATTTACACAAACTGAAAGATTTATGCAAATGCTTTAATTAGAGATGCATTTTCTTATTCTAAATTGGTACACAATTGAAGGTCACTGTAAAGTAGGGAATATTGGGGAAACCAGAAAATGTAATTTTAATACTACCCAACCAAAAACATTCCAACCCTTCACTTCAGACCGCCTCCAAAAGCCACACCTCCAAAACACATGAACATCCACCACCTGAGTACTTTTGGAGGACAAGTCTATGGGATAGAGGATTGGAGAGAGAGCACCATAGCACTTTGCTGTCATACAAGCCTACTTCAGATCTCCTTCACATCTAAGAAAATAGAAAGCCCAACCAAAATAAAAGTACAGTAGGCCCTTGACTATTCGCAGTTTGGCACTCACGGTTTGAGTATTCACGGACTACCAAGCAACTGACACATCACTCAAATTCAGGCAATGACTGTCCTCCTTCCTGCTGATTGGTTGAGATGATGTAACGCCCCTTTTTCCTCATTCATGCACAAGTTTTCAATGAGCCTCTTTGTTTTAGTGTGTTTTAACTGCCAGTTAAGCTCTATGATGCCACTCAAACGCTGTGCGTCTTCTTTGGCTAAGCGCTAGAAAAGGTAATGACGTTGGACGTCTCTTCAGAAGAAATAAGACTTTTCTCCTGAAGAAACGACAGTTTCCCTGAAGTGCCTGAAGAGAAATAATCATCTGAAAGCACTCTAGTATTAAAGTCTTTTTCAATCATTATTCCAGTACAGTCCCCAAGTTAATGTTTAGAATGTTTGTGAGTGTGATTTTATGTACTGTGGTGTAGCATGTTTATAGTTTTGTTTATCCAATTTATGACGACATTTCATGTTCTTTTGGTTTTTTTTTGCTATGGTCCGTGTTTTGGGTGGGCTTTGATTTTGACAGCTGTGTTCTCTAACTCTAACTGTCCGCTCTGGCTGAGGGGCGTGGCTGAGCTGCTCTGTGGCTCACACCTGAATTTCATTCTCATCTACTCTCAATAAACACAAGCATGCTTATCTCTGCACTAGATAATTAACTCACACGTTTTTGCAGGTGACAAACGGAACTTATGAGATGAAGCGCGACTTATCCAAACTTCTGATCTTTTAAGTGTGCAAGATCAAGCTCCGTGTGTCACCTGCAACAAACGCCTCATATTCAAAGGGGAAGGATTTAAGAAGCACGCTTGAATTGAGGTGAGCGTGCGGTTTATGTTTATAGGGAGAAAATTAGATTACTTAATTCAAGTTCAGGCACTCCAGAGGAAACTGTCGTTTCTTCAGGAGAAAGTCTTATTTCTTCTGAAGAGACGGCGCTTAGCGGGCGTTTGAGTGGCATTATAGAGCTTAATTGGACAATATATTATACATACAAAATGAAAATATATACATACCGTGTATATATATATATATATACACACACACACACACACACACACACACACAGACACTCCCCGACTTCCGTTTTTAATTGGTTACAGACGGCCGAACGCAAGTTGAAAGTGAACGTAAGTTGTTAGAGCGACGTATGACGTGTGATGTATGACGCTCATATTGTAGTATACATCCATAAATACCATTACCGTATCTCATTAAACACCCCTAAATCAATTATAAACATAACATTGTAAAATAATATCAACTATATCAAATAATATCAACATTAATTTCAAATAAATTAAATTCAAGCAAAATAATTTCAAATTGATAAATTTTATTCAAATCGACTCCCGAGTAAAGGGAAAAAGCCGAAAGGAAGACAGACAGACAGACTCATCATATATCAAATACAGTATAAAATATAACCTTTAACATTCTCTATGATGCAATCTGTCGACGGATGGTCACATGACATGAAGCTGAGCCTACTCACTTCACATGAAGCTTAAAACAGCCAATCAACGCTTACAATATGTGAGGCGCACAATACCGAAAGTAGTGCACTTGCTGAAAGTAGTTTACTTGCTTGAAACAAAGCGCGGGTTATACCGACATCCAGTCTTTTAAGTGCGCAAGGGTGCCGTTGAACTTGTTTCGTACTCAGCCTGCACTGATGTGAATCACTGATGTGAATCAGCAGAGCAGAGTTCTCTTTGTTGGGTTTTCATTCATTTTACAACTCTCTTTGATTAACTGAGTATGCATGGTAGATTGTGCCGATTTGAGCGCATATATATATATATATATATATATATATATATATATATATATTCTTCTGTAATCACCTGGAGAGAGAGGATGGTTTCACGACCCCTCGAAACAGATCTGTAGTGAAAATAAAGTTTCAATAGAAATTCTTTGTCCTGTCCTTTTATTTTTACTTATATTTGCTCTACGAAAAAGTATTGAGCACTCTCTTACAGAAGGATCTACTCAGAAATGTTTATATATTATATATATATATATATCATCATTTCCTTTCGGCTTTTCCCTTCAGGGGTCGCAACAGCGAATCATCTGCCTCCATCTCATCCTATCCTTTGCATCTTCTTCTCTTATACCAGCTACCTTCATGTCCTGCTTCACTACATCCATGAATCGTCTCTTTGATATATATATATCAATATATCAGTGCTGTCAATCAACAGGGTGCTGATGGAAATTGGACTACTGTTGGTCGAAGACGTCGAAGAAGGAGAGGTGGGAGGCGTGTCCGTAGGCAGAGAGAGAAGAGGAAAGGCATGAGTCTAGGTCTGAGAGTGGGGACTTTGAATGTTGGAACTATGCACAGAAAAGGTAGAGAGCTGGTTGACATGATGCAGAGGAGGAAGGTGGACATACTGTGTGTTCAGGAGACCAGGTGGAAAGGTAGCAAAGCTAAAAGCTTAGGAGCAGGGTTTAAGCTATTTTATCACGGTGTGGATGGGAAGAGAAATGGAGTCGGAGTCATCTTGAAGGAGGAGTTTGTCAGGAATGTTCTAAAAGTGAAAAGAGTGTCAGACAGAGTGATGAATCTCAAGTTAGAAATTGAAGGTGTAATGCTCAATGTTGTTAGTGCTTATGCCCCACAGGCAGGATGTGAGCTAGAAGAGAAGGAGAGATTCTGGAGTGACTTAGATGAAGTGATGCAGAGTACCCCCAGAGGTGAAAGAGTGGTCATAGGTGCAGACTTCAATGGACATGTTGGGGCAGGCAACAGAGGGGACGAGGAAGTGATGGGCAGGTTTGGTATCCAGGACAGGAACGCAGAAGGACAGATGTTGATAGATTTTGCAAAAAGGATGGAAATGGCTGTGGTGAATACTTTCTTTGAGAAGAAACAGGAGCATAGGGTGACTTATGAAAGCGGAGGTAGGCGCACACAGGTAGACTACATCTTGTGTAGGCGATGTAATCTGAAGGAAGTCAGTGACTGCAAAGTCATCGTGGGTGAGAGTGTTGCCAAACAGCATAGGATGGTGGTGTGCAGGATGACTCTGATGGTGAGAAAGGTGAAAAAGGCAAAGGCAGAGCAGAAGACAAGGTGGTGGAAGCTGAAAAGGAAGAGTGTCGTGGTTGTCTTCAAAGAGGAGTTGAAACAGACTTTGGGTGGCCAGGAAGGGCTTCCAAATGACTGGACAACCACAGCAAATGTGATCAGGGACACAGGTAGGAGAGTACTTGGTGTGTCCTCTGGAAGGAAAGTAGATAAGGAGACTTGGTGGTGGAATGAGGAAGTGCAGGAGTGTGTACAAAGGAAGAGGTTAGCCAAGAAGAAGTGGGACATTGAGAGGACCGAAGAGAGTAAACAGGAGTACAGGGAGACACAGCATAAGGCGAAAGTAGCAGTGGCTAAGGCCAAACAGAGGGCATATGATGACTTGTATGATAGGTTGGATAGTAAAGAGGGAGAAAATGATCTATACAGGTTGGCACAGCAGAGAAATAGAGATGGGAAGGACGTGCAGCAAGTTAGATTGATAAAGGACAGAGAGGGAACTCTATTGACTAATGACAGAAGTGTGCTGGGAAGATGGAAAGAGTACTTTGAAGAGCTGATGAATGAGGAAAATGAGAGAGAGAAAACAGAGTAGAAGAGGTAACCATTGAGGAGCAGGATGTAGCAAAGATCAGTAAGGGTGAAGTGAGAAGGGCATTGAAGAGGATGAAGAATGGAAAGGCAGTTGGTCCTGATGATATACCTGTGGAGGTATGGAAGTGTCTAGGAGAGGTAGCAGTAGATTTTCTGACAAGAACATTCAACACGGTACTAGAGAGTGAGCAGATGCCGGAGGAGTGGAGGAGAAGTGTGCTGGTGCCCATTTTTAAGAACAAGGGAGACGTGCAGAGTTGCAACAACTACAGAGGGATAAAGTTGATGAGCCATACGATGAAGTTATGGGAATGAATAGTGGAAGCTAGACTAAGGGCAGAGGTCAGCATTTGTGAACAACAGTTTGGTTTCATGCCAAGAAAGAGCACCACAGATGCAATGTTTGCCTTGAGGATGTTAATAGAGAAGTACAGAGAAGGTCAGAGGGAGCTACATTGTGCCTTTGTGGATCTGGAAAAAGCATATGACAGGGTGCCAAGAGAAGAACTGTGGTATTGCATGAGGAAGTCTGGAGTGGCAGAGAAGTATGTTAGAGTGGTGCAGGACATGTATGAGAGATGTAAGACAGTGGTGAGGTGTGCTGTCGGTGTGACCGACGAATTCAAGGTTGAGGTGGGACTGCATCAAGGGTCAGCTCTGAGCCCCTTCTTGTTTGCTATGGTGATGGACAGGCTGACAGACGAGGTGAGACAAGAATCTCCATGGACTATGATGTTTGCAGATGACATCGTGATCTGTAGTGAGAGCAGAGAACAAGTGCAGGAAAATCTAGAGAGGTGGAGGTATGCCCTGGAAAGGAGAGGAATGAAGGTTAGCCTCAGAAAATCAGAATACATGTGTGTGAATGAGAAGGACCCAGGAGGAACGGTGATGTTACAGGGAGCAGAGATAACGAAGGTGGAGGATTTTAAGTACTTAGGCTCAACAATCCAGAGCAATGGAGAGTGTGGAAAAGAGGTGAAGAAGCGTGTGCAGGCAGGCTGGAATGGTTGGAGAAAAGTATCCGGTGTGATGTGCGATAGGAGAGTGTCAGCAAGAATGAAGGGAAAAGTGTACAAGACGGTGGTGAGGCCAGCGATGTTGTATGGCTTAGAAACAGTGGCGCTGAGGAAAAGGCAGGAGGCAGAGCTGGAGGTAGCGGAGATGAAAATGTTGAGGTTCTCCTGGGAGTAACGAGGATGGATAGGATCAGAAATGAGTATATCAGAGGGACAGCCCACGTAAGATGTTTTGGAGACAAAGTCAGAGAGGCTAGATTGAGATGGTTTGGACATGTACAGAGGAGGGATAGTGAGTATATTGGCAGTAGGATGCTGAGGTTGGAACTACCAGGCAGAAGGCCTCGAGGAAGACCGAAGAAGAGATTTATGGATGTGGTGAAGGAAGACATGAAGGTCGTTGGAGTCAGAAAAGAAGATGCGGAGGGAAGGGTGAGGTGGAGGCGGATGATTTGCTGTGGCGACCCCTGAAGGAGCAGCCGAAAGTAAAAGAAGAAGATATATATATATATATATATATATATATATATATATATATATATATATATATATATATATATATATATAAAAAACATTCAATTGAGAAGAAGGAGGGGCACATTTCTAAATAATGGACGCAACGTCATTACATCAGCGTACTACGTCCAAACTCAAAATTTGACTTTTATTTGGAGAAAAAAAAAGCGTAAAACAGATGAACGTAAATCGGGAGCTGTCTGTGTATATATATATATATATATATATATATATATATATATATATATATATATATATATATATATATATATATACATACATTCAATAGATAGATAGAGTATGCTGTAATGATTATATATTTTATTAATAAATATCACAGTACAAGATTAAAAGGTTTAATTTCTTAATCATTACTACATTAATACTGTCTATAGAATGTGTTTAAGAAGCATATTTTTGCGCATGTAATAAATACACAGTATTTTACTTCTGGTTGATCATTTGCACATGTAATATGATACATGGGGTTTTACTTCCGGGTACAGAACTCGCGGATTATCTTCATTGCGAGAGGGGCCGGAACCAAACCCCCGCGAATATTGAGGGCCTACTGTACACTCTTAACAACTACTTACAGATGTTGATGATCATTAGCTTTAACATAAGGTGAGCAATATGTCCACCGCTCCTTGTGGCAGACACCAGTTGGACGCAATGAGAACACAAGCAGGTAAGTAGATAGTCAGCAATCCCATCATTTTATCTGCACAAGCTTTTCATAGCCTTATGACCTAGACAGATGCTGGATTTTTTTTTTTCTTTTTAACTTTCAATGCTTTTCATGTAGTCACTGCTGTCAAGATATAGAGAGAAAATCAAGAAATAAAATTCATTGAATAAATTGCACAAAAACCATAGCAATAACAGCTTAATTTAAGAAAAGAAACTGACATCACAAGTAAAGGAGAAGAATAAGCTCACATTGCAGAAGACATCCAAATCAAAGTTAAATACCCTTTCAGAAATAAACATGAGAAGAAGTACATCATCTCGCATGATTGGATATGCCAAAAAATCTCCAAAACGGCACAAGCAGTAATGCTCGTTATGATTTCCTCTTAACATTCAAGCAGAATGAGAAGGGCAGTGGTGGGCTGGTGGTAAAAGGTGCTGGATCACTGATCTTAAGGTTGGGGGTTCGAGTCCTACTCTCCACAAGGTTGTCACCGTCCCTCCAATGCAGCTAATTGGGTTATCAAAGGTTGACCATGTCTCTCCCTGTCTATGGTGAGAGGTCCATGTCAAAAAAACCCATTGCTGACTTTCATTAAGAGTAGCTGCATAGCCATAAGCATGTTTCCACCCCTTGCTAAAGGGTTGTGTCAGGAAGGGCATCTGACGTAAAAAAAAATAAATAAAAAAATCTATTCCATTTCAAACATGTGAATCATTAATATCACTTCCATTAAGATGGAGGCAGATGATTTACTGTGGTGACCCAAGAAGGGAAGAAGAAGATTCAAGCAGAATGAGAAATATGAAAACATGAAAGCAATAAAGTTAAGATTTTTATTCCATGCCATACCCTTAGTTAACAATGCTCCAAGTAGGCCGACTGAAAGAAAGCTTTGTCTAAAATTAATTAATCAAGTGATTGATCACAAACATTCCATGCAGGGTTCCTGGGTAGACAGAAAAGCAACTGGGGATCACAAGGCAAAATCCTAATTCAAGTCTTTGTCCTCACTGGTTGAAAAGCTGCCTGATGTGTAGGAATTTTCTGTGAATAAATCAGGGACACGATCGGGGGAAAAAAAGAGGACGAGGAGCAAAGCCCAAGCATAAACCCTCAATTTGAGCAACTACACAGTCATATCTTTCTAATTAAGGATGCGATTAAGCATCAGATTGAAACAATAACATTTTCTGAACCGCTTCACCCTAATTAGGGTCGCGGGGAGGCTGGCGCCCATCTCAGTTGACTCTGGGCTTGTATCCTTTGAAAGCCCTTCTGGGCCACATAAAATTTCTGTCACTGATATTTCTCCATGAAAAATAAAGCAGGTTTCAAGCATGAACAATTATTTACATTTCAAACAGACAAGACATGCTACACACCAGCTGTAGGTTCAGTAGAGGTTTTATAGTCCTATGGAAAGACTGCTCAAGCAGATTCAGAAACTAACTTCCCTGAATAACAGAAACTAACTTCCTTCAGCGTACAGAAAGAGGCCAAACACAATTCTAGAAATAGCTCATCACATCGCAGTTAGAAAATGAGAAAGAATATTTAAATACTGAAGAATCGTTTATAATATAGACATTACTTTTAAATTATGGATTTATTCATAGTTTAGAGGGGTTGTGGTCAGTTATCTCATCACACTCAATGTGAAATGTGTGTATGAGACTAGCCTCCAACTATTTAATGTGATTACGAATACATAGTCTCAATCCTAAACTACTGATTATAAAGGGGCAGTGTCATGGTCACTTGAGGACAGTAGCCTAAAGATTAAGATGTTGTAAAACAAGACAATCACTCAAATATATGGAAAGTTGAAGACAAAGGATACCTGACGTGAATTGTGTTCATACATCAAAATTTTCAGGTGTGTGCAATATGGTTTGATGTTTGAAAACAGTTCATCCTAATTTTTTTTTCCCCAAATCCATGTTGCAATACAACTCCGCTTCACACGGGGCTCAAATACCTGTCAGTGCCCTTTGATATTTCAACTTTTTTTGCAAATAATTAGTCAAAAACTGCTGAATTCCAACAACAATAAAAAGAATCAGGACTAAAATTACATCAATTCCTGTGACATAGCTGCCAACATTCAGAAAATTGAAATAGTAATAGGGGGTCCAGGGGGATTTGCCCCCTGGTCAGGGTCCAGGGACGAAGTCCCGGTGGGGGGAGGGGGGTATCAGGGGAAAGCCCCCCCCCCCCATGCCAGAGCTTTTTAACAAATGAACTATTAGAAAATACACCTTAAAACCACATCCTTCAAAAAAATGTTATTCTATTAACTAAGTTGCATGCACTAATTTCACATGTAGAATAACAATAATGTCCAACATGTAATTATAAGTTATTCGTATGAATAATCATGAATACGATTTTTTTCGTAAATGTTGGCAGCTATGCTGTGAGATTCACGATACATTTCTAACTTTATTTAATCATATACTAGTTTAACCTCCATCTCACAGCAAGAATGTCCTGGGTTTGAATACCAGGCTCAATCAGGGTGTTCCTTTGTGGATTCTGTATGTTGCCTGTACTTTCACGCGTTTCCTTGAGGTTTCCTCCAAAAACATGCATATCATTCTAATTAACTGCTCTAAATTTCCCCTAGGTGCGAGTGCTGGCTCTGCAGTGTACTGACAAGTTGTTCAGTGTACCCACCTTTGCCCAAAGTTGGCCGAGAGAGGCTCCAGCCTATCTGCTAAGAATGAATGAATAATCCAGATTGCGGGAACAAACAGAATGCTGAGCAAAGCTTTAAAAAGCCTATATTATTTCAAATGAGTCTCATAATCAAACAGAATGTAAACTAATTTATTTGAAAAATCACTCCCAGAGGCATTTATACAAGAATGTGATCCAGTGTTCGTGAAGATTCAGTTAGTTCAGAAAAATGGTCAATATTCTACTGCTTCTGGGTTTGTTTAAATTCAGATAGAAGATGTACTTTGATGTGAACTTCAGTTGACAAGCTTCCAACTACATAACTGGCATGATGAAATGGATTCTGCTGTCAAATTCAAATAGATTATTTATTTCAACTCATTCATTCCATATTAAAAAGACTTGTCAGGAAGGTATGCAAAACAAACCCATAAATCTTGATATTCAAATATCTATGGATTATGAAGTTCAATGAAAACTTGCTTCACCCTGTAAAAGGCATTATACTAACGTGTGCACATAAGGCAGATGTGTCACGTTGGTTAAATTACAACATTTACTGCAGCTTTTGGTGCACATTTAATCATTTTATTAGTTTTACTTTTGTGGCGCATTGACTTGTATGGAATTTTGTCGCTGCAAAACATACTTTGGCTGTGCTGGGAAAAGACAGTGTCGAACAAGTAATTCGCATTTACTAAACACATAAACCCCTAGTACTGCTAACTGGGTTATCAAAGGCCAACCATGTCTCTCACTGTCTCTGGTAAGAAGTTCATGTAAAAGAATCATTGCTGATTTTTGTCAAGAGTAGCTGCATAACTGTGAGCATGCTTCTGCCCTGCGATGGCCTGGTAAGCTGTCTAGGGTGTACGCTGCCCTCACCCAGAGTCAGCTGACAAAGATACCAGCCTCCCCAGGATCCTAATTAGAATTATGCAGTTCAGAAAATGAATCAATGAATGAATAAACAGACAAATGTAAGAAAAAAAAAAATACTAAAAATTAAGCTTAATTAAATCAGGCAGGATTTTTTTAGGTGAAGTTACCCCAAGAAAATAATTTACATACAAGTTTATTAAAGATGGAAAATGCATTTACATTAACAACAAACCTTCCGTGCAAGCCCCAATTTATATACTATATAACAAAGTTTGGGATTTAAACTTTCTGCTTATAATACAAGACATTTACAAAATATATTTGCACCACATTCTCCCCAGTTCTAAGGTTATCCTGGGAAGCCAGCAATTTCAGTATGATTTAAAGGTTATGAAATGCAGAGGGGCATTGTTTATTAACGGACACCGGAATAGCAGGCGTGTGAACCAGCCTACGTGTCAGTACAGGAGAAGTCATCTTGTCCACAGGGGGCCTACACATACCACATCCTTCAAGAAAAAGTACAGCTAAGTCAAGAAAATTAGATTGGAGCACCCTCTTAAGACTGAAATATATTTAAAACAATTTTTATTATTATTATTATTATTATTATTATTACAGGGATCCCTCACTTTCCGCGGTTAATTGAGACCGAGATCCCCACGCAACCATCGAAATCCACGAAGTAGATCACCCCCCACACACCCCACTGACATATAGGTACATGTATATGTGTATATAATATTAATGAATATATATTCAATGTTATAAATGCTTATTGATTGATTTAACTGTTTGGGGTTTTTTTTGTTTGTTTTTTTGTTTATACCCGAGCCTAGAGGCTCATCAGGCCGGTGCTTATCCCCGGTTTCCGTAGCGTGAAGCAATCAGGAGTTGAACTCCTCCTGGATGGGACGCTAGTCCATCGCAGGTTACCTTCCCAGTATATGTTTACTGGTACCCATTTATACTGCTGGGTGAACAGAGGCACACTTGTGGTTGAGACCTTGCCCAGGGGTCTTAGCACAGTGAGGGTCTCAATGGGATTTGAACTCACAACCTCCCGATCATGAACCCAACACTCTAACCACTTCACCACCGGCTCCACGAACAATAACAATTAAACATTTAAAAAATAACAATATGTAAATAAAATATAAATACAGAGGCTCCCCAACTTACCAACATTCGTTTTGCAAACATCCGGAGATACCAACATGTACAAGGTCGAAAGTGAAGGTGAAAGTGAAATGAAATTGAAGAACAAGTAGAAATAGAAATGGAATAAAATCTACAGAAAAATAGATCATAAATAGAAGTATGAAATATGATTAAACATTATCCTGAGGTACACTTAATACAGTACTAGGCTCCGGGAGAGGGGGGCATGGCTGCGCAGACGCGCACACACAAAACAGTGTACTGTGTCCAGTTTTGATCGGAGATTTTGGGTTGTTTTTTTTTTGTTTGTTTTATGTTGGTTTCGAGGGTTTTTTTTTATTTTGCATGAATGGCCTTGTTTTTGTGACATTTTCCTTAAGGGGCAGTTCAACATTTTCAACATTTTCCCAAGTGTACAGAGAGTACTTTTTTTTTTTTTACCCCCCCACCCCCCCCGAAAGCGTACAAATAAATGTTGATGATCTTTCAGCAGGATTTTTCAATAAGATATTGAACAAAATAATGGCCAAACCTCTTTTATAAAATAAATCAATGTAATTCCTTGATCAATACCTCTTTTATACACTAGTCAATCAATTAAAAATTATACTTTTAAAGAATTCTTTTAATGACACCTGCTTTAATATTAATATTAAGACATTTGGTTTTAATAATAAAAATGACATTTTTTGTAATAATATTATTTTATATTAAAATATAATTCAAAATGTCTGCATTTTTTATTGGTCATTGGCTTTTGGACGACCACGCTTCAGTTTATGATCAGCTGCTTTCTGATGTTTCAGCAGCTGATACCAGGTTGGGTAGTATTCATAAATAAACCATTACACACACCACGGTTTTGTTTTATGTGCTCGTCGTATAAGTTATCGACCCGAAAACAACCATTGCTAAGTGCCCGCCGACACAAAGTTACCGTGACATCACTGGGTTGGTACAAAGTACAACATGAAATATAGTGCATGCATATCACAGCATATTATATGATATAAACAACATGGAATCTCACGCCAACAACACGCACAGTTTTTCAGCAGAAGACGTTTCATCTATTACTCTCAGAAGATGAATCAAATATTATAGTTCAACCAAAAACATTCTCAACTATATTTCAAACTACATCTGCAAGTACATGTGCGAAACACATTTACAAATTGAGCCAAAGTTATTTATCTATTCCAAGGCACAAACAAATATTAATACATATTTACAGCACAAAAACATGCTATTAATTTTATAAAAGTACTGAGCATTAGGCTACAGATCCAGGCTGGATGGCTTATGATTATTTT
This sequence comes from Plotosus lineatus, assembly GCA_024760905.1. Lineage (NCBI taxonomy): Eukaryota > Metazoa > Chordata > Actinopteri > Siluriformes > Plotosidae > Plotosus > Plotosus lineatus. The sequence continues at coordinate 43,942,248 of CM045736.1, read as the reverse complement.
AGCCGTTCATTCTCTGTGCGTCGATGTTTGTGTTCTAACACATGTGCAGGAACCGGAGGCGGTACTAACAAACTGTGCTTTATTCTTACACTCGCACTTTGTTTGATTGACAGTGTTCAGCTATTATTGCTCACTGATAATGTTTGTTGATTGGTCAGCTCGGGCTTGGACATGTGCAGTGCCTGTTACATGGTAACTTCCGGTTTACTTCCTGACTCTAGTCATGCGGAACTTATCTCCGACTTTCTCTTCAATAACAATCATTAAGTTTATTTATAAGATTGTGAATACACATAATTTCTTGCGTAGCCTTAAACTTGAAAACTTTGACACCGGTGTTATGTCAAGCAGAGCGAATTAAACGTTGTTGTTGTGCGTGTACCGCTCTTAGGTGGTTGGCGAATCGCGCATTGAGAGTTTCAAACGTACACGCACAAAAATAAACAAATATTCACGAGCGCATGCATTATTGTTGATCGACATTTTTATAATATTAAAAAGCGTACACAGACATCTTACCCCCTCCCCCCTAACGTACGTTTTGTACGCTTTGGAAAATGTTGAATGACCCTCAACTTTTCCACCTATTCTTCCTTTATTTCCTTTTTTTTTTAATTCGATTAATATTTATTTATTTTTTAAAAACCCGCGATGCACTGAAGCCGCATTACTTGAAGCGCGAAGTAGTGAGGGATCCCTGTATTATCATTATTATTATTATTATGGCAAACTATGAGACCATTTCAGATGGGAATTTGTTCAAGTCGCAGTATCCGCTGTTCAAACAATAAAATTGATTCATGCTCTGGAAGTGCTTTATGGATTCTAGAAATTAGGCTAGTAATGTTTTTTTTATGCTGGAAAGTATTCTGCCATGATGCCGAGTACAGGCTTGCAGTTTTCCCAGTGAATGTTGCAGCGTCCACTGAAAAGTTTTATCTCAAGAAAACATGTGACTTACTTGTCAAGAAAATCCTTGTCCACCACGGCACAAATGTCCAGCAGGGGATTTCCCATTCCAAAAAGAGCATTTTGACTGTAATGACACAAAGATACGTGCGACTTTAATAATGCTTATAAACAATGTACAATCACATGATAGAGGATTATGAAGGTATTCAGTCATTCACTGCACCCTCAGAATTTTATGTAACCTACTTAAGTATCTGCCCACATATTGTTTTACAGTAAATATGAATTCTGAGTATTTGCTCTGTCCAGAGTATACCCTGCTCTCGCCTGGGGTTGGCTGAGATGGGTGCCAGCCTCCCCACAACCATAATTAGGACAAAGCAGTTCAGAAAATAAATGAATGAATGAGTATTTGCCCTCAAAATAAGACCTTTTGGGACTTCACCCTGCAGAAATGTGCAGTGGTCACAGATGAAATATTCAGTCAGGCATTAAATGACACAGTAAGAAGTACAAAAACAAGCTTCAAGCTTGCAGAGAAATACATTACACTATTTTTGGTTGCATATGTCTAAGATAGATAAGACAGGACAGAAATCTTATTATTATTATTATTCAGAAATAATTTTCTCAGTTAATGCTGCTAAAGGAATGTGCTTTGTGTTTCTTTAACTATCACCCATATGCCTCATGTAGAACTGGAAATCACTTGGCAAAACCGTAAGTGTATTTAAAAACAAACAAACAAACAAAAAAATAATGAAAACAGTAGGTCAAAGAATACTTTTTCCATTCACCCGGATTGTGAAAGCATTCAAGAATCCCACAGACACCCCAGTGCAGTGCAAAAATGCAGACTTTCCTGGCTAGTGCAAATCAATAAGTTAAACAACAGCATGCACACAGTGTCTCCTACAAATGAAGGTCTCTGAAGCGAACTTATTGACAAATATTTCAAAGAAAAAGAACATTACGAAACACCAAAACATGGGACTGTCATATCCTTACTAAAAAGCTATGCTGGTGAAAGGTAAGACTGGGAAACTTCCTGGGAAAGTTTTTGAGTAACACACATGTCTCAGTGGGAGCTTCAGGAGTAGGGGTCAAAAAAGACCCTTAACTTGTGTGTGTGTGTGTGTGTGTGTGTGACTCACACACATACATAATATACATATATACATACTGTATATGTATACACACACACACATATACACTCACACAGCAATAATAATAATAAGAAATAGTAAAAATAAACAATTTTGACCAACTCTTCTGAAAACCAGACTAAACATATTAAAAATATAGCAGTAGATATCTTGATCAGAATAAAATAGTATGTAGTAAAAGGATCACAAACTGCGACTTTTTCAACACAGATATCTTATAATATGAGCAGTCACACTTACTTGACCATGCTGTTGATTCTCTAATGATGGAGATTTAACAAAAATATGCCTTTGTTGAAATACACCAACTTCACAAGCAGTATAGCAGTAAATTCAAATACTTTTTTGCAGCTGAATATCACACACAGAATAGGAGTGAAGAAAGGGGGAGGCGGGACAATGTCAATAACCCCACGCACTCCTACAATTGATTGGCTGATGGGGGAATTAGGAGGGGTTTAGAGTACAAACTACAAGCAATGTTTGCTTGTTGGTCTTGTTTGTTCTGTTCTTAGTCTGAGCGTTTTGCGGTGGTATGATTTTTTTTTAGAAATATGTCCAGTTTGCATTTGTTTTTAGACATTGGGGCTCAGCATGAAATCTTGCAGAGAGGTACAATATACATGTATATGACTGAAACAACTCGACTTTAGAGCTCTAGGTGCTGACAGATCCGCAGACCTTTAAATAAATGAGTGTTTACAGCTTGCCAACTCTGAGGACACACTGACATTGAACCTCTCAAGTGTTTCGAATCAAAGGACGATCAAACCCTGAATTTTCAACTTCCTCCAGAATCAGTATGCAACACGTAATACCTGCACTGAGGTTTGGGGTTCTGGAACTTGATGTGTCCTCTGGATTTTTCACAAATCGTGCTCCTTAATCTGCATGCTATAGTTATACTATACACATCCAAAAAAAAAAAAAAAACACTCAGACTGACCTGATGGAACCTTATTTTTAGAAAAAAGGCAAAAAAAAAAAAAAAAAACCCTATAAGTTTGTTCTAAATTAGAAAAAAAACGACTTGTTGCATCACCCTAAATAGCAGACTGACATTCGTCAGCTGAAGGAATCAAGTCACAAGTCATAATACATTCCTGCACCACAAGTGACTTTATTACGAAAGGCCAGGTAGCTGAAGTGCACATGATTTCCTTCAAGCTCCCAGCCACATGTCACTTACACTCTACAATAAAACCCTTCAGAACCCAGCACAGAGTCGAAACTCAACTCACCCTGTCGTCTTTTCCTCGAGTTTGATTTTCTTGCTTTTGGGTTCATCATCTGAAGCCATGGCTGAATTAATCGTACACAAAAATTTAAAAAACACGCCGTTACCACTTTGCTTGAACAAATCTGCAAGAGGAATAGCGGTAGAATGAATTTGACGCCCAAATCTCTCTACAACCCCTACAATGTCACCCTAAAGAGGGTACAAAATAAAGCCTTCTACCATAATTTCTTACACTCTAAAGAAGTGCACTACAAATAAAATGGTCGTCTGTTTCGGTCTCAGCGTTTTGGGGACCGGCATCAACGAGCCATTTATGTTATAGCTGCCCTCTAAACTGCCGGAAAAGAAACGGTTGAAAAAATTATATACGTATTTATTAGGCGGCCTGTGTATATTCAATAAGTTTAATGTTAATTAACTACATTTGCTACAGTGTAAAATGTGCTTTCGTCCGGTTTCTGTATTTAAGATTTTCATCATCTATGAGGATTATAATCACGGCACTTTTGCGGGCACCTCACCAAACAAGTCTTCAAGAGCAGTAACTTCTGCCATATTGCCACGGAAGACTTTTCTCGTGACTTTACTCTGGTCAAGACGTTTCGGTGGGGAAAAGGTAATTGCACTCTAATATATTTTAGTTTCTATACTTTTTCAATACCCTGGTTATTATCCGGTTTCGTTTTTATTGAGCGTAAAGCACTTTAAATTGTAATTATTAGTCAAGGACCACTTAAGAAAGCAGAAGCGACACTAAACAAACAACTTTCAGTTCGAGATAGTGTATAAGAAAAGAAGTTATTGAGGAATACAAAGTGCTGTATATTTACTATAACGTTCGAGTCATACTAATAGGTAGCATTACGTGAGGTTTTCAACACAATCTCTGGCAGTGAGACGGCTGTTTTTGTACATAGTTTTGATTGTTTTTCTTATTTAAAATTCAGAAGCTGTTTTTGCACTTGGACAGCAGATCAGTTGCTCACACGAGCCCACCATGTTAACATCCCAGTTTTATTATCTGTCTTGTACATACACATGATTTATGCTCACAATCCTGGAAAGATCAGACAACATTAATGAAGGAACTGTGATCTTTCCAGGATTGTGAACAGGAAGGAGGAAACTGGAGTATCTGGAGAAACTTTCTGTATAAGTAATGTGAGCATACAACACAGTACTGTATTATAAGATCAGGTGATGCTACCTGCTGCAGTAGCTCTTCAGTGTCCCCAGCACAATAAAATCCATTTGTTTTCATAATGTAGTTAAAACTCGATTTTCTTTCCCATAGAGTGCAACATGATTCACAGCTTGTTCCTGATTAACAGCACCGGTGACATATTCCTGGAAAAACACTGGAAGAGTGTGATAAGTCGCTCTGTCTGCGACTACTTTTTTGAAGCTCGGCAGAAGGCAGGAGAACCAGATAACATACCTCCTGTACTCTGTACACCTCATCACTACCTCATTAATATCTACCGTGAAAAAATCTTTTTTGTTTCTGTCATCCAGTCGGAAGTACCCCCCCTCTTTGTTATTGAATTTCTTCATCGAGTTGCTGAGACTTTTCAGGTAGAAAATTAGCGGTTATTTTAGTAGTTAAAATATTATTAGAAAATTTATCTCCACCGATCTTTATGTATAGCTTTTATGAAGTACTCTCGCCATTCTCAACTTTTATGCAGGATTATTTTGGTGAATGCTCAGAAGTTACTATTAAGGACAATGTTGTAATCGTGTATGAGCTCCTTGAAGAAATGCTGGACAACGGCTTCCCTCTGGCAACAGAGTCCAACATCCTGAAAGAACTCATTAAACCTCCCAATATTCTGCGCTCTGTGGTCAACAGTATCACAGGTAGGAAAAATAATTTAAGGCATGTATTTTGTAATAAAGTGTTTTTTTTTTTTTTTAATAAATGCTCATTCTATAGTTATTCAGTGTGTGTGTGTGTGTGGGGGGGTGTGGTTAGGAAGGCCATGCACTATGTGCGAATCAAAGCTAAAAATGTCCATTAAACACACGGACCTCCTTTCCTTAAACATTCTAAGGGTGCATTAGCCTTTTACTGAATTAATTAGCCATCAAAGACACCTACGGTATGTTAATACGTCCATATATCAGTTTATTTAAACAAAACGCCACTTCTGAAGAGGAGACCGGAAGTGTCACTGAATACTGTAATACAAAACCCAGAATCCACTGCGCAGTGAACGCCTGCTTCATACAGTAAATGCTATTGGATAACGGAAAGGCCTCGTCCAATCACAGTGATCGTTTCCACAGCTCGGTTGGCGAGCCATCCACTTTCTGTCACCTGTAATTTTTATGTACTGTATGTTTAGATTCTGACTGATACTACTGTATACCGCCAAAGAAACGACCACGCCTCGAAAAGCATCATAAGGATGAACTGGGGAACTACGTTCTCAAGCTGTACTATGTCTATCATCCTTTCGGCTTTTTCCCTTTTACTCGGGAGTCGCCACAGCGAATCATCTGATTCGCACGTTTGATTTGGCAGAGGTTTTTACGTCGGATGCCCTCCCTGTCACAAACTTTTTTGCAGCTACTCTTTACGAAAGTCAGCAATGGTTCTTTTACATGCCTCTCACCATAGACAGTGAGAGACATGGCCCGCCTTTGATAACCCAGTTAGCCGCACTGGGGGGACAGTGACAACCTTGTGGAGAGTGGGACTCGAACCCCCAACCTTTGGATCAGCGATCCAGCGCCCTATACCACTAGACCACCACTGCCCCATACTCAAGCTCTACTATATTACCAGCATATTACCTCTCCACACAGCAAACTGTGAAAGTGTAATTTAACAGCAAAATTTGATTCTAAGTAAACTGAAAAACAGATTATCTGAGACTTCTTGGAATTCGAGTTTTGTTCCTAATATGCCATTGTCTTAAGTGGATGGGATATTGTATTTAAAGTGGAATTACAGTACCTGTTTGAAAGATCAGAGGTCCTGATTCAATATTAACTTGCTTCCTTGCGAGATCAGAGGTCTTGTCCCACGGAGCACTCTGTTTTCATGCTCCTTCTGCTTCAATATCGTGCCGAGATAATCGCCTCCGTCACTGTATTTATGCTTCGACAGTGATAAAGAAATACAACGCTGCAATGATTAATCTCTAAACAAGCCAACAGTCCTGTTCAACACTCGACAAACACGAAGTATGGGAACAGGTCAGCTCCCTCCTGACCAAGGGGAGGCCAGCGGGGTGGGATGTTGGGAGACAGCCAATGAGAGACCAACTCGCACATTGTTTGAATGTTGAATGGTGCATTTGGCGCTTTTCGTAAAAAGAGGTTGTTTTCGTAAAGAGGACAAATTCAGGAAAATGTTTTTCGTAACCTGGATTTTTCGTACTCGGAGGTTTTCGTAAGTAAAGGGCCAAACTTGTGTGTGTGTGTATATGTAGGCCTCCGTCAGTTGTTGCCGACTACGGATTTCGCGTGTTAGAGAGTCAAATTTTATTGGTACTTCCGACTGTGGCTGGCAAGACCAATGCAGGGGTGGCAATCACGAGTGCATCTGGAGCCGATGTAGTTTGATGGTATGGCTGGCATGCAAGCCTTCTGCTTGGCTCTCTTTTCCCTAGTAATGGCGTGGATCTTCTCTTCTCCAATCTTGAGTTGTTTCTGGAGAGTAGTGCCCCATTTGCTGCGGTCAGCTGTTACCTCTTCCCAGTTCTCGGTGTTGATGTTCAGGGCTTTCATGTCACGTTTGCAGACATCTTTGTATCGCAAGTGAGGCTGGCCAACACTTCTCTTGCTTGAGGCTAGTTCACCGTAGAGGAGGTCCTTTTGGAATACGTCCTTCCATCCTACGCACATGACCAAGCCATCGGAGTCTGCGTTGTCTGAGTAGTGTGAACATGGTGGGAAGTCCTGCACGCTCAAGAACTTGGGCGTTGGAAACTTTGTCACGTCAATGAATGCCAAGAATTTGACGAAGTGAGCGTATGTGAAAGTTGTTGAGTTTGCGCTCCTGTCGGGAGTATGTTGTCCATGTTTTGCTGCCATAGAGGAGAGTGCTGACGATGCAGGCATTGTACACTGCCGTTTTTGTTGGAATTGTCAGCTTTGAGTTCTCCCAGACACGGGTGGTGAGGCGTCCCAGTGTTGTAGCAGCCTTGCCGATGCGCTTGTTGATTTCGGCATCGAACGACAGGTTGTCACTGATGGTGGATCCCAGGTACGTAAACTGGTGCACGACTTCGAGTTGATAATTGTCGATGTGAATGAGAGGTGCAATTTCCGCATCCTGACTCAGCACATTGGTCTTTTTCAGGCTGATCGTCAGTCTGAAGTCTTTGCAGGCCTGGGAGAACCTGTCCATGAGGCATTGAAGTTCATGCTCAGTGTGTGAAGTTACAGCAACATTATCAGCAAAAAGCATATCTCTAACAATTTTCTCCCTCACTTTTGTTTTCGCTTTCAGTCGAGCGAGGTTGAAAAGTCGACCATCAGATCTTGTTCGTAGATGTACACCTTCAGTTGCAGTTTCAAAAGCGTGCTTTAGAAGCATGGCAAAAAAGATTCCAAAGAGAGTAGGAGCAAGAACGCATCCCTGCTTCACTCCACTCTTGATGTCGAATGAGTTGGACATACTGCCTTCATACTGGATTGTTGCCCTCATGCCATCGTGAAAGGATCTGATGAGGCTGTGAAGTTTAGGAGGGAAACCAATCTTTGGAAGGATGCTGAAAAGTCCTTCCCTCCTGACGAGGTCAAAGGCCTTGGTCAGATCTATGAAGGCTATGTATAGTGGCTTGTGGTGTTCTCTGCATTTCTCCTGAAGTTGGTGCAAGGAGAATATCATGTCCACTGTTGAGTGCTTAGATCGGAAACCGCACTGGGACTTGGGGTAGATGCGCTCTGCAAGTTTTTGAAGGCGCACAAGCAAGACACAGGCGTAGAGTTTTCCCACAATACTCAGGAGAGAGATACCTCTGTAGTTGTTGCAATCACTCCTTTCGCCCTTGTTCTTGTAGAGGGTGACAATCTTAGCATGTCTTGTGGCACAGCTCCCTCGCTCCAACATTGGCATAGGATGTCATGAAGAGGCTGTAGTATGGTGTCTTTACAGCACTTTAAGTCGGGTGGTATGCCATCGGCACCAGGTGCTTTTCCGCTGGCTAGGCTGTCAATTGCTTTGCAGAGCTCGACAAGAGTTGGTTTAGCATCTAGCTCCTCCATGATGGGTAGAGGTTCGATGGCATCGAGGGCTGCAGCAGTAACTGTGTTCTCTTTTGAATACAGCTCTGAGTAATTCTCAACCCACCTGTCCATCTGCTTGCCTTTATCTGTGATCATCTCCCCACTGGTGGACTTAAGTGGGGCTGTCTTGCTCTGTGTGGGCCCTATAGCTGCCTTGATGCCCTCATACATTCCTCTAATCTTGCCTGTGGCAGCTGCAGTCTGGATGGAGGCACTGAGCTGTTGCCAGTATTCATTGGCACAACGTCTTGCAGTCTGTTGTACTTTGCTTCTCCAACTCTGAGCACTTGCAGGGATTTCTCACTTGGGGAGCGCTTGTACTCAGCGAGAGCAGCACGTTTTGCTTCAATCACAGGGGACATATCAGTGGACTTGGCATCAAACCAGTCATTGTTCCTAGAGGTCTTCTTCCCAAAGGTCACAAAGGCTGTTTTCTGAATGGTATTTCGGATGTGATCCCATTTCTCAGAGGCAGAGCTGTGTTGGTGTTCAGCAGACAGTGCTTCTTTGAGAAACTTGGCAAATTCCATAACTTTCTCTGGTAGTTGCATGCTGGTGGTATCCATGTGGGGTTTGCCTTTCTGTTTAGAGCTATGGAATTTCTTGGGGATAAGCCTGATCTTACAGCAGACGAGAGAGTGGTCAGTATCACAGTCTGCGCTGTGGTATGTGCGGGTGATGTGCACAAACTTGATGTTGGTACGACGGGTCATGTCTAACTGATGCCAATGCTTTGAGTGAGGGTGACGCCATGATACCTTGTGTTGTGGCTTAGTCTAAAAGAAAGAGTTGGTCACGCACAGTCCATTGTAGGAGCAAAACTCCAGGAGGCGCTGCCATTCTCATTGATATTGCCAACTCCGTGGTGTCCTAGACAGTAAGGCCAGGAATCGTGATCAGCACCCACGTGAGTGTTGAAGTCTCCCAGGATGATAACATGTTCCTTTGGAGGTATGTTTGACATGATGTTGTTCATGCTTGCATAAAACTCATCCTTAGCTTCTGTTGAAGATGTAAGAGTGGGGGCATAGGCACTGACAAGGGTGACGAATCCTTCAGAAGTATGGAGATGTATGATCATCAGATGTTTGGATCCCTTGTCTCCCGGTTCAACCATCTTCAACAGGGTGTTCCTGACTGCAAATCCAACTCCATGGTCTCTTCGGTCCTCAGCTCTCTTCCCTTGCCAGAAGAAGGTGTAGTCTTTCTCCTTGAGTGTTCCTGTGTCAGCAAGGCGGGTTTCCTGCAGAGCAGCAATGTCCACCCCCCCACCCCCCCCAAAACTGTTGATGGGTCCAAAGGAACAGCAGAAGCTGGTACAATTTGGCATCAACAGTGTCGCAGGAGATGCCGGAACGTTTCTGATGTCAGAAGCGGACCACCTTAGGGACTCCATCTCCAGATTTTTCCTCAAGGTTTACTCCCGAAGCCTTCCTCTCAAGTGAGTGATTCACAAGGCAGTAGAGGTTTAGGGTCAGAGTTTTCCATCTCCTAGATGAGTTGCCTTACAGGGCTAACAGGCCTCATTTACCCGTCCCATGCGGCAGGTAGTACTGGGTTACATGTTACCAGTAGCAGGGATAGTCCCTGACCTGACACACGCGTGTCTAATTAGTACTTGACTAATCAATCATAAACTCAACTTGTGTTTTTTTTCATTGCAGTTTTTTTAGACATAAAGACAATACAGCATTTATAATATGATGTTAGCGACTTCTTTATAATAAAATGTTGGTTTGTTTATTTATGGACAATTAACAGAAACATTCCAATATCCCAGTTTTTATCTAGCTTTATTTTTGTCAGGGTACACTTGACAAACACTCACCACAAAATAACACCAGACAAATTATAAAACAAATTCTATAATTCAGTCTTCAGCAACACTAACTTTAGACAGACATTAAACACTTACCGTCCATCGTTTCCTGGACAGCGTTCATATTTATGTTCGAAGCACTCGCCATAACAACCGCTATCTTGGCAACAACAATCCTTTCTTCCTCTCCGCCTGCACCGTTCTCTCTCTCCCTCACACGCACACACTAAGTGATTTGTATATTATTTGAACGACAACATAAAAAGTATAAATAACAACCCGACAAATATATTCCTCGATTCGAGATTTGCAAACTGAACTCTACATCCTAGAAACGTATCAATAAAGCTTTAAGCTATTTGAACGGAAGTGACGACTGTGTGTGTGTGTGTGTATAATATATATATTTAATATTTATTTTCAATATACTGTGGTACCGCTCCTTATGATGGTCCCAGAAAATGAAAAATCCAGTTTACGAAAAACATTTTCCTAAATTTTCTGTCTCTGTATACGAAACACGCCATTCAAACAATGCGCGAATTGCTCTCCTATTGGTTGTCTCCCAACATCCCACCCCGCTGGCCTCAGGCTTTTAAGCTCGCATAAACATTTAAAGGTAAATTTAAACATAAACATTTAAACATAAAGGTCTTCTTTTATAATTTTTAAAGTGGAGTATTGAGGGCCTTGAAACGAAGCACGCGTTTTACATGTAAGATGCGGTTCTACTTACGAAAAATCCAGGTTACGAAAAAGGCTCTGGAACGAATTCATTTCATAAGGTGAGGTACCACTGTATTGGTTTTGTTATTGGAATGCCTACATCGAAAGTCAAGGTCAGAGCAAGGTCTCCAGGCTTTGGAGATTGAATGCTTGTATGTTTGACATGAGCTCCAAAAGACAATTGAAACCAAATAGTGACATTTGACTTTGGGTGGTTTTAACATGTTAATACCCATCCAACTTCTCCAATTTTCAAGCAAGGTGTTTTTGTTGTTTTTTGTTATTTTTATGTCTCTGAAAAAAAAAAAAAATGATAACCCATGCATGGGTCTTATTTGTGAGACCTGCAGCTTGAAGTGTAAAGTGTGACAAATGATCCCCAAGACCTTTTTTTTTTCCCCCCCTGTGTAAAGTAACTATGATGCAGTAAAGCAGCACATATAATCCCCACTGATAACATCAGTTCCTACCTGCAATTAGTTCCTGTTTACTTACAAAAAAGAAAGTGACGTGCGAGCTTGACTTCCTAGTGTAAATTAGTCACCATGTCAAAATATGCCATTCCAGAGAATATTGTTCATATGTTTGTCAAATCTTATGATGTCTTTTCTGACCTGTACCCCTGTTAGGCAGTAGTAATGTTGGGGAAACCCTTCCTACTGGACAACTGTCCACTGTGCCATGGAGGAGGGCCGCTGTAAAATACACTAACAATGAAGCCTATTTTGATGTGGTGGAAGAGGTTGATGCCATTTTGGATAAATCTGGTATGATTTATTCATTTTACATGCCACATGTTTCAAAAGTGTGCGGAGTTTTTAAATTATTTACAGCATCCGCTTTTTCAGGCACAACAGTGTTTGCAGAAATCCAGGGGGTGATTGACGCTTGTGTGAAACTCTCAGGAATGCCGGATCTAACACTTTCATTTATGGTGAGTGTTGTGCTTAAGACTATGTAAAGATGCATCAGTGGAGAATTGCACTGTATAGATCAGGGGTGCTCAATCCTGCTCCTGGAGATCTACCTTCCAGATGACTTTATCTCCAACCCTAATGTGGCCCATGTGACATGTAAGATCCAGTCAGGTCTTGATGAGATGATTGGATGGTTAGGTGGGCGTGATTAGGGTTGGAGTGAATGTCTTCTGGGAGGTAGATCTCCAGGAGCAGGATTGAGCACCCCTGGTATAGATCATTTACATTATGAGTCGCAGAAGGCAGGGCAGATGCTTAAGGTGGATGTTTGTTGAAGGTACTATTTAGTCAGCGGCATCTACCTAACTCGAGGCTTATTGTTTGTGTATATGACATGTGAACATAAGAAAAGCAAACCCTTTATTTGCTGAGCTGCGTAATTCTATGAGGGCTGCAGAGAAGCTGAGGCCTATCTTCGTCAACAGGGCACCCTTCCTCCGACCACTGTTTTAATTCAACCCTGATCCACTTGGGATAATGTCTTAATTTATAATGTGAGACCAAAACTCCTTGTTGTGCTTTCACAATCAAAATATTTTAGCTGATCATAATTTGTCGTTCAAATAAGAGAAATGAACAGTTAATTGTTTAAGTTTTAATATAGAATTTTTTTTTTTGTATCTAGGTATGAAATGCAACCAGTTTGTGGTGCTAATTATCAACTCTTCGTTAATTAAGAGTGGCAATCAAACCTCAGACAGAGGAAACTAACTTACTAACAGTGATGGAAAGTAATACTTCCATTAACTTCTCCCAGTTGTTTGTACTTATGAATAATAAGAATGTTATTCTAATAATTAGCAAAAGTAATGGTGGTCAGCTGAAATTATTGCAATCAGGTGATTGTTTAGTAACTCTGACCAGCCCACTGATTGCCGAGTTTTGTTTGAGATTGCAGACAGTGTGCTACTGCTTGACCTTTTAATTAGTAGAGAAGAATGATGTCCATTCACTGTTGTCGTCTTCCTGTGAATTCATCCCCTATTTGTTTCCCTTACTCGCTTGTCACACATTATTACATTACTGTAGTTAATCAGGTTTCCAGGCAATTTGTAATAGATGGAATTTGCCAGCGCATGAAAGCTTCTGAGTGTCTGGTGAATGAGTCCATAAATTTCATTTGTTCCTCCCTTGCTCCTGTATTGTGTCCTTTGGCTAATGTAAAATGTTTTCCCTTCCCTCCCTGTAGAACCCCAGACTCCTGGATGATGTGAGTTTCCACCCATGTGTTCGTTTTAAAAGATGGGAGGCTGAGAAAGTGCTTTCCTTCATCCCCCCTGATGGAAATTTCCGGCTTATGTCTTATCATGTGACTGCACAAAAGTAAGAGGCATTTTGACTTCGTGACTATTATCAGAAACAACTGTAATAGGACAATGAATAGGTGATTTAAAAAATTTGATTTTTTTTGTTTGTTTGTTTGTTTTCCTCCCCTGGCAGTTTGGTTGCAATCCCAGTTTATGTGAGACAGAATATCACTTTCTTTGAGACTGGATCGTCTGGCCGGTTGGACATCACAGTGGGTCCAAAGCAGACCATGGGGAAGACCATTGAATGTGTAGGAGTCACAATACACATGCCGAAAGTAGTTCTCAGTGCCAACCTCACAGCAACTCAGGGGACATACACTTATGACCCAGTCACCAAGGTGAAGAACAGTTTTATGTACATTTTCTATTTTAAGTTTTGAAGTAGCATGAATATCTTTAATCAGTTGTCTTATTATATTTAATTTGTCATGACATTGAGGCAGAGGAGTGGCGATAAGATACGGAGGCTAACTAGACAAGTTTACCAAACTGTTACTGTACAATAAAAATCAACTGTAGATACAGTCATTGTCCCTTTGGCTGGTGTTATTTTCTTAATGGTGTCCTTCTGCTTTAGTATGATGCAAGTCCTTGATGTTGTCCAATCATACTCATTGGCCAAGTCCATCACTCTCGCACCTAGCTCATGTTTTTCTTTTTCGTATTTCAGTGACATCATGCAGTTTTTCTTTTCAACTCTTATTTTATTCCGATCCGTGATGCAAAGAGAAAAAAGGTCACACAAGCATTTTAAAAATGTATGCACAATATCGTCGAAACAGCGCAGGAGATGTGTATTGCAAGGTAGTGACAGTGTATACTGTTCACGAAGCTGGTAGAAAGCGGCAGGCGCTTGATCCGTAGTTCAAGTTTCAGCTCCTATCACAAGGCTAAATTTTGCTCGGAAACTGGTTCTTCTCTCCAAAAAGCCGTACGTTGGTGAGCTCGTGTCAGGGTTCCACTGTGTTAACCTCATTTTAAAGCACCTTACATTCTCTTTTAAATATATCAATATCTCAGTATGTTAATTTTACGTTTAGTGGTTTAAATCGAGTGAATGATCTGAAGGAACAAAGGTAAGTGGAACGTCAGATCTGTATCAGAATAAAAGAACAAGACCGTAGGCTTCAAATCATGGAACAGCAGTACAGTCTCCATACTTGTACCCCATCGACCTAGTTTGGGTTGAGGTGGACAGAAGGGTGAAGGGTGACTAACAAATGAAAGACATTTATGGGAACTTTTCCAACTGTGTCGGAAAGAACTTTCGGAACTTTTTTTTTTAATCATTAATTAATGCCATGAGAGTGTTCAGCTAAAATCAGCAAAAAATGGCATCTTTGATGTATGAAATTTGATTATTTTAAGACATCAATGTCATGAAATGATTCTGCTTATGTGTAAACTGCAAAAAAATTATTTGCGCTAAAACTTTTGACCTGTCATTTAATTTTGATAATTTTGTTACCGGTCACAGTTGGAGTATGTTGGAGACACTGTTTCTTACTGGTGCCAGAGTAGTTGCTGAAAGATTTTCCATTATTGTGTTTTAATTAAATTTAATTTCTTGGGTTCTAGATTTTGGTGTGGGACATCGGCAAACTGAACCAACAAAAACTGCCGAATTTAAAAGGAGGGCTGAGCCTGCAGGTAGGAGCACTGAAACCAGAGGAAAACCCGAGCCTGAACATTAACTTTAAGATCCAACAGTTGGCGATTTCAGGTAAGGGACAAGAACAAGGTCAAACAGAGGCAGGCAGAAACAGCATATGAACAATCCATTTATTTATGGTTTTATATATTCTAACCTCATGCATTCTCTAAAAACTTTGGCTCTAGAAAAATTGGATATAATTCCCAGTTATAGGGTTTTGACCTGAATAAAACACACCGACTCTGTCTGTAAATTTACCTCCAATGATTAAGTTTAAATGAGAAACTGCTCAATATTCTTGGTTTGTTTGTTGCTTGAGTGTAACCGCTTAACAAATACTAACGCCTGATTCACACAGTCATGTGATCTGTTACGAATGCCACGATTGGTCATTCATAGTTGATGAAATATTTGATGCGATGGATGCGAGTCAATATGTTCTTGTCCGATTTTGTACGCTCGGATGTGATATGGTCACGATTGGTCAATTTCAGATGACATTTTTCGCAATCTGGTCTCCCATTCAGATACATTCTGATAGGATTGTTCCTACTGAATCCACGATTGGACATGATGATCATCTCAAATTGGTGACGATCTGGTCTGTGCCAATACGTCCGAATATGGCCCGATGCACTATGTGCAATAGGGTACGCTTGGGTTCAAGAGTGATCATGATTTGAACTACGACTGGACCCCGATGGGTATATACAGCCATGGAAAAAATGTACAAAGAGACCATGTTTTTAATGTTAACATTACAAGTGGTCTCAATCTTCCCCCCGCCCCCATGACTGTGTGTGAATGTTTGCATCTTGCTCTTTAAAAAATCAAAAATGAAAGTAATAAAACCTAAAAAACACATCTATTTGATTTGTAACCTGATATGGTTACCATAGTTAAGTTTATCATATGCCTTATTTTGTAATCTTTAATCATTTTGAGTTCATCCTAACATTTTGTGGATTATTGGGAGTTTAGATTTCATTCATTTTCTGAACCACATAATCCTAATTAGGGTGGCTGGGATTCTGGTGCTGATCTTGGCCTACTCTGTGTGAGGACAGAGTACACTCTGGACAGCTCGCCAGACCATTGCAGGGAAGAAACTCACTGACAGCTATGCAGTCTACTCTTGAGATTATATTGTATTGGAGTCAAATGGGAGATAAACCCAACTTGTTCTTTTAAATAAAAAATGTGGGAGAAGGATTTTTGACTTATTTAGCCCTATTTTTGGTGGTGACTGAGGGGGTCATCATAATTTTTTACTTTTTTGAATCCTTTTGTTTATTTTATTGTTCTGTTGTACATATTCTCAACTTGTGACCCATTCGTGTCAGGTATTGAGCACTGGTACATGACAGATCGTGGGGAAATCGTGGCGCATGTTTGTTTTTGTCCAAGGTTGATCACTGTTTGGAAACACAATGGGATTCGATCTGTTGCGCTTTGTGATGATCAGGATTGACAATCTTGTTGATCTTACAAAGTTTTTTTTTTTTTTTTTTTTTTTTTTTTTTTTTTTTGAATCGTCCAAAAGTTTTCTACAGTCAAAATGTTTCCCACAACTGACCACAAGATCTGACAGGATCACCATGATTACTCTATGATGTAAGACCATGATTTCAATCATAGCACGAATTGTGATCGTGGGAACATAGCATTTAGTAATGGACTCTTTACTTGGAACATATTTTCCCAGATCATATACCTGAATGCCACACTATTCGATTTTGAAAAAAACAGCCAGACATCACAAAGGTTTAACAACAAAAAGTTGTTCGCTGTTGGTCGTGTAAGATGCGTCGACTTCCTTGACAGTAATACTATTACCATGCAAACTGTAAGAAAACATAAGTAGATAAATTTCCCAAAACAATGTTGAAATGTTTTCTTTGAAACTGTACCATGGCTTCATGCAAAGCTCATGTTGGATAGCGCTTCGTTCAGCTGTAAACACAGTCAGTCTGTTTAAGGCCCCCTTTCCACCAAAAGTGCTGATGGTGCCCATGACTTCACTTTCAGGATGTTTTTCTGAAGCATTTACTGCTGGTTTTGTTTGCAAAAACCTTTCATTTGTTCTGAATGTTTGTTGTGATCATTCTTATACTTTAACCTTTTTTCATAAGGTTCAGCTTTTTAAAAATGCTGGAAAGAAATTGCATCCATTCTTGAAATAAACCACTGCACAGATTACGTTAAACCCCTTCGGCTGTTAGCAAGCATTAACTCCGACTGTCGTAACAGTGCTCGCAACATCTGTTCGTCTCTATAGCAATGGTAAACATTAATGGTAAGAAGCTTTTTAGTTAGCTTAATTTAACTGTGGCTAACTGACTAGAATGTGGGGCCGGTGGTGTAATGGCTAGAGTGCTGGGCTCATAATCAGGAAACACATGTGGTACACACTGTCCTTGACACAGTCTAAAGTCCCTGTAGCTAAATGTGCAGCGCATACAGTTGGAGCAAGTTTTTAAATGGCTGTGTGCCATAGCTAAGTGGATAGTAGTCATGTCGCCATACAGGCAGTGGTGGCTTGGTGGCTAAGGTGATAGGCTGCTTATCTAAATGTCAGCGGTTCAATCCCAGTACCACCATTTTTGGGCTCTTGAGCCTGAATTTGAGATCTTGACTCTCAAATGCTCTGTTGTATAAGAGTGTCTGCCGAATGCTATAAATATAAGCAATTCGGTTTGTAAACAGATATGGACTGACTTGTATCAAGAATTTCCACACTTTGTGCAGACATAGTTATTTAAAAATGTTAAAATTAAATCTTTATATAAAAGTACGGAATAAACATTGACACAATAGATTGAATTATCAGAGATCAAGGGAGAGATGATTTGTGCTTACATTGAATCAGCGGGTAATACTTGGACAATGATGATTTTAATTGTAAATACAGTATATCATCTTTGATTCCAATGTACAGTTGACCCCCAACTTACGAAGACCCCTGTGTACGAAATCCCCGGGATATGAAAACATTTTCCTGAATTTACGTCCCCGAGATACGAAACAACCCCCTCTTACGTTAAGAAATTCAAATGCACCAATCAAAATTTCACAAACGCGCGAGTTGCTCTCTCATTGGCTGTCTCTCAACATCCCGCCCCACTGGCCTCCCAGATGGCGACAGAAGGAAGCTTCACTGTTTAGATTAGTTTTTTAAGTTGTTTTAATTCAGTAAATGTTTAATAAATGTGAGTGCATTTGAGCTCATCTGGAATTCCAATCCCTCAAGGAATCAAATTAAAGTTGAGTTTGTCAAGCAAGGAATGCACTTTGAATTCACGTCTTGTGGGCGTGGCCCGCAGCACACGCGAAACGGACAGAGCGACAGACGGAGAGAGAGAAGGAATAACACTTTAGTTTGGTTTTTTAAGTTGTTTTAATTCAGTAAATGGTCAAGCAGGGAATGCGCTTTGAATTCATGTCTTGTGGGCGTGGCCCGCAGCGCGCATAACGCTTTAGTTTTTAGATTTTTAAGTTGTTTAATTCAGTAAATGTTTAATAAATGTGGGCGCATTTGAGCTCATCTGGAATTCCGATCCCTCAAGGAATCAAATTAAAGTTGAGTTTGTCAAGCAGCGAATGTGCTTTGAATTCACGTCTTGTGGGCATAGCCCACAGAGAGAGAGAGAGAGAGAGGTGTGTTAATAAAAAATGTTTAATAATGGTTTAATTAATAAATATGTTCATAAAATGGTTTAATAAATAATTTTACTTAACACATTTCTTACAAAATTGGTGTACTTTTTATCATTTTTAAAGGGTTTATGGGGTTTATCCAGTCCAAAGACTGGAGCCTTGGAACGAATTAGGCGTTTAACAAGTAAGATGCAACCCCTACTTACGAAATCCCCGCAATATGAAAAAGGCTCTGGATTGGATTAATTTTGTAAATTGGGGGATGACTGTATTTACTGTTTATTTTATGCTGCTGGCATATCATGCAGGGTCGGGGTTTAGACATCAGCAGTATGTCTGTCTGCCCATCTGTCCAGGCCAGTCCAGGCCACAACTCTGAAACTGCTGCCTTTTGATAGTTTGGGATTTCTGTAGCTCATATTTTCTGACAAATGGCATCCAGGGGAATCTGTCATCTCCTTATAACTCTTGTTTACTCGTAGATTAAATTCTGAGTGTGGTGATGGGTGGGATTTCTTTCAGTGGAACTGGAATTAAATTAAACTTGTATGGAACTACGATGCAAATGCTTGACATGCACCACTATTGAGATACATGCAGCAAAAAAAAAGACCGAAATCAGTGAAATCTTTTTCATTTAGTATTATTGAGAAATGTCTCAAGTGTATATGTGCAACATATTTGATAAAAAGATTCAATGCAGTTGTGTTCAGCTGCTATATAGTGTTCATTACTGCATATAAAATCAATGTTTTGTTTTCTGCCTACAGGACTAAAAGTAAATCGACTGGACATGTATGGAGAGAAATACAAACCATTCAAAGGTGTTAAATATATAACCAAAGCTGGAAAGTTCCAGGTCAGAACTTAAAGATGCCTGTAAACTGCCATAGAACATCCTAAATATGGCAGCAATGTGTACCTATTGTGACAAATTACGTTTTACATCGCAGTCATTTCAGAATGACTCCATGGCGCCAGTGTTGCCCTTTGGTGGTTCTTAGGGAGGAAAGGGATTAAAGGTTGGCATGAAATGTGCTTTTGCAACAACCTTACATCGATTTTTGTACCTCTAACAAAAAATGTTCCTTTTTCACTCTTATGCATAATAACAGTAACTACAGTGTGCAATAGTTTACATTCTTACTAGGATGAATTTTAAGTGAAACTTAATAATCCTGTTGTCAGTGTTTTCACTTTTCTGTCCGTGTGAGTCGGTGAAGGAGGACATTTCACTAGATTATACTGTTAACCTGCTTTAGTAGTTTTTCCTTCTCATGTCTGCACATTAAGATGAGTCTTTGCCAAGCTGTTGAATATTTAGGTGCCCTACCTTTAGCACAATGCACAAATCTTAAGTGGCCTTCTGTTGAATAGGACGAAAAGCTTGAAGAGGCCTTTAAAAAAAAAAACACACACGGCTGTCTTGGAGTTGTGCTGTTACTTAAACACTACACCCTCACACTGAGTTTTCACGCAGGAAAGAAGAGCAGATGATGTCATAATTCATAAGTCTTGTTTTGTGTGCAAAGTATTTGTAGAAATTGTTAAAGATCTTGTGTCGATCATTTGTTTTCAATACTAACTGTTAAATATCACTTTGAAGTGCTTGTAAACATAGCAGGCATGTGAGCCACTCAGCTTACACATTCTAGAGGGAAACATTTTTTGTAAGGCTTGGAAAAGAATTAGTGCTTTAAAAAAAAAAAAAAAGTGTTTAAACCAATGGCCTTGACCTTTATAAATATTATGGACATTATGCACACGGTGTCTTTTTCCTTCTCATTCCTTTGCTGTCGTGCTGCCCCCACCACCATCACGCCATTGGCCTGTGCCTTGCCATTAGCTTCAACTTTAATGTTTTGGTCATTGGTGTATGTGGGTTTTTTTTTGTTTTTGTGTGTGGCTTTTTTTTTTTTTTTTAACTAATTATAAATACACTGAGCAGTTGCACATTCTGACTGGATATCAGAATCTCAGCTTTTAGACGGAGAGGAGAAAACTACAATGAGTTGGTGAACCTACTCACAGACAACCCTCCAAAAAATAATTACTGAAGTAACTATTAGTCAGCAGTTGCTGTTTGGGTTTACTCACCTGATGAGGTGAATGAGTTGTGCGACCTGCGGAGTATAATTGATTTGTATTGTATGTAATTTTAAATCTCATTATTCATGGTTGTTCCACTTACTCTGCAATATATGAATCACCAGCTGTCTGGATTTTGTGGAATACCTCTTAACGTACAGGTCAGACACACTGATCATGTCCCAAGAGTCACTATCTCAGGGTCTTGTTCTCACCTGAGGGAAGGATGGAGCGGGAGATCGACAGGCACATCGCTGCAGCCTCTGCTGGCAAGCAGTGCTTGTCCTGGTCTGTTGTGGTGAAGCGGAACATCAACTTTACCAGTTGATCCACGTTCCAACCCTCACTTATTGTCACAAGCTTTGGTGAGTGACCGAAAAAGCAAGATCACAGATACAAGCGGCTGAAATGACCCTTCACAGGGTGGCAGGGTTCTCCCTTAGTGATGGGGAGGAACTCTGAACAGAACTGCTGCCCCTCGGCCTTGAGAGGAGCCAGTTGAGGTGGCTCGGGCATCTGGTTAGAACACGTCCAAAACACCACACAAGGATGGTGTGCAGAAGTCCAGTTGGGAAGAGACCCCGGGACCAACCTAGAACATGCTGGAGGGAATACATCGCTCGGCTGGTCTGGTAATGCATCGGGGTCCCCACGGATAAGCTATAGGAAGTGGCTTGGGAGAGGGACATCTGGACCTCATTGATTAGGCTGCTGCCCCTGCGACCTGACCCGACCCCAGATTACGTGGATGGTGATAATGAGGATAACGACAACACACTACTTAGCCATAACATTAAAAAGCATTGAAAAATGACGGGATTAACAAATATTTTATTACTGTGCCACCTGGCAAGTAGTGCAATGGATTGGGACAAAAGTCAACAGTCATTTCTTGAATGTTGTAATCGGGAAAACGATGAAAAAGCGTACAGACCTATGTGACTTTTTTTAACAAGGCCACATTGTTAAAACGGCAATAGTTGTGGGTTGATCCTAGTACACAGTGGCAGGTAGTTGTGTTACGGTCCAAAGCTGGTCCAAGAAAGTGCAACCAACGAGCTGAGAGGTGTGTCATGGGTGCTCATGGCCCACTGATGCACAAGGGCGACGGATGCTAGTCCACCTGCTCTGACTGTTAACGCTGGTTATGATAGAAAGGTGTCAGCGCACACTGCCCATTACAAGTTGCTGTGTACAATACTGCATAGTTGTTATGGCTGATATTTGTACCACATTAGGAATTAATTGGTTATAGAGGTATGCTCATGGTATTTTGAAACTATAGCACGTCTAATAATTCCAGATATTTACATGCAACTTTCAAGTCAAGAATAATTTTATTCATGTGAGGCACAGCAGATGTGTAAGGGACACTAAAACCAAACCAACAGTAGTGTCATCTATCCATTCATACATCGTATACTTCTTGACCTGAACCATGCTATTACAAACTAAATTCAGCCTTGTAAACACTCCCAATGAGGCACCAATCATTTCCCTAAACATAGTTATAACAAAAGAAATAAGTGATTTGTCCCGGCAGTGCATCCTCTGCGTCATGTTTAACTGTGAACAAGCCACCTGGTCCTGTAAAGGCCGCACACACACACTTTCCAAATGCTCATTCCAATTAATAACAAGTTCATAAAATAGGTGCCAAGAAACATTTTTAGAATTTTTTTTCGACACCAGCTTGTGTTACCTTGGCTAGCATGGAAAAGGGCATTTTTTTTTTTTATATATACACCCCATTTCACATGATCATTCTCAGAATTAGTTAATCATTTCTATATGTAAAGGTAGTGAAAAAAATGCAGCATATGCACATGTTCCAGAGAAGCAGGACTTTTCAGGCTAAAGTTCATCAAAGGATTAAGTAAGGTCGAGTATTAATAGTTAACTTTGAGCACTTTGAATTCGCTTCATTGCAACTTTCACAATAATTACTATATATTACATAGGAACAGTGACGTGATTGGATTAATATCTGGGGGTTAATGAACATTATTTAGAGTGGATAATAATCGAATCAAAACAAAAACGTCTGGTTAGAGATTCTGAAATCCTTAAATATAAAAAAAAAAAAATTTTTAAAAAAGGCTGTCCCAAAAATATGAAGAAAGCTTCACAGTACGACCCTCATTAAAATGTTGTTTTTCCCTTAACCAGACTAACCTGGCAAAATCGCACTGGCCTAAAAGCTTTCTTCTTTTTTTTTGGCAAGGGGCAACCTCTTTTTTTTTTGGATTTTTTTTCCGTGTGTCTTCCTTTCGGCTTTTTTTCCCCTTTTACTCGGGAGTCGCCACAGCGAATCGTTTGATTTGGCAGAGGTTTTTACGTCGGATGCCCTTCCTGTCACAACCCTTTTAGCAAGGGACAGAAACACGCTGACGACTTTTGCAGCCTACTCTTTACGAAAGTCAGCAATGGTTCTTTTACATGCCTCACACCATAGACAGTGAGAGACATGGCCCGCCTTTGATAACCCAGTTAGCTGCACTGGGGAGGAGTGACAACCTTGTGGAGCGTGGGACTCGAACCCCCAACCTTCGGATCAGCGATCCAGCGCCCTATACCACTAGACCACCAGGATTTTTTTTTCCGTATGTTTTTGCTATTTTAAATGGGAAAATATGTGGGGGGTGTCCTAATTTTTTTTCCCTCCATTGAAATGCGTGTTGTTGTTCAGATCTTTTGTTTGATGAGAAAAATGTGTTAATTTATGTTGTTTAATTACAATTAAATCACTTTCTTTGCCATAAATAAACAAAAATAAGATTGGAAATTGTTATATGGCCATTTCTTAATAAAGAGGTGACTTTATTTGGGTGTCCTAACTTTTGTGTGTGTGTGAGGGGTTAGTTTGTCTTCTGTAAGAGAATGGAAAAAGGCAGGCTGTAACATTTAAAGCTGCTATTAGTAAGAATAGGACCAAACTATTTTTGTGCTTGTTCTACTCCCGCTAAAATAACTATGAACATAAAATTAGTGTTTATTAATTCCTTGGAGTCGGAGTGTTAGTGAATCATATCACTTCACTATTAAACATTGTCCTGTAAAATCATTTGCTTCAGAGTTTTATTCATTTCCTCAAGGAAAATTAAACCCAAATTTAATAATAGCTTGAAAGCATCACATATGTGTTGTTTACAATCATCTTCATGAATGGGAGAAAAATTAAAAGTGATAAATCCTCCCAAGGGGAAGTGGGGGGGGGGGGGGTGGCATTGTACTGCGAAAAATGGGCGGGACACGAAAGCAAACATTTCACACAGAAGTTTGATATATTCTAGGATATATACCCTGTCTTGATGTACGTATACATGCAGATGTTTGTTTGATGTAGATAAATGTAATGTAGTATAATGTGCAGATGTACCTAGGCTTATTTTATTTAGAAGTTCATAAGGTGATATGTAAATTATCTGTACACTGTTATTTTTGCTGATATCTTTTTTAGTGTAATTGACAGGTCTACAGAGAGTGAAACAGGCTAAAAATGGTGGCCTTTTTAAACAACCTAATACAAACTCCTGGTCATTTAACAGATTCCAACTTTATATAAATACTGTAAGTGAAAACTACCTGATTATTAATATATACATATTTTCAGTTGTAAAGGGAGAGTTTAAAAGCATTCATTTCATTTCACTTTGACAATTGAAAATAGATTTTAATGATGGTTCTGGCTAATGCTGAGTCTTGCTAATGAAAAGCACTCTTTCATTCAGATAAAAGCAGAAAATCATTCTCATTTTCACAAAGCTCATTTGATGACATCATTTTCGGGAGAGGTCACAATAGCACCGTTTCACTTGTGCTACCGATACCACAATATACTGATTCCACTTCCGTCACTGATACAGAATTACATATGAATTGATTAGTTCTGCACCTCTGACGGGATTTGTCCCGGGTTACTAACTGACATTAGACCGCTTCAAATTTGACTTTTTTCATCAAACATATGCAAACTGATATTTGTCCCATTCTCCAAGGTCTAAATTAACTAAATATACCAGTTACGTTGATCTTGGACCTTGGCTATGCCTGCCCCAAGAGCCATGTAGTTTTATTGTTGACATTTTTCAAAAACGCTGAAAAATTGGGGATACTATGTCTTTGTTTTCATTGTAGCTTCCTAGAGGTTGATGCTATAGCATTAAAAGTAGTATCAAATGAAAAACAATAAAATTTTCTTGACTAGTTTACCACTAAGTAGTTGTCTTCTAGATGCCATGGATGTAAGCAGTTCACAAATCCTAACAAATCAATGTTAACTGACAATCTAAAATGAAAAGAAAAACCATAATTAAGTGATATGTGATTGTGATATACCTGCATTAAGAGTAACACTTTTGAGACAGTTATGGATCGTGGGTCATCCTTTCAAGCACAAAAAAATAGGTATTTATTTGTTAAAATTTACACAGGTGTTCATGTGTTTACTAAAATATGCAAGAAAATTTTATTGGCTTTCATTTAGTACCACTTTTAATGCTATAGCATGAACATCTGGGACGCTACAATGAAAACAAAGACATACTGTAATATCCCCAATTTTTCAGCATTTTTGAAAAACGTCAACAATAAAACTACATGGGTCTTGGGGCAGGCATAGCCAAGGTCCAAGATCAAAGTAACTGGTATATTTAGACCTTGGAGAATGGGGAAAATATCAGTTTGCATATGTTTGAAGAAAAAAGTTGCATCTAACTCAGTGCTTCTCAATTATTTTCTGTGGCGCCCCCTCAAGGAAGAAAAAACGTTTCACACCTCCCCACCAACTATAGTATTATTTGTCTATAAAATTGTTATTAGTACACCGCTGCATAACATTATATCTTTATTAACATTAAAAACAAAAAAGGAAAAATTATAGTTCAACTTACAATCAAGAAAAACCTCATTGACATTGTTTTTTAATCTGAAATAGAAAATATTTAAAGTGCACCAATGTCCCTGAAATTTAAAAAAAACTACATACAACTATTTAAGCTCACTCACCTTATTTATGTCTTAATATCTCCGTCTCTCTCCACCTTTTTCTTCGTTCCTGTGAGAAACGTTTTCCGTGTTGTTTCTTGAGGGGTTGTTTACTGCAACTTCATATCGTTTGCTCGTGATAAAAACCGCGACAATGAGAGCGTCACTGACAACTAGTGGAGTGGAGGTGCAATTACACTTAATTCTTGTCCACTCCGTATTCTAGAAAAGTATGTTCCCCAGGGTCACACGTGCTTCCCCTAGCATCATACGGGTGCGCCCCACTATTTGAGAAGCACTGATCTAACTGAATATTGATGTCATTATCTGGGTCAGTGTTATCCTGATATCATTGCTGTGGTTCAGGTCAGTACATCCCTATTCCTTTCAATTAATGAAACTCCCTGAGTGGAAAAACAAACTTGTTCTTGATTTTAGGAACTTACAAGAAACAGTTTATTAGTTTTCTGAACCACTTAATCCTAATTAGGGTTGCGGGGAGGCTGGCGCCCATCCCAGCCGACTCCGGGCGAGGGCAGAGTACACTCTGGACAGCTTGCCAGGCCATCGTAGGCCAGAAACACACTGACGGCTATGCAGTGAAACTCTTGACGAAAGTCAGCAAATGTTTTTTTTTTTTTTTTTTTTTTTTTTTTTTTTCCAATGAACCTCTCACCACAGACAGTGAGAGACATGGTCGGCCTTTGATAACCCGTGGAGAGTGGGGCATGAACCCACAACATTAGGATCAGTGATCCAGCACCTTTACCACCAGGCCACCACTGCTGTGATGAAATAGTTAGTGTCTGAAAATGTATTTTTAAGAAATCTATCTTTTGTAGTTTTTTTTGTCCAGCTTGAAAGGAAAACAGAAAGTTCTTTCAAGAAGTGAAGAACTGCTTTGTAAGAACCTTTTTGTCCAAAATTGTGTATTTATATTGTGTATTCTGCTGCATTTCTTTTACTAGCTCTACACTTATACTGTATTTCTCATGTCAGTGTAGAGGTAGTTATGTATATACGGAGCATTTTTAACACATATTTGTACTTGATGCTGAAATAAACGCACAAAAAAAACCCACCCCACTTTGAGCCAGGACCAGAGTGTTAATCATTATTTCATTTCTTCAGTAAAATGCGATTGGCTTTAATGTTTATCTGATGCTGATTGGAAATAATAAATCAACTGCTGCATGGATTGTGCTTCAGAGATTCTGAAGGTGACAAGGTTATTTCACAATTACCGTATTAAACTTTGCCTGGTGGGGTAAACAGACACACACATACACGTGCGCGCGCACAGTTGCAAGCTATATTAAGTGGTGAATACTGAGGGGTGACATTAGTTTACCGTTATCCAAACCCAAGTTCAAGTTCAGGAAAGCTCAAGTACATTAAAGTTATATTTAATGTGTCAGACAGTGTTAAGTGTTGACAACTATATCAAACAGAATCTTTGGCGTCAGTATGTGAGAAAACCGGGGGGGGGGGGGGGGGATCATTAAAATCAGCGATATCCTTCTTTCTGTAAATAGAGGCCAAATCGCAGAACTTCGTTAAGAGATGAATTAACACCTCATACAATCAGCCCAAGTGAGCAAAGAGTTCCGCCATTACTCAACTGAAACATAACTCATGATCAGATGTAGATAGCATTAAGAAATATGTACACTCTCAATACGAAAACCTCATGACCTCGCGAGACAGCGGTTCATAAGGTTGACCCATAGTCCTTCAATACAAAATAGAAAAAACTCCTCATGCAAAAAATATATAGATATATATATATATATATTTAAATTGTATTGAAATTTTGATCAATTCTGGAAACCCAACATACCAAAAATATATTTAAAAAAAAATCTTCATCCTGTATTGTCCTACTTTTTGAAACATAGTAAGAAATAAAGGGACAAGAGCAAACCTTAAGAACCATAACCATGGAAAAAAAAAATAGAATAATTCCTCCACAAAGCAAAGAGTGAGGCATGAACTCATAACACTTGTGATTAGTGTCCATCAGCGTGGTGTGTCCTTTCAATTTCATACCCCATTAGGCTCACGGATCTTATTGTTCTAAAAGGCAAGACAACAACATGAAGGCGGGATCTGATGCTTTACTGGTACCAGGGGGTCTTTCTGACCCAGCGGAGAGTGAAGCCTGCATCTGTACGGATTTTAATAGAGGCTGCCTCGGCCTCTCTTACGGTCTCCTTCACTGACTGCATCAGGTTCTGCGCGTTGTGGACCAGCATCTCAGTAGCCTTCATGAAGCACAATCACATGAGTGGCTTTATTGAATGCCCCAGAATAGATGATTAAAAATTCGTATCTATTCAAGTCTCACCTGCTCTGATTCTTCCTCGCTGATGTTGGTGCGTCCCAGCATGGTGGCCTTTACTGTGGACAGAATCTTCAGCTGAGTGCTGATGGTGGGGATTCGTTCACACGCCTGCTCCGTTGAAACACAACACATTATGCTTAATATGCTTAATAATTACAATCAGACTTATTTGGTAACGATCTCTCAAAAACCTTTGTAGAAACTCAAACTATGCCTCATAAATCTCTATTGATATTCTCGAAATATTTTTTTGCTCAATGAGAAGGTGTAATGCATGAGTCACTTTGAATTAGAATACCATGTGCTGTACTACACAGTACGTTAAACTAATAATGACCTCGAGATAATTATAGAGTAACTGCTTATTTTAAAAAAAAAAAAGTAAAAACTTAAAAAAAAAAAAATAGAAATGGTGAATATTTTGCAGTAGATTTATAATAAATATAATACTTTGGACTGTTCTAACAATTGATCAACATAGGATTCAGGAATAATGTGGAACTTTTCTTATGTTTCCAGTGAATACGTAGATCTCTCTTACTTCCCATTCTGCAGCCTCTTTTAAGGATCTTCTCCCAATGTATGTTTTTATCTGACAGGGTTTCAAGCCCACTGGAGAACCTGTTCTGCGGCGCTGTTTATACGTACGGGTGGGTCACAGTTGGAATAAATTGCTCCCGTAAAAGTTGCGCGCACAAGTGGTTACACCGTTATTGTAAAATCAACGGCAAGCTGGTAGCTAGTTGGACGCAAACCACTAAGGGAAGAAGGGTGTTGTGCTACAGCCTGGAACAAGAAGCTCTGGAACATCCTGAAAATTGGAGCAAGCTGCACCCTTCGGTGTTATACTGTTCCAGAACAAATCGTTTTTACTCAGGCATTTGTGCAGAACCTATTCGAGGTGAAAGTTGTTCCTGGGCAATTCCTGTGTAAAAGCAGCTTTGGACAAACAATCTACTCATTCATTCACACACAGGGACAATTTTCCACACAAAAATGACCTCGCCAAGCCCAAGAGTCAAACCCAGGACTTTCTTCCTGTGAGGCAGAAGTGCTAACCATTGTGCCACCACACCCACCATGCAGTGTACAGGGATCCCTCACTACTTCGCGCTTCAATTCATGTGGCTTCAGTGCATTGTGTTTTTTTTTTGTTTTTTTTTTTTTGTAATATTCATCAAATTAAAAAATATGCAAATTAAGGAAGGAATTATTATAAGCATGTATAGGATTGAATATGTATTTATTGGTATTACATACACATACATATATGTCAGTCAGGAGGGTCGATCCTACATTGCGGAATTCGATGGTCGCGGGGGGGGGGGGGGGGGGGGGGATGTCCCAATTAACCATGGAAAGTGAGGTAGGGCTTTTTACACCCTAAGCCATAGTGGCTCATCAGGCCGGTGCTTATCCCCGGTTTCTGTAGTGTGAAGCAACTAGGAGTTCAACTCCTCCTGGATGGGACGCTAGTCCATCGCAGGTTACCTTCCCAGTATATTTTTACTGGTACCCATTTATACTGCTGGGTGAACAGAGGCACACTTGTGGTTAAGACCTTGCCCAGGGGTCTTAGCACAATGGGGTGTCTAACTGGGATTTGAACTCACAACCTCCTGATTATGAGCCCAGCACTCTAACCACTACACCACCAGCCATACATGGAAAGTGAGGAATCCCTGTATAATGAAACATTCATTCACCTCGGGTTCAGTGGATATTGCTGCATAGTCCCCCTTGATGATCCCTCGATATCCACCTTGGCCTCACCATATAATTGTTTTTTAAATTATGAAGTATTCCTACTGACCTGCAGCAGGTTGGTGCGAATGCGTTTGTCGGTACACTGCTTAGCCACTTCTTTCGCCAGCCTTGTGACTTCATCAGAGGCCTTAGCAATGTCTTTAGCACACTGGATCAGTGCGCGCTTGTTGCCACTGCCTCCGCGGACCAAACGGGACATCTCGGCCATCAACAAGGCCATTCGCTTAGCTGCTGCAATAATGTCATTACCCTGAGGAGAAACAAGACCCAGGCAAACCTGGTTTCTAAAAAGGCTATGAGTCTGGATCATGCTACCTGAGCGAAAAAAAATCTGACTGGATATTATACAACCAAGTGTGTGACGGACTTAAAACAAGCTAAGATGTGTTCGGTTACATATTTTTAGGCACAATTGCAAAGTCGCAATTTGTGAAAAATTTTTAATCTGTTGAAAAGCATTGTGTTTCGAAATGATTGTCTACCTTAATGCTGCAGTGCTGTGTTCACAAAAGGGTTAGATAGACCAAAGTGTTAATCACAGATTCAATCCAATGCAATTTCATTGTTGCGTCATGCCTTATATAAGGTTAGTACAGTAATAGAAACTGAGTAAACATACATAGCTTTACAACTCTTTATGGACAAGGATAATGACATCAGTATGTACCCAGCTGAAGAATCAAAACCTGAAATCCATGCTAACATTTGTCTTCCAAACCATACATTTTAATGACTGAAAGAGTTCAACACGTGCAGAGGACTTTGTTAACATAAATAGCATTAGAAGGTTAATTACGTTGGTTAGAACAAAAGCAAGTGGGGGGGAAAAAACAGGCAGATGGCATGACTTCATTGCAGTGTGACCCTGAAGTCATTGGGAAACTGTCATCATTGGCTTCGCATTGTTGAAGAAAGCTGAGTAACTGACAACACAGACTGTGTGAACGCTCCTCTGTCAAACCAGTCCAGAGGCGTGACAAGCAAAACAAAGAGCAGCGATGGACTTGTGAAGCCAGTATCAGTTGATCAAAGAAATGCACAACAAACTCGCCATTCATAGAACTGTCAAAGGCAACCTGAGCAGCAATAATATTACACTGGACCCAAATGTGATGCAGCAGCAGCACGTTTGAATGTTCCCACAGTCACATCTGGATGCAGAAGAGATGCTGCAGCCCCTCAGGGCACGGAAGCACAAGTACCTTACTGGACCACTTGCGAGCTTCCTGGTGCAAGGACTGGGCAGCAGCCAGAATGGGCTGGTTAACAGGCTGATTGGAGGGCATTAAGAGCAGTTCGGGCTCGTAATCATCCTCGTTGTCTGTGAACTCGTCCTCATCGTCTATATCTACGTCCGCCGCAGCGGTCACAAAACGCTCGTCTGGCGCTTCGGGCTGGGGGGAGGAGGAGGAGGAGGAGGAGGAGGAGGAGGGGAAAGAGGGATAGCAGTGTGGAGAAAGGAGGAGATCGTTAGTATGAGAGGCACTGAATGGAGATCTGTTGACTAGGAGAGGAGAAGAGAGGGAGACATGGGATTCAGGGACAGGAAGGCAGAGGCAGCACTGTGGTCCTGTTGGATAAGCTGGCAGGAATGTTACTGCACACATATTGCTCAAAAATTAGGGTAAAGCAGGTGTTTTCTGCTCACATTTACAAATACAGTCGGCCCCCAACTTACGTAATTAACCCGTTCCAGAGCCTTTTTCGTAATGCGGGGATTTCGTAAGTAGGGGTCGCATCTTACATGTTAAACGCCTAATTCGTTCCAAGGGTCCAGTCTTTGTACTGGATAAACCCCATAAACCCTTTAAAAATGATAAAAGTACACCAATTTTGTAACAAATATGTGTTAAAAGTAAAAGAAAATTATTTATTAAACCATTTAAACATTTTATTAACATATTTATTAATTAAACCATTGTTAAACATTTTTTATTAACACACACACACACACACACACACCTATCTCTCTTTCTCTCTCTCTCTCTCTCTCTCTCTATCGCTCTCTCTTGTGCGCGCTGCGGGCCACGCCCACAAGACGTGAATTCAAAGCGCATTCCCTGCTTGACAAACTCAACTTTAATTTGATTCCTTGAGGGATCGGAATTCCAGATGAGCTCAAATGCGCCCACATTCATTAAACATTTACTGAATTAAAACAACTTAAAAAACTAAAAACTCAAAAAAAAAAGTGAAGCTTCCTTCTGTCTCTATCTGGGAGGCCAGCGGGGCGGAATGTTGAGAGACAGCCAATGAGAGAGAGCAACTCGCGCGTCGTGTGAAATTTTGATTGGCGCGTTTGAATTTTGAATTTCTTTTCGTAAGAGGGGGTTGTTTCGAATCTCGTGGACGGAAACTCAGGAAAATGTTTTCGTAACCCGGGGATTTCGTACACGGGTCTTTGTAAGTTGGGGGCCGACTGTATGAGACCTCCAGAGAATAAAAGAATTCAGTTAGATTTGTATTTCTGCTCATTTTTTGTGTAAAAACAAAAAACTGTTAATATAAATTGAATACATTTATACTTTAAATACTCTGGATTTCACATTAGTGAAATAAATGGCATTTAAAATAACATTAAAAGGTGATCAGCACTAAGAGATTAAATTCACTGCCTGGACATAAACAAAAAAAAAAACACAGTGCACTGTATATTATGTTGAGGGGCAGTGGTGGTCTAGTGGTATAGGGCGCTGGATCGCTGATCCAAAGGTTGGGGGTTCGAGTCCCACTCTCCACAAGGTTGTCACTGTCCCCCTCAGTGCAGCTAAACCTTTTGGAATATCAAAGGCGGACCATGTCTCTCACTGTCTATGGTGTGAGGCATGTAAAAGAACCATTGCTGACTTTCGTAAAGAGTAGCTGCAAAGTCGTCAGCGTGTTTCTGTCCCTTGCTAACAAGGGTTGTGACAGAAAGGGCATCCGACATAAAAAAAAAAAAAAAACCTCTGCCAAATCAAACGTGCGCGTCAGATGATTCGCTGTGGCGACTCCCGAGTAAAAGGGAAAAAAGCCGAAAGGAAGACAGACAGACTGTATATTATGTTGGACCGCCTTTTAGCTCTGACTACGGGCGACGTTCACCGTGCGATTGCTCGGACAGTCTGTTTCACTGATCAGTATTTATTTCTATTCAGAGTTCCATTTTTCACTGAAGTATTGAATTGATGATGGAAGAAACATGACACTCCATAGCGCACAGGGTTCAGGTCAACACTACGGTGCCAATTCATGTTCAGTTCAGTTCATTTTCTGTAACCGCTTCATCCTAATTAGGGTCGGGGGGAGGCTGGTGCCCATCCCAGCCAACGCTGGGCGAGGACAGAATACACCCTGGACAGCTCTCCATGCCATCGCAGGGCGGAAACACGCTGACGGCTTTGCAGCTACTCTTGTCGAAAGTCAGCAATGGTTCTTTTACATGCCTCACACCATAGACAGTGAGAGACATGGCCGGCCTTTGATAACCCAGTTAGCTGCACTGGGGTTGGGGGGGTTGGGGGGTTGAGGGGGCAGTGACAACCTTGTCGAGAGTGGGACTCGAATCCTCAACCTTTGGATCAGCGATCCAGTGCCTTATACCACCAGACCACCACTGCCCGGCCAATTCATGTGAGAAAATGATTCCTCATACTCCCTGAACTATTCATTCATTTTCTGTAACTGCTTAATCCTAATTACGGTCACGGGGAGACTGGCACCCAACTCAGCCGAATCCAGGCGAGGGAAGAGTACACCCTGGACAGCTCGCCAGGCCATTGCAAAGCAGAAACATGCTGACTGCTTTGCAGCTAATCTTATCGAAAGTCAGCAATGGTTCTTTTACATGAACCTCAGACATGGCCAGCCTTTGATAACCCAGTTAGCTACACTGGGCGGGGGGGACAGTGACAACCCGTTGATAGTGGGGCTTGAACCCCCAACCTTGGGATCAGTGACCTTTACCACCAGGCCACTACTTCCCCTCCCTGAACCACTGTTTCACAATTTGAGTCTGAATAATCTTGAAATCCTTTATCAACCGTTGTAATCCTGAAATGAGTGCCGTCAGGAATGAAAACCCTTTAATGTGATAACCTGGTCATTCGGTGCATTACTGTCATCAGCTGACTTATTAACTGAAATTTTATTGCCGCGTAAGGTCAATGGGTCTCGACCTCATCAACTGAAGCAATCCCATATATATCATCAGAACACAACCTTCCGACAGTTCACATCACATAGATTATGTGGAAATGCTCTTCACTTCACAATATTAAACATCAGCCTAATGCTGCTATTATTTTCTTTATTATTCAGCACTATCCTTTCAGATTTTCATCATGTCATGAACAGCTTCAAAACAACAATTTCATCCATTTTCTTAAAAATCTCCGCAGGTTTTTATTATACTGTATTTGTCTTGATGCAGATCAATACTTTGCCTTTTCTAAAACACAGTATCCTATTTCCCATGACCGTATTATAGAATGAGAAGTTACTCACTGCATCAGTTTAAGGTAGAGTGTGTAATATTTTTGAGGGTCTGATGATGATTTCCTTTCGGCTTTTTCCCTTCATCAGGGGTCGACACAGCGAATGATTCGCACGTTTGATTTGGCATAGGTTTTTATGTCGGATGCCCTTCCTGACACAACCCTTTAGCAAGGGACAGAAACACGCTGACGGCTTTGCAGCTACTCTTTACGAAAGTCAGCAATGGTTCTTTTACATACCTCACACCATAGACAGTGAGAGAAATGGCCTGCCTTTGATAACCCAGTTAGCTGCACTAGGGGGAAAGTGACAACCTTGTGGAGAGTGGGATATGAACCCTCAACCTTAAGATCAGTGATCCAGCACCCTATACCACCAGGCCACCAGTGCCCTTGATACATAAATATATAAGTAAAATATGAGTGCATTTTTTAAATACAAGATATGCAAACCATTTTAATAAAATAAGTTAAAAAAAAAGTATTGACTGAACCCAGTATTAAGCTTTAAAAAACTTTGTCTTTTTTTTTTCTTGGGGGGGGGGCAACCTTGTGGAGAGTGGGACTCGAACCCCCAACCTTAGGATCAGCAATCCAGCACCCTATACCACTAGACCACCACTGGTCTATAAGCAGAAATTAGTTATCTCATCAATTTAAATATTTTTTTTTCATATATAATCATTTAATAATAAATGTCAGCGTTTTCAGAACCTTAGAATAAGCTGTTTACATCTACATGGGGGCGGGTCTCCTCTCATGAACGCCTCCTTTTGTACAGTGGCCCAACGCCATACATGCTTCAGTCCGTTGCAATCTGAAACCTCACCACTAGATGGCGGTAAATCTTACACACTGTGAGAAAAATGATTCCAGCTGAAACATATTAATCACTGCAGTAATCATCCAATCAAAGGCTTTTAAAAATTTTCTGATTTAAATTGATATCATGCCTTTATGTTTTTGTCCAGGCAGTGTAGTGGAACATCATATCATTTTTTTTAACTGTTCTTCAACTACCAAATATTGAGCATTAACAGTTTTTCAGCACTACCAGCCATAATTAATGCAAATATAAAACCAATCCAGAAATTGGGGAATAAATTTATCCAAAATCATTGATAAAATTGTTTAACTTCCAATGGAATTACCAAATAATATCCAGTAAAGTGACTTCGCTTTGCTTTTGCTGTTTGAATGTTTATAAATTCTCAGCTCGGTCAGCCCTTAAGAAGATAGAGGGAAAAGGAGCAGAAGTAAAGAACAACAACAACAAAATGTAAACACAAACCCTTGACTGTATATCGGTCATGCACATCAGTTGTTGTTTTTTTTTTTTTTTTTTTTGCAGAGATATGAATACAGTACTACTAACAGAAATGCCTCTTCATTTGCCTACTGAGGATAAAATATAAAAACAACATAAATATAAATCATGTTTGATAATCTGGAAATCAAATGGTTATCACGGTTGCACAATGTTAGACATTATTATGTTCATTAAAGGCATGCAAACACCTTTTGTAGATGACAGTTTCCATGTCTTCACTGAAATTGGAATCATCTGAAAGATTTTCCAAATTTCAGGGTAAGAAATAATTTTTTATCCATCTGTGTGTCTCTGCATCAGTTAGAAACTCTCATCACTTTCCTGTATGCACAGTATTGTATATCATAAAAGGTCGACACTACCAATTTTATTTAGTTTTTATCTATTCAAACTACATTTAAGAGCAGAACTGGATCAAATTTAAAACCAAACATAAACCACAAGCATGCTTGAAAGATGGCACACATTTTTCTCACCTTACTGGACCACTTGCGAGCTTCATCGTGTAGTTGTCGAGCAGCCACCATCATCGGCTCACTCACCATCTCCCCGGCCTTCTGCTCAGGGAATTCCTCATCCTTCTCTTCAGGGGGAGGAGGTCTGGGAGGAGGAACTTCTCCCTCTGGGAGTGGTGGTTTA
This sequence comes from Plotosus lineatus, assembly GCA_024760905.1. Taxonomy (NCBI): domain Eukaryota; kingdom Metazoa; phylum Chordata; class Actinopteri; order Siluriformes; family Plotosidae; genus Plotosus; species Plotosus lineatus. The sequence goes on along the minus strand of CM045736.1, from coordinate 43,905,917 downwards.
GGAGGAGCCTGTTCATCATTTACCTGAAACAGTACAGAAGTTCAGTTAAATATCACACTCAGAAGAGCAAAGCCTCCCTAAGGATTAGTGAGAGAACAGAAGTACTAACATGCAGCTGATCCAGATCTGGAGGTGGAGGAGGGAAGTCGGGTTCCTGAGGCTGGAAGGCTTCTCTGACTTTCCCAACGGCAGACAGAATCCTGTATGCTGAGTCCAGAAAGCTTTTTTGAAGACCTACTCACGAAGAAGGACATTTAGTTCACACTGGTAACCACTAGCCAGGTAAAGGTGCTCCTTAAAGCTTGTAATGAAATATTAATCGCCTTCACCTGGATTCTGGATGTTTCCTGCTACAGCCTTGGCATCCATAACCATGGGGGGAATTGTTTTACTCAAGTCCTCTGAGGCTGCTTTTACCATCTCTCTGAATTTCGGGTCCTCAGAATTTTCCACTTCTCTCTTAGCCACCAGAAGTATCCGGTTAGCCCGTCTGGCAATACTAGTGGCTCCGGCTACCAGCATCTGGGGCTGAACGTTCGCCATAGCAACACGACATTTATCAATGTCTTTTTTGATGGCTTCCTCTGAAGCATCCAGGAGGGATTTTGTGTCAATTGCCTCATCCACCAAACCTGCCACAGGGGAGAAGAAAGACAATGTAGTATACAATACAGTACACCTTCTTCTTCTTCTTCTTCTTTTCCTTTCGGCTTGTCCCCTGTTTTCCAGGGATCACAACAGCGAAACATCTGATTCGCATATTCAATTTGGCATAGGTTTTTACGTTAGACGCCCTTCCTAACACAACCCTTTAGCAAGGGACAGAAACACGCTGACGGCTTTGCAGCCTACTCTTTACGAAAGTCAGCAATGGTTCTTTTACATGCCTCACACCATAGACAGTGAGAGACATGGCCGGCCTTTGATCACCCAGTTAGCTGCACTGCGGGGACAGTGACAACCTTGTGGAGAGTAGGACCATAACCTTCCATAAACATTTGTAAGATTATAACTCTGCTAAGAAGACATGGTCAACACACACGCGTGCGCGATTTCCGGTGCAAGTGAGAAGAAGAAACGGGCTCGAGTGATATCACAAAGGAATATGGCCAAACCCGTCTACCATCGGTACGATATTGAAGCAGAAGGAGGTCTTAAGAGGTATGCTTTTATCATTTTTAAAGGGTTTAGGGGGTAGTATTGGGAGCCTTGGAAAGAATCACGCGTTTTACATGTAAAATGCGTTTCAATTTACGAAAAATGCAGGTTACGAAAAAAGCTCTGGAACGGATTAATTTCATAACGTGAGGTACCACTGTGTGGTTTACCCAGCAATGAGTATTTCTGCCATGTTTCATGCTTGTATCACTGGGCAGTGGTGGCCTGGTGGTAAAGGGCGCTAAATCACTGATCCTAAGGTTGGTGGTTCAAGTCCCACTCTCCACAAGGTTGCCAATGTCCCCCCCCAGTGCAGCTAACTGGGTTATCAAAGGCGGGCCATGTCTCTCACTGCCTATGGTGAGAGGTTCATGTAAAAGAACCATTGCTGACTTTCGTAAAGAGTAGCTCCATAGCCGTCAGCGTGTTTCTGCCCCTTGCTAAAGGGTTGTGTCAGGAAGGGCATCCGAAGTAAAAACCTCTGCCAAATCAAACATATGAATCAGATGAATCACTGTGGCGACCCCTAAAAAAGGGAAAAGTCAAAAGGAAAAGAAGTATCACCAAATTAACGACTGATTGGCTTATCTGTTCATCGTTCATATTCTGTAAGCGCTGAATCCTAATTAGGGTCACGGAGAAGCTGGTGCCCATCCCAGCCGACTCGGGGTAGAGTACACCCTGGACAGCTCGCCAGGCCATCACAAGGCAGAAACATGCTGACGGCTATGTAGCTACTCTTGTCAAAAGTCAACAATGGTTCTTTTACATCAACCTCTCACCACAGACAGCGAGAGACATGGCCGGCCTTGGCTAACCCATTTAGCTGCACTAGGGGAACAGTGACAACCTGTTGAGAATGGGACTTGAACCCCCAACCTTAGGATCAGTGATCCAGCACCTTTACCACCAGGCCACCACTGCAGCTTGGCTTACCTGATTCACTATAATTACAGCCAATCTATTTACATCTATTCATTACATGAAAAAAAGTACACCATATCCTGATAGCGATAGAAAAGGGAAAAAAGGATACCATCCAGGTGACAAAGAGCAGTGCAGTATTTTAAATGAGATTTATGTAGGTCGTGCATTCTATATGTTCCCTGAACAAATATTCTGCATACCAGTCATTTTTTCAACATTGTCAATCCACTGGTTTTTCATGGTCTCAAAATGGTCATATGCTGCCTGGTTTCCAGGGTTCTTGAGCAAAATACGTGCAGCAGAAATAACCTGAGAAGAAAATACAACATAAAAGTCTCACAGTCTCACTTTAAACATCACATACAAAGCACAATCAGCAAAAATCTTCTTTTTTAGATAACAGTGAGTTGCCTGATAGACTGGCATCATTGAAAAATTAAAAATATGCTAACAGAAGATTCATTAGTATCACTGCTGGGTTGGAATAATATCTGGTCGTACGTTGATCCCTTTCCATCAGTGAGCAGAGTGGATGGCAACAGATGGGCTAGAGTCGTTGAGGATTCACGTTACTAGACATCTCCAGTGTGCACCTATATGCTAAGGACAGGTGATAACCTGATAAAATGGCCAGTGAGTGTAGCAACTGTGTGTATAAATGGCTATGAACACATGAATCGAGTTACATCAAGACACGTGGTCAGCTATGTATAAAATCTCTGTCTTGGCCAATAGTCAAATCTGTCACTCTTGCCAATATCTATAGGAGCAGAATGCAACATTCATATATATATATAGGTCCTTGAGGTGACCTTTACACATACCTGAGGTGTTAACTCCCTGGCAGACTTCACTGTGGCCTGGATCCCCTCGACTGTGCTCTTATTGGCTGTCCCTACAGCAGCAGCTTTCTCTGCTGTGGCTCCTAGCCTGTTAGCATGATTCTCAAAGTTAGATGCTCTTTCTTCAAAGACCTGTTTAAGGCACACACACACACACACAACATCATGATGTATGCTCTATAACGTACCAATTTACAGGCATCCTCTACAGTGGTATGAAAAAGTATTTGAACCTTTTGGAATTTCTCACATTTCTGCAGAAAATCACCATCAAATGTGATCTGATCTTTGTCAAAATCACACAGATGAAAAAACAGTGTCTGCTTTAACTAAAACCACCCAAATATTTATAGGTTTTCATATTTTAATGCGATTCATGCCAGACATCCCAGGAATCTGACTGAACTACAGCAGTTTTGTAAAGAAGAATGGGCCAAGATTAGTCCTGATCAATGTGCCAGACTGATCTGCAGCTACAGGAAACGTCATGTTGAAGTTATTGCTGCCAAAGGGGGGGACAAAAAATATTAAATGTGATGGTTCAGTTACTTATTCCTCCGCATTCTGTCATTGTTTGCATGGTATCCTCATTAAAATATGAAAACCTATAAATGTTTGGGTGGTTTTAGTTAAAGCAGACACTGTTTTTTCATCTGTGTGATTTGGACAAAGAACAGATCACATTTGATGGTGACTTTATGCAGAAATGTGAGAATTCCAAAAGGTTCAGATACTTTTTCATACCACTGTACATTAATTAAATTACGGTATGTATTTAATGCTATATGTCTATGGAGCTAATGTTTCACATACCTCATCTCGGTTGGGGGCCTCAAGTGGGGCTGTAGCTGCCACAGCCAACAGCTTGATGGGAGTCGTAGTATCACTAAATACATCAGAAACCTCCTGAGTCATTGCCTCCTGCATTTTCGCTTTCAAATCCTGAAAGCAGAACATTCATTTATTTTCAGAACTGATTCATTCTAATAAGGGTCGCAGGGAGGACGGCACCCATCTCAGCCTACTCTGGGCGAGGGTGGGATACGCCCTGGACAGCTCACTAGGCCATCGCAGAGCCAACACTCACACAACAATTAATACTCGAACCTGGGGGTGCTCTGGAACAGCCAGTTAACCTACTGTGTATGTTTTTTGACAGTGGGAGGAAACCGGAGTAAACTCACGAAAGCACGAGGAGAACATGCAAACTCTACACAGAAACGCCCGAGCTCGGAATCGAACCCAGGACCTTGTTGCTGTGAGGTAGACACGCTAACCACTATGTCATTGTGCTGCAAAAAAAATAATAATAAACTAACAATGATTGAAAATAAGTAAATTAGTAATGTAAAAATATATATATAATACAAGCTGAACATACACAACACATGTTTACCTGACACAACTAAGTAATAAGAATAATTATGTAATAAAAATGATGAGGTAATCGGAGTGCTATTGGGTGCCAGAAGATGGCGCTACTCCATCACACACAAGGGATTCTTTATTTATTTTATTAAATTTTTTTTTTTGCTTGCCATTTTAGCCTCAGGTGAGTTTATTTTGGCTCTAAATCTATGACTGGTTTTCTGTAAAGCTGCTTTTTTGCTAATGGCTTTTGTTAACAGTGCTTTATAAATAAAACCAAAGTGAACTGAATAAGATCAGGCATTCAGAGTGCTCCAATAATTAAAAGTTTTACAGTACTGATGTAATGATGTCCAGAAATACAGAAACCAACACCAGTAAACTAACACACACACACACACACACACACACACACACACACACATATATATATATATATATATATGTGTGTGTGTATATATATATATATATATATATATATATATATATATATATATATATATATATAAATATAACCACAGCTTCTTTTCTCTCGGGGTTAAAGGGCAGTGCTGATTTGTTCGTCTTACTTTCAGAACATCAAGGAGCTGAGCCGCTATGGCACGACCCTGAGGACTTTCCCCCTCTCCCCGTCCAGCCAGGTCACACAGCTGCAGCATCAGCTGCTCTGCATGGTCACACTTTGCCAGCAGTTCCTGCCTGTACGGACCCGGCAGAGAATTAGCCAGCCTGCGGCCTTCTGCGATCAGCCCACGGATAGCAGCCTGACCTAATCAGTAACAGACAGACAGGAAGAGCAGGAGACAGTAAAATGTCGTGTCAATATATTAGTTACACAGTAGCTACTTCGTGCCCTGGTAGGAGTGCAACATTAAATTCCAAAATACTTTCTCTGGAATGTAAAGACTTAAATCAAGACGGGTACCATCATAGGGGGAAGTGAACGCGGTGCTGACTCAGAAATAACCAGTTTTCCATGGTAATATTCTTCATAAGGATGAGATTCAATTACTCACGGGTTTAAAAAGTAATAATAAAACAACAAAAACAAAAAATGTTTCAACTAACTTGTAAGGTAACATTACAGTGAGAAGAGCAGAAATCATGAAAGGCAATGTTATGAGCTCATTAACAAAAAAGGCAATTAAATATAGTGAGATGTTGGGCAGCCATGGCCTACTGGGTAGAGAAGCAGTGTTGGGACAGAATGGTTGCTGGTTCGATTCCTGGACTGACAGAAAAATGTGTGGTAGTGGGGAACCCCCCTACCTTCACAGCTGAAGTGATGTTGAGCAAGGCACCTAACCTCCAACTACTCTCCGGGCACCACAATGTGGCTGCCCTCTGCTTCTGTGTCTATGTTCACTTTGGATGGGCTAAATGCAGAACCAAATATTCCTTGGCAAAAAAAAAAACATTAAAAATCATCAATCGAAAATAAAAATCATGAAGTGATATTTCAACAGGGGCAGTGGTGGCCCGAGTTTACTGAGGGTGCTGGTTTACTAATCCCAAGGTTGGGTTTCAAGCCCTACTATCACCAATTTGTGACAGTGCCCCCCCCACACACACACACACACCAGAGTAGGCCATTGGATGGCCTGGCAAACTCTCCAGGGTGTACCCTGCCCTCGCCCAAAGTTGTCTAAGGTGGATGACAGAGCGCCCCCCTGCCTCCTCATGACCTTAATTAGCATTAAGTTGTTCAGAGAATTAATAAATGAACATTTTACCTGTTTTTATTCATTCCTTCAGCCCTCAACTTAACAGTTCACAATTAGTATTTTGTCGACAGTTATCACAGCCTTAGGTAAATTTTCTTGCTGGAATAACAGAAGCATTCACACCTCTCATTACTTACTGACAGAACGCTAAAACTTATATACTGTATAACATGTGTAATATAAATCATGGACTGGAAATGTCTAAAGGTTTACATAAGAGGAAGGAAAAATCAGGGGTATCACACCATTGGGGCAGTGTGTGGACCCATGAACTGTACGGCCTGCTGGTCTGAAATGTCATATATCTGATCCTCCATAAATCTTATGCAGATGGTTGCACTCCCCGATCATTCATTCATTCATTTTCTGAAACGCTTAATCGTAATTAAGGTCGAGGGAAGGCTGGCATCCATCTCAGCCAGCTCTGGACAAGAGTAAAGTACACCCTGGACAGCTCACTAAGACACCGCGGGGCAGAAACATGCTGACGGCTATGCAGCTACTCTTGATGAAAATCAGCAATGGTTCTTTTACATTAAACTCTCACCATAGACAGTGAGAGACATGGCTGGCCTTTGATAACCCAGTTAGCTGTACTGGGGGGACAGCAGTGATAACTGTTGACAGTGGGACTTGAATCCCCAACCTTGGAATCGGTAATCCAGCACTTTACCACCAGGCCACCAGTGCCCCACCACCCCTATCACCTGCTCAAATTAATTATTGATCATGACCAGTATTAGCATGAATATTAAAATTAATACAGAAATGGTAATAGTTTTGGAATGAGTGTTCATATTTCCTTTTTAAAGAAACTTGTGATCCTGAAATGGAAAACTATCCGATGACTTCATCTCTAATGAAAAAAAAAAAAAGTAAATTGTAAATGATTATACCTATAGAAATGCAATTGTATGATTTACTGGACGATTTAGTTACCGGATGGATGATTGATGTGACGTATGAGTAGTTTTTTCACTGAAGGGGAAAAAGCTTCACTCTGTTCCAAAAACCTTAAAAAGGAACAAGATATTTTCAAAGATAGAACTAGATGGCGTCCAGCTCAAACTGAACAAGCTCAAGTTGACACAAGATGTTATGGGGACCAATCAGAGTCAAGAGTTAGAAGATGCTAGTCTAATCAGAGTTGAATGGACCCTTTATAAGCCAATGCAGAGCTGGTAGACAGGTCCAAGATCTTTTCTCGGAATAGTTTATTTGGTGCGAATAATTGTATGTTTTTTTCTTCCTCAAGGCTAAATAAACATCTGAAATGAATTTGGATATCTTCCGTAATGAACCAGGCATTTTTTGCCGCAATGCCACATGGTACGTGATTAATAAATTAATGTGATTTGTCGTACAATAGACAAAACATGACTGTACATGAAAGTACAGTACTGCAAAAACACGCACACACTCACGCACACACACAAACATATATGTATGTATATGTGTATATATATATATATATATATATATATATGTATATGTATATATGTATATGTATATATATATACATATACTGTATATATATATATATATATATATATATATATATACACATACACACAGTACGCCCTCGACATTCGGTTTCGGGGTTGACAGTTCGGGGTTCGGTTCCGTGCCCTCCCGCGAATCGATATAATCCGCGAGTTCTGTACCCGGAAGTAAAACACGTCACATGCGCGGAAGTAAAATACTATGTATCTATGACATGCGCTAAAATATGCTTCTTAAACACATTATACAGACAGTCTTAGTCATTAATACAGTATTAATGTCGTAAAATATAGTAATGATTCAGAAAAACTTTTCAATTTTTACTGTTATTTTTATTGATGATAAAATATAAACATTATACAGCATATACTGTTGTAAAGCACTTGTTTTAAAGTCTTTTTCAATTATTATTCCCGTGTAGTACCTAAGTTAATTCTGACAATGTTTGTGCGTGAGATTTTATGTTCTGTAACATGTTTAACAAATGATACCAAAACGAAAACTTTATTACGCTTCATGTCCTTTTACATTGAACTTGGAGTGACGTCTCCAAGATGGCACTGCCTAGAGGGCAACGTCGCGGAGTTCTCAGAGTCAAATTGTTTCTTTGTTCGTTTTAATTTGTTTTATTTGTTTGTTCATGGTTTGCACTATGATCGTCTATGATCGGTCAACCCTACTACAGCTATGAGCAGCTTCAGCTTCGGGCAACTAAGCACGCAACAACTTCTATCGTGAGCTAATATGCTCACATGGGAGCTCAATGCTAACCGCACTCCGTTTAACAATAAGCCCAGACGGAGTTCTCAGTCTCCGGTGCTTGGTTAGCATTTCCGGCCATACTGCTTGAAAATATTCAGTCCCTGCGAAACAAGATGGACGAGCTTCATGCTCAGATTGCAGTGCAGAGGGATCTACAGGACTGTTTCTGTGAAACATGGCTCGAGGCGATTGCACCAGCCGGCTACACGGCCTTCATCCCCTGCAATCCTAAGCGCCAAAGTCGTCGTTCGGCCCCTTCCCGCCTGGACTTCGTGCCAGCTGGGGTGCGGCTCGCATTGAGCTGCCTACCATAGCATATTAGCTCTGCTAGCCACAGCCCAACTAACCAGCCCAGTTGAGCGTGCTTCGTTATACACGCCCAAAGATACTCCGATCTTATAGCTGTAGTAGAGTCGACCGGTCGTAGACGAACATAGTGCAAAATATGAACAAACAAAACAAATTAAAACGAACCATAGCATGTTAGCTCTGCTAATAGCATTTTAGCTCCGCTAATAGCAAGTTAGCTCTGCTTAGTTATACACGCCCGAAGATACTCCGATCTTATAGCTGTAGTAGAGTCGACCGGTCGTAGACGAGCATAGTGCAAAACATGAACAAACAAAACAACAAATAAAACAAATTAAAACAAACAAAGAAACAATTTGACTCTGAGAACTCCGTGACGTCGCCCTCTGGGCAGCGCCATCTTGGAGACGTCACTCCAACTTCAATGTAAAAGGACATGAAGAGCACTGTAATAAAGTTTATCCTTTTGGTATTGTTTGTTAAACATGCTACAGAACATAAAATCTCACGCATAAACATGAACGTAGGTACTGTACTGGAATAATAATTGAAAAAGATTTTAATACAACAGTTCAGAGAAAACCGTCGTTTCTCAGGAGAAAGTCTTATTTCTTCAGAAGAGACATCCACTGTTTTATATCGCTTAGCCAGAGAAGACGCATAGCGTTTGAGTGGTATCATAGAGCTTAACTGGTAATTAAAACACACACAAAGAAAGAGGCTCATTGAAAACTTGTACGCAAATGAGAAAAAAGGGGCAGGACATCAGCTCAACCAATCAGGAGAAAGGAGGACACCCATTAGCTGAATTTGAATCACGTGCCGGTTGCTTGGCAGTCAGGGAATACTCAAACCGTGGTTGCAAACCCGCGAATAGTCAAGGGCCTACTGTATGTATATATATATATATATATATATATATATATATATATATATATATATATATATATATATAAAAAATTTCGTGCATTTAAATCTCTACATCTATTTTCAATTCCACGTTACTGTGACACGCAGCGGAGAGCCAATCCTTTCTGTACTCCACTGTGTGGGCGGGTCTGATAGCTTCAAACTCCAATTTTATTGGATTACAAACAACAGCCACAGACTGCGCGTGTTGTTTGAGTAAAGAGATAAATTTACCTCGTTTTGATCAGCTCATTTATTGGAAGCCAAGCACAGCTGACAAGCAAGCACAAATGGACAGGCATGGAAAAACTTCAACCCGCAGACCAGCTGGTTGCCAAAACTTTGGACGCACTTCCTGTCATAAACACTGCAGCGTGAGTCCAATAAAATTAGAGTCAAGGTATCGGACCCGCCCACACAGAAAGAATTGGCTCTCAGCTTCACGCCACAGTGACGTGGTATTGAAAGTAGATGAATAGATTTGCTATGAGAAGTTAGAAAGTGAAGCTGCATCATCCCCTGCTTGGCCTTTTAAGATACTGGCGCTGCCGACAGCCCAAACAACTGTCGCGCGCAACACTCGCACTGCACTGCCATGAATCATGCGTCACCACTTTTGCAGTCATAAAGTCGATCAGTCGTAACTCGCATAGGTCGTAAGTCGACAACTCACTGTATATATATATATAGACACACACACACACACATGTATGCATGTACAGTATGTACGTATGTGTGTGTTATATATATATATATATATATATATGTTACACACACATACGTACATACTGTACATGCATACGTGTGTGTGTGTCTATATATATATATATATATATATATATATATATATATATATATATATATGTGTGTGTGTGTGTGTGCAGGCAAGTGTGTACATATGTATATATGCACACATGCATGCAGCCAGGATGGAAAGAAAATAAACGTCTATTGCCATCTGCTTATTTATCTGACCAGCATAAGGCCAGAAGCACAGTGCTCGGGCTTGGTTACACATAGAAGTATTTGTCACCTGATATGGCCTTGTCATCCTTCAAGGTTTGTAAATAGTCCCAAATGAGCGGTCTCTTTCATTATTGATATTTAATATAGCACAGCTGGCCCAACATTAAATACCAAAACACAATTACATGTCCTTTACATGGTTCAGATTGAATTATACCACTAAAGCTCTGTTCAAAAAAAAGAAGCAGAATATGCTCATTTTAAATTTTATCACTTAAAGATTATTCACCAGCATTTTGAGATCATAACAACGATCAGCAATGTTCCCTTTGGTGTGATCATATGTTATAATTACCACATGCATCTGACAGGTTTGTTTCCCATTATCTCCAGATTTACAGTTTATATTAACTTCAACTTAATGGTGGTTATACAGTATTTTTAGGTTTACCAAATAAAATGTTTTGATTTTCTTAATCCAAGCAAATAGAAAGAAACTAACAAACTTCATGCACATGCTGGTGATGGGGTTGCTTGATGGTAATATGTATTTAATTATGGAGAGAATGTAACCTTCATCTTTACATTAATGAAGTTTGGTAGATGCCCTTATTCAGGGTTAAGGATCTTGCTCAAGGGCCAAACAGTAACAGATTGGTGATACTGGGACTTGAACAGATTGCTGTAAATACATTCAATTATAATTCACTTGTTCATTTGTTAACTTTGGTAAGAGAGCTCACCTACTCCACGGTCATCCACATTGGGATTGTTGATCCAGCGCTGAGCCTGCTCCATCTTTCCTTCCAGAGTCACAGCCGCCTTGGCTGGCCGCATGTTGGCTACAGCCCGATTGGTCTTGGCCTGCAGGTTCTGTAGAGCAGTGCCAATCTGTTTGGCCAATAATCTGGCTTCCGGAGTGTCGCCTTTACCCCTGGCAAATAGATTAATACAGTTCAGATTTTGAACAACCAATTAATTGACTGTGCATATTTTTGGACTGTGGGAGGAAACCAGAACATCCAGAGTGGCGCATCAACAAGGTGCGCGACTATTAACCCAGAGTTCAAATGTGAGTTAATTCCACAGCCGTCTGTGGCTGGGAGTCCATGGAAGCTAATTGTCCAAGTTCTCATAGGAGGGAGGGACAGCATATGCTCACTTCCCTGTCACTCAAAGTGATCACGAGCCAATCATGAGCGTCTGCAAGCTCATTCATATGAGGGGGCAGATAGAGATTTCCCTCTGAATGTGTTAGACCCAAATACGCATAGTATCGCAGTTCAAAAAAAGAGGCGGGTGGCTAGCATTGCATGCTATGGATGGGGTGTGTGCATGCTTTCACCTCTCCCTGGTTGGTGGTGGATAGCGAAAGCAATACTTTATGGGTGGGAATGGGATACGATGAAATTAGTGAGAAAATGGGGTGGGAGGGAGGAAACCGGAGCATTTCGGAAACATGTAAACTCCCCACATTACACACCCAAGCCTGGGAATGTGCAATTCGTTCATCTACCTGATACATGCAAAAACGTCTCATCCCAATATTCAAAAAAGGAATGTAATTATAAAATCCCATGAAGACATAACAAAACAAAAGAACCCATAAAGCGCAAACCTCCCCAAACCTAAAGATTACAGAATGTGTACAGCTCCCCCTGCTGGACCTGTTGCAATATCTAACAGAGATTTACATGGATCATACCCCTTTAAAAAAAGTAATCAAAATCGGTTCTTATATTTTTGCAGAATGTTGATAACAAACAAACACAGACAAAAACAAAACCTCCTTGGTCAGGTCACTAAATGTGTCCATCCATCCAGCCATTATTTATACCACTAACCCATTAGAGCCACATGGAAAGCTAGAGCCAGTCCTAACTAACTTCGGGCAAGAAGTACACCCTGAGCAGCTTGACAGTCCATTAGAGGGCTAACACAGACCCAAATAAACATTCACACTCACACTGGTACATCTTGACAATTTGGAGTAACCAGACAATATACGGTAATATGTCTGTGAACTGTAGGAAGAAACAAGGACACCCATAAGCAAGCCACACAAGCACAAGGAGAATATGCAAACGGCACCCAGAAATGCCCCAATCAACTGAGAGATTCAAACCCAGAACCTTCATTTAATGACATGACAGTGCTCAGCACTGAAGCACCATGTTGCACAGTATTATGAAAATCACTTTTATGAACTTTTATGAAATCTTAATTGGGTTTGAAACACGTACTGTCTGCGAAGTTCAGTGAGTTTGGCAGTGAGGCCAGCGATCTCACTAACAGAGCGTAGAATATCGTCTCTCTCTTTAGGATCCTCACACAGATCAGCAATGCGCTTGGCTTCAGCTAACAGAGCTCTGATGTTTTCCTCTCCTTCAGGACTTCCATGAGGATCAGCCAGCCAGCTCTGCACAAACAGACAATATTCACAGAACACCATGGATCAACCCTGCACCTGTTCATCTTCACAAGATTTTCTAGTTCACCACTATTAAAAATCCTAAAAGAGCTCTCTCTCTCACTCACTGTTTTTCTGGACAGGTGACTCTTACTAGGGTTATTAGGGAGGCTGGAGCCTATCTCAGCTGACAAGGAGCGAAAGTGGGATACACCCTGAACAGCTCACCAGACCATTGCAGGGCAAACACACACAAAACCATTCACATTCACGCCTTGGGTCAATTTGGAACAGCCAGTTAGATCAATATGCATATCTTTGGACTGTGGGAGGAAACCAGAGTGCGCAGAACAAACCCACACAAGGCATTTCTTTTTCATTCTCTGGCATTTCCTTAATACCAACCAGGGTTTACATTGAGGAAAAGATGTTCACAAACAACAAGATTAAAAATTAAAATGCATTTAGGACCATGCTTGGAGCACAACTGGTGGGGCCAGTGGCGCAATGGTTCGGGTACTGCGCTCATGGTCAGAAGGTTGTGTGTTCGAATCCCATTTAGATCCCACTGTGCTAAGATCCCTGGGCAAGGTCTTAACCACCAGTGTGTCTCTGTTCACCCAGCAGTATAAATGGGTACCAGTAAAAATATACTGGGAAGGTAACCTGCGATGGACTAGCGTCCCATCCAGGAGCAATTGAACTCTTAGTAGCTTCACACCACGGAAATTGGGGACATGCACCGGCCGGATGAGCCACTCGGCTTGGGTGTAAAAAGCCCGTCATACTTTGGGGCGCAACTTGGGTTCAAAAATGAAGCAAGGTGCTTCCAAGTTCATCAAAATTCCCTACAATGACACATCAAGGTCTGTTATGCTTTATTAAGATCCGTTCAGCTTTACTGCACTCCACTATCTAATCACGATTGGCATCATCATTTCAATTTAATCCTGTAACCCTCATGATCAACAAGTTCATCCGTCCATTTTCTGTAACCGCTTAATCCTAAATAGGGTCGCGGGGAGGCTGGCACCCATCCCAGCCGACTCTGGGCGAGGGCAGAGTACATTCTAGAGAGCTCGCCAGGCCATCGCAGGGCGGAAACAAGCTGTTCAGTTTTGCAGCCTACTCTTGTCGAAAGTCAGCAATGGTTCTTTTACAGACTCACATCATAGACAGTGAGAGACATGGCCGGCCTTTGGTAACCCAGTTAGCTGCACTGGGGGTGGGGTGGGGGTGGGGGGCAGGAGACAACCTATGGAAAGTGTGGCTAGAACCTCCAACCTTAGAATCAGTGATCCAACACCTTTACTACCAGGCCACCACTGCCCCTGCTCATCACATTTCTTTCAAATTGTATAGATTGTGGACATCGTGGCCCAGTGTAAACCCAGGGTTAGGAGTCAGTCAAACCATAATTGTTTTAATACTAATTGCAGCTTTAATATCTATTCAGAAGATCATTTGTTCTTTTAATAATTTATGTAGATTTTTACTGTGTGGTCTCTTTCGTGAACATTTTAGCCTGGTCAGGAAAGATCTGAAGCCTATTGAGGAAAACACTGGGCATGGAAATACTATGCACTTGACAGGACGTCCAGTATAATCCACATGTTTATTTACACCTGGGGAAATTTAGACTAACCAATCCACATCTAAACAGCTCAGAGAAAACACACTAGGACAAACAATGAACTTCATACACATAGTAGCCTGAGGTAAGGATCAAACCAGCAACTCAAGAGCAATGAAGTACGAAAGTTACTCACTGCACCACTATGGCATCAATACAAAGTGTATTAATGAGTAATGATGTATTTCTTGTAAACAATCTTACCTGAGCAGCATCAATTCTTTTAGCAATAGCCTGCTTAGCATTGCTCAAGGCCTCTAGTTTGCGAGCAGCATTTTCAACCTTTCCTACTAGGATGTCCAAACCCTGTGCCACCTGCTGAGCCTTCTGCATACCCATGGGCGTAGGACCCAGACCTCTGCAGAAACCCAACACATAACATACATTTATTCCAGACACACAATGCTACAGAATATATGGTCAATACATTTTTGGATGGGATAGGTTTAAAAGCTGCGGACTTGAGTTCACATATAAAATATGTGTTTTCTCCTGTCATGGCAAAGAGAGGTCACGTGTGTAAATAAAATCATATGTTCATATGAAAGTTATAGGAATGCTGTAATAAATAAATAAAATCCTCGTGCAAGATTAATGTGTCCCATTGACGTATAACTGCAATGCATACATTGCATGACATACCTATCTTCAATATAATGTTGTCATAAAGATGTCACACAGTACAACTGACTATTCAGACGCTCTCCGACTTACGTTCATTCATTGTACGATTTTATGTTTTTTTTCAAAAAAAAATTGTGAAATTTTGAGTTTAGCCGTACCTACGTAGTACGCTGACGTGCTGATGTAATGACGCAATGACGTAATGACGCTGCGTCCATTGTTTACAAATGACAGACTGAACGTGCCCCTCCTTCTTCCCAGTTCAGTTATATAGCGTGTTACCCTTGTGTTAAGACGTCGTCTCTGTGATCTTTGTGTTTACACTGTTTTGCGGACTTTTGTAATACTAAGCAAATATGGTTGGTCAGAAGCATAAGCCTACTAGCATGGGTGCAAGTCCATATACAGAGATGAATTAACTATCTGCTCGGATTGGCGCAATCTACCATGCATACTCAGTTAAGCAAAGAGAGTTGTAAAATGAATGAAAACATGAATCCAGAAAAGAAAGAGAACTCTCCGCTCTGCTGGTGATTCACATCAGTGCAGGCTGAGTACTAAACAAGTATTCAACGGTGCCCTTGCTCACTTGAAAGACTAGAAGTCCATATAACCCACGCTTTGTGTCAAGCACAAGCAAGTAAACTACTTTCGGTGTTGAGCGCCACACATCTTGTAAGCATTTATTGGCTATTTTAAGCTTCATGTAAAGTGACTCGGCTCAGCTTCATGTAAAGTGACTCAGCTTCATGTCATGTGACCATCCGTCGACCATCGGAACCATTTACAAGCAGAAATATCGAATCACAGAGCATGTTAAAGGTTATATTTGATACTGTATTTGATTAAAATTTATCTATTTGAAATTATTTTGCTTGAATTTAATTTATTTGAAATTAATGTTAATATTATTCGATATATTTGATATTATTTTACAATGTTATGTTTATAATAATTGATTTAGGGGTGCTTTATGAGATACGTTAATGGTATTTATGGATGTATAGTACAGTATGAACGTCATATGTCACTGGAACATACAGTAACAACTTACGTTCATTTTCAACTTACATTCGGCCGTCCAGAACCAAACAAAAACGTAAGTCGGGGAGTGTCTGTAGAACGCTACATACAAAAGTTCCAAGAGTTTAATACTTCAAATGACCCACAAAGACCCCAATCAGCCTAACGTGCATGTCTTTGGACTGTTAGAGGAAACCAGAATACAGAGACGAAACCATGCAAGCACAGGAAGAACTTGCAAAAGAACACAAAATAAGTCCCCATCTATTGAGCTATAATTACAAACCCTGGGATATCTAAATAAAAATTACTGGGAGTATTAGCAATACAATGTAGGCGTTTCTCGAGGATTTATTCTCTTTTGGATGACCTGTACCTGGCTCGTACATCCGACACCTGGTCAGTCATCTGTCCCAACGTCTTGGTCGTTCCCAAGATCTCCCTCCTCTCCTTTCCAGCACACAGCTCTCCCACTTTCCCAGCCTCGTCCAAAATCTGACGCAGAGCATGCTCACCTGCTGTACCTAAACACACACACAAAGACACACGGGTTTATAACTAACATCACTACATGCTTCGCTCCATAGCATGGAGAAAACAGTACATTTAAAGTACTGTACACAGAGGGGCTGACTTGACTTTTTTTGCAGTCGGTACAGAAATTGTGTATCTGTTTTAAAGCGCTAATCAAATCTACCAAAACTAATTTAGTATCTGCATTTCCTCAAAAAACACTAAATACTTATGTACAGTACAGTATTCACCACTTTTAAATTCCGATATGTTTCATTTCAATATGATGGGTTATTTTGTGTGGGTCCAAAATAATACTGTATAATTCCTTTTAATTCAAAAATCCAAAATGTTGAATACTTATGCAATACACATTACATAATCCCAATGGTTGGTTCTGTTCACTCCTAGCAGAGAGCCTCTTTTGTGTGGGCCTACTCACATACCTGGTAGGCCGTTAGGATCCTTGAGCCAAGCTTTAGCCTGATTCATCTTAGCTTCAATCAGTGCCAGTGATCTCTTCATCGCTTCTGTGTCCTTCGAGTGAGAGAAGAAACAAAGGAGAGAATGATGGAAAGAAATGAAAACATAAAAAGATTTACTGGTATCTCTAATCTCAGCATTATATCGATCAATAACATTGTTATTAGGTGCAGCATGATGACGTAGTAGTTAACACAGCCGCCTCATAGCAAGAAGGTCCAGGGCTTGGAGAGGGTGTTTCTGTGTGGAGTTTACATGTTCTCCCTGTGCTTGTGCGAGTTTCCTCTGAGTGCTCCGGTTTTCTCCCACAGTCCAAAGACATGCATATTAGGCTACATGCCTGTTCCAAATTGAGTGTATACTGTATGTGAGTATGAATAGTTGTGTGTGTTATCCTTGTGATGGTTTGGCGAGCTGTTTGTCACCTGCCTTCACTCAGAGTTGGAAAAGATAGGCTTCAGCATCTGCTCCCACCCCCAACTCTAGAACATGGAAGCTGTTCGGCGAATAAGTGAATTGATGAATGTTTTTTAGGATAAATGCTAACGTGGTCTGTAAGTGTGTGTGTGTGTGTGTGTGTGTGTGTGTAAAAAGGGGGTTTTGTCATTCTTGATAACCCACAACTACATACATTTATATACACTTATGCATAGGTGAAGGGGTAATCATCACTTCACACTTCATTGCATCCAGTCTCACATTTAGAGGTAATTTCAAGCTTGCCTGCCTCAGTGCCTCTGCCTGTGTGTCTGTGCTGCATGGAAGCATCTGAACCATTAGCACACATATAACAACTTCACAGGAAGCAGTCGACTCTGGCTAATCAGACTTCAGACAAATATAGTATGGTATGAAACACCAGCAAACCAAGTTTCTTTAAGTCTTCATTGCTAAATCATTCTGCATTTATAATCCACAATGGATTATTAATTAATCACAGACTGTAAAAACAACAGTGCTTTTAGCCACAATGTGGGCCGGATGTTGCAACCAAACTCTTGACTAAATTTCAAATGGTAAAGTATAAGTCACACAGATGTGCTTCCATTCTGTAAGAATCAAATCCAAACGCCCTGTCCTCTCTTGTGTCTTATTTCCCTGTATTCAATAACAGCTGCATTCAAACCCATAGAGTGATGAGATCACATTAATTGTAAGCTGATGACTCATTTTTGTTTGCTTGCATGATTATTAGAAGTGAGCTTAGAGACTCAGGCTGCATTCAGGAACTGCAAGAATGAAGAAGTTCAATGCCTCAAGCATTAGTACTACACACAGCTTTACCAATCACAGCCTCCAGCATGCACATTACACAACACACTATAAACAAGGAAGATGATAAT
Organism: Plotosus lineatus; assembly: GCA_024760905.1. Lineage (NCBI taxonomy): Eukaryota > Metazoa > Chordata > Actinopteri > Siluriformes > Plotosidae > Plotosus > Plotosus lineatus. Next base: position 43,887,420 of record CM045736.1, on the reverse strand, counting down.
GTGGTTAAGGAACTCATGAGCACGAGTCTTGCTTTAAAAGCCAATCTGATTTGCAACACCTCTGCAGATACTCACATGCACGCACGTACACACACACACACACACACACACACACACACACACACACACACACACACACACACACACATACACACACTCACAGGCTACATTTATAAGATACCAAGCATTCAGAAGAGGGCAGCTGATCAAAGTTTTATAATGTGATCACAGAACTCTTTGAACACCCACTCACTGAATATGCAATGTGATTTAACTACAACACTGACAGATTCATATGAGTCAAAGGTTGAATCCATCAGTAATGAGTAATGTGTACTAGAAAACAAACAGGAAATTAAGTTAGAACTTCTAAATATTGGTATGAGTAAGATTTATGCATCACATATACTGTATACCATGTGAGGCAGCACAGTGGTGTAGCGATTAGCATTTCTAGGCGGAGCTTGCATGTTCTCCCCGTGCTTCCATGGCTTTCCTCCGTGCATTCTGGTTTCCTCCTACAGTCCAAAGACATGCATTTTGGGCTAACTGGCTGGTCCAAATTGCCCCTAGCTGCACGTGCATTGGCCCTGTAATGAACTGCCAAGCTGCTTAGGGTTTACCAAAAGTTGGCTGAGCTAGGCTCCAGCTGTCCCGCAAACCAAGTATGAATTACGCAGTTTGATAAATGAATGTATGTACTATATGTACTCCTAATCACAGAACCACCAAAATGAGTTGTCATGGCATCACATACGTGACGTGTCAAGGGCCAGGAGGCCTCCAGACTCTCAGATTTCTACCTAGTGGCAATCAGCCTAATGTATATATATTTGAATTGTGGAAGGAAACTAAAATACCCTGAGGAAACCCACATAAGCACAGGGAGAACATGCAAACTCAACACACACCCTCACTGAGCATGGGGATCAAAACCAGGACCTTCTTGCTGTGAGGTGCGGGTGCGAACTACTACATCCCCACATCGTGATGTACTATATCCTCTTCTTTTCCTTTTGTCTTTT
>CM045736.1:43833895-43881395 GCA_024760905.1 Plotosus lineatus | reverse complement strand
CATATATTTTAGATTCATTACACACAACTGAATTAGTTCACGCTCTTTATTGTTTTAATATTGATAATTTTGACAAAAAAGTAAAGAAAAACCAAAAATCCCTATCTCAAAAAATTGGCATATTTCATCCGACCAATAAAAAAAGTGTTTTTAATACAAAAAAAGTCAACCTTCAAATAATTATGTTCAGTTATGCACTCAATACTTGGTCAGGAATCCTTTTGCAGAAATGACTGCTTCAATGCGGCGTGCCATGGAGGCAATCAGCCTGTGGCACTGCTGAGGCGTTACGGAGGCCCAGGATGCTTCGATAGCGGCCTTAAGCTCATCCACAGTGTTGGGTCTGGTGTCTCTCAACTTTCTCTTCACAATATCCCACAGATTCTCTATGGGGCTCAGGTCAGGAGAGTTGGCAGGCCAATTGAGCACAGTAATACCATGGTCAGTAAACCATTTAGCAGTGGTTTTGGCACTGTGAGCAGGTGCCAGGTCGTGCTGAAAAATGAAATCTTCATCTCCATAAAGCTTTTCAGCAGATGGAAGCATGAAGTGCTCCAAAATCTCCTGATAGCGAGCTGCATTGACCCTGCCCTTGATAAAACACAGTGGACCAACACCAGCAGCTGACATGGCACCCCAGACCATCACTGACTGTGGGTACTTGACACTGGACTTCAGGCATTTTGGCATTTCCTTCTCCCCAGTCTTCCTCCAGACTCTGGCACCTTGATTTCCGAATGACATGCAAAATTTGCTTTCATCCCGAAAAAAGTACTTTGGACCACTGAGCAACAGTCCAGTGCTGCTTCTCTGTAGCCCAGGTCAGGCGCTTCTGCCGCTGTTTCTGGTTCAAAAGTGGCTTGACCCTAAGGAATGCGGCACCTGTAGCCCATTTCCTGCACACGCCTGTGCACAGTGGCTCTGGATGTTTCTACTCCAGACTCAGTCCACTGCTTCCACAGGTCCCCCAAGGTCTGGAATCGGCCCTTCTCCACAATCTTCCTCAGGGTCCGGTCACCTTCTTGGTTGTGCGGCGTTTTCTGCCACACTTTTTCCTTCCCACAGACGTCCCACTGAGGTGGCTTGATACAGCACTCTGGGAACAGCCTATTCGCTCAGAGATTTCTTTCTGTGTCTTACCCTCTTGCTTGAGGGTGTCAATGATGGCCTTCTGGAGAGCAGTCAGGTCGGCAGTCTTACCCATGATTGCGGTTTTGAGTAATGAACCAGGCTGGGAGTTTTTAAAAGCCTCAGGAATCTTTTGCAGGTGTTTAGAGTTAATTGGTTGATTCAGATGATTAGGTTAATAGCTCGTTTAGAGTAACTTTTCATGATAGGCTAATTTTTTGAGATAGGAATTTTGGGTTTTCATGAGCTGTATGCCAAAATCATCAGTATTAAAACCATAAAAGACCTGAAATATTTCAGTTGGGGTGTAATGAATCTAAAATATATGAAACTTTAGTTTTTAGCAGTACATTACAGAAAGTAATGAACTTTATCACAATATGCTAATGTTTTTTGAGAAGGACCTGTATAAGTTAAAGTTACTCTTTTAAAAATTATTTCATTTTGATCATTTAGAAAATCTAATTGAGTCTCCCTTGTACAAAGCTCCACCTTTAGCCAAAATTGCATGAAAAATCCCGACATAATTTTTTGCATCTTCTTCTATTCTTTCGGCTTTTTCCCTTTCTCAGGGGTCGCCACAGCGAATCATCTGATTCGCACATTAGATTTGGCATAGGTTTTTACGTCGGATGCCCTTCCTGACACAACCCTTTTTAGCAAGGGACAGAAACACGCTGACGGCTTTGCAGCTACTCTTTACAAAAGTCAGCAATGGTTCTTTTACATGCCTCTCACCATAGACAGTGAGAGACATGGCCGGCCTTTGATAACCCAGTTAGCTGCACTGGGGGGACAGTGGCAACCTTGTGGAGACTTGAACCCCCAACCTTAGGATCAGTGATCCTGCGCCCTAACCACTAGACCAGGGGTCACCAACCTTTTTGAAACTGAGAGCTACTTCATGGGTACCAATTAATGCGAAGGGCTACTAGGTCGATACACACCTCTGAAATTACAAATTTGCTCAATTTACATTTAATTAGATTTAATTAGATGTTATTATTAATAATTAATGATATTCATCTATGTGAAGATATTGACTTGATTTAAAAATATATTCAAAAAAATTATATGCAGCTCAATGGAGAGTGGCGCTGTCCTAAAAATGGGCCTGTCCTAAAAATAGCAGTGAACAGGTCCGCGGGCAACTTATATTGTCCTTGCGGGCTACCTGGTGCCCACGGGCACCACGTTGGTGATCCCTGCACTAGACCATCTGTGTATCTGAATGAGATTCTCTATAATGTGATATTTGGCTGCTTGAGGATTTATTTGACAACATGACTGTGAAGGGCAGAAAAACTCTTCAAAATGTATTTTATTTAGGACATGACAAGGTCACATGTCTGAAATCATTTAAATGCAGTGGTACCTCACTTTACGAAAGTCTCACCAACCAAAAAAATGCAGGTTATGAAACGCATTTTCCTAAAATTTCTATCTCTGGATACGAAACAAGGTCACGTTACGAAAGCGCCACCTTAAAAATTCAAACATGCCATTCAAACATTAAAACGCACCATTCAAACAATGCATGAGCTGCTCTCCCATCAATGATGTTCAAACATCCCGCTCCGCTGGCCTCCCATTTGCTACGAGGGATGACACAGCTACCTCCCATTGCCTATCTCCCAACATCCCACCCTGCTGGCCTCCCATTGGCTCGGAGGAATCACGCGTGTGATTTCCGGTGCGAGTAAGAAGAAGAAACGGGCTCGAGTGATATCGCGAAGGAATATAGCCAAACCCGTCTACCATCGGTATGATATTGAAGCAGAAGGAGGCCTTAAAAGGTATACTTTTATATTTTTTAAAGGGTTTAGGGGGTAGTATTGGGGGCCTTGAAACAAATCACACATTTTACATGTAAAATACGGTTCAATTTACGAAAAATCCAAGTTAAGAAAAAGGCTCTGGAATGGATTAATTTCGTAAGGTGAGGTACCACTGTATTTAGAAGCGTCCGTTCTGTTTCGTGTATAATCAGTAGAGTAGTACCAAGAAGGACTAAACTTGTTAAAACCGGAGGCATCCCTGTTGGCACCATTGTCACTGAGCTGCACATATTTTTGTTATTTCACCTTTTTTTAAAAATTGTAGTTCATGCTTGACAGACACACGGTGGTAGAACAATAAATCCGCCTTTACTCTACTACTCTACATGTTGTGTCCATGAGTTTATCAGATCAATTTTTACGAACGCTCATCTTTCTGGACTAAACTAAAGCTACAAAGAAAACAAATCTATTTCCTTGCTAGCCATCTGCTGCTACATGACCAGCTATTATTATTATTATTATATTAACAGCATGTGGCTGCTGGTTCAATGTACATTAATCCTTACCTGATATGAGCACAGGCAGAAGCTCCTTCACTGTGTTCATGGAGTTGATCAACATCATGCGGTGTTCTTGATGTGTCAACTCCTGCTGCCGTTCATCAATCATTTTTGCCATCTTTGTCATCCCTAGTTAGGGAAACATTGTTAATTAGCATAGAGATGAAAGCATGGATCAGAAATGGGATAGGTCTAATACACAAGTCTATGGGACCCCCTACAAAAGTCTGAACAGAGTCAGCCTACAGTAATGTTGGCCCGAACTCAATGCACCACCTTGACTCTATACCTAGTACAGGAAGAATGCCCACAAGTGGGTAGTGGCACTTCAAAAGTGATCTATAAGAGGTAAGGGTAAAATATGACATGAGGCATTCCCATTCTGGACAAAATTTTCTACAGTGTCAATGCTATACATGCTGTGATCAGCTACATGGGCTATAATCCTCATGAAGCGTATAACAAATAAAGACAGAATAGCACTATATATATGTTGAATAAAAAAAATGTTTCCTTCTGCTCTTGTCCATTATGTATGTAACAAATCTGACCAAACAACATATCAATGCAGGGCAGAAATCGTTTACAGATAATTTTCTGCTGGATAATTTTTCATAAACAGAATATGCACATAAATAACTGTACTGTTCCTCAGAAATAGTCATTCTATTGATCACTTGACACATCCATTTTCTCTTAATTTCAGCCCAGTAAGGGGTCATTCAACATTTTCAACATTTTCCTAAACGTACAAAGCGTACGCTAGGGGGGAGGGGGTAAGATGTCTGTGTATGCTTTTTAATATTATAAAAATGTCAATCAACAATAATACATGCGCTCGTGAATATATATATATATATATATATATATATATATATATATATATATATATATATATATATATATACACACATACTATTATATATATATATTTTTTTGTTTTGTTTGTTTGTTTTTGTTTTTTTTTGTTTTTTTTGTGCGTGTCCGTTTGAAACTCTCAATGCGCGATTCGCCAACCACCTGTGGTGTTGCATATCTGCAAAGTCTGCAATGAATACAGACGCTCCCCGAATTACGTTAATCAGTTTTAGGTTTTTTCGCTTTTACGGGTTTTTTTTTTAAAAATAAGTCAAATTTTGAGTTTAGACGTACCTATGTAGTACGCTGCCGTAAAGACGTAATGACGCTGCATCCATTGTTTACAAACATGCCCCTCCTTCTTCCCAGTTCAGTTATATATATATATATATATATATATATATATATATATATATATATATATATATAAAATCACAGAGATGAATTAACTATCTGCTCAGATTGGCACAATCTACCATGCATACTCAGTTAAGTAAAGAGAGTTGTAAAATGAATAAAAACCCAAGAAAGAGAACTCTCTGCTCTGCTGATTCACATCAGTGATTCACATCAGTGCAGACTGAGTACTAAATGAGTTGAATGGCACCCTTGCGCACTTAAAAGACCGGAAGTCTGTATAACCCGTGCTTTGTTTCAAGCAAGTAAACTACTTTCAGCAAGTGCACTACTTTCGGTATTGAGCGCCTCACATATTGTAAGTGTTGATTGGCTGTTTTAAGCTTCATGTGAAGTGAGTCGGCTCAGCTTCATATCATGTGACCATCCGTTGACCATCGGAACCATTTACAAGCAGAAAAATTGCATCATAGAGAATGTTAAAGGTTATATTTGATACTGTATTTGATATTTGATGAGTGAATTTGATTAAAATTTATCAATTTGAAATTATTTTGCTTGAATATAATTTATTTGAAATTAATGTTGATATTATTTGATATATTTGATATTATTTTACAATGTTATGTTTATCATAATTGATTTAGGGGTGTTTTATGAGATACGGTAATGGTATTTATGGCTGTATAGTACAGTATGAGCGTCATATGTCACACGTTCACTTTCAACTTACGTTCGGCCGTCCGGAACCAATTAAAAACGCAAGTCGGGGAGTGTCTGTACTACCCAACCCGGTATCAGCTGCTGAAACATCAGAAGGCAGCTGATCAAGGGCGTAGGGTGGGCGGTGCACAGGGTGCACGTGCACCCCCCACACACAGCAGGAGTTGAGTTCCGCTGGACAAGAAATTATGTGTATTCACAATCTTATAAATAAACTTAATGACTGTTATTGACGAGAAAGTCGGAGATAAGTTCCGCATGACTAGAGTCAGGAAGTAAACTGAAAGTTACCGTGTAACGGGCATTGCGCATGTGCACGCCCGAGCTGACCAATCAACAAACATAATATTATCAGCAAGCAATAATAGCTGAACACTGTCAATCAAACAAAGTGAGAGTGTGAGAATAAAGCACAGTTTGTTTGTACCGCCTCCAGCTCCTGCACATGTGTTGGAACACAAACATCGACGCACAGAGAATGAACGGCTAAAATAATCATAAGCCATCCAGTCTGGATCTGCAGCCTAATGCTCAGTACTTTTATAAAATTAATAGCATGTTTTTGTACTGTAAATATGTATTAATATTTGTTTGTGCCTTGGAATAGATAAATAACTTTAGCTCAATTTGCAAATGTACTTAGCACATGTAGTTGCAGATGTAGTTTGAAATATATTTGAGAATGTTTTTGGTTGAACTATAATATTTGATTTGTCTTCTGAGAGTAATAGATGAATCGTCTTCTGCTGAAAAACTGTGCGTGTTGTTGGCGTGAGATTCCGTGTTGTTTATATCATATGCTGTGACATGCATGCACTATATTTTATGTGGTACTTTGTATCAACTCAGTGACATCACGGTAACTTTGTGTAGGCGGGCACTTAGCAATGGTGGCTTTCAGGTCGATAACTTAAACGACAAGCACATAAAACAAAACCGCGGTGTGTGCAACGGTTTATTTATGATGTAAAATTCAGGCCACAATCGCGCCAATAAACTCTCCTTAAGCTCCCGACAACTTATTTAGTCGGCGTTTCATTTCCCCTTTAAGGCTTAGGCTCCAGTCAACCGAGATGTGCACACCACCACCACCACCTCCACCTCACGGTCAGACCAGCCTACACCCTTGCTGATCACAAACTGAAGCGTGGTCGTCCAAAAGCCAATGATCAATAAAAAATGCAGACATATTATATTTTAATATAAAATAATATCATTAAAAACAATGTCATTTTTATTATTAAAACCAAATGTCTTAATATTAATATTAAAGCAGGTGTCATTAAAAAGAATTCTTTAAAAGTATAGTTTTTGTTGATTTCATTATTATTTGACTGGTGTATAAAATAAGTATTGATCAAGCAAATACATTGATTTATTTTATAAAAGAGATTTGACAATTGTTTTGTTTAATATCTTATTGAAAAAGCCTGCCGAGAGATCACCAACACTTATTTGTATGCTTTCGGGGGGGGGGGGGGGGTGTCAAAAAAAGCGTACTCTCTGTACGCTTGGGAAAATGTTGAAAATGTTGAACCGCCCCTAAGAGTTCAGTCAAAGTCAAACACCTAAACTGTGTTCTAAAATCAAAATAACAGTGAAGTAGACATAAAAAGGCACCTGGTCCCAGGTTTTTAGTGTACGTGACCAAGTCCTCCATGCTCTCCACCACCTCTGCTACTGTCAAATACTCCAAGATTCCCTTACAGACACGAATGATCTTACGTACCTGAAAGAGAAAAATACATGAATTACACAAACATCTATAAAGTCTTTTGACCAATGGTTGGCACTGTTTCTTATTCAGAGTAGAATTAAATTCTATATTTTGGACTTCATCTTGGATTTTTTGTTACACATCATTATGCCACAGTACCTGATTTGTCAAAAGGTGTTCAATTTTTTTTGTTTTTTATAGTTATATAGCTTTGATCATAATTATCATTTTAATCAGCAGGTATGCATCCAATTGGTGATACGGTCATCGAACCATTGACTGCATTGCATTATATTATAACAATCATTCATTCATTTTCTGAACTGCTTAATCTTAATTAATGTTGCAGGGAGGCTGGCACCCATCTCAGCCTCCTCTGGGCGAGGGCAGGGTACACCCTGGGCAGCTTGCCAGACCATCACAGGGCTACATCATAACACACTGCAAAAATAAAAAATAAAAATAAACAATAGAAAGTGCTATCTTCTGCTCAGCTTCTGGACACATGAACTTTCAGACATCACAATTGGCTAGTATCACTGAGTGCGAAAGGCGGGAGGGAATGCCACCACTCCCACACACAGAGTACAGCCAGTTTTTCCTCATTCACCAAGCCACATTCTTTTATCAAATCTATTTTTAATAAAGGTCACAAATTTATATGCATAATAAGAATTTGTAACGGGCCTCACAAAAGCAAAACGCTACGGGTTAAAATATTTCAATGTCTCATTCAAGATGTGAAAATAAGTAGCTGATAAAAAGTATGATTATATTTGATCTTTACTTTTAAGAAATACAGTATGAGACATATTCGGAGCAGGGCTGGGGAGTTGAGTCACATATTGTGTCTTGTGATAAAAGTCCTATGATATGAGCTGTGGCCCTACTTCTAAAGTAATCATGCTGATAAAAGAAACAGTGTGCGCTCAGTGTGAGCCTGACATCATATGCTCAGGGTAAATTCTGCTACACTGGTGGCCAGGGAGGATTAGGATAATACAGAGAGAAACAAAACAGTACATTTCCTGTTTAATCTGATGAGGGCATGAAAAGCCTAAATCAAAGAGTCGGCTTTAAAACAACATAATAATTAGATGGGTCAGAAATTAAAGCACTAGAATGTAAATAAAAAATAATTGTGCTAATTGATAAAAAGGCAATTAATAATTTAATGGTGAAGTCTGTAGAGCTTTTTACAACCAAGCAAGTGGCTCATCAGGCCGGTGCTTATTCCTGGTTTCTGTAGCGTGAAGCAACCAAGAGTTCAACTCCTCCTGGATGGGATGCTAGTCCATCACAGGTTACCTTCCCAGTATTTCTTTTTTTTTTTACTAGTACCCATTTGTACTGCTGGGTGAACAGAGGCACACTTGTGGTTAAGACCTTGCCCAGGGTTCTTAGCACAGTGCAGGTCTAACTGGCATTTTGAACACACCCTAACCACTACACCACCAGCCCAACCATTTAGTGGTAGTAGCTTTGAAATATTTTTTTAAATAGTTGAAAAAAATTAAAACATTTCTCACGTGATTGGGTAACTCAGTACTAGACGTTTCATCATGGAACATTCAACCGAATGTATAATTATTAAATGTTTCCAAGTTCTAGCTTAAAATAAAATAAAAGGCATAATTATCAACTTTACTGACATAGATCTCTGTTCATCAACAGAAATTCCAGTGGACACATGACTCGTACCTCTGCCTCATCGAAAGTAAGTAGCAGGTCTGATGTGCCTGAGAGGATGCCACGAGAGCCATCAATAAGATAATCTCGAGCAGGAACAGAATACGGATCTGTCCTCAGCATCCGGGCTGCTTCTACTAGCTTGGCACATGCATTCTCCACCCTAGCAAACAGAGAGAAAGAGAGACTAAGTGCATTACAATTCATTGCAATGGAATCAAAATGAATAATGGATGCTTATGGGCATACATTTCAGCATGCACCCTGACACATTTTCTTTTCTGGTAATATTCAGCAGCAGATTGCAATTCGAATTAAACATGCAGAATAGTACAGTATCTTAAATTTACAGATATTTACCTATACTGGATGAATTCAGAAAGTTCAAGACCCTTATTTGGTATTGTTACCCATTTCAGAGGGAGCAAAGATAATTGAATAGCTTCTTGCTGAGTCGTTCCATTCCAAGCATGGTCTCTCCATATACCAGTACCAGTAAATCAATCATTTATTAAATCAGTGGAAACCAAATTCCACAGATTCATTGACTTTCTGACCAGAGAAAATAACCCACCGGATCAGGTTTATTGCAACATCCCAGGTGCATACAAAGCTCTTGCAACTACTCACTTGGGCACGGTCAAGTTGATCCCACAATCCCAAAAAAAACCCACAGAGAACCCTGCAGATCTGGACTGAGGAGGCGTCATAGGCACTACAAGACTGGTTTGAGCACATAGACTGGGCTGTGTTCAGACGGGGCACTGATCTGGAGGAATACACATCGGCTGTTCTGTCCCATGTTCATTTCTGCACTGACGCTATCCTGCCCACAAAGTCCAGCCCAGCTTTTCTTAACCAGAAGCCATGGATGGACGGCACAGTGTGGCCCCTGCTTAAAACCTGAGATGCAGCCTTTAGAGCAGGTGACAGGCTGGCTTACAGCAGGGCCCGGATAGAAATGAAAAAGGGCACCCATCTGGCAACAGACAAGGAACATTTTACCGACAACAATCCGCGCAACATTTTGAAAGGTATAAGGACCGTCAAGGACTACAAGCATAGCATCCAGCAGGTCAGCCATGACCCCACTCTGTCTGACACATTGAACAGCTTCTTTGCATGCTTCAAATCATCAAGCAGCATGGAGACTGTACATCTTCCTCAACCAGAGGAGCAGCAGCAACTCCTCATCCTTCAGCAGCACCAAGTGTGTAATACCCTGAGGAAGATCAACATCAACAGGGCTACAGGATCAGATAAGGTATCAGGCTGGACCATGAAATCATATGCTGACCAGGAGTTTTCCTGGACATTTTCAACTTGTCTCTGTGGCTTGCTATGGTCCCTGTCTGCCTTTCAAGTCCTCCATCATTGTGCCTATGCACAAATAATCAGCCGCCATCTGCCTCACTGACTACAGACCGATTGCCCTGACCCTGGTAATCATGAAGTGCTTTGAGAGGATACTCCTTAACCACGCCAAGGTTGCTATCTCTGCAGGGCTGGACAATCTTCAGTTTGCCTACAGGGAGAACGTTTCTACAGAGGATGCTGTCTCGCTAGCACTCCTCACAGCAATAACTCACCTCGAACACCAGAAGGCTTATGTCAGGATGTTATTTGTGGACTTCAGTTCAGCTTTCAACACCATTCTCCCAAAGAAGCTGGTACTGAAGCTCTAAAACTTGGGACTGTCAGTTACATTGTGTTACTCAATCAAGGACTTCTCACCAGCAAGCCTCAAGTGGTGAGGGTAGGAAACTCTACATCATCCACTCTGATCATGAACACTGGAATATCACATGGTTGTGTGCTCAGCCCGGCCCTCTTCAGCCTTGTTACACATGACTGCTCTGCTATCCGCTCTACAACCATGCCTTTGAAGTTTGTCGATGACACCACCATGGTAGGTCTCATATCAGACAATGATGAGACCTACAGAGAGAAGATTCAGCATCTGGTAAACTGGTGTTCAACTAATAACCTCATTCTGAACACCAGCAAGACCAAGGAGATCAATGGACTATAGGAGGACCAGGAAGACAGAGCACATTCCTCTGTGTATTCATGTGGAGGTAATGGAGCATGTAGACAATATTAAGTTCTTGGATAGCCACATTTCATCTAACCTGTCCTAGTCTGTCAACATCTCACATCTGGTACAGAAGGCCCAACAACCGATTTTCTTCCTCAGGAAGCTGAAACAGACTGGACTCTGCTCTCAGCTGCTCAAGAACTTCTACAATACTACTAATAGAAAGTATTCTCTGTTTCAGTGCAATGGTGTGGTCCAGCAGATGCACCGCAAAGAACAGAAAGGACTTGGCCTGGGTAGCGAGAGCTACACAGGGGATTGCGGGCTACCGTCGACCAGATCTGGACACAATATATGCTGTCCGGGTCCAGAAGAAGGGCAGTCGCATCGCGCCAGATCCCACACACCTGGTAAAAGCATGTTTGTACCACTTCCTTAATGAAAGCGGTACAGAAACATCAAGACCAGAATAACCAGACTCAAAAACAGCTTTTTCCATAAACGGTGAAAGCCATCACTCCTCCACCCCCCACCAACTTGCAGTCACACACACACACACACACACACACACACACACACACACACACACACACACACACATATACAGGATTTATGGGTGGATGGATGGATGGATGGATGGATGGATACTGGGAGAGAGAGAGAGAGAGAGAGAGAGAGAGAGAGAGAGAGAGAGAGAGTGCAAGAGAGAAAGTGTGTAATACATGTATGATGAAGGATCTATAGTAAACATTAAAGGTTGAGAAAACCTGAGGCAGACATTGTTGAAAGTACAAGAAAGTATGAGAATTGTATATCATACTGTAGTGGTGCAAATTGGCAGTCCGGTGCAGAGAGTAACAAAAGTCTTGTGTAAACATTCATGTGCAAATTAAGGTGCTTGGTATGCTGTGAGAGGTGATAGAGCAGTGCAATCTTTTGTTGACCTGGTAATTGGCTGTCCAGAGCAAAAAAATTAAAAAGTCTAGTGTAAACATGTTTGTGCATGTTAAGGTACGTGGTGTGCAGTGTGTGGTGCAGTGCAAGGCAGGTGTGTGTGTGTGTGTGTGTGTGTGTGTGTGTGTGTGTGTGTGTGTGATGTTACCATCTCCCACTATATGTACTGGAGTTAAAAATGCTGATGGTATGATGTCTGTCAGTGGAGCAGGGCAATGACAGCAGCCCACACTGATGCTGGTGATGACCTTGTGCAATGGATGCAGTAGATTGTCTATAATTAACAGCCCACTCAGCATCCGTTGCTCTGACACAGATGTTACACTGTCTAGTTCCGTCCCAACTACAGAGCCCACCTTCTTCACCAGTTTATCCAGTCATGAGGTGTCCTTCTTCTTAATGCTTCCCTCCCAGCAGACCACTGCATAAAGGAGGGCGCTTGACACCACAGACTGTTAGAACATCTGCTGCAGTTTTTTGCAGATGTTGAAGGATACTAGCCTTCTGAGGAAGTACAGATGGCTCAGTGTTGGAAGTCCAGTTTGTCATTCAGCTGCATGCCCAGGTATTTGTACGCATGTACATCTCTACCTCTTCCCCTCTGATTGTCACTGGCTCAGCTTGCGGCCTGGGACTTCTGAAGTCCATCACCTTTTCCTTCGTTTTGGTGGTGTTAAGGTGCATGTGGTTGGAGTCACACCATGAAACAAAGTTGGCATATTTGGCAAAACAGGGCTTTCGGTTCTCACAGCAATCTCCAGCCAATCATGGGAATCTGCGAGTTCAATCATACGAGGGGGCAGATAGCGCTTTCCCTCCGAGTGCGTTAGACCGCCCTCAAATACACATGGCGCCGCAGTTCGAAAAGAGGCAGGTGACTAGCATTACATGTCATGGCGGGGGGCGTGTGCATGCTTTCGCCCCTCCCCGGTTGGTGTTGGTCATGTGATAGGGAAGGCACTACCTGATGGGTGGGAATTGGATATGACTAAATTAGAAGAAAATGGGAAAAATAAAAAATTTTAAAAAGGCAAAACAAAAAGCAGGGCTCTACCAGGGACCAGACACAGTGTCTCTTTCATTATCCATCTGTCTTTTTGTCACAGTGTCCTGTCAGCGTGTCACATGACCTCACTCTGTAACATTATCACCTAGATATTATGTGATGACATTTGAAGAGGAGCACTACCACTCTGGAAGATTTCACCTACAGTGCCTTGCATATTGCTTCTTGTTCACCTATAACAAACAAGAAAGGGACACACTTTTTAAGGTCTCTCTGTCTTTCTGACACAATGATAATGTCATAGAAAGGGCCTATATCATCCCCTACTGATTGATCGTTCTGTTATGCTACCATGCTGGGACATCCTACTGCAGAAATTTACACTCCTTCCAGTTTTACTTGTCAGAAAGTCTCCATACAGATGTGGTTTGACAATAGTGCCTTCTTCAGTGTTCTACTCACAGGCTGTTCATTCAGTGCTTAAATGCCCACAGCTGGAGACCACCCACATAACCAACCAACTTGAATACACATGAGGCAAAGACTATTTCCCCCTCTTGGTGCACTCTTATATACCCAGTCAAGTACTGTATATACAACCAGAAATGCATCAGAGAGTGCAAACCCCCACCAGGCTAGAGCAATTTCATGTTTACATGGGTTATTATGAACAATGAGATAGAATTACTATGCCCACTGGGAGGCGAGAGAGAGAGAGAGAGAGAGAGAGAGAGAGAGAGAGAGAGAGAGAGAAGCATGACCAATCTCATAAACTTGGTGGTTGTAATAATAGACATTATCACTGTGGGCTGATATCAAATCTAGAGGTCAAGACATGACCAGAGTTTAAATAAGAAAAAAAGGGACAGCTGCACACTCGTACCATTAGATAAGACCTTACTTATTATAAACATATACCAAAAGCCTGTTTCAATCTATTTCACAACAATTGGCAATTCAGTGTCTCCAGTCACAAGACTACAGAGAGAAAAACAGATACATACTATTGTTTCTATAGGATGCTAGGTAAATCGATGCAAATAATAAAAAGGATCAAGACATAAATTCAAAAAACAAAAATGGTAGAAGCTAGATGATGGTTAAAAAAGTTCAATCAATCTTCTGGGTGCTGTAACACAAAGTAAAGCAAACAGTAAAAAAGGGAGGCAGATAATGTGCAACAGGTATAACCATTGTAAAAAGTGTAGGATGGTCATGGGAAGCAGCAGTGGTATTGTGTATTATTCCAATCTCATGGCATACCAATACAAAATGTTTACTGTAGATATTTACAACTGCAAAGAACATTAGAATGTAAACAGTCAGTTCGTGAAGTTGATATTTTGGAAGTATGAAAAAATAAGCATGTATAAGTATCTCAGAGACTTTGACAAGGACCACAACATGATGCAGGAATCCCAGTGAGGTTTAGAAAAAATAGAGGAAACGGGTTCAGAAATAGACTAAATTAACTATTTTTGCTGGGGGTCAAGGGGGCCGCAGGGCCCCAAAAGCTGACAACATAGTAGAATTCCGCTAGATAACGGAAATCTGGGATCCCTGTATGACAGCTCAACGACTGGGTGCACGGACCTTCAATACGACAGCTCTTATGGAGTGTTCTTGGTATGCGGCGGTAAGTATCTACCAAAGGTGGTCCAACAAAGGAAAACCAGTGAACTGGCAAAAGTGTAATTGGTGTCATAGGCTCATTAATGCTTGCAGGACATTTGTTCACAGGACAAATGCTCACAACTTTAATGAAAAAATTAGACATTTGCTCACAACATAAAAAACTTTGTTCAATTTTAACCCTAAGCCTAACCCTAACCCTAAACCTCACCCTAACCCTAATGTATTTCTTTCATTCTTCCTTTGGCTTTTTCCCTTTCTCGGGAGTCGCCACAGCGAATCATCTGATTCGCACATTTGATTTGGCAGAGGTTTTTACGTCAGATGCCCTTCCTGTCACAACCCTTTTGGCAAGGGACAGAAACACGCTGACGACTTTGCAGCCTACTCTTTACGAAAGTCAGCAATGATTCTTTTACATGCCTCTCACCATAGACAGTGAGAGACATGGCCCGCCTTTGATAACCCAGTTAGCTGCACTGGGGGGACAGTGACAACCTTGTTGGGACTCGAACCGCCAACCTTAGGATCAGGGATCCTGCGCCCTATCCACTAGACCACCACTGCCCCACCCTAACCCTAATGTATAATGAGTTAATTTAGCATTATCTATTTATGAGAATAAATATTTTTATAACACATTGTGATCTTTATTTATGATGCATTTATTAGAACAAAGAAAAAAATATGTGAGCAAATATCTGTTTTTTTTCATTAAGGTTTGTGAGCATTTGTCCTGTGAGCAATTGTCTGCGCACCCTCATTAATACACATGGGAGTGAACTCAAGTACGTTTGGTTTGATTCTACTGAAGTACAGTAGCATAACTGCTGAAACTCTTCATGCTGGATATGATAAAATGTGTCAGAAAACAAAGTGCATTCCAGTTTGCTGTGTCTGGAGCTCCCTAGTTACAGACGAGTCAAGTGGTGGTAATGTAATGGCTGATTGGTATATGCATCATTAGCTATTCATAGATCTCCTGCTGGCAGTGAGAGCAGTACTCCATTTATTTTTCCCTTAGATTCTGATAGGGATCTCCAGGATGTTATTGAGTTTTCATAAATCAATATATCGCTCCCAACCTTCTTCTCCATAAATAAAAATCCTTAAACTATGACTGGAATGTTTTGGATAATGGCAAATGGGCACTGGCTCGTGTACCGGGTCTATAGCCTGGGGTTTAGGATGTACAGACAACTTCTCTTGGGAGTATGCTGCCAGGCACATTATCAATATTGCAATACCATGGCCAATGAGGAAGTAGGCAAGATGACTCAGTACTTGGGGGAAATAATATGGTCACATATGGATGTCAGCTCTAATTTTCCTGAATCATATGGACACACACCGAAAGAACTTTGTTGGCTTTATGAAATTAAATTTAATGTTGTCTGAAGAGATAATGTTATTAGGAAAGATTAGCAAATAGTGTCTAAGACGGATGTCTTCATCGAGGAAGTTTAGTCATTATGTAATAACCAAAATGATATATCCTAATAATAAGCACTCTAATCTAGATCCAAATAAAGGATCATTAGGATTTATGGTTTTGAACAAGATTGGATGGGATGTGTATTTTGGAGGTGATTAACCAGATTCTAGCATATAATAAAATAAAATAAAAAAAAGTCCCATTGTTATAGACTGTGGCAAACATATTTGATTTACTTGCGTAGGCCTCCATCAGTCCCGAAGGACTATGGCTGCGCTCTGGCTGGTATCCCGGCTGGTGATACTCCCCAGTGCGCAGAGCCCGGGTAGGGAGTAATGAGGGACAGGCGGTTACCCAAGCAGCAAGTCCCCCGTCTCGGCGCCACCGGAAGGATCCAATGGAAAGGCAAGTGCCGATACGACTGGGTTCCGGTGCCATTGCAGGAGAGAATCTACGGTCAATTTAGGACGGCCAATTAACCTACAGTGCACGTCTTTGGATTGCGGGAGGAAACTCCGGTTTGATTTACTTATTAGGAAGATAATTACAGTACACACACTGCTCAGTATTCATATATTAACCAATACTTCCATAACTGACAGACTACCAGTATTCTGTTCTCGCTAGGAGTGGCACAGCTGAAGATCCCTTTGTCACTGCACTTCTTCAGGCAACAGTTAAGCGTAGATTTCTGTGGGCTGGAAGCCCCACCATGGGGTAAGAAACACATGCATATGGATCAAGAGCAGACTACCTTCGTCAAAGTCTGGAGAATCACCCATACCTGCTATCAGACTGAACATCATGACATGACTGAATCCTTGTTTAAACGTCACAATTAGACCATGTGTGCTTACAAAGGGTTGGCTGCGACTAGCATATGAAATCCAAAGACATAGTCAGCTGCTGACCCACATCCACGGTTCAAAGCTGGCAGTCACTCGGTGTTCTTTTTGCTTGGGTGGGGGTTTAAACATGTCTGGGAAATGCTGAGTAAATCTGCTAATGAACATGTGAAAGGATATTACTGACTCTGAATTAGCTCAATAATAGAGATTTTTTTAAATTGTTCTGGAATTGTTGGAAATTGCCAGAAACGACAGGCAAAATACAGAGAACACAAGAGAATGAATCCGTTGCATTTGTTAGATTAGCAAAACCTGGTGTGGAAAGGTTAATGATTATCTCATCATTAACATTGTCCCTGAAGTATATGCTCTAAATTTGGCAGGCAGCCAAGGTTGGACAGCAGGACTGTCCAGAGTTTGGGGTTGTACTTTGGGTTTTGACAGCACAGGGCTCTTTGGTGGAACAAATTTACAGGTTCCTATTAGTTTCTTGAGTCGCAGTGAGATGTCCTGAATCATTATTTTTCTCTTTCCTGTTTTAGCTCTGGACATTATCAATATGTTTTTACATGTTTCCCCTTGCACATACTCATCAGTTTAAAAAAAACAAAAAAAAAAACATAAGTATAAGCAATGTGAAAAACAAAGAGGGTCAAAAAGCTTAATACTAGGGGTAGGATACCGGAAGTGCTGGGAATAAACAAGTTCTGAAAGTTATCAACTAAGAAGACTTGATTTGTCCCATGACTTTTCCCATGGTGCACGAAGTATTGGAAAAACAACCAATCACTCGCATTCTGTACATAAAGAAGTTAAATTAAGTATACAATACGATTGATTGGCTGTTTTGACAAACAACTGGAGTATTTTTTTGTTGCACAAATTTAGCACAGCGACAGCAGAAGAACTGACATAGGTCTGGGTGAGGTTAATTTGAAAACTGCACGGTTGAATTATATATAAAATATGTGTTGTATGCTGTCCTGGGGAAAATAAGTCAGATTCATAGACCTCAATTTGGATGTTGTTCACAAATAAGTCACACATTGTTGCAAGACAAAGGTATTTATATGATATTCCTGCTGTACTCAGGTAATTCAGGGCTCCTGTACATACATTACCGGACAGATGTATGCTCACCCTAACAATCTTTAAAATGTTCTGGGTTTAATGTAGAGTGATCATAAAACTGCTGTAAGAAAACCAAACCATTCTGAGCACTCCATGACAAGGATTCGCATTGGCATTTTACATTGATATGACACATCCACAACCGTCCTAGGAATGTGGCCAATTTTCTATTGTGGACCTGTTGTATACCTGTTGTGTGACGTATGTGACAGGGGCTAAAAAAGGGCATGAGGGCCAGGATGATGCGAATGCAAATACTGTATGGGGAAAAAAAGCCTCTTGTCAGTGTAGTGTGAATTGGGAGATCCTCATTTGCTCTCACACCATCCCAGAATGAGCCAAGTATCAGTGTCAGTCAAAATCCTATATATGGAGAAGTTCACATTCCTTGTCACCAACCACATGTCTGCTGATTGATGAGATCTGAGCCAGTTTGTGTTTATGGTGCCAAATGTGTCAGCCTGAGCGTAAGTAAATCCCAGTGGACCCTCTGCTGCATCTAAGGGATATCCTACACCTATATATTTGATGCTGTCTCCAGAAACATATGCAAAAAAAGTGATGCTAAAATTGTGTATTTTCATCATAAAACAACATGCACTGTGAAATATTCCAGCTTTTATTATTTCAGCTCTATTTTGTTGAAGCTTTTGGTGTGTTTGCTTACTTCAGCTTAAACATTAAATCAGATGCGTTTAAAAATCATTTAAATATCTTTTGAATACTTTTGTGAAATGAAACAACAGCCTTCAGCATTTACAGTGCAAAATGCGGCAGGTCTTACAGCAGCTGATTAAAAACCACTGAGTAGCCTTACCACATCCCTCCCATATTTACTGAGTATTAAATCTAGATGTCAAAACAACTTTGAGCAGCTGTAGTTTTGTCCTAAAAATGCTTTAGTGAACAAAATAATTACATGATTTACAAGAAGAAACAATAAAATCCAATAAACAATATTTGTCCAGATGTTCCTGAAGGCAGAACCTTTTAGATCTTATATCAGTAATGGGGCAGTGGCGGTCTAGTGGTATAGGGTGCTGGATCGCTAATCCTAAGGTTGGGGCTTCGAGTCCCACTCTCCACAAGGTTGTCACTGCCCCCCCCCCTTCAGCTACTATGTGTGACGTTGAACTGTGGAGGCAAACCGGAGTACTAAGTGGAAACCCACACAAGCACCATGAGAACAAGAAAACTCCATAAAGAAGCATCCAGGAATCGGACCCAGTACCTTCTTGCTATGAGACAAACATGCTAACCACTGTGCTACCGTCCCACCTATTTGGAACATGTTCATCTTTATCAAACTTAAACACAAAACAATTTCAAGAGCATCCAGTGGTTGCCATTAAGATATGCACACGACCTTAGGACTGTGAAAATGCTGTCGCAAAGTAGGCTTGAATAAAATAAATGTGCGGCAGTTTTGCAATGCTGAAAATTAAAATCAAGAAAGTGTGGATATGATGATGACAAGCATTAAAAACCATAATCTCCGGTTTTGTTTTTTAACCAGACAGCCAGGTAACTACTGACGGGAACGCATGCTAGATTTATTTATTTGAGCAGATATGCATTATTAATATGTTTAACAAGCTTAACATTTAAATGGGGGCCAGTGGTGGCCTGGTGGTAAGGTGCAGGATCACTGATCCCAAGGTTGGGGGTTCAAGCCCCATTCTCAAGGAGTTGTCACCCCAACCCCCACAGAGTGTTTCTGTCCCTTGTTAAAAGTGTCAGGAAGGGCATGATGTGTCAAAATGTGTAAAATGTGTCAGGAAGGGCATCCGACGTAAAAACCTATGCCAAATCAAACGTGCAAATTATTCGCTGTGGCAACCCCTGAGAAAGGGAAAAAGCCGAAAGGAAATCCCAATCCCATCACTCAGTTATCACACTGATGTCTATGTCAGTGAGTTATTGCATTAAGAAGTCTTAACCAGCAGAATTTAAAAACAGTCAACTTGCGACCTTGAAACAAGGTCAAGTTGACGCATATACAGTACAGCCCCCTTATTCACCCCTGATAGGGACACATATGCCAAATGTGGCGATTCTTTTAGACTTCCTGTCCAAGTTATCACACTAATAAGACAGATGGAGAAACAGACAGACGGAATCCACTTCTATACCTCCCATTGCACTAAATTCATTGACAGCAGGAGCCAAAAAGCACTGTTGCAAAACTCACAGCAAGGGATATAAGAACACCGTGTTGACCCTGCCACTTTCCTTCTCTTCCTTCTGGCGTTGCTGCCACCCAGCTTTCTACTAAAATGATAATGATCCTGTAATTAGTACCATAGAAGGAGTTGAGTTCAAATAGGGTTATGCAATATTTCATTACGTAATTTTCAAAGTACATCATGATGCATGTGTCCAGCCCCCAACCCCCCCCCCCCCCTTCCCTCCCACACACACACACACACACACACACAACTTGTCCATTTATCATTAGAACTCCAAAGATTCTGATTACTTTGATTGTTTTTGGTTACCAAGTGGTAGTGGGAAAGATTCTAATATCCATACATATGAATATGTGATCAGGTAAATCTTGTCAATGTTTCTTTCATTATACAGGAATGTAAGTACTTTTTGCAAAAATGCTGTACATACATATACGTATCTACAGGGTTATAAAGTTACAATATGTTTTATTAGTTTGCTCCATTTATTTATTGCTTATTACTGTACGTTTTGCTTTGCTTTTAGCACTGTCTGCTGCACATATACAGACGATATTTGGGTAAATATACTCATATCCCACTAATCTAGTACAATTAGCATACTTTAATATGTATAAGTGAATAAATAAGTGAGGACTTTGAGAGTTAAATGAGTTACATTAGCTTCTCAAAACCCATTTTACTAGATCACTGGTCATGATAGTCATCAGTTACACTAATCGATTGTCGTAGCATTGTAGCAATGACAGAGGGTATTACTTGACACCATTTCCTTATGACACACAACAAGTATACAATAGAAATTTGGACAAATTTCTAGGACAGTTGTGTGCGTGTCCCACAAAACTCCACGGTTGTGTAGTGTAAATGCCATCATACACCCTTCACGTGGAGTTTGAACATGATTGAAATGTTTCAATTTCACACACAATTTTTAATGTAAGGTCCCTTTGTCGCAAGATGCAATATGATGTCCTACGACTTTATTACACTAGATAAAAAGTTCATACATTTTGGGGTCATCTAATATACTCAGTTTTCTTACGACAATCCCTTCATTGACCTCCTTATACTCCCATTAATATCATACTAAAGAAATATGACTATTAGCTATTAGGTTCAATGTATTGTATGGGTGTGATAAATCACAGGAAAATCAAACAAGGGGTTTTTTTTGTATTGTGATTACCCTACTACTTTTATATAACCATAGTCCAATTTGACTTACAAATCTGATCTATTTTCCCCACGAATGATGAACAATAGATACCTTTTATGTGAACACAACTACACAGCTTTTGAAAGTAAGATCAAGAGATTTTATTAATAAAATTAATCCATATATTTGTAGAATTGCGTAATCATAGTAGGGTTGAAGGGAG
Source organism: Plotosus lineatus (assembly GCA_024760905.1). Taxonomy (NCBI): domain Eukaryota; kingdom Metazoa; phylum Chordata; class Actinopteri; order Siluriformes; family Plotosidae; genus Plotosus; species Plotosus lineatus. The sequence continues at coordinate 43,859,967 of CM045736.1, read as the reverse complement.
GCTAGAGCCTATCTTAGCTTACTCTGGGCAATGACGAGGTATACTTTGAACAGTTTGCCCTGCCATTGCAGGGCCAACACACACATAGCCATTCCCACTCACACCTACAAGCAATCTGTAACAGCCAAATAATCTCGTAGGTCTTTTGACTGTGGCAGGAAAGCCACGCAAGCACAAGGAGAACATGCAAACTACACAAGTCTGGGACTTTCTTGGTGTGAGGTCGACGTCCAATAAACTACACCCGTGTGCTATCCCAAACCATTATATCACTATAATATGTGGTCTAAATGGGAATGGCGTGCATGATAAAATAAGATGAACAGAATGACAGTTGACAATTGCTTCATATTTTGTGAAATTTATCAATTATTTCCTTACTAAAGAAAAAAAAGGATTCAAATATCCACAAGGACATTTAGGGTCAAGAATGTTAATTTCAAGAATTACTGATCCTAATTTTCTTAATCAGGCATTAATATTTGTGTTTTAAACATCTATTTGACCTTATAAGCATGCCGGCACATTTTATTACGTTTTTGTTGTTATTGTTGTTGTTGTTGTTGTTGTTGTTGTGTCATGTCACATTAAATAGCAGATATCCTTATAAAACAGAGTGCAGTATTAATCTGTGTGTCAGTGAGAGAGAAAGAAAGAGAAAGAGAGAGAGAGAGAGAGAGAGAGAGAGAGAGAGAGAGAGAGAGAGAGAGAGAGAGAAGAAGAAGTGAATGGTTATGTGATTAGGTAAAGCATACATTCTTACTTAATAAAGGCTGGAGGCATGTCTCTCTTCATAATCTGGTCTTCTGTGGTCTGAACCGTTTCCTTCCCCACCTGAACACACGAGGGATGCAGTCAGAGTACAGAATAAAAAAGTATGATGATATCCAAAGCCAAGTAGAATTGCACCACAAATAAATCAAGTTCCAATTGATTCATCGTTTTCTTTGCATCGTGAAGTGTTTTTAACACCAGTTTAACTATACACACTCCCCGACTTACATTTATCCGTTTTACGTTTTTTCGATTTTATGTTTTCAAATCAAATTTTCAAAATCAAATCATTTTTTTGATTTTTCAAAATTTTCAAAATCAAGGCAAATTTTGAGCTTAGACGTACCTACGTGGTATGCGTCCATTGTTTACAAACGACAGACTGAATGTGCCCCTCCTTCTTCCCAGTTCAGCTATATACATACTAGCATATATATATATATATATATATATATATATATATATATATATATATATAGGATTTTCTGAGTAGATCCTTCCGTAGGAGAGTGCTCAATACTTTTTGGTAGAGCAAATATAAAAAATATTCTTCTATAATCACCTGAAGAGAGAGGATGGTTTCACCACCCCTCGAAACAGATCTGTAGTAATAAATGGAGTTTCAATAGAAAGTCTTTGTCCTGTCCTTTTATTTTTATATATATATATATATATATAAAATCATTTTATTTATATATATCAGTTATATAGCGTGTTACCGTTGTGTTAAGATGTCGTCTCTGTGATCTTTGTGTTTACACTGTTTTGAGGACTTTTGTAACCCTAAGCAAATATGGTTGGTGATTCGCATCAGTGCAGGCTGTGTTCTAAACGATTTCAATGGCACCCTTGTGCACTTGAAAGACCAGAAGTCTGTATACCCCACAGCAAGTACACTGCTTTCTCAAGTACACTACTTTCGGTATTGAGCGCCTCACAAATTGTAACCGTTGATTGACTGTTTTAAGCTTCATGTAAAGTGACTAGGTATAAGTACAGTGGTATAAAAAAGTATCTGAACCTTTTGGAATTTCTCACATTTCTGCATAAAATTACCATCAAATGTGATCTGATCTTTGTCAAAATCACACAGATGAAAAAACAGTGTCTGCTTTAACTAAAACCACCCAAACATTTATAGGTTTTCATATTTTAGGGGGAGGAATAAGTAACTGAACCCTCTGCCTAAGAAGACTTAAAGAGCAATTGAAACCAATTTTTACCAAACAATTTAAGTCAGGTGTGTGCCCAATCACTGATGAGTGGCTTAAAGCTGCCCTGCCCACTATAAAACGCACACCTGGTAAGAATTGTCTTGATGAGAAGCATTGTCTGATGTGCACCATGGCTCGCTCAAAAGAGCTGTCTGAAGACCTGCGATCAAGAATTGTTGATTTGTATAAAGCTGGGTAAGGATACAAAACCATCTCTAAAAGTCTGGATGTTCATCAATCGACAGTCAGAGAAGTTGTCTACAAATGGAGAGAGTTTGGCACTGTTGCTTCTCTCCCAAGGAGTGGCCATCCACCAAAAATGACACCAAGAGTTCAGTGCAGAATACTCAGAGAGGTAAAAAAAAAAACCCTGGAGTGTCTGCTAAAGACTTACAGAAATCACTGGCACAGTCCAATATCTCTGTGCACACATCAACTATATGTAAAACAATGGCCAAGAATGGTGTTCATGGGAGGACTCCAAGGAGGAAGCCACTGCTGTCTAAAAAAAACATTGTTGCTCATTTAATGTTCGCAAAAAGGTATTTGGACACGCCACAGAAGTTTTGGCAAAATATTTTGTGGACTGATGAAGCCAAAGTTGAATTGTTTGGGAGGAACACACAACATCATGTGTGGAGAAAAAATGGAACATCTCACCAACATCAACACCTCATCCCCACCGTGAAGCATGGTTGAGGGTGCATCATGGTTTGGGGCTGTTTTGCTGCCTCGGGGCCTGGACAACTTGCAATCATTAATGGAAAAATTGATTCAAAAGTTTATCAGGACGTTTTGCAGGAAAACCTGAGGCCGTCTGTCAGACAGTTGAAGATAAAAAGAGGATGGATGCTGCAACAAGACAATGATCCAAAACACAGAAGTAAATCAACTTCACAATGGTTTCAGAAGAACAAAATTCACGTTCTGGAGTGGCCAAGTCAAAGTCCAGACTTGAACCCCATTGAGATGCTGTGGCATGACCTCAAGACAGCGATTCATGCCAAACATCCCAGAAATCTGACTGAACTACAGCAGTTTTGTAAAGAAGAATGGGCCAAGATTTGTCCTGATCGATGTGCCAGACTGATCTGCAGCTACAGGAAGCGTCTGGTTGAAGTTATTGCTGCCAAGGGGGGGGGCACAAAATATTAAATGTGATGGTTCAGTTACTTTTTCCTCCCCCTTCTGTCATTGTTTGCATGCTATCCTCATTAAACTATGAAAACCTATAAATGTTTGGGTGGTTTTAGTTAAAGCAGATACTGTTTTTTCATCTGTGTGATTTTGACAAAGATCAGATCACATTTGATGGTGATTTTATGCAGAAATGTGAGAAATTCCAAAAGGTTCAGATATTTTTTCATACCACTGTAAGTGACTTATTTGAAATTAATGTTGGTATTATTTGATATATTTGATATTATTTTACAATGTTATGTTTATATTAATTGATTTAGGGGTGTTTTATGAGATACGGTAATGGTATTTATAGATGTATAGTGCAGTATGAGCGTCACACGTCATACGTCACTGTAACAACTTATGTTCACTTTCAATTTACGTTCGGCCGTCCGGAACCAATTAAAAACGTAAGTCGGGGAGCATCTTTATTCCTCATTCAACTCTATATTCTTCCCTGATTTACTAATTTAAAAAATGACATTTGAGTTGGCCTACAGCTCATGCAAGTAACTGATTTCGAAGGTAGTATCACAAGGTGATAAAAAAGAGATGGTGGCTCACTGGTGAAGGCTCTGGATTAATGAGCCAAAGGTTGGTGGTTCAATCCCTAGTACTGCCATGCTGCCACTGTTGGGCCCTGGAGCAAAACCCTTAACAATCAATGGATCAGCTGTGCTAAGATTTTATTTTTTATTTAAGTCCCTCTGGATAAGTGCATATGCTGTAAATATATATACTGTATTATATACAACAAAAAATGTATAATTTATTTTTGCAATCCAGTGTCCTTCCGTGCTGTTTAGGATAAACACTTATGTGGACGGCCTTGTGCAAACTGTCCCCACTTGCTGATAGAGTTGTTTGGAGTGGCCGTGCATAGTAAGGCCTTGTATGTGCACGATGGGCAGAGAGCAGTTCCACTGCTGCAGCCTGGGAGGCTGCCAAGAGACATGAGCTGATCAACAAAACCTGCACACAGCCTCATTTGCAGCTAACACCAGTTTATCAGGACACACATGACCAACACAAAACTAACTGAAGCATGAGACTTTTTTACACACGTAATGAAAAGGTGACTTAATCTTATGTATAAAGGTAACAAAGAATGGTGTACTATTTAATGTAACAAGAAAAGACCAATCGAATCTTCTGCTCTTCTGAATTACACTGCAAGGATCAGTACAAGTCGAGATATAACAGAGCAACAGCATGAATTTCGTTATAGAATTGCACATGGCCTTCCACCCATCTGCTCTTCCTCCACATACCAAATTACATTTAACATTTAAGTGCTTTGCAAAATCCAGATCGAACAAGACATCACCATTTAATCTCAGCATGTCACAGGAGTGTAGAGGAACAGGAACACAAAGCACACACAGCAGTAGATGAACATGAGCTGATGGTCTAAAAAAGGATATTGATTGTGTTTAAATGTGGCGCCTCTGTGTGAGAGAGATCGCTCTCCTAAATGGCCATAGCTGATTATAAATAAAGGTGTCAGTCCATTTTGGCTAAAAAGATAACATACGTCAGGTAGGATCCTATCCTAGGATAGAAGTACACACACACACACACACACACACACACACATGTGTGTGAGTGTATCTCTCTCTCTCTCGGCACATATACATATATATATATATATATATATATATATACATACACACACACACACACACACACACACACACACACACACATTATATATATATATATATATATATATATATATATATATATATATATATATATATATTTTTTTTTTTTTTTTTTTATATCAGTGCTTCTTAATTATTTTCGGTGGCACCTCCTCTAGGAAGAAAAAAACATTTCAAGCCCCCCACCACCCTGTGAGCAACGATAAATAGTAGAGTATTACGTATTTGTCTATAAAATTATTGTTAGTACACCTCTGCAGAATATTGTATCTTTATTAACATTAAAAATAAAAAAAGAAAGAAACATAGTTCAATTTACAGTCAATAAAAACTTCATTAACATGTTTTTTAATCTGTAAAAGAAATGATTTAAAGTGCACTGATGTGCCTGAAATTAAAAAAAATACATACATCCTTATTTAAACTCATTCAACTTATTTATGTCTTAATAGCTTCGTCTCTCTCCATCTTTCTCTTCGTTCCAGTTAGAAAATTTTCCATGTTGTTACTTGATGGGTTGTTTACTTCAATTCATATCGTTTGCTAGTGCGAAATACCACGATGCCATAGTGCAACAATGAGAACGCCAGTGCCAACTAGTGGAGTAGAGGTGCAATTACAATTTTCTGGTCCACTATTCCAGAAAAGCATGTTCCCCAGGGTCATTACTCCATTATATATATAATGCATGGTCCAATCATATTCTTTTTTTTACTAGACTTGGTGACTATAGTGTAGCCTTTCAAAGAGACTCACTCATGCTCTTATAACTTAATCCTTTTCAAGGAGTCGGGGAGGCTGGTGTCTATACCACGGGGCCGATACCATGAACTGCTTGCAAGACCATCATAGGGCCAACACGCGCGCAAACACACACACACACACACACACACACACACACACACACACACACACACACACACACACACACACACACACACATACAGTATACGACGTGATAAGCGCCCAGGGCACTTAAAAAATTGGAGTGGGTGGGAAGCTTATTAAAATGTGACCAGCGGAGTGGAATGGTAAGTGCTTCTTACCATAGAGGTGGAAAACATGAATAATAACAGAACAATAAAAGAATTTTACTGGTATTTGTGTTATTCATTTTGTGGCATCAACCAAATTACTTACATGAAAGCTGAAAATAAACAGAAAACAGCTTAATTTAAAAAAAAAAAGACCCTTTAATTTTCCCTCCCAAAATCGAGCCAATCAACATGAATGTGAACTTTAGCACATGGCACGTTGAACCAATCAACACAAAGGTCAACTTTAGCACATGGCACAAAAAGCATATGGCCAGGAACGCCTTTAAATGTATGAAGTTAGTGAGCAGGAGAAACATTCATTATCACTTTCTGATATGTCCATATCTCTATTCATTCAGAACATCCCATAGTTTTGCTGTAACAGTTTCTAATGGTTCATTGGTTGTTGGATATTTACCAAGAGAACACAGCAAAAAAATTTTCCTGTTTTTTAAAGCATGCCGGAACAATCAAATGTGTTGTTACTAGTGAACATTATAGACATTTCCAAATGGCAGGGGGTCTTTAAATACCGTGTAAACTCACTTTTACAGGCAGTGAAAGCCTCATTTTACGTTACAGAGACTGTCTGTCTTCCTTTCGGCCTTTTCCCTTTTTTACTCGGGAGTCGCCACAGCGAATCATCTGATTCGCACGTTTGGTTTGGCAGAGGTTTTTACGTCGGATGCCCTTCCTGTCACAACCCTTTTTCGCAAGGGACAGAAACACGCTGACGACTTTGCAGAGACTGATCAAATAAAATTGGTAAGTTTGATCTACCATTTTGCTCCCAGTACACATGGGCGGTTATTATACGCAAGATCAAAACCACTGGAAGGGGTTTATTGGAGCAGGGCGCTTATTACGTCATATACGTGTGTGTGTGTGTGTGTGTGTGTGTGTGTGTGTGTGTGTGTGTGTGTGTGTGTGTGTGTGTGTGTATATATATATATATATATATATATATGTATGTATGTATATTCAGATATTCATTCAATAATTTTCTGAAACACTTAGTCCTAATTAGGGTCATGGGGAGGCTGGTGCCCATTTATGGATGTGGTGAAGGAGGACATGAAGGTAGTTGGAGTAAGATTAGAAAATGCAGAGGACAGGCTGAGATGGAGGCAGATCATTTGCTGTGGCTGATATATGTTTGATATTTTTTCCCCGCCACCATTTAGGAATTGGGGTCCAAAACTTGGCCCCACATCCACACTCACTTCCTATCTTCTACTGTACTTGATTTCAACTAAGAGTCAACTATAGACTTTTGCATGGTCCGTCTGGGCCTTTGGCGAGTGTCATGTGACATCCTTTGACCTTTTGACCCCCCACCTAAATAGTGATCCTGTATTTTTATTTAAATATGTTGGTACTCTAGATCATCCTCCACGGGGGCCTCAACTTCACCCATCCCCACAGACACTGGACTCTAAAAGCACATTCCAAGTAGATATTCTTAGCCCACAGGGGCCTGGGTGCTAAGGGTGCAGCTTGTTTAGAGATAACTAGGAAGCTCTGTCACCATAGTTGAGGCTATTCCAAAAAAAGTGTGGAGGAACTGCAGTTTAATCAGGCTACAGACGCTACTATAGAGTTGATATAATGAACACAGAGCACTGGAAAGTCAACTACAAATTAAACCATGTAGTATTAGCATATTTCCAGACACTTAGAGAAACAAAAACAAGTGTCAAACCGATAATTACACAGGTAACACATCTCCTTTTGCTCCTAAGAAAAAAAATCAATTTCCTTTCAGTAAATGTCTGTGAGCGAGAGTTCCATACAAGGCACAGGTAACGAGAGGAACAGATGTGCTCCCTGAAGTCCCATGTTCAAGACCATGACGGGCACCATGACAGGACCAGGCCATGTTTTACACATGCTACAATTTGGCAGGTCAGTGGTGCGTGAAATGCATATGCAGTTAGAGCCAGCGCCTCTTCTGACACTGATGGCAGACAAACAAAGATAGCACATGTAAACCTTTGCATAATCTGGCCTCAAAATCCCTCCAGGCAGATGTATAGTGTGCTGTGAGGAGGGTAGACACTCAGAACTGATATCTGGGTCGTATGGAAAAAGTCCAAAATAAGATACGTGCTGTAATTACACTCAAGGACAAAGTGCAGTGTTTTTCAACTTCTTAACCCAAAGCAATAATTTGCAGACTTTTTTATTATTAAATACATTCTGCCACATCATATTAGTTTTGTCAGTTTATAGTTACACTTAATGCTGAGGAACAGCCACAAGGCAAGATCCAGTTATAATGTTATAGCCACTACCAGCAGCCATCAGTGTCACTTTACTCTCTCACTCTCACAAATAAAACAAACCAGGTCATGTTACCCAGAATGTGCAAATTCTGTCCGGAAGATTCTCCCATAGAGGAAAACTTACTAATGTGACAAGTACTGACAACCGAGACTCCATAATAAAAAGCCTGTTAACTGATGTAACCTCACAATATGAATTATTATACTGGAAATGATTCTTTAGAGGGGCAGTGATGGCCTGGGGGTAAGGTGCTCGATCACTGATCCCAAGGTTGGGAGTTCAAGCCTCACTCTCAACAGGTTGTCACTGCCCCCCCAGTGGAGCTAACTGGGTTATCAAAGGCGGGCCATGTGTCTCACTGTCGATGGTGCGACGCTGTAAAATAACCATTGCTGACTTTTGTCAAGAGTAGCTGCACAGCCATCAGCATGTTTCTGCCCTGCGATGGCCTGGCGAGCTGTCCAGGTTATACTCTGCCCTCGCCCAGCATCGGCTGAGATGGGCGTCAGCCTCTCCGTGACCCCAAATAGGTTTAAGCTGTTCAGAAAATTAACGAATGAATGATTCTTTAATAAGCCTCACATTCCTAATCAGTTCATTTTTATAAAGAGATTATGAGGAATGTCCACCATACAGGTCCCTGAGAATGAGCTGTTACTATAGAAACAATCATATATTTGAACAGGTTTGGTAATACAGTATAAACCAGTACATTGCCTTGCAGTTTGAAACAACCTTCTGCCCAGTCAGAGCAGAGAATTTGATAGTTCCACTGTAGAAATAAATATACTAGTAAATAACATTTTACTCGATGTACACAGTATATGTATTTTGACCTTATAAATGTCTGGGTTAATCTAATTTTGGGGGTCAGTGGTTACAATAACATTGGCTGCAGGAAGAACTAAAGATTATGATACATAATTGACCTGGTCTCAAGCAGAAAAGTAGATGATTGGTACTCTCTCACTCTCTCTCTCTCTCTCTCTCTCTCTCTCACACACACACACACACACACACACACACACATAAGCATTTGTACATGAGACCAAGTTTCATTAAATGAATGATTTCAAGTGCACTTAAAGGTACTTGAGGAGCCAGGGTGCAAAATAGATAGTGCATCAATTCAGGTTGAATCTCAGCTTTCTTCAAGAAATGCTCTGTGATGTGCATGCGGGAACTAATTGATGGCTGACCCGTGTGAAGGAGCATCTACTATTAGAAATTACTGGGTCTAAACTCACTTATCATCTGCATATATTAGACAGTTATACCAAGGTATGATTCATTCACTCACTCATTTGCCAAACTGCTTAATTCTAATAATGTTGCAGGGAAGCTAGACAACTTGGCACAGTAGGGGTTCACTCTGAACAGCTCACAAGCCCACCGTAAGGCCAAAATTCACTCATACAGAGAGGCAATTTGAAACAGCCAGTTATCCTAATGTGTAATCTCTTTGGATTGTTAGAAGAAACCAAAGTACCCAGAGGAAAGCCATGCAAGCACAGAAAGAATATGCAAACTCCACATGGAAACACCCAAGCCTGGGAATTGAACCTGGGACTTTCTTGCTGTGAAGTGGAGGGGCTAACCCCTATGCCACCATGTCACCCAGGGATACACTGTGACTGCAAAAAGAAGAGTTGCTTAATAAAAGAGCACCTGGAAAGAAAATATATTGTATGCCCTGATTCCATAACTCTGGAAATTTTAAGCAGTATATTATAACCTGAGCTGTGTGCAATGAGTGCTTAGAATATACTTGTTGACCTGTACACCCGAAGTCAACTCCAGTTTATTTATGATGTTAAAGTTCAAATGTTTAGAAAAGGTTTAGAAACAGTGGCACTGGGGTAGCAGAGATGAAAATGTTGGGGTTCTCTTTGGGAGGAACAAGGATGGATAGGATCAGGAATGAGTACATCAGCATGACAGCACATGTAAGAGGTTTTGGAGACAAAGTCAGAGAGGCTAGATTGAGATGGTTTGGACATGTACAGAGGAGGGATAGTGAGTATATTGGTAGTAGGACGCTGAGGTTGGAACTACCAGGCAGAAGGCCTAGAGGAAGACCACAGAGAAGATTTATGGATGTGGTGAAGGAGGACATGAAGGTAGGTGGTGTAAGAGAAGAAGATGCACAGGATAGGATGAAATGGAGGCAGATGATTCGCTGTGGCGTCCCCCGATGGGAACAGCCGAAAAAAAAAGAAGAAGAAGAAAGTGCAAATGTTTCAAACTCTGCATTATTATTCTTTTGTGTATGCAGTGCAGTGCATGTCTATAAAGTCTGAATGTGCACATCCAGTATGAATACCCCTGTATGTACGGTACACACCACATTACCAACAAGTATATCCATAAGAGCATCTATGTCTCTTGTTAGTATGCAGGAAGGCATGTAAGCATGAACTCTCGTTCAGTGATCATTTCCATAACAAGTTCTTCTCAAACTTACTTGGATGTTGAGTTTTGAGCTGCAAAAGCATTTCTCAGTGATTAGTCGGACTTGAAGAAATACACTTCCTTTAAAGGAAGCCTCCTTACATAACAGTGGTCCATAAAAAAACTCCTCACAAATCTGCATGCAAGCCAGACGCAAACACCTCCGTGTCGTTATTTATGCAGTAAAGAACAGACTATGAGAAGACACAAAAGGCTATAACCAATGGTTTTTCATGCATAATTGATGTAAATGCACATGTTGTAGCATTAGTGAAGTGTAGACTAGATAAAGAAAAAAACTGATTGATGTGTGTGCTTCAGTGCTGTGATAATGGATTCAGAGAGCAAGGCAGCAATTGAGGTCACCTGCTGTTTCTTCACCAGTCAGTCCCACTGCTGTCACATATCATTAAGTGCCATTCCACCAGTTTCAGTCAGAACAATGTCCACACATTCCATAATTAAATAATTTATATATGCTTTTGCATTGTATACATCCATTTATAGAGTAAATGAATTTAAATGTGTTGATTTGCAAACAGCTTCATTTAACTCAGACCACAGGTTTTTGATTTTTTTGCTTTTTTTTTTTTTTTGATTTCCTGTATTAATCCCATAAGGGCAATTACTGCATTTGCATTTAAATCCAGAGTGAGCACACATACACGCATGTAAAAAGTGAGCATGCCCACTTGGAGCAGTGGGCTGCCACACACATTGGGGGTGCCCAGAGAGCATTTGGGGGTTAGATGCCTTGCTCAAGGACACTTCAGCCATGAATGTGGAGGAAGACGAGATATTGCTCACTCCAACACCACCACACATTTTTTCCTGCTGGTTCTGGTTTGAACCAGGGACCTTTCCTTCCCAAAGCCACTTCTCTTACCATTAGGCTTCAGCTTTCCCATTTCCTGTCAGTGCTGGAAATACAGTGGTACCTTCCTTTACAAAAGTGTCACGAAACGAAAAATACAGGTTATGAAATGCATTTTCCTAAAATTTTTGTCTCTGTATATGAAACAAGTTCACGTTACGAAAGCACCATCTTAAAAATTCAAACACACCATTCAAACATCAAAACGCGCCAGTCAAACATCCAAATAATGCACAAGCTGCTTTCCCATCAATGACGTTCAACCATCCCACCCCACTGGCCTCCCATTGGCTAACAACTGAGCTGTCATTCATGTCGCCTTCATTCGAGCGACATCTTCGACAGGTCCACCTGACGCCATCTTGGAAAGGGATCTCATTGATCAAAGGGAGCTCAATCCACCATGATGCTTTTTGTGTAAAGGACAGAGTTACTGTTGTTTCATGCTTTATTTCTTGACTCAGGCTTTTAATCTTCCATAAACATTTGTAAGATTATAACTCTGCTCAGAAGACATGATCAACACACACACACACACACACACACACACACACACACACACACACACACACACGCATGCGCGCGCATGTGATTTCCAGTGCGAGTGAGAAGAAGAAACAGGCTCAAGTGATATCCCAAAGGAATATGGCCAAACCCGTCTACCATCGGTACGATATTGAAGCAGAAGGAGGTCTTAAAAGGTATGCTTTTATCATTTTTAAAGGGTTTATGGGGTAGTATTAGGAGCCTTGGAACAAATCACGAGTTTTACACGTAAAGTGCTGTTCAATTTACGAAAAATGCAGGTTAAGAAAAAGGCTCTGGAACAGATTAATTTCGTAAAGTGAGGTACCACTGTATAGGGATTCATCATTAGTTCAGCAACTTCCAGGAAGGTTGTGCTTCTCGTAATATCTGATCTGAGTCTAAGCACTTCTTTCCGATGAAGGATGTCGTCGTTTTTACACAACCCCCCCCCCAAAAAAAAAATCCTTAATTTGAATTATTTAAATGTACTTTATCCATCACCATTATTACATGTTATTAACGTAAGCAACATACTGTACACTTCCCAGACAAAAACAAGTTGCGCACTCAGTCACGATTCAGAGGCAGACTAAGTAGGACCCAAACACAGGACTACTACAGGAAACTAAGTAGAGGTGAGGAAATGAGACCTTTATTTTGGGGCCCCAGGCAACAGAAAATCAAAGAGCGGACAAAAGATGTAAACATTGGAGGCAGGCTGGTAGAATTTACTGAGGCAGGGCTGCAGCTGGAGCTGGTGCAGACAGAGTCACAGGTAGCAAGAACATCATAATCAATCACAATAAATATCTCATTATCCTCATCTCTTCTCAGTCTGCTGTGGTCCTGCGTTTGGGTCCTACCTAGTCTGCCTGAACTGTGACAGGACCGCCTTTTGCCTTGATTACAGCGTATATTTTATAACACTTATAATATTTATTTCGATCTAAATTTAGGTTCAGAGTTGGGTCTTTAAAAATAAAACTGCCTCACCATAAAAATAGAACACAAATATTTTGTCGGAGTGATTACAGCCCATAACTGCCCAGTGATTATTGTCTTAGTTGGTCTGGTCAAGGCTCAGCAACACATACTGTAATAATGTACTGATTGATCTAATCAATAGACCCCCCCTAATATCATGAAAACAAATATGGGCTGAAAGAATGGTTTTGAGAGCATGAGGACTTATTTTCACACATAAACTGATATCACAGAATCCTGACCTCAGCCCTATTGAAAATATTTCATAGATGAGGTGGAGAAGACTTTACCGAGTGATTCAATTGTCCTGTTATCAATTCAAGATGTTGCTGAAGAATGCACACAACTCTTGATTGAAATAAATGTTGTTATAAAATAAGTTTGTTGAAACAAAGGTCATGACTATTACACACAGTAATCTAAAAGCCTTGAAAATATACACTATATTTTTTGGCTGGTCAGTGTATTTTTACGAATAGCTAACTCTCAGACAAATCTGATTACTTTGTTGGTCTATATCTCCGTGCATGATCATATGAAGCTAACAAACAAGTTCGTAGAAGAACTCGGAAAAGTGCTATCTAACTTATTATTTAACGATATGCTGTGTATGTCCCAAACATCTGTCAAATTCAAGTTGTTTTACTTTTGCAAAGCCATGTTTGAATGTTAGATAAATATGTATTGCCTCTGGAAGGAAAAAAAAAAAGGATCCTCTAAGATCTTCTATCTCCCTTAGCAACGCTGTTCCCTATTTAGTAACTGAAAGTGCACTGAAGGTGTGTAAACACCAAAGACGGAGTATAAAGTAATAATCAAATAGTAGAAGTTAAAAACAAACTAGCAACTGTTCACATATAGTGTTGCGCCACTGGCCTGGCTCCAAGTGAATTAGGGAATCTAAGCTGCAGATGATGTGTGCACCACTTTGGGATGGAAGTGGATAGCAGGGAGGGGGTGGATCTTCATCCCCTTTACACCCTGCTGTTACGATTTGCCTCTCGGTACAGACTTGGCAGAGGGAACAGTGAGAGACATGCAACTGTCTCCTGTGCCAGATCCTAGCTTGGCCAAGAGGGCTCTCTTTTCAAAAGCCATAAAAAGCCCAGTTAGTAAAGAGAGCATGGCTGATGGAAGACAGAGTTGCCCCCCCAAGAAAAACACTTACCTTCAAGGATTCTTAGCTATGACAGGTTGTGCTGAGTTAATAAGGTTAAAGGACCTACACTAAGACTAAAGGCTGGTACGCGGAACTTTACAGCACTGTGTATAGGCCTATACAGTCTGTGCATAGGATCTTCTTTTGAATAATCTGTTTAACAAAGTGTACAATGTGCATAAGCAGTTCAGTCAAGAATGTTATCTTCTGAGAGGATCATAGGAAAATCATATATAGCGATCCGCGACCGCCGATTTCCGCAAAGTAGGATCAATCCCCCAACTGACGTATATGTACATGTATATGTGTATATAATATCAATAAATACATATTCAACGTTTTATAAATTAAGGAAAATAGGGAAAAGGTTAAGGAAAATGCCTCAAAACAAGGCCAATTATGCAAAAACAAACAAACAAAAACCAACCCAAAACCCCCTAACAAAACTACTCGGGTGCACATCTGAGTGTGTGTGTATTTATTGTTTATAAGCATTTATAATGTTGAATATGTATTTATTGATATTATATACATATACATGTACGTATACGTCAGTTGGGGGATTGCTCCTACTTTTTCGGAAATCGGCGGTCGCGGAGGGAGGGGGGTGTCTCGGTCCCCAACTGTGTTAAAGCAATGAAAAATAAGTAACTTCGACCACCTGACAATGACATGAGTCAAGACTTTTTAGAGGCTCTGGCTTCTCAACTTGGAAATATGTCAGTGGTTTTGATGGATCACACCTTTACAACAACAGAGGCATTCACTATTACTGCAGTTATAGCGGGATGACTTGGTGGCGTAGTGATTAACATGTCCACTTCACAGAAAGAGGAGTCCTGAACCCGGGCACTTTTTGTTTTCGCATTTTCTCCCCTTTCTTGTGTAAGTTTCCTCTGGGTGCTCTGGTTTCCTCCCACAGTCCAAAAACATGCAGATGAGGCTAATTGGCAAGCTGGCAAACTGTTCGACATGTACCTTATGTTTGCCCAGTATCAACTGAGACAGTCCGTCAATGCTCAGCACATTGATAGTAGTGTCAAGCAACAGTGAGTGAAAACCTTTTTCCATAATTTTAGTAATGGCGCAAAAGTTTGTCTATGAACACATTTAATATGTATGATTATGTTTATTTTGCTTTCACATAGTCAAAAAGGGGTCCCCAATAGGGAAGAATGGGATATAGTAGAAACCTAGTGCCTCTTGCACTTATAGAGCACCTGAGCAACTGGTGTCACATTCCCTTTAAATCAGTACTTCTCAAATAGTGGGGTGATATGATGGGGGGGGGGGGGGGGGGGTTATAACCCTGGGGAACATGCTTTTCTGGAATTAAGTGTAATTGCACCTCCACTCCAGTAGTTGGCATTGGCGCTCTTATTGTCACGCTATGGTGTAGCGATTTTTCGCACAAGCAAACGATATGAAGTGCAGTAAACAACACAAGAGACAACACGGCAAATTTCTAACAGGAACGAAGAGAAAGGTGGAAAGAGACGGAGACATTAAGACATAAATAAGTTAAATGAGTTTAAATAAGGATGTGTAACAATCAATGTTAAAAACAATTTTACTGAAGTTTTTCTTTATTGTAAGTTGAACTATATTTCTTTCTTTTTTGTTTTTAATGTTAATAAAGATACAATGTTATACAGAGGAGTACAAATAATTTTATAGACTAATCATACTATTTATAGTCGCTCACGGGGCAGTGGGGAGGCGTGAAATGTTTTTTTTCTTCATAGAGGGGCGCCAGAGAAAATTATTGAGAAGCAATTCTTTAAATTGAGATTGGAGGCGGTCAAAGAAAATGTTTAGAGAATGTAGCTAAGAAACACCTCAGTAGCAAATTCAAAGCTGTGTTTAAGTCAGAACAGGTGTTCAGGGGGTGGGGGGGTGGAAGCATTCAAAACAGTCTATCCAAAGAAGATGCTGACATCAGAGTCTTTCCCTTCCAGCCAGTCATTTACTCTGTATAGCTGCATTCTAGAACTTCTTCTATCCTTTCGGCTTCTTCCCTTTCTTAGGGGTCGCCACATTTGATCATCATTTGATTCGCACATTTGATTTGGCATAGGTTTTTACGTCGGATGCCCTTCCTGACACAACCCTTTTAACAAGGGACAGAAACACGCTGACGGCTTTGCAGCTACTCTTTACGAAAGTCAGCAATGGTTCTTTTATATGCCTCTCACCATAGATAATGAGAGACATGGCCGGCCTTTGATAACCCAGTTAGCTGCACTGGGGGGGACAGTGGCAACCTTGTGGAGACTTGAACCCACAACCTTAGGATCAGCGATCCTGCACCCTAACCACTAGACCGCCACTGCATTCTAGAACTATCTGTTAAAATTCCCAGTTGCAGACAGTATTTTGCACGCTGTCTGTTTGTGACGTCGGCACACAAATTATGCAATTTTCTCCTTATTATTGTATTACTGGAGGAGCTCATTATGCTGTTCTTGATGCTTACTTAATGGAGTGCACTGTATAGCAGTGGGGCCTATTTCTACCTGTAGGTTAAAACAGTAAAGAAAGCTTAAACATCAGATTTATGATGATCTTTTTTTGGTAATCTGTCAGAGACAAACGGCTGCAGCAGTGCAAGCATGATCAAGATGTGCATCTAATAACTTGACCTTATTTGAGGTACCACACATAGGCTTTTGTGAGCTTAGACTGAGACATCACACTGAAGTAAACCTCCATAAATAAACCCAAACTATCCTATTCACCATCCCAATGTATTACTGAACAAGAATTTTGATGTTCTCTCACAAACAAAAAGCTTAAATTTTCAGTGAGGCAGTATTATATAACCACACCGTTTGCAGTCTGAATATAAAAACACAAGGGGAAAAAGACACGGAAGTCTTTCTAAAAGAGCAAACAGGCGTAGGAGTGAAAAAGTGCACAATCTGGCCATATGTTTGTAAAAATCTGCTTCAGCAACAGCAGTAAGGACCGTGTTTATGTGTTCCACTGTGCAGCTATCTTATTTACAACACCACACCCTGCACATCTTAACTTTATTGTTTGAATAAAGGAGCCCTGTCAATCATCAGCATTACTTATTAGTGTTAAGCTTATAGTAGTTATTTTCTACAGTTATTAGATTGGGGTGTTTGTTGTTGTTGTTGTTGGTACATCTTTAGACTGTAATTTGGAAAGCACTAATAAATAGGGAAGAAAAAGTACATAAAGCATCTTTATGGAACATCTCTACATACACAAGAAAAAAAAAAACCTTCACTGCCGAATTTTCAGACCAGCTGGTGTGTGAGTTAGCAGTTTTGGACAGAGGAAACCTGTGATGCTTCGTCTACTTATGAAAAACAACAGTTGAATCAAACAAATCGTATTACTGTAAATCAAATTTTAAGCTTAAATTTAAAGCAAGCACTGTTTCTTATCAGATACTGAATAGCAAAGCCTCGGATATTTTAAAAAAATGAGTCAACTCCCATGTCGGTTAGTTTAAAATGTTATTCTCATAATGAATCAAATTTGACTGTTAAACAGCAACCCAGAAGGCATTATAATTAAATGTCATATTAATGGCTGCACACAATTAAACACAGTTTAAAATATTCCCATTAATACTATGGTTAGAATTAGCACACAGTCTGTTTCAGCAGATCCCAGTACATCACAACTGTAATCGTATCCATTTTTAACTGTTGTTATACAGTAATTATAAATGAGCCACTAATGTCTGAAACTCCCGGAGGAAACCCATTCAAGCTCAAGGACAACATGCAAACTCTACACAGAAACACCCTCGCTGGACACGGGTTCAAACCAGGAACCTGCATGTAGACATGATAACTTCACCATGAGCGCCTCCAAGACCAGAAGATGGATTGATTGATTGATTGATTGGTTAACTGTTGGGTTTTTACACCCGAGCCAAGTGGCTCATCAGGCCGGTGCTTATCCCCGGTTTCCATAGCGTGAAGCAATCAGGAGTTGAACTCCTCCTGGATGGGACGCTCGTCCATCACAGGTTACCTTCCCAGTATATTTTTTACCGGTACCCATTTATACTGCTGGGTGGACAGAGGCACACTTGTGGTTGAGACCTTGCCCAGGGGTCTTAGCACAGTGAGGGTCTCAGTGGGATTTGAACTCACAACCTCCTGATCATGAGCCCAGCACTCTAACCACTACACCACCAGCTCCACTATAAGAAGATGGAAAGGTAAAGCAATGAGTGGTTTTATAGAGGTAAAGACACACCGCTGTATCTCTGTATGAATTTATTTCATGCAATCAGACACTTATTTCTCTTAGTGGTGAAAACAAGTGCTTTATTTTGATGCTATTACTTGCCCCATAGGATTACCGTTTTTAGCCATTTTATAGTTGTTGGTTATAAAAGTCTAACTCAATTCTGAACTGATATAAATCATTTTTATTACTTACAAAATTAAAAATAAGCATACACTGGAGAAGAAAAAAAACAGATGGGAAAGCAAAACAGATATTAAAAATCTCAGCTCTTCTTTATGAAGCTTTCAGACTTCAATGTTTTTTTTCTTGGCGGCACAATGGCGCAGTCGTTAGCACATCCGCCTCACACTAAGAAGGTCGTGGGTTTGATTTCCATTCTCCGTTTCTGTGTGGGGTTCGCATGTTCTCCCCATGCTTGCAACTAGTACTCTGGTTTCCTCCCACAGCCCCAAAATAAGCACAGTAGGCTAATTGGCTGTTCTAAATCACTCCTAAATATGAGAGGGAATCTGAATGATTGTTTGTTTGCTGTCTTGCAATGGCCTAGCAAGGTGTTCAGGATGTACCCTGCATTCGCCCAGGGTTCAATATGTTTGAATCAAACTTCTAAATATGCTCAAAGCACCACGACAAGAACCTACAATGGCATTTTCCATCACAACAGGTGAGCTCATATAACTTACCACAGCTGTCTTAGGAATTTGCCCAAATTTCTGTCATGCACCGACTCTATACTTGTTTTGCAACAGATATGTGGTCGGGGCTTTAGGGGAGAAATGTGGTGTATTATTTTTTCTCTAATAAAAATTATTTATTAGCATTATTATAAACTCATCATGTGAACTGCTGCTGGAACTATTTTCAAATCCATGATGTTATTAGAAAATGACTCACTGCATCACTCTGACCAATCAGATTTGACAGTTCAATCATACTGTGGGGTGGCACAGTGGGTAGTGGTAATCACATCCTCAGCACAAAGGCCATTGGTTTGAATCTTGGGTACAGGCACTGCTATGTGAAGTCTAGTCTGCATGTTCTCCTCATACTTGTATGGGTTTCAGTTTCCTCCCTCAGTCCATAGACATGCATATTAGGCTAACTGGCTTCTAAAATTGCCCCTATTTGTGAGTTTGAGTGTGATTGGTTGTGTGTATGTATGGGGGGGGGGGGTATTGAGATGGTCTGGTTAGCTGTTCAGGGTGTACCCTACCTCACACACTGTCAGTAGAGATAGTCTCCAGCTTCTCTGTGATCCTAGTAGTAGGATGAAGCAGTTCAACAAATGAGTGAGTGTGTGAATCATACTGTGCTATCAACCATCTAATAGATGCAGGTGATTAAATTATGTGCACAAGGTCAGTGTTTCAATATCAGCACAGATGTGAGTCTGTGTGTCCTTGTGCCTCGGGCCAAATCACAGCCATGCTGATATCCAGTACAGTACATCAATTTTTCTCATGCTATACTATTTTTACATGACAGTTCTATAAACAAAAAAGATTTAATCTGAGATCACATTTCAGATACAATATAGTCAAATATTTTGCATAGTCCCAAAAAAAAAAAAAAAAAAAAAAAAAAAAAAAAAGTGCTAAAAGAAACTACAGTTGAACAGAGTGTTATGTGTTGCAGGACAATTTGCAGACTGACTCCCTGTCATAAGTGTAGTAACTAAATTCTGCTCGAACTGAAATTGTCATAACACAAACAAGCAGATTGATATAGACAGTGAGGATTATCAGTGCTTTGATACTGAATATCAGCCCTCGCTTGTCCAATCAAATCAGCAGACTGGATCTAACTGCTGTAAAGTATACCTTACAAAAACCACTGTGACTGTAATGCCACATAACCAGATCACTGCACTGAGTGTCCAACATGTTAGACTCAGGAGACAATGTCTCCCACATTCAGAGCTTCATCCAGGTGAAGCAAGGTTAATCACTTGAACAGAAGGGTGCTGTTTTAATTCCCTGCAAGCACAAGTGAGCACAGTAAGTCTGTTTAGAGCAAAAGGAGGGCATACCAGCCAAAGTGTATCTTGTTGCTGTGGGCATAATAGGCAAATACAGAAAAAGCAGGTTTCATGCTTGGGGAATTAATGATTTTGTTTTCTGGGAAAGAGAAGAGAAGTGTCAGTGCTGTGAATAGACCAGCACACTGGAGTGTCTTGGGTTTCCCAAAAGTGCTACAGCATCTATCTTAAGCCTGTCCTGAGACTGCAGACAAATCTCTTGGGACACTTTGAACTGTTCAAAGATGAAGGCATAACACTTTGGAAAGGCTGAAAGGGCAAAGAGTGCTAGATGTAAAATGGAAATCCAAGATATTACACATAAGTATATTAATAACA
Organism: Plotosus lineatus; assembly: GCA_024760905.1. Classification (NCBI taxonomy): domain Eukaryota; kingdom Metazoa; phylum Chordata; class Actinopteri; order Siluriformes; family Plotosidae; genus Plotosus; species Plotosus lineatus. Next base: position 43,839,222 of record CM045736.1, on the reverse strand, counting down.
GATGAGCACAGCAGAATTGGGAAGTGGGAATTCTGAACCCTGGCATGGTTTCACTGTAAATAATAGAGTAGGGACTCCCTGTGTTATTGTACTCAACTTCAGTGCACAGTACTGTATGGATGCAATTCTCATTCTCACACACCATACATCTAGATCACTTCCACTGATTGTCAATCATCCTACTCCTGTTAATGACAGATCTAGTCATGTGGTGAGCTGGGATTTTCTTCTGGGATCTTCAACACTGGAATGACACAGAGTGTCTCCTGCACCCTGACAGCACATACCCTTGCAAACCAGTATGCAAACTATCTGTGCAATCTCCATTCACCTGCTAAGGTTTTTTTTTTTTTTTTTTTTTTTTTTTTTTTTTGAATTTTATAAATATAAACATATGCATTCCAATCATGATGTCTTCATTATTAGAAATCATGATGGAGAACCCGAGACATGAGACATGAGACATGCACAGGATCATAAGGCGCTCAAAAAGTTTGGACTGCACAGAATGACGTGCATTGTATTGCACGACTGATGGACACGTTCGGATCAGAACCAAGTGCAGTACGTGTATGCAGGTAAATAAGGCTGTTTATTATAGTGATGATGCTGAAACCAGTGTCTCACCCGCACAAGGTTGCTGACAGCTGCCTGTACAGCGGCCACAGGAACACTGAGATCGGGAATCGCTTTGCCATCAACTTCTCCCTCCTCATGCATGATGACCAGGTGAGAGATCTGCTGAGCCACCGGCTCCAGGATACTCTCAATGGTTTTCGTGTGAAACACCGGCATGGTGGAATCGCACTGATCCTCCACTCAAACTAGTAAGAGATTTAAGAAATAATAAAAAAAAAATAATAATAATAATAATAAAAGAATACGGGGCACGACTCTGTCTCACAATCCACCCGGCGTCTGCTTCAAGGACAACCCTCCGTGCCGTGCACTCCCCAGGCTTTTCCCCTTCATGCGGTAATCATGCAATCCTCGGTTCACTCCTCCACACACGGATGGCTTCTGACTGAAGCGGCCGCCCCGCCCCCACCCTCCCCCCAGCTGAGTGAAAACCAACGCGCGACTAGAAAGAAGCTGCTTTTCACAACCAATCAGAGTCCAGGCTTCAGTTACCGGGCGTAGCTCTGATTGGCTCACACTGACGCACCCGCTATAACCCGCCCCAGCCTTGTTGAGGATGCCAGTGCTTTATAAACAACGTGATTTGTTGTAGTTGTGTTGTAGTTGTGCCCAAACATGGGTCGGACTGGAGTTACACAGACATACAACGCATAGGACTAAATTATAGCTGGGAGTTACTTGAGACATGTGCATAAGTAACTCATAACTTACAGTAGACCCTATGAGAGCTCTGGTTTAATTACCCCATGCTTTATGTCATTTATTCTGGGTGCGTTCAGTCGATAGGGAAGGCACAGGCTACTGATTATAGTCCTGTGGAGGCTATTTTTCCTCCTTGTGTGTGGTTTAGGAAACGCTTTTTTTTTTCTCTTTTCACATGAACTGAACTGTCAGGGTGAAATTAACTTCTATCCCAGACCCACCTGTATTAAACGACCTTGTCCATTTTCCATATTCACATCAAATTTCAACACAAGTTCACTAATTACAGTTGTCAACACACATGAAGCTTGTGCACTCTCAGTATTACAGATTTTTAACAAAACTTGGTAATTTGGTTGAATTAAGGTATTATTGATCAGCAATATGGGTAAACCGGCAGTGGTGGCCTAGTGGTACAGGTGCTGGATCACTGATCCTCAGGCTGGTGGTTCAAACCCCACTCACCACAGGTTGTTACTGCCCCCCACCCCACCCACCCCACCCCCCATTGCAGATACCTGGGTTATCAAAGGCTGGCCATGTCCCTCACTGTCTATGGTATGGTAAGGCATGTAAAAGAACCATTGCTGACTTTCAACAAGAGTAGGCTGCAAAGCCGTGGGCGTGTTTCCACCCTGCTATGGCCTGGTGAGCTGTCCAGGGTGTACTGTGCCCTCACTAGGAGTCAGCTTGGGATAGGCGCCAGCCTCCCCTTGACCCTAATTAGGGTTAAGTGGTTACAGAAAATGAACTAAACTGAACATGTTTAAACAGTAACATTCTTTTAAAAGAAAAGCACTGATAGTTTGTGGTGTTGAGATTTGAACTTACACCCTGATGAAGTGTAATATAGTGGTGGAACATTGCAGCAGCCCTTCTGTACACTGAGAGTCTTCAACAATGTTTATATGTTTACATGTTGTCCTCATGCCCACATGCCTTCCCTCCTCATAATAGGACTCCTCACCTGACTACTCCAAACTCCCCATAAGTGTGAATTTGAGTGTCAGCGACTGTCTGTCTCTTGGTGTTAGCCCTGCAGTAGACTGGGGATATGTCCAGGGTGTTCCTTAATCACCTCCTTGCCAATGACAGCTATGATCTGTTCCAGTTTACCATAAATCTGCCATCAATAAACAGTACAGAAAAGGTATGATTAAAGCTCCTAAACTGCAGACCAATCACTGAGTGACTTATTGCCCTGACCATATCTTACCCTACCATCCATTATACATCAGCACTTTGTTAAGGATCTTTTGATGTGTAATACCAATACTGCAACCTCTCCTTCTGAGACACAGTTTAGGACTTTAAAATTTCATCACACTATTCAACATCTCTGCATGGTCCAATCATATTCTTTTTTTTACTAGACTTGGTGACTATAGTGTAGCCTTTCAAAGAGACTCACTCATGCTCTTATAACTTAATCCTTTTCAAGGAGCCGGGGAGGCTGGTGTCTATACCACGGGGCCGATACCATGAACTGCTTGCAAGACCATCATAGGGCCAACACGCGCGCACACACACACACACACACACACACACACACACACACACACATTCTCAGCGAAGAGCAATTTGAAGCTGTCAATAAGCATGCTTTCGATTGTGGAAGTCAGCCAGAGTTCCTGGTGGAAATCCATGCAAGAACAGAGAAACCATGCGAACTCCATACAGAAATGCCCAGCACTTGAACTCTGGACCTTCTTGTTGTGAGGCAGACCAACCAGAATGTTCCTAACCAGTACGTACGTCACCGTGTCATTCGTCTTCTAAATACAATCAGATGATTCGCTGTGGCGACTCCCGAGTAAAAGGGAAAAAGCCGAAAGGAAGACAGACATTGATACAGGCAACCCAAGTCGACCCTGTGGTTCTTGTCACAAGAATGCCATTAACGACTATTTAAAGTAAATCCATGTCTCTCACTGTCTATGGTGAGAGGTTCTTGCAAAAGAACCATTGCTGACTTTCGTAAAGAGTAGCTGCATAGCCGTCAGCATGTTTCTGCCCCTTGCTAAAGGGTTGTGACAGGAAGGGCAGCCGATGTAAAAACCTATACCAAATCAAACATGCAAATCAGATGATTCGCTGCGGTCACCCCTGAGAAAGGGAACAGCCGAAAGAAGAAGAAGAAGAAGAAGAAGAAGATTAGACCATTATTTTGTTTCATGCAACATAGTGCGGACCAGAGAACAAAAGTATATCATATATTGTTGATACAGTATATGCCGTGGCTGGTGGCGTCATGGTTAGGGTGCTGTGCTCATGATCAGGAGGTTGTGAGTTCAAATCCCAGTGAGACTCCACTGTGTTAAGACCCCCGGGCAAGGTGTCAACCGCAAGTGTGCCTCTGTTCACCCAGCAGTATAAATGGGTACCAATAAAAAATATACTAGGAAGGTAACATGCAATGGACTAGCGTCCCATCCAGGAGGACTTGTACTCCTAGTCTCTTCACACTTGAAACCAGGGATAAGCACCAGCCTGATTAGCCACTATGGCTCGGGTGTAAAAAGCCCGAAGGACTTTACCTTTACTATATTGTTGATGGGTGAATTGAAATATGGAACAAATATATACACATAAATCTACATTCAGTTAAATTTTAAAAAGAATAGAGAATCCAAAGAATAGACATTTTCACGAATGAGTCAGAAAAGAACTCTGAATAAAAACAAAACAAAAAAGACTCAGCATGTTGTCAATGTGACGAACGAGTTGGAGCTTGTTAAAGAGAAGGATTTTGATGACGTGGTGAGTCTGAGTGCTTGGTTTTAATGAATGTGAAAAGAAGAAAGAAGTCATTTCCCTCTGCATATTACTGAGGTGAATTATAGTCTTACTTTTCAGTCAGGTCATTCAGGCTCTATGTATTAGTTCCTGTATAATAGGATGAAGAGATGTGCCTGCATAGGTTTCTGACCACAGAACATGCAAACCCCACACAGAAACACCCACGTCAATCATAGGGCTTGAACCCAGGACATTCTTGCTATAAGATGGACGTGCTAATCACGACACCCAAAGGTCATACAGCAATGTAGGCTTATTATATATGTTTGGTTACATGGTTGAGATTAGCACAAGGGAGTGGAACATTTAAAATATTATCCATGGGGGGTATTTATTTATTAATTTATTTATTAATTTACTGATATATTTATTTATTTGTTTGTTTGTTTTTTGTAGTAGCATCAATATAGCTCACAGCTTCTAGAACATTTGCTCACAAGATAAACGCTCACAACCTAAATGAAAAAACAGACATTTGCTCACAACCTAAAAAAATTTGTTCAATTTTAACCCAACCCTAAACCTTAACCCTAACCCGAACCCGAACCCTAACCCCTATCCCTAACCCTAAACCTAAACCCTAACCCTAAACCCAACCTGAACCCTATCCCTAAACCCTAACCCTAACTCTAACCCTTAACCCTAAACCCAAACCTATGACCCTAACCCTAACCCTAAACCCGAACCCTAACCCAAACCCTAACCCTAACCCTAACCCTAATGTAGAATGAGTTAATTTAGCATTATGTATGTATAAGAATAAAGAATTTTTATAACACATTGTGATCTTTTTGTATTATACGTTTATGAGAACAAAGAAAAAATATGTTGTTGCAAATGTCTGTTTTTTCATCAAGGTTGTGAGCATTTGTCCTTTTGAGCAATTGTCCTGTGAGCAAATGTCCATGCACCAGCTCACAGTACAACAATAAGATTATTAGAAAATCCTCAAATTTTATGTTTCGTTTCGGAAAGTAATTCAGAACTTTCAAAAATAACTTGAAAGTGGCAAAGATGGTCTACCTGTTTGACAAGTTTGGCGTGTATTTTGGCAGCTGGTCAGGTCATGCTGGACCCGCAGGTTTAGTATATGTGTCTTCTGTAGCTATGTATTCTGTGTTGTTATACTATCACACTACTGTGCTACACATTACCAGGAAACATGTGAGGATTGCTGGAAGGAGAGA
>CM045736.1:43821395-43831395 GCA_024760905.1 Plotosus lineatus | reverse complement strand
TTTATTTAAGACTTATAGAGACACCCTTTTGGAATATAATATGATGGAGTAGGCAATTCATTATATTTTGGAGTTGGCCTGACCAGTCTGACTATGTCTGCTTCTCGTGTGTTGTCTCAATATCCAACAGCAGAGTAATTAGAGACCTTTCTGCACAGCCAGCCATGACTCCCCCGAAACCACAGACACCCAAAAATAATTGCACTGCAGAGAACTGAATGCATCGTGGCTCACTGTCTAAAATCACAAGTTTCGTAATTTTAGCAAATAACTCCAATACTTTTTGGTACTTGACTAGGAAAAACAAACAGAAATATCATATATTCGGACAATTAGTTTTACTTTAAAACACTTCCAGCACTATTAAATAAGGTGTTGTTCATGCTTTCACTCACTCACTCTATTGGCTAGATGACAATCCTATTAGGGGTGCGGTGGTGCCGGAGCCTACTTCAGCTGACACCGGGTGAAGGGGAGGTACACCCTGAACAGCTCTCCAGACCATTCCACTGTCAACACACAATCCATTTGCAGACACTTGCTCACAGGGGCAAATGGCATAATGTGCATTTACTTGAACTGTAGAGGGAAACTGAAGTGCAAGGAGGAAACCTATGAAAGCGCAGTGACAACATGCAAACCCCACACAGAAAGGCCAAGCTGAGCCTGATAGGAAAAACTTAGGTACTTCTTTGCTGTGAGGTGGAAATGTTAGGCACTACACCACCCAGGTTTTATTGATTATAAATAAACAAACAAATAAATAAATAAATTAATAATAATAATAATAATAATAATAATAATAATAATAATAATAATTATTATTATTATTATTATTATTATTATTATTATTATTAGGGCAGTGGTGGCCTAGTGGTATAGGACACGGGATCGCTGATCCTAAGGTTAGGGATTCGAGTCCCACTCTCCACAAGGTTGTCACTGTCCCCCCAGCCATGTCGCTCACTGTCTATGGTGTGAGGCTGTAAAAGAACCATTGCTGACTTTTGACAAGAATAGCTGCAAAGCCATCAGCGTGTTTCCACCCTGCGATGGCCTGGCGAGCTATCCAGGGTGTGCTCTGCCCTTCGCCCGTAGTTGGCTGGGATGGGCGCCAGCCTCCCTGCAACCCTAATAAGGATTAAGTGGTTACAGAAAATGAACTGAACTGATGATGATGATGATGATGGTGATGATGATGATGATTTATTTTTAATAGCAATAATTGTATTATTATTATTATTATTAATAATAATAATAATAATAATAATAATAATAATAATAATAATAATAATAATAATAACAACAATACTTAGCATTTTTTATTTATATATTTATTTTGCTGTTTTGAATGATTTCAGCATTTATTGAACTGCAACCAAACAAACTTTACAAGAAAACTTATTTTTTAATTATTCGCCCTAAACAGCAGGAGCAATGGGTTAAATGGGTTACTTATTTACACTGTAATGAAATATTTGCTTTGAAACACACAGTTCCAGCTCAGACTATTATCAATGTTCATTATTATTTTTAACCCAACTGTTTTGAAATGAAGTATACTTAAACATTAATTCGTGTTCTGAATAGTTCATTGTTTATTTTCTAAACCGTTTAATCCCAATTAAGGTCACGAGGAGGCTAGTGCCCATCTCAGCCGACTCTCTCCAGGTCATTGTAGTACAGAAACATGCTTACATCCATACAGCTACTCTTTACGAATGACAGCAATGTTTCTTTTATATGCTTCTCACCATAGACAGTGAGAGACATGGTTGGCCTTTGCTAAACCAGTTAGCTGCACTGGGAGGACAACAGTGATAACCACTGATATGGGACTTGAACCCCCGACCTTGCGATCAGTAATCCACCACCCTGAAACATTAGCTTCTGAAAACAATTTTACTGGCGCCCTCTTGTGGAGAGTTAATTCAGTGAAATGAAACTTCATATGGAATTTCTCTACTTAATTATTTAAAATAAACAAGAAACAAAGAAAAAACCCAAAATAAACAAGAGGACTTGTAAAAAGTATTTTTCCCTTTTTTTTGTGAAATTAGATAATTCTTTGCTCCCTTTCTTTTAATCACTGACAGATACATTCTCCAGTTGTGTTGCTGAAAAAACCATTTCTGTGCTTGTAAGTGTAATAAAAGGTTATCACAGGCCAACTGGATTCCCCAGACAGATGACCTCACATCAAATTCTCTATTTTCTTCGATTCTATGCTAACTCTCTTCGTTTTTCACCAAAAAAGCAATTAAAATTCTGTTGTAATTCTCGGCCACCACAGACATTCATTCATTCCATTTGTCTTCACAATTAAGTTTCAAGCGATTCAGTAACATGTACAAGAAAGATATTAAAACTGACACAAAGTTAAAAATCAGATTAAGGTCCCTCTCCCTAGCCACTTCCTCCAGCTCTTCTGGGGGTACACCTAGGCGTTCCCAGGCCAGCTAAAAGACATTATCCCTCCAGCATGTTCTGGGTCAAGCCTAGGATCTTTTCCTAGTTGAATATGTCTGAAACACCACACCAAGTAGGCATTCAGGGGGCATTCTAACCAGATGCCTGAGCCACCTCAACTGGCTTCTCTTAACACTGAGGAACAATGGTTCTACTCTGAGTGCCTCCCTGATGACAGACCTTCTCACCCTCTTTCAAAGGGAGAGAGCCCTGCCACCCTATGAATGAAACTCATTTCAGTCACTTGTATCCGCAATCTTGTTCTTTTGGTCACTATCCAAAGCTCATCACTATAGGTGAGTGTAGGAAGTCAACTGCTAAATTGAGAAGTTTGCCTTCCAGCTCAGCTCCATCTTCACCACAATCAACTTATACAAGCTCTGCATTACAGCAAAGGCTGCACCGATCTGCCTGTCGAGCTCACGTTCCATTTTTCCCTCACTAGTGAATGAGAGCCCTAAATAGTTAAACTCCTCCACTTGGGGCAGGAACTTGTTCCAGACCCGGAGGCTGCATTCCATTGTTTTCCGGCTGAGAACCATGGCCCCAGACTTGGAGGTGCTGAATCTTTTACCAACTGGTTCACAATCAGCTGCAAATTTCTCCTGAAGGAGCTGAAGGTCCAAGATCGATGAAGCCAAAAGGACTATGTCTTCCTTTCGGCTTTTTCCCTTTTCTCGGGAGTCGCCACAGCGAATCATCTGATTCGCATTTTTGATTTGGCAGAGGTTTTTACGTCGGATGCCCCTCCTGTCACAACCCTTTTTTTTTTAGCAAGAGACAGAAACACGCTGACGACTTTGCAGCCTACTCTTTACGAAAGTCAGCAATGGTTCTTTTACATGCCTCTCACCATAGACAGTGATAGACATGGCCGGCCTTTGATAACCCAGTTAGCTGCACTGGGGGGTGAAGCCAAAAGGACTTATATCATCCGCAAAAAGCAGAATCGAGATCCTATGGCTACCAAATCAGAGCCCCTCGACTCGTATAAATTCTGTATAGAAATATGAATAGAATCAGTGACAAAGGACAAACTTGTCAGAGACCAACAATCACCGCAAACGTATTTGACACCTTGTTACCAATGTGGTTCAAGCTTTGGCTCCTGCAAAACAGAGTCCGAACAGCCCACAGCAACGGTTCCAGTATAGCATATTCCTGGAGTACACCCACCAAGATAGGGACACATCAAAAGCCTTCACCAAGTCCACAAAGCAAAAGATTGGGCAAACTCCCATGCTCCACCATGACTCTATAGTACACAGAGCTGGTCAAGAGGCTCCGCCCGGTCCAGAAACCACAATATTCCTCCTGAATCTGAGGTTCAACCATTGGTTGGATCCTTCTCTGCAGTACTCCTGAGTAGAATTTCCTGGGCAGGCTGAGGAGTGTGGTTCCATGATATTAAAAAGGTGAACGACCACCCCAGTCCACCAATACAGAGCTACAACCCTTGATGACCATGCAATGTTGCATAGACGTTTCAACTAAGACAGTCCTACAACATCCAGAGCCCTGAGGTATTCAGGGCGGATCTTGTTTACCCCGGAGCCCGGCCATGAAGGAGCTTTTTGACTTCATCAGCAACCTCCATCCCAGTGATGGGTAGACTCCATCCTGAACCCCTGAGACTCTTCCTCTTTCTTTTTTTTTTGCTGGTAAGATTGAGTAGATCCTCAAAATATTCCTTACACCTCCTGACAACATTCTCAGTTGAGGTGAGCAGCTCCCCAATCCAAGTGTAAACTGTGTTTGTGGAGTACTACTTCCCCTCTCCTGAGACGTTGGGTGGTGGGTTTTTGAGGCCATCTGAAACTGAGGCCAACAGTCCTTTTCCAGGCCATCACCGCACTCCTCACACACCTGAGATTTTGCGTTGGCGACAACCCAGGCTGCAGCACATTTGATTTGTTTGTATCCGTCCACTGCCTCAGGGGTCCCACAGGCCAAAAGGACCAGATGGGCTGCCTTCTTTAGCTTGATGGCCCCTCCTTACCTCAGGTGTCCACCATCTGGTTTGGGGGTTGCCCCATGACACCATACTCATAGCTCCAAGCTGCTGGCAGAATAATGAAGACACATAGCACGGCCCATTTGGACTTCATGTCCCCAGTGTCCATTGGGATGTGGTTGTAGCTTTCGTAAATAATACAGTTACATTCCTGATGAATATCAAGTCCTATAGGGTTTCATCTATGCTGTATTAAGGCAGAATTTAATAAGATTGTAAGTAGCTGATCAAGTTAGACCCACCGTTACTGCTCTCACATTTTCACAGACATGTTTTTTCCCCCCACTGATGTTCATTACATGGCCCTCAGGATGCTTGTGTGATTAACAGCTAGGTTTCCCACAAAATCAGACTCATAATTTGCAAGAAAGCAAAACATCTGCAGCTGCCACTATATCATTCTTGGTCATAGCACAGTTACAGTAATCTATGATCTTTCATAGGAAACTATTTCTATTTGGATTTAGAGCAGAGAAATCCCTTCCACCCCAGTACTGACGATCGCATGCAGCTGTGGGAGTCCTGAGAATACGTCTGAATGCTGGTTTCATTCAGGGAAAGGCAAAGTGTCATGCTTCAAGGAAAAACAATTATGGCAGATTTACTACAACAATAACGATAATGATTTTAATAATTGTATGACCAAGGTTACTATTATAGTCAGTGAAGAACACTGAAGAACAGAGAACATGTTAGAACAGAAGTCACAATGGATATTAGGATGACAAAAGTAAACAAGCATATTAACTTGTTACAAAAGGAAATAACAGAAAAAGTACAGCGATATGTTGGATGATATAGTATAGCATATGATATAATGAAAAGGTACACAGCAATATATGTGTAATTATTTTAAACAACAGCTTATAGAGCAGTGCAGCCAGATATTAACCCGGGGGGAAAAATCGTTCCGTGATTCATATTGGTTAACAAGTGCGGCCAACACACATGCAACCATTCACACTCCTAGTCACAATTTGGAACCACCAATCATCCTACTGTGCGTGATGTTGAACTGTGGGAGCAAACCGGAGTACTAGGTGGAAACCCACACAAGCACTACGAGAACAAGAAAACGCCATAAAGAAACACCCTGAGCCCAGGAATCGGACCCAGCACCTTCTTGCTATGAGACAAACATGCTAACCACTGTGCTGCCGTCCAACCTATTTGGAACGTGTTCATCTTTATCAAACTTAAACGCAAAACAATTTCAAGAGCATCCAGTGGTTGCCATTAAGATATGCACACTACCTGAGGACTGAAAATGCTGTAGCAAAGCAGGCTTGAATAAAATAAATGTGTGTCAGTTTTTCAATGCTGAAAATTAAAATCAAGAAAGTGTGTATATGATGCCCTGCGATGGCCTGGTGAGCTGTCCAGGGTGTACTCTGCCCTCGCCCAGAGTCATCTGATGAGATGAGATGGGCGCCAGCCTCTTCACAACCCGAATTAGGATTAAGCAGTTCAGAAAATGAATGAATGAATGAACATTTAAATGGCCAAAGATTACACTTTAAGATTCACGACTACTCTCCAATCATAAATGGCTCCATATTCTTGCTGAGACAAAAACAATTTGCTGGTCAACATAAGATTGCTTACAACCCTATCAGTACATAATAGCTATTTATGTACTCTTTGCTTTGAAATACTTAGGATGAGACGGATGATGAGACTTTTGGCAGCGAACCAATCAGAGAACGCCACCATACAGTGAAGCGTAATGGTGGTAACATGTTGGTGGAATGATTTTCATCAGCAAGCTTGATCATAGAAGAATGTTATAATAAAAAGTATCATATCCATGAAATGGATCAACCATTACCCTTATGATATGCAATGGATACGCAAAGGCAAAGGTGTTTCGATTTTAGATCATCCAGAGACACACTTAGTTCTTGGTTTTCATCACTACAGCATCCCTGAGCTTCCAGTTAAAGATATACTGAAGTGTTTCAATACCATGTATGTTAGCTTTCAGACAGTAATAAAAAATTAATTAATTGATTGAATAATTAATAACATTTAATACTTATAACATACTCTATAAATAGTGCTTTGAAAGTCCTTGAAACGAAATCATAAAGAAAGAGGCTGCTCTTCTAAAAAAATATAGTTTTTAATTCAACATATTATACAAATGCAACATAAAAAATGCAATGCAAAAACCAGCATTTAAAAGATATTACATGTTTTTGAAGTACAGTACAGTATAAAACTAAAACAAAACCAGTAATTGGAATTTCTTCATATATTGCATTGCATCTTATAGGTAAAGTTTCATTAAATAAAAGCTGTTATACATTACGAATATGCAGTAGATCAACTCTAATTTTATAAATTAGAAAATGAACAATCATTTCCTATGTTTGTTGGCAGTATGCAACATTATTAAAAATAGCCACAATAATTTAGAAAATAAATAAATTAGATTATAAATTAGATAATATTAAATACTATGAAAACATCATACAAATGGTGCAGCAGCATCATATATATCTATATCTATATCTATATGTATATATATATATATATATATATACACATATACACACACATATATATATATATATATATATATCTATATCTATATGTATATGTATATATATATATACACATATACACACACACACACACACATATATATATATATATATATATATATATATATACATATACACACACATATGTATATATATATATATATATATATATATATATATATATATATCTTATTAATGATGAGAAGTGCTATTTACTGTTTCTCCTGATCACTGTTATGGCTATTATTACAAGTTGTCTGTTTAATCTGATGAGTTTTTAAACTTGGATAAACATGACTGGCATGTTTTCTCTCGAAGATTAAGTGCACATGCCAGACTTTAAATGAAAATAATTAAATGCATCTTCAATGAGATTACAACCAATAACGTAGCTAATCTTTCTGTGGGTACATGACGCCCTTCGTGAACATGGGTAGGCCTGTTTCTTTTGCAATCCAGGTGTTGTAGTTGGTGACCTTTGTGTACACTCCTGGTTTCAATTCTTTGGCACACTCCTCTCCCCAGCTAATGACCCCAAAGAGAAACATTCGGCCATTCACTTCGCACAGCAGAGGTCCTCCCGAGTCTCCCTGTTATGCGTTAAAAGGAAAGAAACAAAGTGAGCAGAATAATGCTAGCAAAATCTAAGTTTTTCACAGAGTATTTTATAATATAATTTTCATTTTCATTAATAGAATATTAAAATATAAAATAAAAGGAAACAGTAGTGATTTATAACATACACGACAAGCATCCTCTGTCCAACTGGGACTGGCTGCACAGAACTGGTTTTCAGTGATTCTTTTTCCATAGTAATCCTCTCTTGAACAGACACTTGCGGAGAGAATCTGAACCTGAGCCTCCTTCATGTAGTTGGAATATCTGTAACCTGGAATGTTATCTTGAGCAAAGGGAGAAAAAAAACAGTGATTATAATGCTTGTAATGTATTTTTCATAAAAGTTAAATATCGAAGATGTTAATATTAGTCATCAAATACAGTATCTCAGTTTTCATAAAGAAATTCCAAGCATTTAAATTATATGCCTGCAAATTGAACCCATAGCATTGGCATGTGAAAAAAAATATAGCAGCTGTAAACTCAGACCATCATGGCTTCACACAGATTACATCGAAAAGGTGCATGGAGTAGATATGTATTTATCTACACAAACATTTCTCAAGATACTTTATGAGCACTGTTCTGTGTATCATCTCAGAAAGAATTCCTTGTATATACAGGCATCCATTAATTCATTCCTTTTCTAAAGTGTGTAATTCTAGTGAGGGACATGGGGAGGCTGGTGCCCATATCAGCTGACTCTGGGAGAGGGCACGGTACACCCTCGACAGGTTGCCAGGCCATTGCAGGGCCAAGGAGTGATTTGGAATAGCCAATTAGCCTACTGTACATGTTTTTGGACTGTGGAAGAAAACCAGAGTACCCGGAGGAAACCCACGCAAGCACGGGGAGAAAATGCAAACAAGTATTTAAAATTAAATAACTGTGACCCATCACCACAAAATGATTCTTAATGCACCAAACTCAGCTTGTAAATGATGCACATTTAAATGGAGGTCGCTTCGACCTTTCAAATGAACCACAAACCTTTAAAACCAGACAAAGATATGACAAAAATGTATCTTAAGTTTAATGACGTTATTCACATGAATTTTCAAGAAAATAATTAACTAATAATTTATTATTAATAATAAAAAAAGTTAAGATTAAATCAAAATATGGACTTACCATTCCTTTCATAGCCATAGCCTGTAATGTCGCAAAAGGATCCATAGGGTATCATTTGCTGCTCTGGCGGAAGACATGCTGTCCTCACTGAGGGTGTCTTCTTTGCACACTGTCCATTGCTGTCCTGAATCTGCAATAGAGCTGAACATCCAGAGAATTTTATGTAATTATGCAGAATTTATGTAATTTATAGAAAAAAATGTAAATTATACTCATTATTTTAATGTAGTGTGTGTGTGTGTGTGTGTGTGTGTGTGTGTGTGTGTGTGTGTTTGTGTGTTTGTGTGTGTGTGTGTGTGTGTGTATCGGTTAAATGCCTACCTATATCATTGTTATAATCGTCTTCTCTATGGTGATAGTCCGGATGAAGCACGAGTCTGGCTACTTTCAACTTCTGTTCTTTTTCATCATTATTCTCACTAGTTTTTTCTTTTCCCAAATACACAGTGTAGTCTTCCTTCTTTGCTCTTTTGCAATTTGAAACAAGAAAACAATGCAAAATTGCTACATTTCATACTGTTTACCAATGAATAAATAATACATTTAATCTGAGATGCATGACATACCTCCGAGGGAAGCAGTGGCTTGCACTGAGGACCCAGCAGGGTGCAATGAGTGTACCTCCACAGATAAATGTTCTACCCTGAAAGATGGATACCAGCCAAGGTTGAGACTCGATTGAAGCCCTTGATCCACCTATAATCTTAAATTTCCTTTCTTGGGTTCGTTCACCACATGTCATTTCTGAAAATTTAAAACATGGCACTTAGAATAACAGTGACGCAATATAATTTAAAATGTAAACTTGTGCATATATATATAAAATTACATTTCTTTAAAATGACTTACCGGTGTCCTGATCTGTTGCATCTGGGTAGGATCAATCCATATCGCAAAACATAAAGGGAAGCAATTATGAAAGGATGATATTTAGCATTAGTATTAGTTTCTTTACTGATATAAAATTAACATGAATAATGGATTTTTTTTATATAAACTCACTTGATTCACACTGTGGAATATCACAATATCTGCGACTGTTCCGGCCAGTATGTCTACTCCGAATCCAACACCATGGCCTTTTTTTGTCATTTGGATTTCTGCGTATTAAACACAAAAGTTTTAGTTACCACCAGGTGCAAATGTGGGAACTGGTTCTCATACAAAACATGACTCACAGGCTGATAAAGCAATCTTATTATTATTTTAAGGAAGAAGGATT
>CM045736.1:43753895-43816395 GCA_024760905.1 Plotosus lineatus | reverse complement strand
GAAGTGTCTACACTACTTGCACAGACATTAAACGTAAATAAACACTCCAATTTACTGTTACTCTGAGTCAGCGCCTCAACATTATAGAGTCAGAACAATGATATATAATTCTGAGATATATCGAGCCAATCAGATCACCCAATTGTAGAGTAGTATAATAAATGGTGAGCACAAGGCATGAACCCAGGACTTTTTTGTTGTCCAATCCAATTATTTTGATCCATAGTGTATATGGCATTGGATCAAAATAATTGGATTGGATAACAAAAAAGTCCTGGGTTCATGCCTTGTGCTCACCAGGATTGTGTCTGTGTGGAGTTTACATTTTCACCCTGTGCTTGTATGGGTTTACTCTGTGTGCTCCAGCTTCCGAAGACATACACACGAGATTAGCGGGATATTCCCAGTTTTCCATAGGGATAAATGTGAGTGTGAATGTGTGTGTGTGTGTGTGTGTGTGTGTGCGTGTGCGCGTGCTGTCCCGGAAATAGATCGGCCAGCTATTTAGATCGTACCCTGTACCCTTTGTTTGTTTTTACCCACAGTGATCTGTGATAGGTTTTAGTTCAGTTCATTTTCTGTAATCACTTAATCCTAACTAAGGTCGCGGGGACTCTGGCGCCCATCCCAGCTGACTCTGGGCGAGGACAGAGAACACTCTGGACAGCTCGCCAGGCCATCGCAGAGCGGAAACACGCTGACAGTTTTGCAGCTACTCATTGATGGCCAGCAATGGTTCTTTTATAAGCCTCACACCATAGACAGTAAGAGACATGGCCGGCCTTTGATAACCCAGTTAGCGGCACTGGGGGGGACAGTGACAACCTGTGGCCAGTGGGGCTTGAACCCCCCCCCCAACCTTAGAATCCAGCACATTTACCATGAGGCCACCACTGCCCCCTATAGGTTTTAGTGTCTTTGATAAACAATAAAGTTGTTCAGAAAAATAAATGAATGTTCCCTTATGGTGTATCCTAAAAATATTTGGGCAGTAAATATTCTCCAGATGTGAGTCGGAAACGCCAGAAATTAAGACAGAATAGGAGAAAAAGTGAAGGAAAATGCCACAAAAACAAGGCCAGTTATGCAAAAAAAAAAAAAAAAACCCTAAACAAACAAAAAACAACCCAAAACCTCACATCAAAACTACTACACGCGCATCTGTATGTATGTCTTCTTCTTCTCATGCAATACTATCTGTATGTGTGTGTATTTATATTTTATTTACATCTTATATGCATTATTTTTGAATGCTTAATTGTTATTATAAGCATTTATAGCATTGAATATGTATTTATTGATATTATATTCATGTACATATACGTCAATTGGCGGGATTGATCCTACTTCGTGGAATTTGGTGGTCGCAGGGGGTATCTCGGTCCCAATTAACCGCGGAAAGTGAGGGATTCATGAAATTTAATTGGTTCAAAGGCTCAATTCTCTTTTTTGTGTACCCAATACAAATACAAACTTCACCTGCGTTAAACACTAGGTTGAGCCTTTACATCATTTTGTCTTTACTTGAGTGTGTACTGGACTTGTATAAACAGAATTAGACAAAAATGATGTTGTTGTTTATATAATTATGGGGTAGAGATGTGGGGATTTTCGGAACTGAGAGAACATGAAACTAAATGACATCATTGTGTTCTCACTGGAAATGTGTAGGCACTTGAATGGATTTCCTGTTCAGCCTATCATAAAAGTTCCTGGATTACATTTTTTTTTAATTTATTTACTAAGTTTCATTTATTAAAATAAATTTTAATGTTAGACTTTGTGTGGCAGGATTGTCTTAATTTAAATGTATTAGTTTAGACCATGAGAAATCTTTAAAAATGTAAAATCACTGCTGTCTATCGATGTGCCATAATGAAGTCATAACGGTCTTCCATGTATCTGTAAATATCTTACAGAATGAGTAAACAAGTGGTTAATTCATTCTTGCTTTATAATTTTAGGATTTTATGTTCAGTGTAAGGGGCCAGAGAACTTGTGGGTGTGAAACTGGGTGTGAGTGTGTCCTAAGAATTAAGTGCTCATCAATTTTAATTTTAGTCCCTATTAGTAAGCGAGCTATATTTTGTATTCAAAAATAATTTTGTAATACCCATGTTATGTCATGCAGTGAGTGTGTTCCTTTTGGTGTCCAAACACAGTGTGTGTTGTTTAATGAGGCAATCTGTCATCATGCTTCCTGAACCAACTTCCTGTATAATACGAAATATCAGACATTGCTTATACATGGGAAGATAAGTGCGACTGAACACAATCCATAGGAAGACAAAATCTAAAGCTGCAGAATTCTTACTGAACAACAAGCTTTTGTTGATTTCCTGACTGAAAAGGTTTCAATATAAATGTGTAAGTTTATGAGAAAAAATTATCATTTTCTAATGAAACATTTATGAGTAAATAAGGGAATAACAATTACTTCAAGTATTGAATTAATCCCACATCTTTTCATTTTATAGAATTTTTTGAGAAACTAACAGAAACATTACAATAGAGGTTATTTAAAAATGTCAGGTGCGTGGAAGTGAGAGACAAGCATACAATGTGCAGATTCAGAGGTTTTGTGAAAAGAATTTAGGCGGACAAATCTAAATCACAGTTCAATTTAAAAAAATATAAAAAGGCAGGTTCAATCTGGGGATTAAGAATGTCTTTAGTGAAAGTTCGATGTTGATCCTCAGGTCCGCACACCCATCCACCCACCCACCTACCTACCTCAGATGCTCCCCGACTTACGTTCATCCGTTTTATGTTTTTTTTGTTTTTTTTTTTCAATTTTACGTTTTTTTCCCCCCAAAACTGACTGGAAAAATTCATCTTACAAGCTCTTCTTGAAATGGCTTTTCCAGGCTGATTACCCTTGTATTTCTCCGCACTCCGAGAATGCCTTGTGCAGTGCTTCTCAATTATTTCTGTGACGCTCCCTCTAGGAAGAAAATAACACCACCACGACCACCCCCGCTCGTCATGCCCCATGTGCAACTATAAATAGTATTTAATGCACTTCATATTGTTTGTTTGGTGCTTTTCTCTACACCATAGCGCGACAGTGAGAGCGCCACTGCCAATTACTATAGAGGATGGTCAATTACACTTAATTCTAGTACAGTATGGCATAAAAGCATGTTCTCCGGGGTCATACGTGCCGTGCCCCCCCACCCCACCCCCCCCACCCCCCCGCATCACACCACTATTTGAGAAGCATAGGCCTTGTGGGAGCTCACCACATGCCTTTCCTCGCTGGCCTTCCTAGTGTTCACATGCCCAAAATTCTCGCACCACCTCCTGCCTGCCCACATGACATCTTTGCCGCAGTCGATGATCGAAAGGGTGAGTTGACTTATTGTTTAAGGCTGAGTTGGCTTATTCTTTTATTATTATTTATTATTAATTATTATTAATGTAAATGTACATGTAACTGTCAGGTCAGGTTTTGCCCTGATACTGGCAACATGTAAGCCAGTAAAACCTGTTGCATCGTCGAGTGGTCGGCAACAAAACTGGCTCCCCCACTAGGTTCCAAATTTGGTGAGTAGGGCGGGTAGCAACCCAGTAGGAATAAATACAAGACCTATCAAAGGGTGGATGAACCCTTTGGAGTCAACGGCCAGCTAGCTAGAGATGGTGTCTCGATAAAAACACTATGCAGAAAGAACCTTAGGGCAAAAAATCAGCAGTTGAGGCCTAAGGTTCTTTCTGCATGGTATTAGCAAGGGACAATATTACGCTTCCCAAACTCATATAACCTGACATAAACACATATATATATTTGACCATGTCAGGTTATATGAGTTTGGGAAGCGTAATATTGTCCCTTGCTAAAAGGGCTGTGTCAGGAAGGGCATCCGACCTAAAAACCTATGCCAAATCAAACATGCGAATCATTCGCTGTAGCCACCCCTGAAAAAGGGAAAGCCAAAAGTCCAACCCTCTTGCTAGGGGAAGAAAGGACTGTAAAATGCATGATGATGATGATGATGATGATGATGATGATATATTACAGTCAAGCTACAGGGGTCCTTTGTGGACATTTTGCAAGGGCATGAAATGGTCCAGGAAGTAAAGGACACTTATCAAGAGGAAAGACATCAGGTTGAGGAAGAGTTTACCAAGATCTACAATCAAGCAGTTCGAATGGCAGAAAAGGTTGTCACTGAACCCACTAAACCTCGAGTTGCAGGAAGACAGCAGCTCCACAACAATGTTGCCTCACTTTCCATTTGCGACCACTACAGGCTGAACCTTGCAATTCCATTCTTGGATCACATCAATGAAAATCTGGACGCTCAGTTTTCAAGCTTGGCACGAAAGGCAGCATCACTGTTGGACCATGTCCCTGCAATCATTTGCAAAACTTGTCATTGACATTGATGAGGCCATTGACCTATACAGTAGCGACCTTCCATCACCTGAGTTGGTTCCACAGGAGTTAAAACGATGGAAGGCAATGTACAAAAAGATGCCAGAGGAGAAAAGACCACAGTCAACGGCAGCAGCTATTAAAAAATGTGATCAAGTGACATTTCCAAACATATTTACTCTTCTACAAATTATCTGCACCCTTCCACTGACTTCATGTTAATGTGAAAGGAGTGCAAGTACACTGCGGCACCTCCATTCATACTTAAGATCAACCATGGGTCAAGAGAGGCTTTCATCATTGGCGCTCATCAACATGAACTACACTAAATATGTAGATCTTGATTGAGTGATTGACATTTATGCTTCCATCCACTTCCGACCGCTTTTGGTTCTGGCAGACCAGTCGTAAATCGATCTGGTCGTAAGTCGACTTTCCATCCAAATACACTCACACCAAACCAAAACAGATGAATAAATCTCACGCATTTAAATCTGTACATCTATTTTCAATTCCATGTCACTGGGACACACAGCGGAGAGCCAATCCTTTCTGTACTCCACTGTGTGGGCGGGTCCGATAGCTTCAAACTCCAATTTTATTGGATTATAACAACAGCCACCGACTTTGTGTGTTGTTTGAGTAAAGAGATAAATTTCCCTCGTTTTCCACGAAGCCAGGCACAGCTGACAAGCAAACACAAATGGACAGACATGGAAAAACTTCAACCCGCAGACCAGCTGATTGCCAAAACTTGAGACGTGCTTCCTGTCACATAAACACTGCAGCGTGTGAGTCCAATAAAATTAGAGTTTCAAGGTATCGGACCTGCCCACACACAGAAAGGACTGGCTCTCCGCTTCGCGCCACAGTGACGTGGCATTGAAAGTAGATAAATAGATTTTCTCTGAGCTCTGAGCAGTTAGAAAGTGAAGCTGCATCATCTCCTGCTTGGGCTTTTAAGATGCTGGCGCTGCCGGCAGCGCAAACAACTGTTGTACGCAACACTTGCACTGCACTGCCATGAATCATGCTTCACGACTTTTGCGGTCGTAAAGTCGATCAGACATAACTCGCATAGGTCGTAAGTCGACGACTCACTGTATATATACTAGTATATACTGTATGTGTTTGGCATGTTACAGGTGGAAAGCTCTACCCCGTCTCTGATTTGATAAATAGGTTTGTTCTTTATATGATGGTTGCCATTTTCATTCTTCTTCTTCAATGTACTGATGGGCTTGCTCCCACACTTGATTACTCCTCTTAAATCAGACATCCATGGCTGTTGAATCTGTGAGAGCAGCAATTCAAATAAAAAAAAAACGTTGACTGAAATCCACAATGGAAGCTCACAGGATGCGCTGGAAGGGAATGAGCAAGGTGGTATAGTGGTGTAGCGAATTCAGGATATACTCCACCCAAGGAAGGCAACGTAGCCATTCAACACAGGATGCAAGCAGGAATTAGCTGATTTCCTGGCTGGTACGCTCCACTTACCCATTAGTCTCAGGGTCGTACCCAGATGTAAGGCTGACCAATGTCTTTTCCAAACAAACCTTTTACACTTTTGAGGTGAACTGGAGCCTAAAGTGACTCACAATGTCCTCAGAGTTGCCAAAATTATGCAGCTGAAAGGACCTTTTGCTATTTTAAATGCTGTGAGGAAGACAGGCAGAGGGACAACACATAATGAGTATGGATGGATGGCCCTGAGACTCTCAGCATTCATTCAGCATTGAAGTTAAGGGTGAGCTCAGACCAGGAGTGCTGAGGAACAGGAAATGGCACTATTTTGAGACTGAGCAGGATACATGCCAACTTTGTCTATCATTGGCCACCAGAATTTTCATTTAATGACATATGAAGTGTTATTGATGCCAGGGAGACCAGTGGGTGGTAATATGTGTACCCAGGTAATGAGTCAAGTTTTAAGGATTGGTGGCACAGAGGTGCTCTCTGGAGGGCATTCAGGTGAGACATGGTAGAGTAACATTATCCTAATTGAATTCCTATTCCATGTTATTGGGAAAGTATGTCTTGTTTGCTGGCTAGAGGGGTTAAATGTCTGGGAGGGATTTTACTTTGATGTTATACACAGACCTCCATAATTATTGGCACCCTTTGTGAAGATGTTTTAAAAGCCTTAAAATAAATACTGTACAGTACATTTTTTTTTATTACAGAAGCATATTCTCACACTGAAAATTGGAGGAAAATGTAACCTTCAACTCAAGTGGGTTTTTTTTTTTTTTTTTTGGGGGGGGGGCCTTGGAATCCCTGACTAAGAAATAATTCTTTTTCTTTTTAGGAAATAAAGGTAATTGAAGTATTTCTGTCACTTCCACAGTAGTTGACAAAATTCATCAGAGCTTTGAATGAATAAATTTTCACTTGACATTTCCATGGGGTATAAATATGACATGACACGGAGGCCATTTGTCTGATCTACTCTTCAACATGGGAAAGGTAAAGGAACACACCATTCAAGTAAGACAGATGTGTGTCAACCTTCACAAGTCAGACAGACAATGGCTACAAGAGAAAAGCTGCTGCACCTGCACATACCTACTGTACGAGGGATCATTAAGAAATTTAAAACAACTGGTAGAATGGTAAACAAGCCTAGATGAGGACACAATGTTATTTTGCCACCACACACAGTGAGGAGGATGGTAAGAGAAATAAAAATTCTCCAACGCTCACTGTTGAAGAATTGAAACAAATGGTCGCATCTTGGGGTCACAAAATCTCCAAAACAACTATCAGACGCCATCTACATGCGAACACGCTGTTTGGGAAGCATGCACAGAAATAAAACCTTTTCTCAGTCACAATCATAAACGCAAATATCACGAGTTTGCTAAGCGGTACGGAGACTTCAACTGGGACCATTTGCTTTGGTCAGATGGCACCAAGATAGAGCTTTTTGGCGAAACACAAAAGATGAGTCTGCAGAAAAGCATCCCATGCCCACTCCCTGGGGGGGAGGATCGGTGATGCTGTGGGCCCGTTTCTCTTCCAGAGGCCCTGGGTCGCTTGTTAGGGTGCATCATGAACACTTTGAAATACCAGGATATTTTAAACCAAAAATCCAGTGGACTCTGCCCGAAAGCTGAAGATGGGTCGTCACTGATTCTTTCAGTAAGATAATGACCCTAAACATGCGGCCAAATCTACACAGAAATAGTTCATCAGGCACAGAATTATGCTCTTCCCATAGCAATCTCAGTCCACAGACCTCGACGAGACCCCATTGAAAAAAACCTGTGGCGTGAGCTGAAGAGGAGCATGCAGAGGAGAGGCCCAGATCACTGGATAATTTAGGGAGATTGTGCAATGAGTAATCATCGTAGTTCCCTCTTTCTGTATTGTTTCATCTTGTGAAACATTATAGGAGAAGATTTAGTTGCTGTTTTGTTGGCAAAAGTTGGTTGTACAAAGTATTAACATCAAGGGTACTAACAATTGTCGCACACATGATTTGATGTAAAATAATTATTTCTTAATGTGGGATTTTTTTCCCCCACTGAACAAATGCACTTGAAATGAAGGTTGGATGTTTGTCTTTTTGGTCCTTTAATAGTCAAAAAAAAAAAAAAAAAAAAAAATCAAATTTATTAGAAGCTAAAGAACACATCTTAACCTGGGGTGCCAACACTTATGGAGGACAGTGTATGAACCAGGTTGGTAGGCAAAGCTGCAGTGGATTAGTGTAAAAAAACAATGCCCTCCAATCTTGAAAAGAATTCAGTCTTTTATCATTGCATGAATATTACAGGTTTTTATGAGATACTTGGCAGGGGGCAGTGGTGGTCTAGTGGTATAGGGTGCTGGATCGCTGATCCAAAGGTTGGGGGTTCGAGTCCCACTCTCCACAGGGTTGTCACACACACACACACACACACCCCCCCCAGTGCAGCTAACTGGGTTATCAAAGGCGGGCCATATCTCTCACTGTCTATGGTGAGAGGCATGTAAAAGAACCATTGCTGACTTTCGTAAAGAGCAGGCTGCAAAGTCGTCAGCGTGTTTCTGTCCCCTTTTGTCACTTGGCCCCTTTCACCTGAAGTGCTTGATGGCTAGGAGCACCCAATCAGCAATGTCATATTTCTTCTCAGCCAAAGAAAATCTGCATGAAAAGTAGGCAATTGTCACCATCATACATGTCCAGCTGTAAGACAGGTGGACAGCGGTGACTGGAAATGAATCACAGAACAATTCTTCGCAAATGTCAACCACAGACAAAGTTTTAATGTAATATGAAAGGCAAGCCTTTCATGGCAATAATGTAAAAAAAAAAAAATAGCATTCAGATATTAAATTAACAAATCAGACATAAACCATTGAATTTCTAAATCGAATAAACGTACAGTACTGTATATAATAAAAGAATTAATAAGTAATAAAAAATCATACACACTTCCATTCGCATTCATCAAACAAGAGTCTGATCATATATAAGAAAATACCATCTGTATTTCGTGTAATATGTTCTGTGTTACCGGGGAAGATGCAGGATGATCACATGACTTTTTACTACTTTTCACATTACTGTACAAGGTTGTACCCCTGTGAGCAGAGCTCATCAGTTCATTTTGTGTAACCACTTAATCATAATTTGGGTTGCGTGGAGGCTGGTGCCCATCCCAGCCAACTTCGGGCGAGGGCAGAGTACACCCTGGACAGCTCGCAGGCCATCGCAGGGCGGAAACACGCTGACGGCTTTGCAGCCTACTCTTTCCGAAAGTCAGCAATGGTTCTTTTACATGCCTCACATCATAGACAGTGGGAGACATGGCCGGCCTTTGATAACCCAGTTAGCTGCACTCGGGGGGACAGTGACAACCTTGTGGAGAGTGGGACTTGAACCCCCAATCTTTTGGATCAGCGATCCAGCACCCTATACCACTAGACCACCACTGCCGCCTTGTGAGCAGAGCTATTGCAGTTTTTTTATTCTCTTAATGAAATAGTATGGTTTAATAAAAACCATCATAAACTGAGCATGCAAGCTTTTATTAAGTGTGGGTTTAATTTCCTTTCAAGTCGAGTACAGATGATGAGGTCTAATTGTGGAGAGATGAGATGGGATCATGTGATGTGAGAGTCAGTAGTCATGTGACTTGGGAAGTGAGGTGGCTGATGGGAAGTGTGGTGTTAGCCCTAAGAGTGTTAGTTTGTAAATAATGTGACGGATACCTTTTTCGATGTCTCTCAGCTAAATTTCTCATTTTACTTCATTTATTAGTTTGACGAAATGCCTAATTCTAAAAGACCCATAGCTGACTCTGGGTGAAGGTGGGGCTCACTGTGAACTACTCGCCAGTCCAATACGCCCACACTTAATCCCAATCGAGAAGATCTCATTTGGTTAATAAACATGTCATTGGACTGTTGGGAGGAATACAGACTACCCAGAGGAAACTCGCGCAAACACGTGGAGAACATGCAGAAAATGCCCTCACAGAGCTTGGGACTCAAACCCAGGACCTTTTTGCTGTGAAGCCCTTGAAACATAGTAATAGAAGAATAACTGAAAACAGATTTTACAGCTAGTTTTAAATCTTAATTCTCCCTCATAGTATCATCATAGCAACTGTGATGCGAATATGCACCACAAAGGGCCCTGTACAAATGACTCCATGAATACCCCTTCTGCAATTTTATTTATTTACTGCCAACGTCAAGTGAAATCACAGCCTTGAACCAACGCACATCTTAAAACAAACACACTTAAAGGACAATCAACATCCTGTTACACAGTATACAACTTCTCACAGATCAAAGACGATTGAATGAGTCAGGCCTATGACATGCTTCCTTTTGGGTCATATACCATCAGTACCACCAACTTTCCTCTCTTTGTCAGATTTTATAATCTAATTAGATCACATAACAAAATACTACATCTTTTTTCTTCGCACTAAATTTACATAGCAAGCAATAATATACATTCATAGGAGACACTGGAGGAAGGCAGTACAAAAGGTTGTTTCCCTCGGGTTATTTTGTTTATTCACATTGTACTGGCTATTATCTGCTACAATGAGAAATATTTTCCTGTATATACTGAACTGTATTCCTAATGTGTAATTTCGCAATTTTATTAATTTCAGCAAGATTATTAGCAGTGGTGGTCTAGTGGTATAAGGTGCCGGATCGCTGATCCAAAGGTTGGCGGTTCGAGTCCCACTCTCCACAAGGTTGTCACTGTCCCCCCCCAGTGCAGCTAACTGGGTTATCAAAGGCCGGCCATGTCTCTCACTGTCTATGGTGTGAGGCATGTAAAAGAACCATTGCTGACTTTCGACAAGAGTAGGCTGCAAAGCCGTCGGCGTGTTTCCGCCCTGCGATGGCCTGGCGAGCTGGCCAGGGTGTACTCTGCCCTCGCCCTGAGTTGGCTGGGATGGGCACCAGCCTCCCCGTGACCCTAATTAGGATGTAGTGGTTACAGAAAATGAACTGAACTGAATGAAAATTTATGTTAAACTTGCTTTTACTTCCTATGTCTATAAAAGCGCACTCACATGATACCGATCATGATCCATATTTGCTCCGATCGTGTCTCGATGTAACATCGGAGGAAATGAAAGATCGGTACACATTGGTAAGCATCAGTGTACATCAGTGAACAGTGGAGGACATTGTAAAATTTGGGGGAAAATTTAAAGGAGGGGGCTTGGTGAATGTCCAGGGTGTACTCCGTACACGCCCAGTCAGCTGAGATGGGCGCTAGGCTCCGCGTGTCCCTAATTAGGATTAAGCGCTGAAGAAAAGCAATGAATGATTGAATTTTGCGAGAAGTGAAATATTTTGGGAGTGTTGAATATGTTGGTGGAAGCACAGAGCTGTGGTGGTTAGCATGTTTGGGT
The DNA here is from genome assembly GCA_024760905.1 of Plotosus lineatus. Classification (NCBI taxonomy): domain Eukaryota; kingdom Metazoa; phylum Chordata; class Actinopteri; order Siluriformes; family Plotosidae; genus Plotosus; species Plotosus lineatus. The sequence continues at coordinate 43,805,142 of CM045736.1, read as the reverse complement.
TCAAGACTTGGGCATGGATGTTTTGGTGTAGAGTTTACAAATTCTCTACATACTTGTGTGGGTCTCCTCCAGGTAGTCAGGTTTCCTTCCCACAATTGAAGGACATGCACATTTGATGAACTGACTGTTCCAAAATGACCTTATGCGGATGCGAATGGTTGTGTGGGTTAGCATTGCATCGGTCATCGCTCTTTGACGGCTAAGACAGGTACCAGCCTCCATCCCTGCAACTTTAGTTATGCGATTGAGTGGTCCAGAAAAGTAGGGAGTGACAGAGTGAAAATGTTGGTGTTTTTTGTGTGTGTATGTTTAGAGTACATCATAGAAACATAGAGGGAAAAAATAGAAAAATGAATTAACATTAGAATAAATCGCCTGAAACAGAGTAAAATTGGAATATGATCGGCTCAAATCAGGATTGGGATCAGTATTGTGTATATGCACCGTTAATGCCATGTACTGTATGGTATTTAATGCTATACTAACCATGTAATAGATTAGGATGAAGACAAGACAGTTTTATTCATTCATTCATTTTCTGAACTGTTTAATTCTAATTAGGGTTGCGGGGAGGCTGGTGCCCATCTCAGCAAACTCTGGGCGAGGGCACAGTACACCCTGGACAGCTCGCCAGGCCATTGCAGGGCTGAAACATGCTGACAGCTATGCAGCCAACTCTTGACAAAAGTTTTTTACATGGTAATACCATAGACAGAGAGAGACATGGCTGGTCTTTGATAACCCAGGTAGCTGCAGTGGGGGGACAGCAGTGACAACGTTAACAGTAATTCAGCACCATACCACCAGGCCATCACTGCCCCTAATAATAATAATAATAATAATAATAATAATAATAATAAAAATAATAATAGTAGGAGTAGTATGTCTCCATCAGTCAATGCCGACTATGGAAATTGTACCAGCCTAGAGAAAGTCTGGTTTTACCTCAGCGATAAGCGCCACATGTGGCTGGTGAGCCCAATGTGGGAGTGGCAATCTCGGTCACATTGGCTGCAGGTGTGGTTAGTTGGAGTGGCTGCATTGGTGTGTGCCTTCCGCTTGGATCTCATTTTGTTTGTGATCCTCTGCATTTCTATTTCGCCATACTTCAGTTGTTTGCGAAGGACACTGCGCCATTCGCTGCGATCAGATGCTGAATCTTCCCAGTTCTCTGTGTTGATATTCAGGGCTTTCATGTCACGCTTGCAGATATCCTTGAAGCACAGCTGGGGGCAGCCAACAGTTCTCTTGCCTCAGCCAAATTCACCGTAGAGGATGTCCCTAGGAATACATCCATCCTCTATCCGGTGCCCATGGCCGAGGGATTGCAGCCTGCGTTGTCTGAACAGCGTGTACATGGTTGGGAGACCAGCGCATTCAATAACCTGGGTAGAGGGTATCTTGTCACTCCATTGGATGCCAAGAATACGACGAAGGCAGAGCATATGGAAACTGTTGAGTTTGCAATCCTGTTTAGAGTATTTTGTCCATCTTTCGCTGCAGTAGTGGAGAGTGCTGACAATACAGGCGTTATACACTGCCATTTTGACTGGAAGCTTTGGATTGTCCCAGACGCGAGTGTTGAGGCGTCCAAGGGTAGTAACAGCCATACCATTGCGCTTGTTGATTTTGGCATCGATGGATAGGTTGTCTCTGATAGTGGATCCTAGCTAAGTGAATTGGTGTAAGATAAAATACAACTTTATTAATCTCACAATGGAGAAATTTACTGTTCCAGGCTCTTGAAGTACCGTCAGTAGGGGGTGCAAAATAGCTCAGAAAGGTGTAACATCATTGAGTCATAATTAGAACAGAACACTAAAATATAAAAATAACAAAAAACAAAACAAATATATAAATTATATTATATAAATAAATAATAAATAAATAATATAAAAATAATATACAATAAAAAACTTTGTAGACTGGCTAATATACAAATGTACATGTATCTTGAGGGCAGAGTAGATGGATTGATATGGTTCACAGTCACAGGATGGTAGATGTAGTTGATTAAAGTGGATTATTGCACGGTTTTTTATTGCACAGAACCGGTTTCTTCACAGACAGTTACAAAGTGGCGTTGTACAGTCTGACAGCAGTGGGGATGAGAGACCTACGGTAGCGCTCCTTCCTGCACTGAGGATGTCTTAGTCGTCCACTGAAGGAGCTGCTCAGCTCCTCTACAGTCTGGAGCAGTGAGTGAGAGCTGTTGTTCATGATGGATGTGAGCTTGGCTACCATCCTCCTCTCACCCACCTCCTCCACAGAGTCCAGTGGGCAGCCCAGGACAGAGCTGGCCCTCCTGACCAGCTTGTTCAGTTTTTTTCTGTCCCACTCTGTCATCCTCGGGGCCCAGCAGACAGCAGTGTAGAGGATTGCAGAGGCGAACACAGAGTCATAAAATGTCCTGAGCAGAGGTCTGCATACTCCGAAGGACTTAAGTCTCCTCAGAAGGTGGAGGCGACTCTGGCCCTTCTTGTCCTGGGAGTTAGTGTTGTGGGACCAGTCCAGTTTATTGTTGAGGTGAACGCCCAGGTACTTGAAACTGTCCACTCTCTCAATGTCCTGTCCCTGGATGTTCACCAGTGAGTTTGTTGATGTCCTTCTCCTGAAATTGACCACCATCTCCTTCATCTTACTAGTGTTGAAGCACAGGTGGTTGTGTTCACACCAGTCCAAAAAGTCAACGATGACCAACCGGTACTCTAGCTCGTTCCCCCCTGACACATGGCCCACGATTGCGGAGTCGTCAGAGAACTTCTGGCAGTGACAGCTGTCCGTGTTATAGGTGAAGTCTGAGCTGTAGATGGTGAAGAGGAAAGGTGAGAGGACGGTGCCCTGGGGTGCCCCCGTGCTGCAGACTACCACCTTTGATTCACAGCCGCACAGCCTCACATACTGTGGACGGTCAGTGAGGTAGTTGATGATCCAGGCAGCAAGATGTCCGTCCACTCCCACGTCCTCCAGCTTCCCCTGCAGAAGCACCGGTCTGATGGTGTTGAAGGCGCTGGAGAAGTTAAAGAACATGACCCTCACAGCGCTGCCGGCAATCTCCAGGTGGGTGAGCGCCCGCTGCAGAAGGTAGATGACGGCGTTTTCTACCCCGATGTTGGGCCTGTAGGCGAACTGCAGCAGGTCTAGGGTGGGGCTCACCACAGAGCGAAGGTGGTCGAAGAGGAGCTGCTCCATGGTTTTCATGAGGTGGGAGGTCAGGGTGACAGGTCTGTAGTGGGCCGGATCCTTGTCTTGAGCTGTTTTAGGAACCGGGACCACACAGGAGGTCTTCCACAGACAGGAACCTTCTCCAGGCTGAGGCTCAGGTTGTAGAGGTGGCAGAGGACCTCACAGAGCCTCAGCAGCCTGGGACTGATGCCATCTGGTCCTGCAGAGTTCCTCTGATTCAGTCGCCTCAACTGTCTCCTCACCTGATCTGATGTAAGGGAGAGGGGGGACTGGGGTGGGCTGCAGAGGGAGGGGGATGTGTCTGTGGGGCTGCTGCAGTCAGGTGAAGTTGGCCTGGGGAGGGGGGAGTTGTCCGCTGGTCTGGAGACGTGTGAAGAGGGGGGAACAGGGAGGGGTCGGGGGGGTCACCATCAGCTGTCCCTCTGACACTCTGCCCAAATCCAGACATAGTCTTTAGTCCTCTCCAGACATCCCACGCATTATTCTGAGCCAGCTTCTCCTCCATCTTCTTCCCATACTCCTTCTCGGCCCTCCTGATCCTCCACTGGAGCTTACTCTGGACCTTCTTCTGCTCCTCTCTATCCCCCGAGATGAAAGCCCTCTTCTTCTGGTTCAAGAGGACTTTAAGCTCAGCGGTGACCCATGGGTGGTTGTTGGAGAAGCACCGTACCCTCCGTGTTGGCACAGTGCTGTCCACGCAGAAGTTCATGTAATCAGTGATACAGTGTGTGAGGCCGTTGATGTCATCACCAAAGGAGTCACAGAGCATGCTCCAGTCTGTGATCTGGAAACAGTCCCTAAGCCTCTCATTGGTCTCCTCGGTCCATACTTTCACAGACCTCTTCTGCGCGGGTTCCTTCCGCACCCTGTGTGTGTATTATGGGAGCAGGTAGAATAGGTTGTGATCTGAGCATCCCAGTGGGGGGAGGGGGTGGAGGTGTAAGCGTTCTTCACATGTGTACGACATGGAGTTTCTGGTTATCAATAAGAAAAGTTGGTAGAGTTTCCACGCCCTGACTCAGCATGTTTTTTTCAGGCTGATGGTCAGGCCAAAGTCCTTGCAGGCCTTGGAGAATCTGTCCATGAGGCACTGAAGTTCTTGCTCTGTGTGAACTGATGGCGGCATTGTCAGCAAAGAGCATGTCCCGGATAATTACTTTGGTCTCTGCTTTCAGTCAAGCCAGGTTGAAAAGGCGACCGTTGGATCTGTGCACAGGTACACCCCTTCTGTTGCAGTTCCAAAACCATGTTTTAGGAGCATAGCAAAGAAAATGCGGAAGAGGGTAGGAGCACACATACTTGCATTACTCCAGTCTTGATGTCAAAGAGGTTGGACATGTTACTCTCATACTGGATGGTTGCCTTTATATCATTGTGAAAAGATCTGATGAGGCTGTGGAGTTTGGGGGAACATTCAATTTTTGAGAGGATGCCGAACAGCCCTTCCCAATGCAGCCGTGAGGGGGCACAAACCAGTTTCTCTCCCCCTTACGCCGGTCCTAAGCCCGGATAAATGCAGAGGGTTGTGTCAGGAAGGGCATCCGACGTAAAACCAATGCCAAACTTTATCATGCAAATCACAAATATTACCTCCATACCGGATCGGTCGAGGCCCGGGTTAACAACGACCGCTATCAGTGCTGTAAACCAACAGGGTGCTGATGGAAATTGGACTACTGTTGGTCAAAGAAGGAGAGGCGAGAGGCGTGTCCGTAGGCAGAGAGAGAAGAGGAAAAGCATTAGTCTAGGACTGAGAGTAGGGACTTGGAATGTTGGAACTATGACAGGAAAAGGTAGAGAGCTGGCTGACATGATGCAGAGGAGGAAGGTGGACATACTGTGTGTTCAGGAGACAAGGTGGAAAGGTAGCAAAGCTAGAAGCTTAGGAGCAGGGTTTAAGCTGTTTGGCAGGATGTGAGCTAGAAGAGAAGGAGAGACTTAGATGAACTGATGCAGAGTACCCCCAGAGGTGAAAGAGTGGTCATTGGTGCAGACTTCACTGGACATGTTGGTGCAGGCAACAGAGGGGACGAGGAAGTAATGGGCAGGTTTGATATACAGGACAGGAACTCAGAAGGACAGATGTTGATTGCTTTTGCAAAAAGGATGGAAATGGCTGTGGTGAATACTTTCTTCCGGAAGAAACAGAAGCATAAGGTGACTTATAAAGGCAGAGGTAGGAGCACATGGTCTTGTGTAGACGATGCAGTTTGAAGGAAGTCAGTGACTGCAAAGTAGTAGTAGGTGAGAGTGTTGCCAAACAGCATAGGATGGTGGTGTGCAGGATGACTCTGATGGTGAGGAAGGTGAACAAGGCAAAGCCAGAGCAGAAGTCAAAGTGGTGGAAACTGAAAAAGGAAGAGTGTCATGTTGTCTTCAAGGAGGAGTTGAACTGGCTTTGAGTGGTCAGGAAGTGCTTCCAGATGACTGGACAACTACAGCTAATGTGATCAGGGAGACAGGTAGGTGAATACTTGGTATGTCATCTGGAAGGAGCGTAGATAAGGAGATTTGGTGGTGGAATGAGGAAGTGCAGGAGTGTGTACAAAGGAAGAGGTTAGCTAAGAAGAAGTGGGACATAGAGAGGACTAAAGAGAGTAAACAGGAGTACAGGGAGACACAGCGTAAGGTGAAGGTAGCGGTGTCAAAGGCCAAACAGAGGGCGTATGATGACTTGTATTCTCTGTTGGAAAGTAAAGAGGGAGAAAATGATTTATACAGGTTGGCACAGCAGAGAAATAGAGATGGGAAGGACGTGCAGCAAGTTAGATTGATTAAGGACAGATAGGGAAAGGTATTGACTGATGACAGAAGTGTGCTGGAAAGATGGAAAGAGTAATTTGAAGAGCTGATGAATGAGGAAAATGAGAGAGAGAGAGAAAGAGTAGAAGAGGTGACCATCAAGGACCAGGAAGTAGCAAAGATTAGTAAGGGTGAAGTGAGGAGGGCATTGAAGAGGATGAAGAGTGGAAAGGCAGTTGGTCCTGATGACATACCGGTGGAGGTATGGAAGTGTCTAGGAGAGGTAGCAGTAGATTTCCTGACAAGAACATTCAACAAGGTCTTAGAGAGTGAGTGAGAGGATGCCAGAGGAATGGAGAAGTGTGCTGGTGCCCATTTTTCAGAACAAGGGAGACGTGCAGAGTTGTGGCAACTACAGAGGGATAAAGTTGATGAGCCATAGGATAAAGTTATGGGAAAGAATAGTGGAAGCTAGACTAAGGGCAGAGGTCAGCATCTGTGAACAACTGTTTGGTTTCATGCCAAGAAAGAGCACCACAGATGCAGTGTTTGCCATTAGGATGTTAATAGAGAAGTACAGAGAAGGTCAGAAGGAGCTGCATTGTGCCTTTGTGGATCTGGAAAAAGCATATGACAGGGTGCTGAGAGAGGAACTGTGGAATTGCATGAGGAAGTCTGGAGTGGCAGAGAAGTATGTTAGAGTGGCGCAGGACATGTATGAGAGATGTAAGACAGTGGTGAGGTGTGCTGTCGGTGTGACAGAAGAGTTCAAGGTGGAGGTAGGACTGCATCAAGGGTCAGCTCTGAGCCCCTTCTTGTTTGCTATGGTGATGGACAGGCTGACAGACGAGGTTAGACAAGATTACCCATGGACTATGATGTTTGCAGATGATATTGAGATCTGCAGTGAGAGCAGAGAACAAGTGGAGGAAAATCTCGAGAGGTGGAGGTATGCCCTGGAAAGGAGGGAATGAAGGTTAGCCTCAGTAAAACAATACATGTGTGTGAATGACAAAGACCCAACAGGAACGGGGTTACAGGGAGCAGAGATAAGGAAGGTGGAGGATTTTAAGTACTTAGGCTCAACAATCCAGAGCAATGGAGAGTGTGGAAAAGAGGTGAAGAAGCGTGTGTAGGCTGGTTGGAATGGTTGGCGAAAAGTGTCCGGTGTGATGTGTGATAGGAAGGATATCGGCAAGAATGAAAGGAAAAGTGTACAAGACGGTGTTGAGGCCAGCGATGTTGTATGGTTTAGAAACAGTGGCCCTGGGGAAAAGACAGGAAGCAGAGCTGGAGGTAGCAGAGATGAAAATGTTGAGGTTCTCTTTGGGAGTAATAAGGATGGATAGGATCAGAAATGAGCCCATCAGAGGGGCAGCACATGTACGATGTTTTGGAGACAAAGTCAGAGAGGTTAGATTGAGATGGTTTGGACATGTACAGAGGAGGGATAGTGAGTATATTGGTAATAGGATGCTGAGGCTAGAACTACCAGGCAGAAGGCCTAGAGGAAGACCAAAGAGACGATTCATGGACGTGGTGAAGGGGGACATGAAGGCAGTTGGTGTAAGAGAAGAAGATGCAGAGGATAGGGTGAGCTGGAGGCAGATGATTCGCTGTGGCGACCCCTGAAGGGAACAGCCGAAAGTAAAAGAAGAAGAGACCCAGATCCTTCATCACTAATGTTTCCCTGCTTGTACTCGACCCTGACGAACATACACGTCACGCAAGCCTAATAGAATGATCCATCCGTGACCCCGATCTGATCTGGCAGCAGTTTAACTTCTTCTGCGGTGTGGTGTATACACGATATTTTGTGTTGGGAAACTGATCCCAAATCAGATGCAAACGTAAGCAAACAGGTAACACTCATTCCAGGCATGCGCACAACGCTTATTTTACTTTCGACTCAATTCCAAACGTTAGCTAATTAGCTTCTCTGTTGTTTGGTTTTGTTTTCCGTATTAATTTACACCTTGTTTGCGACTTTTTTTTTCATGGCTTTTGTTTTACAAACGGCACCATGGGAAACTGACCTCGCTAGCTAAGTCGCTAGTTGTAGTTAGCATCATTGCTAATTTACTGACTGCGGGCGTTATATCAAGTTGTTTACGCATGGATGTCGAAGTCAGCTAGTTATTTTTCAAGTTATCATTTAAAGAGTTTGGTGTATAATCAAAATGAAATGGATAGCGTAGTTAGTTTCCATGAAACAACAGCTTCAAATATTGAAATATCCAGATCTCGATATTGTTTTCAGCTGGTTCCATCGAGCTAGCAACACAGAGATTCTAACTCGAGCTAAGCAAGGGTAAATACATGTTAGCTAACCTTGGCTAGAAACAGTGATATGAAAGGCTGATGTTTTGTGATAACTATAGTGTAATAACTAGTGTTTCTAGTAACGTATAACTAAATATGACATTAAAATGAGCTAGCTGCCATGTTTCTATCTTAATCTTCCTTTTTTTTGGGGGGGGGGGTCTGATATAGCTTATTTTGGTTTATGATAATGTTATGATATGATGTTATGATTATCAGTGACGAGACAAAATCTGACAGTTTTGTGGCAGAGGTATCCTCCATCAATGAGACGTTTATTTGTGCTTTGAGTAGATGGAAAAACCGCCTTTCAAGCAGACCCAATTCTGTGGAGCTTGGGCAATGAAAGAAAGATTGGGAACTGGTGGCTTTGGTCATGTTTATCTCTATCAGCATCAGGTGTGTCATTTAGATTTGGATTATTTACATGTCTTGATTGTTCCTGTGTTTTCAACTTTGAACTATTGTTGAACAACATCTCATTTTATTACTGTGTTGCTTTCACTTTATCTGTATTTGTCTGTCTGTATGTGTATATATACACAGAAGGCCCTCGACATTCGCTGGGTTCCGAGCACTCCCGAGTTCTGTACCCAGAAGTAAAACCCCCATGTGCGCGTCACATGCGCGAATGAGTAGCCATACTATGTATTTATTTTATATTTATATCTATGCGGTAAAATATGCTTCTTAAACACATTCTATAGACAGTCTTACTCATTAATACAGTATTAATGTAGTAAAATAATAGTAATGATTAAGAAAAACTTTTCAATTTCTATTCTTATTTTTATTGATCATAAATATAAACATTATACAGCATATACTGTTGTAAAGCACTCGTTTTAAAGTCTTTTTCATTTTTCATTCCAGTACAGTACCTAAGTTAATTCTTAGAATGTTTGTGCGTGAGATTTTATGTTCTGTAGCATGTTTAAGAAACGATACCAAAAGGATAAACTTTATTACGCTTCATGTCCTTTTACATTGAACTTGTAGTGACCTCTCCACGATGGTGCTGCCTAGAGAGAGTTCTCAGAGTGAAATTGTTTTTGTTCGTTTTAATTTGTTTGATTTGTTTGTTCATGTTTTGCACTATGATCGGTCGACCCTACTACAGCTATGAGCCGCTTCAGCTTCGGGCAACTAAGCACGCAACAACTTCTATCGTGAGCTAATATGCTCACATGGGAGCTCAATGCTAACCGCACCCCGGCTAACAATAAGCCCAGGCAGAGTTCTCAGAGGCTTGGTTACCACTTCCGGCCATACTGCTTGAAAATTTTCAGTCCCTGCGAAACAAGATGGACGAGCTTCATGTTCAGATTGCAGTGCAGAGGGATCTACAGGACTGTGTTTCTGTGAAACATGGCTCGAGGAGAGTACACCTGATGAGGCGATTGCACCAGCCAGCTACACGGCCTTCATCCCCTGCAATCCCAAGCGCCGGAGTCGTTGTTTGGCCCCTTCCCGCCTTGGCTTCTTTGTTAGCTGGGGTGCTGCTCGCATTGAGCTGCCTACCATAGCATATTTGCTCTGCTGGCCGCACCCCGGCTAACAAGAAGCCCAGTTGAACATTCTTAGTTATACACGCCCGAAGATACTCCGATCTTATAGCTGTAGTAGAGTCGACTGGTTGTAGACGAGCATAGTGCAAAACATGAACAAACAAAACAACAAATGACACAAATTAAAACAAACAAAAAAACAATTTGACTCTGAGAACTCACTGCGCAAATGAGGAAAAAGGGGCGGGACATCAGCTCAACCAATTAGGAGAAAGGAGGACAGCCATTGGCTGAATTTGAATCACGTGCTGGTTGCTTGGCAGTCATCAAATACTCAAACCGTGGGTGAAAAACCACTAATAGTCAAGGGTCTACTGTATATACATATACATGCATATATACATATATCTATATATATCTATATATATATATATATATATATATACACATATACAAACAACAGAGCCTACTCTATTTGTTTTGTATAAACCTTAATCAAAATCCTCAAAATAAATGCTTTGACTACTTGTGTTTTTGTACAGGAAACTCTTGAGAAAATTGCTCTGAAACTCTGTCGACTTGAACTCAATGCGAGGAACAAAGACAGATGGAGCCGAGAGATCCAGATCATGAAAAAGTATAGATATTTATAAAGTGTATATACTACATGGGTCTGATTGGTTTACTCACTTAGTATAATTAACAATTATTCCTGAAAGGCAAGGTGGTTGTTGCTGTCATTCATTGAACCTGTTTTATTGTATAATACATAGGAACATAATCAAAAAAGCACACTAAAATGAGATTTTTATGGATTATTTAAAAAAATTAATTGTTTTCTTATTCATTAAAGTATTGTGGAATGCATCCTCAGGGTCGGGAATGAGGTCCTGCCCCAAGTGGAGTAGTTCAAGTATATCAGGGTCTTGTTCACAAGTGAGGTAAGAATGGAGCAGGAGATCAACAGGCGGATTGCTGCAGCCTCTGCTGTAAAGCAGAGCCTGTACCGGCCCGTCATGGTGAAGGCTGAGCTGCAAGGCAAAGCTCTCAATTTACCAGTCGATCTACTTTCCAACCATCACGTATGGTCACGAGCTTTGGATAGTGACCGAAAGAACAAGATCACGGATACAAGTGGCTGAAATAAGCTTCCTTCGCCAGGTGGTGGGGCTCTCCCTTAGAGATAGGGTGAGATGCTCAGCCCTTTGTGAGTAGCTCGTAGTAGAACCGCTGCTTATCCGCGTTGAGAGGAGCCAGTTGAGGTGGCTCGGGCATCTGTTTAGAATGCTTCCTGAACTCCTCCCGACTATAGTGTTTTGAGCATGTCCAACTGTGAAGAGACCCTGGGGTCGACCTAGAACACACTAGAGGGATTATGTCTCTCGGCTGGTCTGGGAATGCCTCGGTGTCTTCCTGGAAGAGCTAGAGGAAATGGCTGGGGAGAGGGACGTCTGGACCTCATTGCTTCGGCTGCTGACCCCAGATTAAGCCGAAAAAGATGAAGATATTTTAAAAATATGTTACTGTGTTGTGTATGCCAGGCAAACAATAATCATACAACGTAATTGATGGAAACAGTGGGGTAAATTAGTCATTCCATGGGAACAATTCAATAGTAAGAATTATTTGATGGTTTTCCACCAATCAGAAACCAGAAAATCTGTAAAGAATAATCAACTTTTTTAATCACCTGGAAGTGAATTAATCAGATTTTACCATTCCTGAGTAACCCATTGCAGTAAATATTATTCACCTCACACAGGAGAATGCTTGAATCAAATGCAAATGTAAAAAATTAACCACAAATTCACATTTTAGTTTGTTTGCATTTTATTGTATAATAGTACATATTAAAAACATTCACCTAGCTATTGTTAGATACCATTGAGTAATCTCCTCAACCGTCGATCCCTCAGGTTATTTACTGATATGTTGATTGATCCACCTTGACTCTTATGAATAATTGTTATACATACAGGAATTACAAGTGCTGATTAACTGTTGTACTGACTTCTGTTTGTAGGTTGAATCACCTGAATGTAGTAACAGCAAGGGATGTACCTGAAGAAATGAAGCACATTGCCTTGAATGACTTGCCTCTTTTAGCCATGGAGTACTGTTCCAAGGGGGACCTTCGTAAGGTGCTCTGATGCATTGTTTTGTTTTTTGTTTTTTTGCTTCTCTGCGTACAGTGGTACCTTGACTTAAATTCGTCTTTTATAACGAATTTTCAATGCTATGAGCTTCAATCCCACCAAATATCGGTCCCATCCAAGGAGCAAAATTTTGATTTATGAGCTGTGCTGGGGAAATGGCTTTTCCGGGCCGATTTGCCTTGTATTTTTCCGTGTGTATTCCTCTGTGCTCCAAGAACGCCTTGTGCAGTGCTTCTCAATTATTTTCTGTGATGCTTCGGTGATGTTTACTTCACTTCATATCGTTTGCTCGGTGCTTTTTCCCTCGACCATACGGAACACAGTGAGAGCGCCTCTGCCACCTACTGTAGAGGATGAGCAATTACACTTAATTCTAGTACAGTATGGCAAAAAGCATGTTCCCCAGGGTTATATGTGCCCCCTGGCATCACACCACTATTTGAGAAGTACTGGCCTTGTGGGAGCTCACCACAAGCCTTTCCTCGCTGCATTTATAGTGTGCACGAAATTCTCCTCCTTTTTTTTCCCTTCTCTGTTACGCACCATCTCATGCTTGCCCACATGATATCTTCATGCCCATGTGATATCTTTGCTGCAGTCAAAGATCGGAAGGGTTAGTTGTCTTATTGTTTATTCTTGTTTTATTATTAATTATTAGTTATTATTAATGTTAATGTGCATGTATCATTATTATTAAATATGCATTGCTTTTACGTATTTATCTTTAATGCATTTGGTCAAATATACACATGTTTGTGTCAGGTTATATGAGTTTGGGAGGGGGTTGGAAAGGATTAATTGGTTTTCTATTATTTTCTATGGGAATTTTTGTTTTATCTAATGAACATTTTGACTTACGAGCTTGCCCTTGGAACAGATTAATTTCGTAATTCAAGGTACCACTGTACTTCTGGTCATCATAATCAGCCTTGTGAAAGGTCTTTTTCTGTCATTTTATTTTGTCTCCCTGTTTACTGTAGTTATTAAGCAAACCTGAGAATTGTTGTGGACTAAAGGAAAGTGAGGTGCTATCCTTACTCAACGATGTCGGTAATACCCCTTTGACTTAACACTTTCAGTTGTGTGTGGTATTTTTCATCTTTAAATTTGTGTGGAGCTAAAGTCATTAATGTTGAACAGGTTCAGGCATTCAGTATCTTCATGCAAACAAAATCATCCACAGAGACTTAAAACCAGAGAATATTGTACTTCAGGAAATCAGGGGAAAGGTGGGTCTATGTTTGACTGTTTTTGTTTGTTTACAGTAGAAACACATGTAAAATGCACTTGTTTTGTGTTTCTGTCTTTTTAGCTTGTCCACAAGATAATAGACCTGGGGTATGCAAAAGATCTGGATCAAGGGAGCCTTTGCACTTCGTTTGTGGGCACTCTGCAGTACCTGGTGAGTTCTTTTATAGCTGTACAGAAACCCCCCGTTATTCGCAGGGGTTACGTTCCATCCCTACCCTTGGATCCCGAAAATCCACAAATTATTGGTGCGGCTTTAAAACCCTACGTATGATATTAAATATGCTACAATATGCTTCTTAAACAAATTCTATAGACAGTCCTATTCATTAATACAGTAATAATGTAGTAAAATGCAGTAATGATTAAGTAAAAAGTTTTAAATTTTGTACTGTGATAATATTTATGAATAAATAAAGCGCTTAGGCTCCTTACCAGAAGCTAGAGAAGATGCAGGGTGTTTGAGTGTCATCACAGATATTCAATAAGAATTCAAAACACACTAAAAAAAAAACCCTTGAATTCACAATTCAAGCAATAATGTTAATAACTTGTGCGCGAATGAGAAAAAGGGGTGTACACATCATCTGCAACCAAGAGGGAGAAACAAAAGCTCTCAAGCATTGGCTAAATTTGAATCATGTCACAGTAATGTTGTGGTGATGCATGTGTATAATGTATAATTTGATGAGTTACTGCTAATTCAGTGCTTCTCAAATAGCCCCCCCCCCTTCCCCCCGTGTAATGCCAAGAGGAGTGCGTATGACCCATGGGAACATGCTTTTTTTTTGCCATACTGTTCGAGAATTAAGTGTTTTTTATTTAATGCTTTTTTATTTTTAATGTTAATAAAGAGACAATGTTATGTAGAGGTGTATTCATAACAAGTTTACCGACAAATAATACTATTTATAGTCACACGTGGGGAGGGGGTGTGAAATGGGTTTTTTTTCCTTCCTAGAGGGGGCGTCACAGAATATAATTCAGAAGCACTGCGCTAATTTAAAAACATTATGAAAAAAAGCCTTTGAGAGCAAAATCTGTGAGTATGTGGGGCCATGAACGGTGAACCACGAATGGGCGGGGGCTTACTGTCGTCACCAACTCTGTTCCTGGAGCTCTACCCTCCTGAAGACTTTGGCACCAACCATACCCATGCCTACCTGAACATCTGATCATTTACTTAAGCAGGTCTTCATTATCTTAAACAGGTGTGTTAGAGACAAAACCTGAAGGAAGGCAGATTTCCAGAAACAGGTTGATGAGCACTGCTTATAGTGTCTTGGGTCTAGAGATCTCCCAGAAAACTGGTTCTAACCTACAACAAGATATATATAGGTTTTTATATGTGGCGTAGACATAACCATTGATGTACACAGGTCTGCTGCAGGCTTTATATTTATTATGTATGTATGTATGTATGTATGCATATATATATATTTTTTTTGTTGTTGTTTTGTTTTGTTTTGTTTTTTTTGTACCCAGTCCAGGCCTCTTACATTTGCACTTACTTTTATAGGATTTAGCGAATGGCCTTTTCCATAGTGACAATCACTAAAAATCTCTTTACTGATCTCGGATAAACTAATGATGATTCAATTATTTCATGACTCATCTAAAGATCAACAGATCACATTTAAACTAAATGAAAGAGATTTTCATGTAGATCAAGCATCAACTTCTTTTCAGTTACTTCCATGATCACCATAACTTGCTCTATCACTCTTCTTGGCTAGTCGTGATAAGTCTGTTCCTCCTTCATTCATCAAGCATCTTCTTGCTGCTCCCCAATGCTTGTCTTGCTTCCTTTCTGATTTTTTTTTTATCGCAGTCTCTCCATAGTTTAGTTCCCATGATATTTGGTTCAATTTCTTCTTTCAGCTCAAAGGCATCTTACAGTCATCCGCTGTTATCCATTCCATGCTGTTTATTGGTACTATTCCTTTTCACCACCTTCAACATTAAACACCTTGAGGTTGTCTCCTGCATAAGAAACTGTCAGTTTGTGTTCCTCTCTTTTTAAAATGTGGCTTGATGGCTACCTTTTCCTTTTTGCAAAATCAATCCTATCCGCTCTTCCAGACCACAAATAATTATGATTTCGTATTTATCACCATTTTTTTGGGTTTCCAGTCAGTGAAGCTGAAACAATACATGGAGACCACTATCATCATTTGTCATCACAGTTAGTTGTGATTCTCAACCACTTAACTTATTTTAACTAACTTTTGCAGAATCTTACTTTCATTATACTATTGTGCACTTCCTATTTTTTCTCATAAAATATTTTTTATTTGGGGTTTCCCTTAGTTTGTTGGTTCATTTTATTATAAGGAGTTTTTACTAGTTGTCGAAATAAGCAGTGAATACTCACATTGAAGTTCTTCTTTAGTCCCCTGATTAAAAATTGCATAAAAATTGTATAATCAATTAATTTTATGATTGTTATTATTAATATTATTATTATTATTATTATTATTATTATTATTATTATTATTATTAATTTGTTTCATAAAACTGGACCACGGAAATGGAGGTGAAATATCTGACTTTTTTTTTTTATTCAAGTAAATTAGACAAAGCCACACTGTTTATGGTCCCTATAAATTCTGTGTTCTTAGAAAATAATGAGTAGTGATATAGTACTGAAACAATAAACAGTATTAAATTAGCAGTTGTATCAATATAATCTTTTCTAACAGCATTAATAGTTTTAACGAACTGCTGGTTTAACAGTAACTTCTGGTTTCTTTCAGGCTCCAGAGTTATTTGAGAGCAAACCCTACACAGTCACTGTGGATTACTGGAGCTTTGGCACAATGATTTTCGAGTGTATTTGCGGTTTCCGTCCATTTCTACATAACCTGCAGCCTGTGCAATGGTATGTAGCAACTTACCATGACTGTTAAACTGAAGCATGACTGAGAATTTAAGACTTCTAAACATTCCTCTTTTCTGTAATATAATTCTGTCACTTAATTACACGTGTTGTGTCTGGAATGCTGAGATTGCTCATATTGCCCGGATATTATGTAAGGAATAAGACAGGACCCTACTCGTCATCAGGTGTCACATCATACCACCCTGCTGCTGGGTATTTCCATATATTCAAAAGTGTCTTACACAGCATCAAGTTTTATTAAGGAAAGACACTCTTTTTTTTTTTTTTGGAAGGGGGGGGTGTTTATTATTATTGATTGTCGTGTTAAATCA
Source organism: Plotosus lineatus (assembly GCA_024760905.1). Taxonomy (NCBI): domain Eukaryota; kingdom Metazoa; phylum Chordata; class Actinopteri; order Siluriformes; family Plotosidae; genus Plotosus; species Plotosus lineatus. Next base: position 43,788,767 of record CM045736.1, on the reverse strand, counting down.
CTACAAGTTCACACCAAACAAAACACTCATAAGTCATTCGCTAGATTGAATATCATTATGATAATTTTTGTACATTATTTAGGCTGCAAAGCCATCAGCGTGTTTCTGTCCCTTACTAAAGGGTTGTGACAGGAAAGGCATCCGATGTAAAAAAAAAAAAACTATGCCAAATCAAAATGTACGAATCAGATGATTCGCTGTGGCGACTCCCGAGAAAGGGAAAAAGCCAAAAGGAAGAAAGAAAGTTGTACATTATTTGTCTTTATTGATTTATCCCTACATATAATATTTTGTGTTTCACACCAAATTTTTGGTCAGTAAGCCTGGCGAATACTGGTGGTGCAGTGAATCGCAGAAAGCTAGCAGGGGTGCAATTTTTTCTCATCTGTAAATTGCTAGGAATGTGAATTTACATTTACAGAATTTGACAAACTCGCTTACCCATGGCGACTTACAATTATCATTTTTTACACAACTTGAGCAATTGAGGGTTAAGGGTCGTTATCAAGGGCCCAACATGGTGACAGTGGGGATTGAACCGCTGACATGCGCATTAGTAACCCATTAACCACTAAGCCATCACTGCTCTGAATTGCACTCCCAATTCAATCATGCCCCTTAAATTGCTGAGCTCCTCACAAAGCTTTGATTCCTTACATCGGGGTCCCCAACCACTGGTCAATGGACCGGTACTGGTCCGCGGCTCAATTGATACAGGTCCGCAGAAGAAATAATTAATTATTTCTGTTTGATTTATTATCTGAGTCTGAACGATCTTTATGTTTGAAAAATCTTTTATTTTTAAAAATGACCGTATTCTCTCGGTTACATGTTGGTCATTTGAGCGCTAAAATGTAACCCACAAGGGGAGGGCACATGAACAGCGGCGAGTTGGACATTTTTCAAACAGTAACGGGGATTTGGGGTGAGACTGAGCCTTCAGTCTTCATTCCCAGCTGGTGCACGGTCACCTGTGTTTTTTTTTTTTTGTTTTTTTTTTTTAGAAAAGTTCAAGCCCTACTGACCAACCAACTTTATTTCAGCTGTTGAAAAATAGCATTCATGGAGTGCTTCTTCTTATTATTATTATTAATAGTAATAATAATAATAATAATAACAATACTAATAATACTAATAATAGTAAGTATTATTGTTATTATCATTATTATTATGAATAATAATAATAATAATAATAATAATAATAATAATTTATATAAATAAATTATATTTACAATATAAACAATCTATGACAATCAAACAACCGTGGTAAAATTATGAAGTGCTGACCTGTCCGCGGTGATAAAAAGGTTTGGGACCACTGCTTTATGTCATCTGAGAACTACTTTTCAATGTGGCATACCCTATGCTGTGAGGTATGGCTCCTCTGTGAGAATCGCTTAAGTTTGATCGGATTAGAAACGCAAGATCAACCAATTAGAGTGCTCTTTGTGTAAAAGATGATCTTGGTGATGTGCATTCAGATCAAGCCGTGTCTGTCATTGTGACATCAGCTTCATAGGTTCTCGGGAGTTTGCGGGCATGGCAGGAAAAACATGGTTGGTAAATGAGAATTCATTTATTGCTCTCTTAAATCTAGGTTTGGGGCGTCAATGAGCATGAGAGCAGTTGCGCCCCTTAAACATGATGCACTGTGAATATGTGTTTGCATTGCGACTACTTTAAGTAACTGCTATCTGCTTATTTCATCTATGATACAGAGTGTCTACAAATTCCCACAGCATCACATGATGGAGCTAATTCTAATGCTGCTCATAAATTTCAACATCATGTAACAAAGCAAATACCAATGCTTTTGTAGTGTTTGGTGCCAATATACCATCAGTCTCAGCTATCACTGTCCTCATAGCAGCTATAAACATCTGTTCATATATTGTTCAATAGTTATTTTGAAAAAGCGTAACATAAGTTCGCCTGATCTCAATATTGTCTGTTAGAAAACGTAAAGAAATGGTTCCGAGAGGCTATGACAGCATATTGGTGTTACATTAAAGAGAAATTGTGAGATTTTATGAATAGAGGCATAATATTCGGAAGCTGTGATATGAGAGTAAAGTATAAATAAAGCTAATATTACAAGAGTAAAGTCATGTTGTTTTGCAAATAATATCAATCTTAGAAGAATAAAGTTCTAATGTTACAGGAAAGGGAGCCATCACATCATACAAATAATAATTGTAGACTTTGCAGGCATACAGAGAGGAAACTAGAAGAGTTTGCTGCTGCATAAAAGTTAGGAATGTGGAGCAACTTCTAAAGTTCCTTCTTTATGTACTTCCTTATTATGGGATTCACAAATATCAGCACTGTGTTGTTAGGATTATCATAACGTACAGTTTTCTTCTCATCTCACCTGTTTTGTTTGATAGATTCATTTGAACTATTTTTTTCTCCCCTTGAATGTTGACTTTCTTCCCATAATTTCCCATAACTGTTTATCTAGTTACTTGTAACATTACAAATTATTCTCTCAACAATATGACTTCATTCTTCTACTGTTATAACTTATTCTCAAAATCACAGAATGGCCCTAATGCACCATCATAGAGAAACAGACATGGATACTTATTTTATTCATTTATTTTTGAGTAAACAACAACATTGTATAGACAAATGAGCCCTGTTTCTCTTTCTATTGTTGTCAGAACTGTTGAAATGCCTGAATTTGAAATTATAGAAAAGAACTCTTTACATTCCCATTCATATGGGAAAGAATAGTGGAAGCTAGACTAAGGGCAGAGGTCAGCATTTGTGAACAACAGTTTGGTTTCATGCCAAGAAAGAGCACCACGGATGCAGTGTTTGCTTTGAGGATGTTAATAGAGAAGTACAGAGAAGGTCAGAGGGAGCTGCATAGGACCTTTGTGGATCTGGAGAAAGCATATGATAGGGTGCCAAGAGAAAAACCATGGTTTTGCATGAGGAAGTCTTGGTGGCAGAGAAGTATGTTAGAGTGGTGCATGAAATGTATGAGAGAGGTAAGACAGTAGTGAGGTGTGTTGTCGGCGTGACTGAAGAATTCAAGGTGGAGGTGGGACCCTTCTTTTTGCTATGATGATAGACAGGCTGACAGATAAGGTTATACAAGATTCTCCATGGACTATGATGTTTGCAGATGACATTGTGATCTGCAGTGAGAGCAGAGAACAAGTGCAGGAAAATTTAGAGAGGTGGAGTTTTGGATTATACTGGACTTTCGGACTTTTGATTATACTGTATTTACCTTTGTGACAATCACCAAGCGGTCGCAGTGTCTGGTGGCTATGCGCAGATTCTGAGACGGAATGACTTTCAGCAGGACCCAGAAATGCAGGAGACAGTGTAAGATGCCACAGAGCTGGTTTATTACTTTAACGCAGAAAGACTCGAGCAGGATGCAAGCACGGTAACTCTTGGAGATGAAGGGAAAAACACAACAAACTCTAAACACTGGGTACTAAGGCATGGTTCACTGGTCGAGCGTGGAGCTGGAACCAGGAGCCAGAGAGATCACAGGGGAAGAGAGACGTGAAACGAAGAACAATCTTCTAGCATACTGCTCATCTTTATAGCACGGTAATTGCTGAGTAGAATCAGGCAGATCGCACAATCTGATTCTACTCAGCACAGTAATTGCTGAGTAGAATCAGATCGCACACACCTGATTCTACTCAGCAATTACCGTGCTATAAAGACGAGCAGCATGGAGCTGGAACCAGAAGCCAGAGAGATCACAGGACAAGAGAGATGAGAAACAATCTTCTAGCTCGCTGCTCGTCTTTATAGCACAGTAAATGCTGAGTAGAATCAGGTGTGTGCGATCTCCTGCGTGTGACAACCATGCGCCTCTGCCAGAGTGTGCAGTGCTTAGAGCGAGAGAGAGAGAGAAAATTCAAAGTCTCCCACAACACAGACCATAACAGATAACTCAGTTTATGATCATGCCATTTTTTCTTGCACGCCTCGTGTTGTTTGAGGATCGAGCACTTTATGGCTGCCTGTAATTCTAATGCTAATAAAAGAAAAATTAAGTGTTACAGAAAATTTTTCAAAAATACTGAAAAAAGTCATGAATACTGAAAATCTATATCTGAGGTTGGCATCTCTGCCTTGGGTATTTTTGTGCCTTGTGCCCTTTCTTTCTGCCTTTCTTTTCCTCTAGATTTTGCCTTTATTTAATTCTGTTACATTTACATTTACAGCATTTAGCAGATGCTCTTATCCAGAGCAACATGCAGAAGTGCTTCCAAGTCTCTATCAGTGAATGTATTCTTGATTCTTGGACCCAGAACAGAAAAGCGTTTATATGCATTTTCCCCTTGTCCCTTGGTAGAGCAAGGGATCAGTCTAGCAATGCTTAGAGGATCTGAGAGAATGTGGTGCAGTGCGAGGTGTGAAAAGTGCTTCGAGGTAGGAACGTGCAGCGCCATGTTTGGCTTTGTAGGCAAGCATTACTGTTTTAAAATGATTGCGAGCAGCTACAGGAAGCCAGTGGAGAGACTATAGTAGTGGTGTGGTGTGCGAAAATTTGGGAAAGTTGAAAACAAGCAGTGCAGCTGCTTTCTGAATCATTTGTCGAGGTAAAATAGCACTTAAAGGTAGACCTGCCAGGAATGAGTTGCAGTGATCTTGGCTTGAGATGACAAGGGACTGAACAAGTATCTGAGTGGCCTTCCTAGAAAGAAATGGTTGAATCCTTCAAATATTAAACAAAAGAAATAGACATGATTGAGAAAGATTAGTGAAATGAGGACAAGCACCTATCTATGGTTACTCCAAGGCTTTGTGCAATATCTGAAGGAGAGATCACAGCATTGTCCAAGGTGATTGCAAGATTTTAATGTGGGGATGAGTCAGCTGGGAAGAACAGCAATTCAGTCTTGCTGGGATTAAGCTTCATCTGGTGAGCTGCCATCCATTGCCAGACTTGCAAAAATCCAGGAAGAAACATCAGTATTCAAGGGAGGAAAAGAGAGAACAAATTGAGTGTCATCTGCATAGTGCAGTGGCATGAGAAACCATGTGAGGATATGACATCACCAAGGAACTTGGTATAAAGAGTGAATAGAAGAGGGCCAAAATCTGAGCCCTAGGGAGCACCAGTGGAAAGTTGGCATGGAGAGGATGTGGATCCCTATTATGTAACGTCTTATGAGCAACCTTCCAGGTAGAAAGCAAACCATTGCCATGCTCCACCACAAATTCCTAGACTCCTAAGGGTGGACAAGAGAGCCTTGTAGTTGATCGTGTGAAATGCTGCTGAAAGGTCGAGCAAGATGAGGACTGATGATATCTTTGCTGATCTTGCAGCATGGAGCTTCTCTTTAATAGCCAAGAGTGCAGTCTCTGTGGAATGAGAAGCCAGATTGATTAGGGTCAGGGAGGTTATTCTGCTAAAGATAGAAATACATTTGGTTATAAACGGTGCGTTCAAGAATTTTAGAAAGGAATGAAAGAAGTCATACCAACCTGTAGTTGCTGATGTCTGATGGATCCAGGGAGGAATTCTTTAAAATTGGTAAACCCTGGCTCTTTTGAATGCTGCTGGTACCTGACCAGATGACACGGAGTTATTGATGATAGTGAATGTAAATTGAAGAAAGTCTTGAGAGTCTGGAGTATTGTGCAAGGATATGGATCCAGTGAGCAGATGGTAGGATTGCATGATGAAATGACTTGCTGGATGTCTTCATTTGTGAGATTAGAAAACTGTGCAAGGGAACGAGAGTGGAATCTATGCTGTGTAGTGTAGCAGTTGGGGTGGGAGTCAATTTCTCACAGATTTTTTAAATCTTCCCATCAAAGAAGTCAGCAAAGTCTTCAGCGGTCAGCGAGGATGGGGCAGGTGGAGCAGATGGCGTGTAAAGTAACGTGAAAAGAAGTGAAGTTTGCGTGAGTCTTCTTGTCCAGCAGTGTCCAACTTTTCTTGTAGAAGACTGTCTTAGTAGAAGTCACATTAGATGACAATGTGGATAGGAGAGCATGGTAGGAAACCAGATCTGATTCCAGTTGAGATTTCTTCCACATTCTCTCAACTGCTCTGAGTTGTCTATGATTGCTTCAGAGTACCGCCAAGAGCCAAGGAGCAGAACAAGGAGTCTTCTTGGCTTTTGTAGATAAAGGGTACAGGAGATCCATAGAAGCAGAGAGTGAAGAGAGAAAAGTGTCAGTCGCAGATTCTAGTGATGGGGAAGAAAAGGAGACTGGGTTAGGATGATAAGATGGAGTACAAGAAGCAACAGATGAAGGAGATCCAGTATATAGGTTTTATCGAGTGGAGGAACAAACTTGAGATCTAGTGTTAGATAGAATAGGTAAGTTGATAGTAACAGAAACCAACTGGTGGTCAGAGATGTGTAGTGGATTGGAATTAATGCCTGTGACTGGAGAGAGACAATTGAAAACAATATCTAAAATATTCCCTCTTTTCTGTGTGGGAGAGCAGTTGTTAAAAGTTAAAGAAAAGGAGTAAAGAATAGGGAGAAAGCAAGAGGACTGTAGCTTGTCAGAGGGGAGATTAAAGTCTCCCAGGAGAGTGAAAGGGGTGTTGTCAGTTGGGAAAGTGCTGAGAAGTGTGTACATTTCTTCTAGAAAGTGTCCTAGGAGTCCAGGAGGGTGGTAGATAACGATAATGAGGAGGTTGATTGGAGAGCAAACTTCTACTGCATTAAGCTCAAAGGAGGAGATGGCTAGATGAGACAGAGAAAGTGGTCTGAAGCGCCAACTTTAGCATCAACAGAAGACTTTAATACAACAGTTCAGATGATTCTTCTTCAGGCACTTCAGAGAAAACTGTCGTTTCTTCAGGAGACAGTCTTATTTCTTCAGAAGAGACATCCAACGTTTTCTAGCGCTTAGCCAGTGAAGACGCACAGCGTTTGAGTGGCATCATAGAGCTTAACTGGCAATTAAAACACACTAAAAAAAGAGGCTCATTGACAACTTGTGCGCGAATGAGGAAAAAGGGGTGTTACATCATCTCAACCAATCAGCAAGAAGGAGGACAGCCATTGGCTAAATTCGAGTGACGTGTTAGTTGCTTTGCAGTCCGCGAATACTCAAACCGTGAGTGCAAAACCGTGAATAGTGAAGGGCCTACTGTATTTTAATTTAATGTAAGAACAAGGAAGAATTTAACTTAAGAACTGGTTAGGCCCATTACATTAAATTTTAGAAAATAATCCAATTAGATTACAGGTAGGAAAAATAAAAAGCCAGATGGTGAATACTTTTGGAAGCCATTGTATATTACTGTGAGCATATCCCTTCTTGTTAACATGACACAACAAGCTATATAATCAACAACCACATCCGATTCAGAGGTAGTTATGCAATGAGAAACTGGGAATATATGACATCATTTGTATTAATGTTTTTCTTCTACAGCCATTTCTCAATGCTCATGTTGAAGTACACTGCCATCACATATACAGTGTTCTTACATTTCAGTGTAGACATGAGGTGATACACTAACCTATAACGCAGAAAGACCAATATAATAAAATTTTAATACAGGTGTCACTACACTAAACCGTACAAATGCACAGGCACTGCAGGAGGGGTCAATATTGATAGTTATACACATTGAAAATGCATTATGTAATACTTATGAATTTGTATATAAAATAAAACCATCCATTGTAATCTTGCTGTATTCAAAATATATTGTACATATATGTTCTGTACAGAACTCCTATAGGCCTGGTCGCTGTGTGTGAGTTTTCCTGAAAAATTTTATACTGACACTGCGAAAAAGCATTTTATTTATATTATTGCTAAACAAGTACAGCTGATTTTGTTTTTCTTGTTGATTATGTATTGACTACGAATTAATTATTGGGAATCAGGAATATATTCTATGTCGCTTTGAAGATATCGAAAAAATATGTAACCATTAAAATATATATATATATATATATATGTACAGGGATCCTTCAATTTACACGGTTAGTTGGGACCGAGATCCCCACTCGACCATCAAAATCCGCGAAGTAGGATTACCCCCCGACTGACATAAATGTGGATGTGTATGTGTATATAATATCAATAAATACATATTCAATGCTATAAATGCTTATAATAATAATTAAACATTAAAAAAAGAAAAAGATGTAAATAAAATATAAATACACACATACGGATGGTATTGCATGAGAAGACGACGACACACTTACATAAGCACTGAGCGAAGTAGCAAGGGATCCGTGTGTGTGTGTGTGTGTGTGTGTGTGTGTGTGTGTGTGTGTGTGTGTGTGTATGTATATATATATATATATATATATATATATATATATATATATATATATATTGACAGATTGGAGGTCCAAACTCAACTTTAACTTGATTCCTTGAGGGATCGGAATTCCAGATGAGCTCACATGGGCCACATTTATTAAACATTTACTGAATGAAACAACTAAAAAAACTAAACTAAAGAGTTAAGCTTCCTTCCTTCCTTCCACTGCCCCCGTTCCTTCTGTCTCTATCTCTCTCGGAATTATAGTAGCTGTTTGAAAGATCAGAGGTCCTCACTGTATTTCCGCTTTAAGGTCTCCTTCTGGTTCTGCATCATCCCTTCGAGCCAATGGGAGGCCAGCGGGGCGGGATGTTGAGAGACAGCCAATGAGAGAGCAACTCGCGCATCATGTGAAATTTTGATTGCCGTGTTTGAATTTTGAATTTCTTTTCGTAAGAGGGGGTTGTGTTCGTATCCCGGGGACGAAAACTTAGGAAAACGTAACCCGGGGATTTCGTACCCAGGGGGTTTCGTAAGTAGGGGGGCCGACTGTAGTCAGTTTCTTGGTTCTAGTATCCTTGAGGTTGGAGGCAGCTGTGTTCGATAGGACACTCCATAGCGGTCTGTTTTTTTGCACACTTCTCCTTTTCTTTAGGTTTGAAATGGCACCACTGGATGTTCTCTTTATACACTGTCTTCATAACGGAGGCTTCTGTTTCTTCTGCCTTGTGCAAGTTCCCCATACAACAACCTCTTGGGTATCCGGAACTCTTTCATGCAATGACATGCCCCACCCATTGTAGTTGGGCTTTGATTAGCATGAGCTGGTGCAGCTAGCACTATCAAGAAACTCCAAGTTGGTGATGTGGCCTTGCCAACGGATTCCCAGGATGAGGAATGAGGAAGCAGAGCGCTCTCATATGGAAGTTCACAGTTTCCAAAACAACCATCAGGCACCATCTATATGCCAAAAAGCTGTCTTGGAGGCATACATGGAAAAAATATTTTCTCAGTTACAATCATAATCACAAACGTCTGGAGTTCACTAAGCAGTAGTGGGACTTCAACTGGGATCATGTGCTTTTGTCAGATGAGATCAAGCTAGATCCTTTTGGCAACAAACACTCTTAAGTGGGTCTGGCGGGATACAAAAGATGAGTATAAAGAAAAGCACCTCATGCCCACTGTGAAGTGTAGGGGAGTATCCGTGATGCGGTGGGCCTGTTTCTCTTCCAGAGGCCCTGTGAAACTTATTAGGGTGCATGACATGAACGCTTTGAAATACTGGGACATTTAAATCAAAATCTGGTGCTCTCTGCCCGAAAGCTGAAGATGTGTTCTTATTGGGTCTTACAGCAAGATGATGACCCTAAACATATGGCCAAATCTACACAGAAATGGTTCTCCAGACACAAAATTAAGCTCCTCCCATAGCCATCTCTGTCACCAGACCTCAACCCCATTGAAAACCTTCGGAGTGGGCTGAAGAGAAGAGTGTAGAGGAGAGGACCAGGTTGCTGGAGGATTTAGAGTGATTGTGCAGAGAGGAATGGTCCAAGATCCCTCTTTCTGTATTCTCCCATCTTGTGAAACATTATAGGTGATTTTTTTGGCAAAAAGGGGTTGTACAATGTATTAACAGCAGGGGTGCTAATTATTATGGCACACATGATCTGATGTAAAAGAATTATATGTTATACTTTTCCCATTGAATAAATGTACTTGAGTTAAAGATTGGATTGTCCTCTCTTTTCTATCGTGGTCCGGGGGGAGGGGGGGTTTAGTTTTAGAAGCTAAAAAACACCTTAATATGTGGTGCCAATAATTATGGAGGGTAGTGTGAATTTCATTCCACATTGGTGCAGCCTTACATTTACAGCATTTGGCAGATGCTCTTATCCAGAGTGACTTACAATTATCATAACTGCAATTTAGCGTAAAGGGCCTTGCTCAGGAGCCCAATAGTGGTGACAGTAGGGATTGAACTGCTGACCTTTAGATCGGTAACCCATTGCCTTATGCATTAAGCCACCACTTTCTTTTCTTTTTCTGTTCCCTTCAGGGGTCGCCAGGCGAATTATCTGCCTCCGTCTCACCCTATCCTCTGCATCTTCTCTTACACCAACTACCTTCATGTCCTCCTTCACCACATACATAAATCTTCTCTTTGGTCTTCCACAACGCCTTCTGCCTGGTAGTTCCAACCTCAGAATCCTACTACCAATATATTCACTATCCCTTCTCTGTACATGTCCAAACCATCCCAATCTAGCCTCTCTGACTTTGTCTCCAAAACATCTTACATGTCCAAAAGGCCCAACAGTGTTGACAGTAGGGACTGAACTGCTGATCTTTAGATCGGTAACCCATTGCCGTATCCACTAAACCATCACTGACCACTTAATATTTAGCCTTAATATTTTAAATAAATGGACTTGGTTGTTGATGAAATTTTTTTGAAAACTTTCAAATTAGCAACACTTTTGTGCATCTGGTTTCTGTAATAACACTTATCATTGTTCCCTAGGACAAGCAAAGTACGTAACAAAGGCCCAAAGGACATCATGGCTGTAGAAGATATGAATGGTGAAGTCAGGTTTTCAAATCGCCTCCCTTACCCCAATAACCTCAGCAGGTAACAGTATGCTTGGCTTTTAAATCTTAGTTATACAAGGTGCTTAACATCTTTTATCTGGACGTCCATAGTTCTGAGAGTTAAAGTGAGTGATGTTTATTATACTTTACCTTTAGCACACTGTTGGAGCCTTTGGAGGGTTTGTTACAGTTGATGCTAAAGTGGGATCCAAGTCAGAGGGGAGGAGCACAACACACCGAAACCAAGCAACCACAGTGCTTCACACATCTTGAAGACATACTGAACATGAAGGTCAGTTGTTTGCACTAAACCCCTACATGTGAGTTGTATTGTATAGTTAGAGCTGGGGATTGCCACAGATTCTGTCGATTTCAGTTTGATATTGGTCAAATAGGCGTCTCTTGTTTGACAATTCTGAAAACAACCAGAAGGAGACAATAACTAAATGCATAAAATACACTGCCTGGCTATTTACACGTTCTATTTTCATGAAGTGGAGTTATCCTTGATCACAGCACGTAATCTCCAAGGAATCGTTGCTCCAGTTTGTCCGGTCGGGGCTCATCGACAATAATATGGCAATAAAATGAAGTCAGCTCAGGATCTGTATGTACTTGAATGAGCAGGTTTTCACATCAGTGGACTTTTTCTTACCTGATGACACGGATATAAAAAGGAGACTCAAATAATGAAAGCTTGGTTCATGAAGCATGAGGAATTATTTGCAAAGATGTATTGGTATTCTAGAGTCCTGACCGTAACCCTATTGAAAGTTTTCTGGATGTGCCGTAGAAGATTTTCCTTCATTAATTCAAGATTTTAGTAAAAATTGAACCCAACAGTGCATGGAAATAAATGTTATGTTGCTTAAGTTTATTGAAACAATGGTATGGCGATTACATGCTGTAAACAAGGCTGAAGGCGGAACAACAGCAGATTCATGTGTGTGGTTGTTTTTTGTCCTTGCAGCGTATGAGTTTTTTCTATTACAGTAGGCCCTCAACATTCGCTGGGGTTTGGTTACGAGCCCTCCCGCGAATCCACATAATCCGCGAGTACTGTACCCGGAAGTAAAACCCCATGTATCACGTCACATGCGCGAATGAGCAGCCGGAAGTAAAATACTATGTATCTATTACATGCGCTAAAATATGCTTCTTAAACACATTCTATAGACAGTCTTACTCATTAATACAGTATTAATGTAGTAAAATATAGTAATGATTAAGAAAAACTTTTCAATTTTTACTCTTATTTTTATTGATGATAAATATAAACATTATGCAGCATATACTGTTGTAAAGCACTCGTTTTAAAGTCTTTTTCAATTATTATTCCAGTACAATACCTAAGTTAATTCTTATAATGTGAGATTTTGTGTTCTGTAGCATGTTTAACAAATGATACCAAAAGGATAAACTTTATTACGCGTCATGTCCTTTTACATTGAACTTGGAATGACGGCGAGTGACGTCTCCAAGATGGCGCTGCCTGGAGGGCAACGTCGCGGAGTTCTCAGAGTCAAATTGTTTCTTTGTTCGTTTTAATTTGTTTTATTTGTTCATGTTTTGCACTATGCTCGATCGGTCGACCCTACTACAGCTATGAGCAGCTTCAGCTTCGGCCCACTAAGCACGCAACAACTTCTATCATGAGCTGCTATGCTATGGGAGCTCAATGCTAACAATAAGCCCAGGCGGAGTACTCAGATTCTCCGGCGCTTGGTTAGTACTTCCGGCCATACTGCTTGAAAATGTTCAGTCCCTGCGAAACAAGATGGACGAGCTTCATGCACAGATTGCAGCGCAGAGGGATTTACAGGACTGTGTTTCTGTGAAACATGGCTCGAGGAGATTGCACTCAATAAGGCGATTATACCAGCCGGCTACACGGCCTTCATCCCCTGCAATCCCAAGCGCCGGCGTCGTCGTTCGGTCCCTTCCTGCCTGGGCTTCTTTGTTATCTGGGATGCAGCTCGCATTGAGCTGCCTACCACAGCATGTTAACTCTGCTAATAGCATGTTAGCTCTGCTTAGTTATACACGCCCGAAGATACTCTGATCTTATAGGTGTAGTAGAGTCGACCGGTCGTAGACGAGCATAGTGCAAAACATGAACAAACAAAACAACAAATAAAACAAATTAAAACGAACAAAGAAACAATTTCACTCTGAGAACTCCACGACGTCGCCTTCTGGGCAGCGCCATCTTGGAGACGTCACTCCAAGTTCAATGTAAAAGGATACAAAGAGTACTGTAATATTTATCCTTTTGGTATCGTTTGTTAAACATGCTACAGAACATAAAATCTCATGCATAAACATGAACTGTACTGGAATAATAATTAAAAAAGATTTTAATACAACAGTTCAGAGAAAACCGTCGTTTCTCATGAGAAAGTCTTATTTCTTCAGAAGAGACATCCAGCGTTTTATATCTCTTAGCCAGAGAAGACGCATAGCGTTTGAGTGGTATCATAAAGCTTAACTAGCAATTAAAACACACAAAAAAAGAGGCTCATTGACAACTTGGGGGCGAATGAGAAAAAAGGGGGTGGGACATCAGCTCAGCCAATCAGGGGAAAGGAGGACAGCCACTGGCTGAATTTGAATCACGTGCCGGTTACTCGGCAGTCAGCAAATACTCAAACCATGGGTGCAAAATTGCGAATAGTCATGGGCATAACTTATGCCAATGAAATAAGGATGGAACTTGTCTTTAGATTATGTAGGGAGCTACTGATTGTTTATGTAAATGTCAGAGAAAGTATCATACTTTTTCTGCTCTTTGTAGGTTGTGTACATCTTGATCATGATTTTAATGGGTGTTCATTCTTTCTGTTTGAGAAACTTATTTATCTTATTTAGTCCTATGTTTTAAGTAATCCTCCCCAATCATAGGCCTTTTGTAAATATAATAATGGAAAATTAAAAACTGTCACTTCTAATTACAGTGGAAGCGGTCCATACTTTTTACCTTTATACTTTTTCAGATTTTGACAGCTGTTTGTTTTCTCTTGGTTGTCATGCAGTGCCATTGCAATACATCACACATAATTTTCATTAATCACATGAATCTGCTGACTGTATGATTAATGCGTTTTCTATAGATTCCAATGCAGCTCTGGGATTATGACCTCATTCATCTATGGCCTAAGATGGCATAACATGGCTTTCAGAACATTGAGCATTACTCATTTGGATCATCACTATAATGCCATACATCTTTGCAAACGCACTATTATGGAGTTTGCATTAGTCATGAACATGAAAGTATTCCTCAATGCATTTATAAATCATTAAAAGTTCATAGAGAGTGACATCTAAAGGAGGAACTAGTAATTACCTTTTACTATTATAATGCACTTAAAAGAAAATCACTCATCCTAAACGTGCATATTGGTCCAAAAGAGAAATTTTACAGCTAAAAACTGAATTGGCCACGTTTTGAAAAATTATTTATTGAAGGAAAAAAAATACACGTCCCTAATAATTAGAGAATGTTTACGTCCGGTGGCCCTCATTCAGTAATACAGTATACATGTTTGTTGTAGGTTGTGCACATCTTGAACATGACCACAACCGGGGTTCATTCTTTTCGTCTGAGCCCCGAAGAGACTCTTCACTCCCTGCAGCAGAGCATCGAAAATGTTACAAAAATTGAACAAGGGAATCAAGAGCTTCTGCAGGAGACAGGAGTCATGCTGGATCCAAGAAAGCCTGCAGCACAATGCGTTCTGGATGGAGTCGTAAGTTTGCTCTCGATTTTCTGCTATGTTTCTGTCTGTGTTTAGCTTGCACCTCCCATCTGATTCATTGTGGGGGTTTTTCCCCCTAACCTTTGTGTATCAGAGAGGATGGGATAGCTACATCGTGTACCTATTTGACAAGAGCCAAACCAAGTACACTGGGCCATTTACTGCCAGGCCTCTTCCAGAGAGCGTGAACTTCATTGGTGTGTATAGAAATAATTTCTGATTTGCCATTTTGTAGTATATGGAACGATTTATTCATTTTAATTTCTATGTTATTTGTGCTGGGCATAATTCAAATCAGAATGCTTTTGTAAAAGTAAAGCAATAAAGGAACAAAATGTGTCAAATGTTTTCATCTTTATATTCATGACATGTAATGATTCTGATGCACAAGCTTTTCTCAGTTTATCTACAGTTCCTCTTATTGTTGTCTCTTTATTGCTTGTCAGTGCGTGAGACGAAAACCCAGCTTCCATTGAATGCTCTTAAAAAGGTTTGGGGTGAGGCAGTGAGCTATATATGTGGCCTCAGGGAGGACTACAGTCGCCTTTTCCAGGGTCAAAGAGCTGCCATGTATGTCACTAGTAGGATAACATGATCTATACCTGGCTAATTAAAGGTTACATTTCCTTCTCATTGCCTGATTATGTTTTGTCTCTTTATCTTCTTATTTACATTTCTATAGGTTGAGCCTTCTTCGGTACAACACCAACCTCACTAGATACAAGAATCTGATGATTTCATTCTCACAGCAGTTGAAAGCCAAGCTTGATTTCTTTAGGAGCAGTATTCAGTATGACCTGGAGAAATATAGTGATCAGATGCAATATGGAATATGTAAGTTCTGTAATTATTATTTTTTTAGTTTCCCTTGAATGGCCACATTAAATATTTTTGATTTCAGGTTTTTATTAGAATATGTTATGTTTGCAGTTAAACTCAGGTTGTCCAGAAAAAAAAATGTGTAGAAAGTATTTATTTTATAAGCATTTATGTATTGAAGCATATATTAAAAGCTTTTATTTATTCTGTGTAGCTTCAGAAAAGATGCTAAAGGCATGGCAGGACAACGAAGAGAAAGCTGCTGCATTTGGCCAGGTACATTTAAATTACATCTGTATTTTTAAAGCTGTTTACAGTGATCCCTTGCTGATTTGTGCTTCACTTTCTCCGGCTTCAATGCATGATGGGTTTTTAAAAAATATTAATCGAAAACTAAAAAAAAAAAACTAGGACAATTTAATATTTAATAAAAATAAGGAAATTAAGGAAAAATAGGGGGAAAGGTTCAGAAAATGCCGCAAAAAGGCCAATTATGCAAAAAAAAAAAAAAAACCCAACTCAAACCCCCCCAACAAAATTACTTACATTTTTCTGTGAGGTGCGCATCTGAGTGTGTGCGCATGTGTGTCTGTATGTGTATGTATGTGTATTTATATTTTATTTACATCTTATGCATTATTTTTGAATGTGTAATTGTTATTGGAAGCATTTATAGCGTTGAATATGTATTTATTGATATTATATACACATATACATGTACGTATACGTCAGTCAGGGAGGTCGATGCTACTTTGCAGAAATCGGCGGTCGCGGGGGGGAGGGTGATCAGTCCCCATTAACTGCGGAAAGTGAGGGATCCCTGTGTGTGTGTGTGTGTATGTGTGTGTGTAATACACACACACACACACACATACACACACACACACACACAGAGTGGTACCTCACTTTACGAAATTAATCTGTTCCAGAGCCTTTTTCGTAAATTGAACAGCATTTTACATGTAAAACATGTGATTCATTTCAAGGCTCCCAATACTACCCCATAAATCCTTGAAAAATTATAAAAGCATACCTTTTAAGAGCTCCTTCTGCTTCAATATCGTACTGATGGTGGACGGGTTTGACCATATTCCTTTGCGATTTCACTCAAGCCCGTTTCTTCTTCTCACTTGCACCTGAAATCACACGTGCGCGTGTGTGTGTGTGTGTGTGTGTGTGTGCACAAGTGTGTGTGTGTGTGTGTGTGTGTGTGTGTGTGTGTGTGTGTGTGTGTGTGCGTGCGTGTGTTGACCATGTCTTCTTAGCAGACTTATAATCTCACAAATGTTTATGGAAGGTTAAAAACCTGAGTCAAGAAATAAAGCATGAAACAACAGTAATTCTGTCCTTCACACGAAAAGCATTATAGGAGAGTATGTGTGTGTGTGTGTGTGGGGGGGGGGGGGCACACGTGTGACTTCCGGTGCGAGTGAGAAGAAGAAACGGGTTTGAGTGATATCGCAAAGGAATATGGCCAAACCCGTCTACCATCGGTACAATATTGAAGCAGAAGGTCTTAAAAGGTATGCTTTTATAATTTTTAAAGGGTTTAAGGGGTAGTATTGAAGGCCTTGGAACGAATCACACATTTTACATGTAAAATGCGGTTCAATGCGAGGGAGCTGCATCATCCGTCCTAACCAATGGGAGGCCAGTGGGGCGGGATGTTGGGAGATAGCCAATAAGAGGGAGTTGCATCATCCCTCCTAGCCAATGGGAGGCCAGCGGGGCATGATGTTGGGAGATAGGCAATGGGAAGTAACTGCGTCATCCCTCTTAGCCAATAGGAGGCCAGCAGGGTGGGATGTTTGAATGTCATTGATGGGAGAACAGCTCGTGCATTGTTTGAATTGCACATTTGAAGGTTTGAATTTTTAAGATGGTGCTTTCGTAATGTGAACTTGTTTCGTATCCAGAGCCAAAAATGGTAGGTTGGTCGGTCGGTAGGTAGGTAGGTAGGTCTTTATTGATCTCACAATGGAGAAATTTACTGTTACAAGCTCTCGAAGTACCATCAGTAGGGGGTGCAAAATCGCTCAGAAAGGTGTAACATCATTGAATCATAATATTACAACAGAACAATAAAATATAAAAACAAACAATATATATAAATTATATACAATAAAAACTTTGTAGACTGGCTATATACAACTATACATGTATCTTGAGCGAAGAGTAGATGGATCAATATGGCTCACAGACACAGGGGGGTAGATATGGTTGAAAGTGGTTTATTGCATGGGTTTTTTATTGCACAGAACTGGTTACTTCACAGACAGTTACAAAGTGAAACAAAGTGCGTGTCGTAACCTACATTTTTTGTTTGGTGAGACTTTCGTAAAGTAAGGTACCACTGTGTGATGTGTACGTATATACACACACACACACACACACACACACACATACATATATATATATATATATACACAGTGGTCTAGTGGTATAGGGCGCTGGATCGCTGAGCCAAAGGTTGGGGGTTCGAGTCCCACTCTCCACAGGGTTGTCACTGTCCCCCCCAGTGCAGCTAACTGGGTTAACAAAGGTG
Organism: Plotosus lineatus; assembly: GCA_024760905.1. Lineage (NCBI taxonomy): Eukaryota > Metazoa > Chordata > Actinopteri > Siluriformes > Plotosidae > Plotosus > Plotosus lineatus. The sequence continues at coordinate 43,770,817 of CM045736.1, read as the reverse complement.
GACCATGTCTCTCACTGTCTATGGTGAGAGGCATGTAAAAGAACCATTGCTGACTTTCGTAAAGAGTAGGCTGCAAAGTCATCAGCGTGTTTCTGTCCCTTGCTAAAAAGGGTATTGACAGGAAGGGCATCCGATGTGAAAACCTCTGCCAAAATCAAACGTGCGAATCAGATGATTCGCTGTGTCGACGCCCGAGTAAAAAGGAAAAAAGCCGAAAGTAAGACAGACAGACAGTGGTATGAAAAAGTATCTGAACCTTTTGGAATTTCTCACATTTCTGCATAAAATCACCATCAAATGTGATCTGATCTTTGTCAAAATCACACAGATGAAAAAACAATGTCGGGTTTAACTAAAACCACCCAAAGATTTATAGGTTTTCATATTTTAATGAGGATAGCATGCAAACAATGACAAAAGGGGGAGGAATAAGTAACTGAACCATCACATTTAATATTTTGTGGCTCCCCCTTTGGCAGCAATAACTTCAATCAGTCTGGCACATCGATCAGGACAAATCTTGGCCCATTCTTCTTTACAAAACTGCTGTAGTTCAGTCAGATTTCTGGGATGTCTGGCATGAATCGCTGTCTTGAAGTCATGCCACAGCATCTCAATGGGGTTCAAGTCTGGACTTTGACTTGGCCACTCCAGAACGTGAATTTTGTTCTTCTGAAACCATTCTGAAGTTGGTTTACTTCTGTGTTTTGGATCATTGTCTTGTTGCAGCATCCATCCTCTTTTTAGCTTCAACTGTCTGACAGACGGCCTCAGGTTTTCCTGCAAAACATCCTGATAAACTTTTGAATTAATTTTTCCATTAATGATTGCAAGTTGTCCAGGCCCCGAGGCAGCAAAACAGACCCAAACCATGATGCCTCCACCATGCTTCACGGTGGGGATGAGGTGTTGATGTTGGTGAGCTGTTCCATTTTTCCTCCACACATGACGTTGTGTTTTCCTCCCAAACAATTCAACGTTGGCTTCATCAGTCCACAAAATATTTTGCCAAAACTTCTGTGGAGTGTCCAAGTACCTTTTTGCGAACATTAAATGAGCAACAATTTTTTTTTAGACAGCAGTGGCTTCCTCCTTGGAGTCCTCCCATGAACACCATTCTTGGCCATTGTTTTACATATAGTTGATGTGTGCACAGAGATATTGGACTGTGCCAGTGGTTTCTGTAAGTCTATTCTGCGCTGAACTCTTGGCGTCATCTTTGGTGGACGGCCACTCCTTGGGAGAGAAGCAACAGTGCCAAACTCTCTCCATTTGTAGACAACTTCTCTGACTGTCGATTGATGAACATCCAGACTTTTAGAGATGGTTTTGTATCCTTTCCCAGCTTTATACAAATCAACAATTCTTGATCGCAGGTCTTCAGACAGCTCTTTTGAGCGAGCCATGGTGCACATCAGACAATGCTTCTCATCAAGACAATTCTTACCAGGTGTGTGTTTTATAATGGGCAGGGCAGCTTTAAGCCACTCATCAGTGATTGGGCACACACCTGACTTAAATTGTTTGGTAAAAATTGGTTTCAATTGCTCTTTAAGTCTCCTTAGGCAGAGGGTTCAGTTACTTATTCCTCCCCCTTCTGTCATTGTTTGCATGCTATTCTCATTAAAATATGAAAACCTATAAATGTTTGGGTGGTTTTAATTAAAGCAGACACTGTTTTTTCATCTGTGTGATTTTGACAAAGATCAGATCACATTTGTTGGTAATTTTATGCAGAAATGTGAGAAATTCCAAAAGGTTCAGATACTTTTTCATACCACTGTATATATGTGTGTGTGTGTGTGTGTGTGTGTGTGTGTGTGTGTGTGTGTGTGTACCTGTTAGAGTTAGGGTTATAATATATATACCTGCCAGATTTCAGGAGAATGAAATGTTTTGGAGTGGCCCAACCAGAGACCAGCATTGAATCCGCTTGGAAATTTGTGAGGTGCACTGACTTATTTCAAACACTTTTCCAAGGAAGATTGGGCGAAGATTGATGTGACATGATTATAGACTCCTAGTCAAAAAGACTGAATAGTGTCATAAAATCAAGGGGTCCTTCAGCAGAGGATTTCATTGTAGTTTATTGGTATACATATTCATATAACCTGGTTAATGTAAGTTTTAAAGTTTTTCAGTTTGTTTCAGAATTATAGATTTTTTCTCCTCTAATGTGTGTATAGTCGGTGCCTACTTTTCAGGTAAGCCTCTGTATCACACATAAAAACCACTCACCTGGGAGGGGCAAGGGTAAACACCTGCTTCCTCTGAGACAGGTGATGCTTGCCATCCTCATCTTTCCCAAATGTAGCACACAGCTCAGTTTGTTTGAATGAGCTTGCAGATGCTTGTGATTGGCTAGTAATTGCTTTAAATCGTAGGCAAGTAAGCGTATGCCATCTCTCCCCTGAGAGTTCAGACAATCATCTTCCGTGACATCAACCTGGTTTTGAACTCATGATTTCCACTGTAACACTAGCACATCTTGTTGATGGTTATTGATGTCCACCGTAGCCTTCAGTTTAGACTTGGAGGTAATAAGAGCAGGAGTGCAGTAAACCTTTCTGTAGTGAAAATAATCATTGTGATTTTTAAGGTTGCAGAGATTGGCCATCTAGATGAAGAGATTATGGCATTGCACTCTGAGATTGTTGAGCTTCAAAGAAGTCCTTATGCCAGGCGCCAAGGGGATGTCATGGAACAACTGTAAATATTATTTTGCTTCTTATCCTTATAAACATGTTTGTTTGTTTGTTTGTTTGTTTGCACAACATTTATGGTCATTTCATTCTAGGGAGGAGAAAGCCATTGAACTCTATAAACACCTGAAAGCAAAATGTAAAAGTAAGTAGTTTTATATCATTGAATTCTCTGTATATTGACATCTCAAACTTCTCAGAAGCTGCTTCAAAACGAGACTTATGAGCCCCCTTTAATGCTGATTAGCTTCTTCTGTAAAGTGATACCAACCTTATGTTTGTATGCCGTGGGACATGTGCCTTCCTGTTAGCATTTGATTGGGTGGCTACAGGAGCAGTTGTCACATTTTTTAAACTAATATTGCAATTATGTTGTAATAATATCGGAAGATTTTTGTAATACACTTTATTGGCATTGTTGAGTTCATTCATTCATTCGATTCCTAAACCGCTTAATTTTAATTATTCTTGAGGAGAGGCTGACGCCCATCTCAGTTGACTCTGGGTGAAGGTGTGCTACTCCCTAAACAGCTCGCCAGACCATACCAGGGCCAACACACATACAACCATTCTCACTCATGCTCACATCAAGGGGTGATTTGGAACAGATTAGTTGGCCAACGGTGTATGTGTTTTTGGGCTGTAGAAGGAAACCGGAGTATCTGGAGCCTGCTCGGGGAGAACATGCAAATTCCACACAGAAACACTCGAGCCTGGGAATAAAACCCAGTCCTTCTTGCTGTGAGGTGGAAGTGCTAATCACTGCACAACCGTGCCGTCCATATTGGAGCTCATTTAATATTTTTTTCACTTTGACTGTCTCTTCACAGTGAATGACTCTCAGCATGGCTACAGTGACAGTTCTGAGATGGTGAAAGTAATTGTTCAGACTGTACAGAACCAAGACAAAGTATTGAAGGATCTCTATGCACATCTCAGGTAAGAAGTCAGTCATTCTTAACATAAAACTAAATTGTGACCTGTGTCTTATTGCTTTTATGCTATTTTCTCATCAAGGTTTGTGACAATTTCCTGTCAGCCAGATTGTGTTGTATGTCTGTTAGTGAAATTATTTGGTGTCTAGACTAAATGACTAAACCCTGCAGGTGCTTCACCATTCATTCTCTGAGCAGCAGCAGCTTGAATGAAAGGCTGGTAATTCCCAGGGTTTAAACACTCTGTGATTCATACTTGTAAGCAGCATGCCAGTTCTGCGTGGTCATGCTGTTCTCATTATGTTTATCTTCTGGTTGTATCTGACATCTTTGGACACTATGGTGTCATACCTTTCCAGCTTTAATCTCCAGACCTCTTTACAGCAAACAAAGTATTTGATTTGTGTGGACAGGTCATGGAAGGGCAGTGGAATTACGTGTTTTTTTCACATGGAAGAACATTTCAGTGGTGAAGAATTGCTCCAGGGTTCTGAAAAACCTTGGAGGTGAAAGCCAACATAAGAACTCCACTGGACCTGAAAGTGTACCTGTGATGATTTGTATTACGATCTCTTTACAATGACATTTGTATTTCTGTCAGAGATCGTCAGTTCTTGTTTCTTGTCAAGGTTGAGTGAATGCTGCTGGACTGCTTCTAATACTGCTACTATTAGGCATGAGCAGTGACATGTTGCCTTCTTCATTGTCTGTTCTAGCCGTTGTAGTGGCAAGAATTTGTTGTGCTGCAGATACCAGTCGAAGACATCACATTATTGGTCAGTGCTGAACTATGTCGCCAGTGAAATGAGGGAGTGTAAACTATACAGCTGCACAATCAATAAGCACAGAAATTTCGGAAAATAGAACATCGGCAAGGGCCATAGTCTGAAAACTTTTCCTTTCGAACAGAATTCAGTCATCTGCAGTAACCACTTCAAGCTGACCTGCTATCGGTGTGACCTCCAGACACTACTTGACATGAAGCCCAACCGTTTACATCTAAAATCAGACATTGTTCTTATGGAATTCCTTCATAAAAAGACAAAGAATGACAACAGACTGGCTCAGTGCCTCACCAAAAGGAATGTGTAGATGCCAAGAGCCTTTAATATGTGGAGAGCTTTATCAACTAAAAGGTTGATCGCTGCTTGTTTACTTGTGCTGGTGAACTCTGCTCAACACGTTTGTGTCACTTCTATGGAAAAATGGTTGTTCTGCATTGGTTCAACCCCCATTAATAATTCACAGGATAAGATTGCCCAGTATTGTATTTTTTATGGTCATTTATCTGAAAAAAGCTCCATATCACGAATGTATTTACGCACAATTTATGCTATCAGGATGACCAAAATCTGACTTTAAGTGCATACAGGAAGTCTAAAAAACAACAAACATTTTACAATTTGTTAACATTTTACGAGAAACCACTGCACATGGATGAATACTTTCATTGTGAGTCACATGATTTGTAATAAGAGCACTATACCACTCAGCACACAAGCAAATACTTGTGGCTATTCACTGTGAAGCTTTGTAAACAGAGCATGAGCACCATACTGTGGCCTGAGGAAAACTGCACAATACAATGACAAAGACCTAAATATCCATATGATTGGACACTAACGCATTTTCACATTAAGATGAGAAGACAACTTGATATGCTTTGAGGAAAATTCTTCAAAAGTGTGGTAACATCTTTACAACATTAAAAGTTCCAGTCACTAAGATTTATTGCTATGACACATTTGACATTGATACTGCACAGCGAAATCCAAATTCTCTGGGAAACAGCCAAATTGTGTGTGAAAATTGTTTTGTTCTGCAGGAATTACAGTCCCCGAGTGCGCGCTTGTTCCTAGTAGGATATTACCTTACGTGTGTGAAAATTGTAATAAAGTTAATTAATATTATGACAGTCCTTGCATTTACATGGGCTGGAACTTTCCAATAGGTCTAATAATGGTAATTACAAGTTCAACTTCCTGCAATGGCCTAGCAAGCTTCCCAGGATGTACCCTGCCTTTGCCCAGAGTCTGCCGAGATGAGGGGCCTCCCTGTGACCCTAATTAAGATTCCCTAATTAAGCATTTCAGAAAAAAAATTAATGAGATTGGCGGTTCAAACACACAGAGATGCCGCAGCCATCCGTGAGTGGTAATCCATGGGAGCTGATTGGTCCAGCTCTTGCAGGGGAAGGGATGGCATACGCTTACTGCCCTGCCACTCACAGCGATCGCCAGCTAATCATGAGTGTCTGTGAGCTTATTCGTATGAGGGGGTGGATCGTGCTTTTCCTCCAAGTGTCTTAGGTTGCCTTTAAATACACACGCGCAGCAGTTGGTAAAGAGCCAGGTGGCTGCATCACATAGCATGGAGGGGGGAATGTAGATGTTTTAACACCTTCCTGATTGATGGTCGTGTAATATGGAAGGCAACACTTCATGGGTGGAAATTAGATATGACTAAATTCGGGGAACTTTTTAGCTTCGTTTTTATGTTACACAGAGTACGCTTGTGTGTGAAATCCCGGAAAAGGAATTTTTTAAAAATTGAGTTTCTCCACTAATAACATCATGACAGTATTCATGCTATTAGTAATTTTAGCGTCAACACGTTATTCAGGTAACATAATCTAATGTTGTGCCCTATTATTACAGCAATAAGGCTCTGACCTTATACATGCCAGTTGGTGCCACACAAAAGGCCAGTGAAATGCGTGTGTTCGCTTCACCAGTCTGCATTTTTTAAACATCTCGTTTCACATTTAGTATGTCTGCGCTGTTATCAAACCCCATAGATTTTGGGAAGGCTTTCAACTAGATTTTGGGTGTAGCACTGGAGATTTTCTCATTCATTATCAAGAACCTTAATTGTCCTAATGTAGGACAGAAAAACCTTGGGGCAGACTGTACTGCACAAGGTGTTTACTCAGTTTGAGGTCAGGTCTCCCTGCAGGCTATTTGACTTCTTCAACTTCAATCTGGACTTACCGGGTCTTCATAGAATTAGCTTTGTGCATAAGGCATTGCCATATCGGAACAGCTCAAGCCTTTACCTCCAGAAAAAGAGATATTCATGCTACAGCAATATTCTTCATAGTTATGTACTTCTACCATTGGGACAGCAGTTTGGGGAAGACCCTCATGTGGGTGTTATGAGTCAAGTGCTTAAAAACATTGGACCAAAATGTGTTAGCAATTATAATATAATTAATAATAACACTATGCTCTTTTTTGTTTTTGCTAGTAAAATTCTACAAAGCAAACAGAAGATTATTGAATTGGTCCCGAAGATTGAGAAAACTCTGGAGAATATTAAGGAAGCAGATGGAACTGTTATGCAGATGCAGATAAAAAGACAAAGGGAGTTCTGGCACTTATTGAAGATTGCATGTGTAAGCAATGCACTTCACAGTATTGCAAATACTACAATGTCTTATATATTGTGCAGCTGACAGTTTATGCTAGAAACTCTTGATATTGCATCTCTGAAATACTGCTTCATAATGGTAATGATAAATAAGCAATGTGTCTTTTTATATAAATTTGTTGCAGGCACAAAATAGCACCCGTTCTCCCTGGCCTCAGCAGCCTGTCGCACTTCTGCCACCTTCACATGAACCGTAACTCCTCAGTGCACGCATTACAGTTGGTACAAAACCAGTGGTGTGTTTTATTCCTTAGCTAACATTTAATGCTCTGTTTTTCAGGGAAACAGTCAACCATTTACTGGAGGAGAATCAGAAGTACTTAAGTCAGCTCACAAGTCTGTTGCAGGAGACAACTGATGAGAAATCTGAGAGTATAATGGTAAATTTGATATCTTTAGTATGTTTTTGCATCTAAGCTGTATATTTAAATAGTAACTAGTCTTTGTAAAATTGTGAACTAATGAAACCAGTTTGTATGTATTTTACCCTTAAACAGGCACAAGTGAAAAACTGATTGTAAAAAAAATTACAGTGGAGCCTCGGTATTTGAACAGTTTAGAGTTTGAACAAATCAGAATTCGAACAAAAAATCCGGGATTTTTTTTGTCCCGAAAATCGAACAAAAACCAGAAGTCGAGCTCAAAAAACGCGCGAGAAAAAATAAGACTGAGAGGGAGGAAAAGTGCACGATTTACGGAAGTCCGGAAGTTGTGGATACTAATATCACCCTGATAAAGCTAGCGCTGTTCTGGGGAAGTCCGGAAGTTGTTCATACTATGTATCACCCTGATAAAGCTAAAGCTAGCGCTTAAGCTAAAGTGCTAGCAGCACTGTGAACACCTTTAACGATGAGGTCATGAGGCACTTCTGTAAGGTTTTGAAAAGAAGCCAGAAACAAGTCACGTTAGAAATGTTCTTCAAGAAAAGAAAGGAACATCCTGACTAAGAGTCATCCATGCAAAGCGGTAGCAAAAGAACAAAAACACCTTTGGCTGATTTTACCTGAAGCTGTTATGGAAGGGAATCCTCCTCTTCTCTCCCTCTCCAACATTTATGTATGCCAACTGCTCACCACCACAAAAGTAAAAATTCTTATCTTTATTGTTATTATGCTTTAACTGTACTGTGGTTTTTATTTTAGTGTGTTATGGTCTATTTTGTGAGAGACTCTGGTTTTGGTGGCTCTAACTTTCTGTCCCTCTCTCTCGCTACGCGTTGGAGGGGGCGTGGCTGCCACACACAGGTGGAGTGCTAAACACACACACCTGATTCCACTTAGCAATCACAGGGCTTCCATAACAGTGACTACGATTTCCCTGTGCTCTAGTGCCTTCCCTGTGAATAATAAAGCTCATCCATTTTCATCACACTGACTCCTGCATTTTTGGGTCTGGCTGAATGTTCCTGGTGTCACAGAAGGGCTAGAAGATTAGTGTCCAAAGCCGCCTACATGTAGGTTCATGAATACAACTGCCGATGATCATCTCCACCTGTTGCTTCGCCAGTTCCCCATCGCTGTAGGTCTTGTTTGTGTGCACAACCTAGACCTGTGCGTGAAGGTTATTTCAGTGGAAGAGCCTTATGTCTGGGGACATCATCAGCTGCAGTAGATGACCGTGCCCTTCACTTGTGCTCTGACACGCTCTAAACACTCTACAGTGCCTTGCTACTTCGCCTTCCTGACCGTTGAATCTAGTGATGAGTGATGATTTCATCTGCCCAGACTTCCAGAGTAGACTTGTTTGTGGTGAGCAGTACCAAGAGGTTTCTGTCAGGGATACCTCACCCTTAGCTCCAGGCCAGAAGCCAACCCTGGGAGCACAGGGACTATTTGCCAAATAGCAGGGGATCTGTTCATGGGCACCAGGGCGTGTCCACACACCGGTGGGCCATGCATGCCGCATGTCTAGAGGCAGACCACCTCAGAGTCCTCGTAGTTCAGCCTGGGGCCGCAAGGTACCCAGTTTCCGTGTGTCACCGTGGGGAGGAACTACATCGGGCTTGTCTATGAGAGGCTGATTGGCAGCTTTGCAACCGCGTTCCCTTTCACTCCATGCAGAGCTAGCTCTTTGCACGTCAATAGACCATTCAGACACACACAGACCATAACACACTAAAATAAAAACCACAGAAAAGTTAGAGTCTCTCACAACACAGACCATAACAGTGTACTGTGTTCAATAATTTTTTTCACTTAATTTGTGGACCTATGGTATGAGTTACGGTACCATTAACTTCTGTTCAAAAGATGACGGAACGGATTAAGACCATTTACAATTGTTTGTAATGGGAAAAGCCGATTCGGAATTCGAACAAATCGTCTTCAAACAGCCGTCTGGAACGGATTAAGTTCAAGTACTGAGGCTCCACTGTAATTTGTATCTTTCAGTATACATTGTGTTATTAAGGTAATAAACAGTGCTAAAATCTGTAGCATCTTATGGTACACGTTGTCTATTTAAGGGTTCAGCATAAACAGATGAATTGAAAGGTTCACCTCACTCCACTGCCCAGCCAAAATAAAAAGAAAGGTTTTATTTCTTTGGACTGTCTTTAGTTTTGACATTGTGCATTCACTTTTGCATTGCTTCAACATCCTTATGCAACACCACATTTCTTTTCATCCACAGTTGATGAGGACACTATGGTGCCAATTCTTTTGTTAAAACAGTTTGCTCATGTGCTTTGAACCAGTGGATCTTGGCACTGCCGTCCTGGAATATGTCCATACCATCACTTAATATTCAAACTTAATTAATATAACTAATGCTATGCGGAGCTCCTCTAAAGATTGCGCTATCATGATGAATAATCTAATTTATGATCATGTTGTCATGGCTCTGGAAATCATTATCTCTGATTTAAGTCTGTGGTTGTGTTTCTGTTCTATACAGGATCAAGACTGGAGCTGGACTAAATACGAATCCCTGTTTGCAAAACTACAACGTTTATAAATTTATAATAATGTTATTCTAATCTTGCATTTCTGTTGGCACATGGGTTTGCATCATAGTAATCAGTCAATCATCTTTTATAGTGTCGTAGTAACATAATGACATGTTTATATAACACAAAGATGTATTTCTAATTGGCATAATGCCACCCTATACAGTACAATAAAAATCAATACACTTTTTAAAAATCTCTTCTCAAGCCAGGCTTCAGGGCATGCTAGATGATCCAGAGATTTTGTTTGTTCCCGTCAACAACATGGAAAACGACCTAAATTAAAGAAGTGGACTGTAATGGGGTCATGAGAAGTGGTGATGCGAATTACCGCTTAACATTCACAAGTATGTATTTATTATAAAGCAACATAATCTATTCTGTACGGGCCGATTGTATGTGGATTTGGTGTCTTTCTATTGCTCAGCATCTGCACTTTAGAGGCTCACTGTGAATGTTGGATTTTTTTTATTATTATTTTTTTTTGCCATGAAAGATCATTCACTGTAAAATTTAAGTTGGTGTGTTTAGGAGTGAAATACATACAAGAAAATTACAGAATGAAACATGTCATGAAAGCAAAATAAAATAACTGGCTAAATTTAGCCCAGTGAAATAGTTTCTAATATAAATCCTCCTCCTATCCACAAATTTGGCAGGTGTCCATTACAACAAGCCCATGACCTGCACATTGCTGTGGGGTAGGAAACTGAAGGTGCTGATGTTATTTTTACGTTTTTGGTAAATGAAAGAAGTGTCATAGTTTCATCAGTGCAATGTCTCTAGGAAGGCGTGTTAAGTGTCAGTTTGGGGATATAAGAACATCACTATATTAGTCTTGATTCTCTGTAGATTGGAGAATGTGGGATCTCTTTGATGATCAGTTGTGCACAGAAGGTTGACAGTTTAAGTTCATGCTATTTCCTCAGATAATATTTGACATATGTTCAATATAATATGATAAGTTGTTAAATTTTCTTAAATGAAATGTTCTTGAGTTTACTGGTTTATTGTACATTACAAAATAAATAATTAAAATCCAATCAGTGTCTTTTAATAATGTCTCTGTTTTAAGGACAAACAGGATGACTTGAGTCATTTAGAGCTATGTGAAACTTGAATATGGTAGAATTTCTTTCTACTGAATTCTGTAGATTAATGTATTTTTTTGATATTGACAGATTTTTTTTCTTTATAAAAGCAAAATGTAGAACTTTTAAACCGCTACTGTTTGTCTGGCTAAAATGCTGTGTCATTATGACAGTGTCAGCACCCTTGGGAGTTGTCTGACCCTGAACAAAATCAAACCCTGCAGAGCTGATGATGCCTATAAGTGAAGTTTATCCTACTCATTCAGAGCTTAGTACTGTATGATACAAAACTAAACCGAAGCTTATAAGGGTGTTTTAGTATATATTACACAGAAACATAAGAAAAGCAAACTTAACCAATGTTTATTTTTTCCATTTTGAAGTGTGATAATGACGAAACCAGCTCCAAAGTGGCTGTGACAAACTGTTTCAATTCAGGGTGAACTACTAGCATTTATTTATTTATTTTTTTTAATCTGAGGTAGTGGAGCCATTAAATTGTTCTCATACTGTTTAGCATACAGTACACTAATCAATGCCATTTACTTGACCTGTCAGTGTCAACTATGGTTTTAAGGCTGTGGCTGATTTTGGTCTATTCATCTCCAAAACATCAGGTCTTGTAAGGTGTTCCAGGTGTGTAGTTAGAAGTATCTCCCAAAAGGTGCTCCAGGAAAGGACAACCAATTAACTGTCAGAGTGGAGTGTCGTGGGTGACAATGCATTTAGGGAATGTTAGGTCTGATCCCACAAAGGCCATTGTTGGACACAATAGAAACTGTTAATGTTGTCTGTGATAGAAAGGTTTCAGAACCCAACTTGCTGCATATGGATCTACCCAAACACTTCTTTCTACGTGTCATCCAATTTGCTGCAAAAAAAAAAAATGATAATTTTGGTTCTGCTCGGAAAGTTTAGCTCTAAATAACTGCTCGATGAGGAACAAGAGCATTGGTGAAATCAGGCGAGTTTGCGGTGTGGTCAGTGCTCCAGTTCATATCACAATGTTCATGATGACACTCTCAAAAGGTACCTGGCACTGTCACAATGACGCAGCATTTTAGCTATGCAAACAATACATTTTAAAAAGTTCTAGACTTTGCTTGTTGTAAAAGAAAATTGTGTCAACATCCAAAAATTAATTATACACTAATGTAAAGAAATCGGTAGAAAAAAAATCCAGCATATTCACGTTATACACAGCTCGAAATTACGTTTAAACTCATTTTCCCAGGTGCCCGAGTACTCCCGTCAAAAAAGTCACCGGAAATAGCCACACACACACACACACAAACAAACAAGTACTGTACAGACATTGAAATTCCTCACTCGAAGGTTTTAATGATAGTTTACTGTCAGTAAACTACGTTTACTTTCACATTCATGGCATTTAACAGACAACCTCATCCTCAGCAACTTACACGGCACCTGCCAAGGAGTCCAAATATGGCGGATACGTAGCTTTGATATCATTCGTGGTTCAATCAGTCAATCAGCACACGAGCTCCGTGTTGCGCTCAGTGTTATCAAGGTCTCTGAACAATCTTGACAGAGCTGGACACACATCCCGGAAGTAGGCGTATCAATTTACCGACACACCGACTTCTTATTTAAAGACGCTGACATGAAACTACTCTCCATATTTCCGCCTCCGGTCACGGTGAGTAGCGTCATAATAATATGTTACTAGTAACTTTTATTCATTTTTTCACAGTAATATTTTGTCTGTCTAATAACGAATAAAGGAAAAATCGATGTTGTGACAAAAATAAGTGACAGTCATTGACAGCATATATTGTTTGCAATATGTTTGGGTGAACTTTATTTGCTTTACTTTAATGAATATATATATATATATATATATATATATATATATATATATATATATATATATATATATCGCTGCAGAAAAAGCCGAAAGGAAACTATCTTTTTCTCTGCAGAGCCCGACATTGACCATGGCTTCAACCCAGAAGTGCCTTGCCAAAGGTAAGAGGTAAACTTATTTATTTGGCTCGGTTTCTCTCAGCAGAGCCATACACAAGACCAATAAAAGGGTTTGTGCACAGATAATGGCTGTAGTGCAGGGGTCCCCAGCCCTACGGACCGGAACCGGTCCATGGATAATTTGAGACCAGTCCGCAAACAAAATTTTCTCATGCTATAAATTTTTATATAATTATTTATATAATTTTTAAAGATCTGTTTTTGACATTGCCATAGAACAGTAAGTTCTCAAATAGTGGGGCGCCCCCGCGTGTGTGTGTGTGTGTGGGGGGGGGGGGGGGGCTGCGATGCCAGGGGGCGCGTGTGACCCCAGGAAACATGCTTGCTTTTTTTTTTTTTTTTGCCGTTTTAGGATAAAGTGTAATTCTACATCCACTACAGCAGGTGGCAGTGGCTTCCTCACCGCCAGAGTGTGCCCAGAGCAATGACGTAGATAAAATAAGTTAATTAACCCGCTATGGAAATTTTTAACCGGGACGGAAAGAGAGGCGGAGAGAGACTGAGACCGTGAGAGAAACGAAAGTCTTCCGGAAGTTAAGTTGAAGTATGATGACGCGGATGTAGCACTGTGCTGCGGTGAGAAACGAGGAAGGACCGCTGTGTTTACATTGGCAGCGGACAGTATGAACCCAAATAAATTCAGGCGTCACACATCGATCACGTGATGAGCCGCGTGAGGTGTTTTTTTTTTTTTTTTTTTTTTTTTCCTCTCAGCGAAAATGTGCCGAGTGCTGCCAACAACCATCCCGTTTTATGGATGATATTCCAGCAAACCAGCGAGCTCTGTTAGCATCAGATAAGGTGGAGGTCCAAACTGCTCAGTGTAGAAAACCGCACAGCAGAGGAACTGATCCTACCTGCAGCACACACGGACTCAGTCATGCTGGATGACGTCACTGCTGTGAAAATAAGTATAGGTCTCGGTTGAGCATCGAGCAGGAGCTGAGAGTCCGGTCTCGTGCTTTAAACCTGCTTCGATCAGCTGTGCGCTGCAAACGTGCTCATTATAACCATTACAGACTTGATCATTTTTGACAATAATAATACATTTGTTTTGTTTATTTTTGTTTTGTAGGTTAGTGTTACATATTGTGCTCCTGAGTTAATATTGCTGATCAATTTTAATTTATGTATTGATTTTATATAATTTATATTTTTCAGTATAAAATGGTTCAAATTTTTAGTCAAAAATGTTTATAGTTTAAATCAGGATTTTTTTTTTTCAGGCAAATTGATGCACTTTAAATCTTTTTGTTGAAAAACTAAATTGTTAGTTATTCTTTGGAATTTGTTTTTTTTTTTTTTTTGTTTTTTTTTTGTATTCCATAATGATAAGGATTTATGTTAAGGATACAGTGTATGCAGAGGATTACTTATAACAATTTTTAGACAAATAACACTGTCTTCCTTTCGGCTTTTTCCCTTTTACTCGGGAGTCGCCACAGCGAATCATCTGATTCGGACATTTGATTTGGCAGAGGTTTTTACGTCGGATGCCCTTCCTGTCACAACCCTTTTTAGCAAGCGACAGAAACACGCTGACGACTTTGCAGCTACTCTTTACGAAAGTCAGCAATGGTTCTTTTACATGCCTCACACCATAGACAGTGACAGACATGGCCCGCCTTTGATAACCCAGTTCGCTGCATTGGGGGTTTTAGGCAAATAACACTACAGTATTTATATTGGGGGGGGGGGGGGGGTTTGAAATGTTTTCCTCTTCCTGGTATGGGGGCGTGACAGAAAATAATTAAGAAGCACTGCCATGGAAGCACTGAAAGCCCTTCTGTTCCCAACCACATATCTTTGTGAGGTGGGGTTTTCTGCAGTGACATCCACCAAAACAAGACTGAGGAGTAGATTTTCACTGGTGGCGGAAGTATTTTCATACATACAACTAGTCCCCGGTGCATAAAAGGTGGGAGACCACTGCTGTAGTGCATAATGATCAGAAGGCATTTAAGCAAATATAGAATTTTTTTTTTTTTTTTTTGTAAATCTTCAATATGGTTAACATGTGCGATCAAAAGCTAACTGTCTCATCATGATTTGGCAAAACTGGTGGGCGGCGGCCAACACAAGAAGTGACCAGTAAGTGCTCAGGCCATAATGCAAAATGATCACTTGATGTAATGCAGATATGTCAAAGAAACACAAACTGTTATAATGCTGGGCTACCAAAAGCCTACTGTGGCTTCAGTGCCTTAAAATACAATACATTAAGGTGTGTGTGTACACACACACACACACACACACACACACCCAGACACGGCTGTTTGGATTTGTTCGAATTCTGAATCCTCGTTTCCTATTACAAATGTAAATGGTCTTAATCCTTTCCGTCATCTTTTGAACAGAAGTTAACAGTACCCTAACTCCTACCATAGGTCCACAAATGAAGTGAAAATTATTGAATACAGTACACAGTTATGTATTGTGTGTGTGTGTATGTATATGTGTGTGTATATATATATATATATATATATATATATATACACACACTTCATTCATGTTTCTGTCTAAAACATTTTCCATTTGTATTTTGACGATTGTGGCTTTTTAACCAACATGGCAATTCCATTAAGATCAAATTAATTGGCTGTAAGGGTCCTAGCTTGGGATTTTACATCAATTAATCTTATTTGAACCACTCAATGCACCCTTGTGCTTTGGAGATAGCGGTTTGTGGTTATCCTGGAAGTGGTCACCCTTCAATATAGAAATGTTTATAGGATAAGAGTCTGAATAACTTTGGAGAGACTTGCCGTGAATTTAATCTTTAATAGGATTAGTGAACAAAAACCATGCTAGTGATTTAAAAAAAACAAACAAAAAAAAACCAAACTTGTATATCCTGACAGAACCACCCAGATTTACTTGTTTTTCACACATCTGTATGATCAATTTAAAATTGGGTTGTTTGGTATCTGTTATACAGGAAGCGATCCTCCAGGGCCTGTACCCAAAGATCAGATACGCCTCTATAGTATGAGATTCTGCCCATTCGCCCAGAGAACCAGACTGGTACTTGCTGCCAAGGGTATACCGTAAGTATTAATGTTGAAAATGTAGAAACGGCGTGAGGTGTTTTTATATTTTATATTAGCCATTAAACAATGCAACAGATGCTACTGTTATTAGTTATAATTACCGCCACCAATTTTATTATAGGCATGAAATAATCAACATCAATTTGCAAGAGAAACCTGAATGGTACCTGATGAAGAACCCTAATGGCCAAGTGCCTGCACTGGAGACCTCGTGTGGTCAGGTGATCTACGAATCCCCAGTCACATGCGAATACCTGGATGAGGTTTACCCTGAGAAAAAACTCGTTCCCTCTGACCCCTTTGCAAAAGCTCAGCAGATGATGTTGCTGGAGGAATACTCGAAGGTATCCAGTATTTTACAAAAGGATTAAAAGGCATGCTTTGCTGTAATTCTTGTGGATTCTTCTTGGGGTTTTGAAGGAGGAGTCTTTAAAAATATATCCATCATCTCAATGTTTTATTTCAGATGATTCCTCTTTACTACAAAGTTCCCATGACTAAACATAAGGGTGGAGATGTGTCAGGACTGGAAGCAGAGTTGAAGGAAAAGTTTTCAAAACTGGACAAGGTAGTATAGTGCAGTATTTGATTAGTAAAATGTCATTCAAAAGTATTAATAATTCTTGAACTCTTTCACATTTTGACATGTTTCGGTCACAAATGTAAATGTATTTATTGGGATTTTCTGATAGACCAACACAAAGTGGTGTGTAACTGAAGTGGAAGAAAAATTGTATGTGGTTTTTGAAATCTTTACAAAT
>CM045736.1:43738895-43748895 GCA_024760905.1 Plotosus lineatus | reverse complement strand
TCAACTAGATAGTATTCAAAGTACAGTACCGTAGTATGAAAACCGAGTCAACAGACCTTTCCAATTCATGTTCTAACCTGCATGAAGAAGGCCATTAGAAAAAAAATATCTTTCAAAACACTGCTGGCACATGAGATATGATAAGAGATTTCCTTTCCGGCTTTTCTCTTTTTCAGGGGTCGCCACAGCGAATGACTCGCACGTTTGATTTGGCGTAGGTTTTTACGTCGGATGCCCTTCCTGACACAACAACCCTTTTAGCAAGGGACAGAAACACGCTGACGGCTTTGCAGCTACTCTTTTACGAAAGTCAGCAGTGGTTCTTTTACATGAACCTTTCACCATAGACAGTGAGAGACATGGCCGGCCTGTGATAACCCAGTTAGCGGCACTGGAGTGACAACCCTGTGGGGACTCGAACTCCTAATCGTAGGATCAGCAATCCAGCGCCCTATGGCACAATATTTAAAAGAACACCTTATCTTTAGGGCAGAGGTGGTCTAGTGGTATAGGGCGCTGGATCGCTGATCCAAAGGTTGGGGGTTCGATTCCCACTCTCGACAAGGTTGTCACTGTCCTCCCCAGTGCAGCTAACTGGGTTATCAAAGGCCGGCCATGTCTCTCACTGTCTATGGTGTGAGGCATGTAAAAGAACCATTGCTGACTTTCGACAAGAGTAGGCTGCATAGCTGTCGGCATGTTTCTGCCCTGCGATGGCCTGGTGGGCTGTCCAGGGTGTACTCTGCCCTCACCCGAAGTTGACTGGGATGGGCGCCAGCCTCCCCGCGACCCCAATTAGGATTAAGCGGTTACAGAAAATGAACTGAACCTTATCTTTAAAAATTGAGAACTGTAAATTTAAGTATAATTAAACACACTTTTTATTTTCACTTAAATAAGCATCTATATAATACTGTATAAAATCTGCATATTAGCATATAGCTGCCTATATGGGTTAACAACTACTTATTTTCAGCAATGTACAATCCTAATTTATTTATATGAAGTAATTTCAGAAACTATTAAACAGAGGCAGTTATGCAGCGATAACCTGGCTATCTTCAAGGCAAAGACATTGAGTCCCAAATGTCCAGTGACGCAGTTTGTCATTCTATCACACATTTGTTGAATTAACTCCACCATTAGGGAAGTGCGGTGTGTACTCTTGAATAAGCACTGGCGCGTTTTTGAGCATCTCTTCGAAATTTTCCACCATCTTTGCATATACCTGCCTCTGTAACACCAATGGCCTGAAAAGGTTTATTGGTTCTGCAGCCTGAAATATTTCTGGAACACCAACTTCAAGTGGAACAAGTGGGTTTCCAATTATAATATGAGTAAGTCGTTTTTCCTGCAAGCTTTTCTGTAGAAATGCCAACATGTCCCGGAGCCTTTGGTCCAGATTCAGTGGTCTCCATGCCGAAGGAGATTTACTCAACACGAGATGCAGGAATGCAGTTTTCAGATGGTAATTTGTCAGGGCGCTTCTGCCTTTTAGACCCGACTGTTTATTGTTGAGGAAAGAAACAAGCTGCAGGCATCGGAGGTGACAGGAGTTTACTGGAAGTTTCTTTGCTAAGTGTTTGAACAAGTTTCTTTCATAAACAGTGAATGAGAGATGCCAGTGCATATCAGTGGGACTTTCGCTGTCTGAAGGAAAATGAGAGATGAAGTACGCATCTGAATTTTCAAGCTGGATAGCTGGTGTAATATTTAGAACAATAACCTTCCCAGACTTGAACCTGACCTTCAAAGCACCAGGGAAATCCAGGTTACGGAACATGAGCTCAAACTCATACTTGTGAGAGATCTGCCCCCATGCTCGGGTCACTGAGATCTGAAACCATTTCATGACTTGATCTTTAGATAGATACGAAGTGTTTTTTGAGCAAAGTAGTTCTTCTAAAACTTGGTCATCAGCTTTGTTGTTGAGGTTTCTGTTGTGAAGCAAGCATAGCATATCATCATCCCCTGTTGTTTTGCCAGAGAGGCAGTCTAAGCAATTCTCACCAACCTTTACCAACTTAATGCTTCCACATCCTTGCAGGTCCAGTGGAATGTCAGATGAGTCATCGCACCAAAGCTCAAATTGAAAACGGTATGGTTCTGGAGTTGCAAATGGCACAAGGATGTCGCACATGACAGGCTTACACACTCGCCAGGACTCAAACATGCTTCCCACGCCAATAAAATCATCAAGCTCCATGTCAACCTCACAATCACAAATGCTTCTCAAAGCTTCCAAAAGGTCATCTGCAAAGCCTTCAACAAACTCCTGCACTCTCCCTTGTTCATGGACAAAGGGCTGGAAGCTGGTCTCACAGAGACTGTTTAGGACACCTTTCTCTAAGGTCAGACTGACACACCCATAGTTAGTATGTCCGTCTTCATCTTCGTCATGGTCAGGTGTTTCTCTAGTGTTCATATCCTGCCTACAAACTTCAATGGTGAAGAACATGACCAGGGAAAGTGTGCTCCAGAAGTACCAGCCATAGTAGTCAAGGTCAGAGTCTGTGGTTTCCTGATCTGCCTTTAAGATTTCTTGTTCAAGGCGTTCTTGTTCAGCTTGCAGTCTTTTTTCATGATCCTTCATTCGGGCCAAAACATCATCTTCCTCTTCTGGGACAGTAGTGTTCTCCTTAGGGAAAAGCAGTGGATGGTTGAGAATGGCAGCTGCCACAATCATGAAAACCCGAGCGAGAGACCCCTGCATCCCTGCGTATCTGTGCAAAAGATAAAAGGTTACAGCTTAATATAAAAAAATTTAAAAAAACAAGACAATTCTCAGTTAAACCATTATAAAATACTGGAATTTGTTTTTTTTGTTTTTTTTTTACAAATTAGGTATTAAAGTAAATTTTGTCTTATGATTGTAAATTACTATAAACAGTTGGGCCATTCGTGTTTGTTTCTTGTTTAGTGGATTTATGTTATGTAAGTAAGTAGAGGATCATCAGCTGTCCTGAGCTGATGACCTACAATGTAGTACTGGTACTAGTACTGTAGTATTTTTTCATACTCTGTATGTTCTGCTGAAATTATAGCTCTAAACAGACCAGTACCACATGTACTATCAAAACATTTTTCATGACAGTCAATAAAGGAGGTTGCCTTAAAAATACTTTCATGCCTCTCCCCTTTCACCTCGCCTCTGAGGGTGGGATTAAAACTGACTGGAACCCATGTAGCTTCTAAGTTGGTGCCATCAGCGCAGGCCTGGAGAATATCTGCATGTAAAAACAAATATGAAGTCTCTACTTTCAGAAATGGACCCCGCCCCCCCAACACCCAACACCCAAAAAACCCTGTACTGGCCAGTTCTGTCACACGTCAATAGTGTCACTTTCACAGTCTCACACATCAGACCTTTGTACACACTGTGTAGGTGAGTATAGGTGATACTTCTTGGGCGTAGTCACACTTCTGCCAAACGTACATAAAGTAGTTATGATGTCATAAGTCATGAGAGGGTGAAGAAAGGACAGGCTTGGTGTTAAAAAAAAAGTTCTGGTTTTAAAATTGATTCCAATCTTCAAGTTAAGACAAGTGGGAATTTAAAAAAAAAGTATTTTCCCAATTTTTAACTTTGAAATCCCATCCATCATGGCTTTCCAGATTATCACAGCATAAAATGTATTACAGCAAACATTCCTAGGACTCTTATAGTGTTTTTGGGTAATATTTACCAATTCCACTGACACCCTATTTAGGTTTGGATCATGTTCTTTTTCTCTTTTTTTTTTTTTAAATATAGTTTATTGTTGTAGATGTAGGAAAAACAAACATAGATCTTGTAACTCATACCGTGCATTGTAAACCGTGTTTAATTATGAGGGTCCACTCTGCTAAATATAGATAGGTGTATGAAAAAGTGTGAGACGCAGAGCTGTCTACTCCTGCACTGCAGGGCAGGAAGTCAGATAGCCCTGCAGAACACTCCGTGACACCCAGCCTGCTAAATTAATATTCACTGATAACACTGTTTTTATCATCCAGGTCTTCGAATGTTTTCTACCAGAATAACCTTAACATTTTTACCTAATCACCAAACAATGTGATGATAAATAATCTGCTTGTTTTTGAAAACAGCCTGATTGAGCTTTCTGAGCGCAGCTGAACAGAAGTTCAAATCCGTGAACTATCTGGTGTCTGAAAATGTTCTGCAGTGAATAAAAAGGAAGGAAACAAATATAAACAGGAAACTGTGTAATCTGTTGAGCTCAATCCTTCAGAGACACTGGTGCAGTAAAATTCAATACGTAAACTCAGTTAGTTATACAAAACATATCACTTCCATGACAATACCACAACCCACTCAAACCAAACATGATCAGAATGAAGACCACAACACCTATAAATAGTTAGCAGAACACTTTTGGATACCAGCAGGGCTAATAAAAACCACTTAAACAGCTAATGTGTTTCAGTGACAGAATTAAAAATAAGATTTGCAACACAAATCAACAACCTCAGTGCTTCAAGTAAGACTTCCCAACAGGTGCAGCAGTTTGTTCTATTTACTAAACAACACTGTAATTATTAAACCATAACAAAGCGATTTAAAAGACCAGAGGTTCAAAAGAGGAGTCAAACAAGCCATCTTCCTCAACTGTGAACAGCCGCAGCTGACCAGAGGAGGTGGTCTGAGACTCCACCCCTCAGCCACCTTCCGTGTCGTCCTTGACGCACTGCCCAGACAATAAAATTCACCCCCTTAAAAACACAGTTGATTTCAAGGTCTCACAAGATAGAACCAACCACCCTAAGGACTGTTCAGGCTGCATACATCATTCTCATTTGGCCCCCGGAATCACACACCAACAGGATGAATCAATGTCCTTATGATCTCAACAAATCTCCTGAAGGTTGTTTTTGATCCACTAGAGGATAAATTCTGGAACTCCCCACTAGTCTGACAAAACTAAATAATTCTGGTGATAGTCTGGCGAGCTGTTTTGGGTGTACCCTGCCTGTGTCAAGTGTTGGTGTTATAGGCTCCAGCCTCCTCGAGACCCTAACAGGATTAAGTGGTTCGACCTGTGGCCCGTGGCTTTTCGGCCCTGGTCATTCACTCATTCATTTGCCGAATTGTTAAATCCTACTGATTGTACTGATTAATCCTATTGTTTAAGCCAAGGCCACAGGCAAGCTTGAGCCTAGGGTCTCAGCAGACACTGGGAACTGCTTGTCAGATCATCGCAGGTCAACCTACACAACCATTCGCACTCACACAAAGGGGAAATTTGGAACAGCTAGTTAATCTAATGTGAACTTTGGACTTTGAGAGAAAACCGGAGTAAAAGGAGAAAAACCTTTACAAGCACAGAGAGAACATGCAAACTCCTCAGAGTGAAGCCTTCACCAAGCCCCAGACTCGGACCAAGGACTTTCTTACGTTGAGGTGAGTGTGCTAACCACTACACCACCATGCTCCAGGCCCACCTTGTTCATGGTGCACGATGTACAACCCCTGGCAAAAATTATGGAATCACCAGTCTCGGAGGATGTTCATTCAGTTGTTTAATTTTGCAGGAAAAAAAAGAACATCACAGACATGACACAAAACTAAAGTAATTTCAAACGGCAACTTTCTGGCTTTAAGAAACACAAAGAAATTGGGGGGAGGGGGGGGGTCAGTAACAGATAATTTTGGAGACCAAGTACGGGGAATAAATTATGGACTCACTCAATTTTGAAGACAAAATTATGGAATCCCCCTGTAAGTTTCCATTCCCTATACTAACACCTGCATCAGATTAGATCTGCTCACTAGTCTGCAGTTAAACAGGAGTGATCACACCTTGGAGAGCTGTTGCACCAGGTGGACTGACATGAATCATGGCTTCAACACAAGAGATGTCAATTGAAACAAAGCTGAGGGTTATCGAACTTCTTAAAGAAGGTTAATCATCACGCAATGTTGCATAAGATTGTTGGTTGTTCACAGTCAGCGGTGTCTAAAATCTGGACCAAGTACAAACAAAATTGGAAGGTTGTGAAAGACAAACATACTGGTAGACCAAGGAAGACATCAAAGCATCAAGACAGAAAACTTAAGAATTATGCCTCGAAAACAGAAAATGTACAGCAAAACAATCGAAGAACCTGGAGGAAACGTCTGTGACCGAACTGTATTCCATACAGAAAATGCAATCGTGGACAGTGGATGACTGGATGAAAGTCATACAGTATTCAGTGATGAATCACGAATCGGCATGGGGCAAGATGATGATGCTGGAACTTTGGTTTGGTGCCATTCCAATGAGATTTATGAAAACGAAAGTCTAAAAAAAAACATGCAAATTTCCACAGTCATTGATGATATGGGGCTGCATGTCAGGTAAAGGCACAAGGGAGATCGCTGCCATGACATCTTCAATAAATGCACAAGTTTACGTTGAAATTTTGGACGCTTTTCTTATCTCATCAATTGAAAGGTTGTTTGGGGACGATGAAATTATTTTTCAAGATGATAATGCATCTTGCCATGGAACAAAAACTGGTAAAACATTCCTTGAAGAAAGACACATAAGGTCAATGTCATGGCCAGCATCAACATCTTTTGCAACATTGCGCTACGCTTTATCTTCTTTTCGAAGTTTGATAATCCTCTCCTTTGTTTCAATTGACAACTCTCATGTTGGAACCATGATTCATGTCAGTCCACTTGTCCACGTGTGATCATTCCTGTTTAACTGCAGACTAACGAACATATCTAATCTGAGGCGGGTGTTCAGTTCAGTTCAGTTTTCTGTAACCGTTTAATCCTAATTTGGGTCGCGGGGAGGCTGGTGCCTATACCAGCCAACTTCGGGCGAGGGCAGAGTACACCCTGGACAGTTCGCCAGGCCATCGCAGAGCGGCTTTGCAGCGTACTCTTTACGAAAGTCAGCGATGGTTCTTTTACATGCCTCACACCATAGACAGTGGGAGACATGGCCGGCCTTTGATCACCCAGTTCGCTGCATTGGGGGGGGGGGGGGACAGTGACAACCTTGTGGATAGTGGGACTCGAACACCCAACCTTTGGATCAGCGTTCCAGCGCCCTATACCACTAGACCACCACCACTTCCCTGGGATGCGGGTGTTATTTTGGGGAATTCAAATTTACAGGGTGATTCCATAATTTTTTCCTCAGATTGAGTGATGATTCCATAATTTATTCCCCCTTCTTGGTCTAAAAAAGTAACTGGTACTGACCTCCACTTTTTTTCTTCTTCTTGATTTCTTTTAGTGTTTGTTAAAGCCGAACAGTTGCCATTTGAAATGACTTTAATTTTGTGTCATGTCTGTGTCATGCTTTTTTTTTCTGCAACATTAAACAACTGAATGAACATCCTCCGAGACTGGTGATTCCATAATTTTTGCCACGGGGTTGTAAATGCAGGACATGTCATGGAACCCCAAAAGAAAGCACACAGAATATTTGTTCAAGTTGTCAAGGAGTCTGAGTGAGTCATAATAACTAAAACACTGCTGTGGCTGATGCTGCAAAGAGCCACAAGTGTGAATAGAATCCTATGAACCCATTTCAAAGAGGCTCAGTGATGCTGCTGTCTGTGAAAGACATGCACTAAGCACAGCCTGGGCTTCCTACCAGCCTAAAGGTCACAATATATTTATAAAGGTCACAATATATATATTTATAAATACAGTACACCCACATGACTTGACGTGTTTTTTATGAATGACACAAAACCACGAGTCAGTTCTACATCATATAGACATATAAGCATCTTAACACATCCTAGATCGGGAGAAAATATTAGGTTCAGTAAAAATAAATAAATAAATAAATAAGCAGAAAGTGTACATTCAGCTTCTTTTCCCCCTCACAATGACGTAAGAGGCTGAAAGTAACGGTTCCCATCAGTTTCAGTTCCTGTTATAAAGTTACAGCAGTTTGAACACATGGTGTATTAAAACAAACTACAGCAAGCACTGCTGGCTAAACAAAGGCAGTAAACAAACCTTGGAGCGTTTCACTCCCAGTGTTGAATCCCTGTGTAGTCCATGGTTTCTGGATGGAGTCGGAAATAAATGTAACTTGTGTGTTTCCCTCTCAGTCTGTGGGCGGAGGTGGAGAATATTATTGCTCATATCCTGGAGCACAGCCTACTCCTGAGGCCATCTTTTAACCTCTACATCTCCTGAAAAAAACATATGAGCCGCAGCAGAATTTAGTATACATTATTCATA
This sequence comes from Plotosus lineatus, assembly GCA_024760905.1. NCBI lineage: Eukaryota > Metazoa > Chordata > Actinopteri > Siluriformes > Plotosidae > Plotosus > Plotosus lineatus. The sequence continues at coordinate 43,740,695 of CM045736.1, read as the reverse complement.
ACAACTTCCTGTCACTGTCCGCCTGCAATGTGTCGCACGTGTCATCCAAAACAACACGACAAGGGAATTAAAACGCAAAAGCCTGGCTAATACAAAGAGGGTCTGGGTTGCCAGGTGCGCGAATTTTCTGTTGAATTGTTTTCTTAAAGGGACAGCGTCATTCATGGCTGTACACCAATGACGTGATAGCTCACATTTGCTGAACCTGTATTGGTCATCTTTGCAGAATAATGCATGCGTGCAGTAAATAATGTATGACTTGTAAACCTGGGTTTACACTCTATTGTTCACTTTTGTCCATTTACCACTTTTTCACAGCTGCTTATTTTCCAAGTTGTTGTGTTCAGTTCATTTTCTGAAACCGCTTCATCCTAATTAGGGTCACGGGGAGGCTGGTGCCCATCCCAGCCAACTCAGGGCGAGGGCAGAGTACACCCTGGACAGCTCGCCAGGCCATCGCAGGGCGGAAACATGCTGACGGCTTTGCAGCCTACTCTTGTCGAAAGTCAGCAATGGTTCTTTTACATGCCTCGCACCATAGACAGTGAGAGACATGGCCGGCGTTTGATAACCCAGTTAGCTGCACTGGGGGCAAGTTGTTGTGTTCATCGTTCATTTTCTGTAACCGCTTTATCCTAATTAGGGTCACGGGAAGGCCGGCAGCTATCCCAGCCAAGTCTGGGCGAGGGCGGAGTACACCCTGGACAGCTCGCCAGGCCATCGCAGGGTGGAAAGATGCTGGCGGCCTTGCAGCTACTCTTGTCGAAAGTCAGCAATGGTTCTTTTACATGCCTCACATCACATACATGGCTGGCCTTTGATAACCCAGTTAGCTGCACTAGGGGCACTAGGGGGGACAGTGACAACCAGTTGAGAGTGGGGCTTGAACCCACAACCTTAGGATCAGTGATCTAGCCCTGTTGTTTGTTGTGTATGCTTAGTTAAAAAAAAAAAAAAAAAAAAAAAAAAAAAAAGAGGATTTATTATTTCGCTTTTAAGGCTACATCCTTCTAAATCATCAGGTTAAAGTTCGAGGTACACCACCCGTAGGGGGAACCACAGCACATCAGAGTAGATGGGAAGGGGAAGATGTGTCACAAACTAAGTAAATGTGTAAAGAGTTAATAAAGCAAGCACACATACCTCTAGGGCAGTGCTTCTCAAATAGTGGGGTGCACCCGCCCCTCTTGGAGGGCGAGGTATGATGTGGGGGGGGGCGTATGACCCTGGGGAACATGCTTTTATGAATAGTGTACGAGAATTAAGTGTGATTGCACCTCCACTCCAGTAGATGGCAGTAGCACTCTCATTGTCACGCTATGGTGTAGCGGTTTTTCGCCCGAGCAAACGACATGAAGTGCAGTAAACAACTGTTCAAGGAACAACACAGAAATTTTTCGAACAGGAACGAAGAGAAAGGTGGAGAGAGACGGAGATACAGTATTAAGACATAAATGAGCGGAATGAATTTAGTTAAATAAGGATCTATTTTTTTTTATTTCATGCCCACGGTGCACTTTAAATCTTCTCTATTACAGATTTAAAAACAATGTTAATGAAGTTTTTCTTTATTGTAAGTTGAACTATATTTATTTTTTATTTTTAATGTTAATAAAGCTACAATGTTATGCAGAGGTGTACTAATAACAAATAATACAATTTACTGTACAGTATATAATTGCTCTTGAGGGGAGGGTGAAATTATTTTTTCTTCCTAGAGGGGGCCTCACAGAAAATACTGTAATTGAGAAGCACTGCCCTATGGACAATTTTAAACACCCTGAACTTTGTCTCCAGTCT
>CM045736.1:43676395-43731395 GCA_024760905.1 Plotosus lineatus | reverse complement strand
GGATGCATTGGTTGCATTGGTTGAACTGATCCAGAATCCAAACTTTCCCTGAATTAAAGCCACACCCTCCCTGACAGCAAGAGAGCGCCCTGGCTGTCAGTGCTCAGACCATTTAAGGTATAATCCCAGTTGATCCCCGGAAGACGAAAAACAATTCACCATTGTCCATGAAGCTATTTCTGATATTTGAGACTTAAGCTTGAAATAAAGCTCTGAAGAGGCCTACACGACGTAGCGTCGCATCTGGGGTTCTTTCAGCAGGGCTGGAATGGGACAGATTTTTGTTTGCGAAGAATGTATGAATCAAGCCATGTCCAAAGTCATCCTGGAATAAAACATGATTTTTTTTTTTTTTTTGCTCTGAAAATGTTCCCAAACTCTGGTGATAGAGTTTTCCACTAGGAGAATCCACCATGCCACAGAACCAAACCAAACAATAGATAGAGGACTGCAGGATCAAGATCTTACCATGGTCAGCCCAATCTCAAAATCTGAACACCTCTAGAATGTGATCGAGAAGAAGATGGATGGTCACAAGCCATCTAACAGTTTAAAGATATATATTTTGTCTTAGTAGAGGCATACAGTCATCCAGAAGCAAACAGTAGTACGGTATTGTGTTGTTCGAAATTTAATTTCGTATTGATTCCGGTGTATTATTTGAGGTATTAAAACACAGCGTTATTTTTTTTTACCTTTCGTGTGAGCTACATGGAAGGTACTATGATGTGCAGCAGGAAATTTTTGTTCCGCAGGAAATTGTGTGTTCCTGTCCGCAGCCCACAAGTGCATGTTGGGTCCTGGTAAGATATTACTTTTTGTGTGAGCTACCGGTACACTGTATATTATTCATATTACTATTTTTGGACCAACCTGATTTCATCCTCAAGTTAGATAGATCATGCACACCTATAACACGTGAAAGGTCAGGGAACGCATGTGTACTCGCTCCACCAGGCATTTTGATCGATTGTCATTTTCTGCATTTAAATCTTCTAATTGTCATTATCTGGAATTTGTGATATATGTCTGGAGTAGTTCATTTCGTTCCTTTTCTGAATTATTTAACCATAATTAGGGTCAACGGGAGGCTGGCGTCAATCTCAGTCAACTCTGGGTGAGGGCAGAGTACACCCTGGACAGCTCGCCAGGCGATCGCAGGGCAGAAATACGCTGAAGGCTATGCAATCTACTCTTGACAAAAGTCAGCAAAGTTTCTTTTACATGAACCTCTCACCATAGACAGTGAGAAACAGTGAGAGACATGGCCGGCCTTTGATAACCAGTTAGCTGCACGGGGGCAACAGCAGTGACAACAGTTGACAGTGGGACTTGAACCATCAACCTTGGGATTGGTAATCCAGGACCATACCTCAGGCCACTGCTGCTGTTGGGACTAGTTTATAAAGTAAATGAAACATCAAACATACACATATAAATTGTTAGATCTGAGAAAATAAAAAAAATTGCACTGGCCTTTTTTTGTAGCTATATATGAGCAGTAATTCCAATATGATGAGCTCAGTTGTGCATACGGTGGATAGAAAAATACTATGCACCCTGTTAAAAGACTAGGTTTTTATGTGACATAAAAATATATTAGACCAATTTCAGTAATATCAGGATATTTTTCTCATTTAATGAGGCCTATAACCTGTAAAATTTAATTTAAAAAAAATTATGAAATCCTTTCAAAGTGAAAAATCTTATAACTCCATTTCACTGGGGCACAGCAGACTGATGGAAGCAAAAATGTTGTCATCCGCAAACATTCTGCAATTATTCCCTCATATTCTGTGTCATTCCGTGTCATTCCGTGTCATTCTGTAGTTATTCCTCAAGTCTTCCTCCACTTCCGGAAAAAAAATCCGCGAGTGTTCTGTGGGGTCACTTTGGCGTACTTTGGTGTATCTGTTCTGTACATGCTGTGAACGTTCCGAGAGTGTAAGAATTTCCACTTTTCCGCAGGATTTTCACCCATTTTCCGTGTAAAAATGCCGAATCTCTAATGTAGACTGTATTCCGTGCCTTTCCACTACGATCTTTACATGCCGTCGTCCAGTGAAATGGGGGTACAGTATAAGAATTTTCACTTTTCCGTAGGATTTTCACCCGTTTTCCGTGTAAAAATGCCAAAGCTCTTCGGTCGACTGCGTTCCGAGCCTTTCCGCTACGATCCTTGTGTGCTGTAGTCAGTGAAATAGGGGTATAAATAAATAAGTGGTTGCATAAGTGTGCACACATGCATAAGTGTTCAGAATTTAGTTTTTCTTCGGAAAAAAGAACGGTTAACCTGTTTGTGCCACAAAAATGTCACATATTTTTTATTTACCTGGTAATATTTTTCAACATCAAATCTATCAAAAGAATGTGGGAAAATGAAATGAGGCGAGCGGCTAGCATTGCATGCCATGGAAGGGTCATGTGCTTGCTTTTGCCTCTCTCTAATTGGTGGTGGTCATGTGATCAGGAAGACAATACCTGAAAGGTGGGTATTGGATATATGAATAAATTATGGAGAAAAATTCAGAACATCCAAATATAGACAGACAGACAGACAGACAGACAGACAGACAGACAGGTAGATCGGTAAACAAGATGGCGGATACCTTGAAGCAGCTGCAGCACTAGGACCCGAGCACAGCAGAGAAGATTTATGACTACGCTGTCAACACGGAGGGCAGAGCAGACCCGGGTACAGTTAGGATTTGCACTAATCGGTATCAAGACCCCCAGGATTCTTGACTTTTTACACATACATCAAGAAAACTGACCATTTTTGACCTAAATACATAAATAAGAAATCAATATGCAAATCAGAACTCGTGCCAAGATGATCTGGAGCGGAAATAAAGAGGATAGACTTGAACAGACATAATTTCAGAATTGCATGCAGTTTTAGTTCTGTTGAGGCAACGATGTTGTATGGTTTAGAAACAGTGGCTCTGGGGAAAAGACAGGAGGCAGAGCTGGAGGTAGCAGAGATGAAAATGTTGAGGTTCTCTTTGGGAGTAACGAGGATGGATAGGATCAGGAATGAGCCCATCCGAGGGACAGCACATGTTAGACGTTTTGGAGACAAAGTCAGAGAGGCTAGATTGAGATGGTTTGGACATGTACAGAGGAGGGATAGTGAGTATATTGATAGTAGGATGCTGAGGTTGGAACTACCAGGCAGAAGGCCTAGAGGAACACCAAAGAGACGATTCATGGATGTGGTGAAGGAGGACATGAAGGTCGTTGGTGTAAGAGAAGAAGATGCAAAGGATAGGGTGAGATGGAGACAGATGATTCGCTGTGGCGACCCCTGAAGGGAAAAGCCGAAACGAAAAGAAGAAGACATGCAGTTTTAGTTCTGATAGACAAACAAATAGACAGACAGACAGAAAGAAAGAAAGAAAGAAAGAAAGAAAGAAAGAAAAAAACCTTAATATCAATATCATATCATACATATCCATGGCCACTTGTGAGTCGACTATCTGCCATGGTGCGATTCACCTCAAATTGATCTTCTTTATGATTTACATCGTTCTGAAACTGAGAGAAAGAAAGGATGGTAACACATGTACTAGGACAACATATAAACCTAGTTTGGAAGTGCCCTAACCAAACAATCCAAGAGCCAGCCCATACTGAGCATCGTCTACTGGACAAAAACATTTTTAAAAATCACTTAATTCTCTTGGGGTCATGAGGAGCCTTTGGAACAAACAATTACGACTGAACTATTTCACAGCATGTCTTAGAAGTAAACTACAGATCGATCTATCTATCTATCTGTCTATCTGTCTGTCTGTCTCTCTCTCTCTTGCTCTCTTGCTCATATACCATAGGCTCAATGCACCTGGTTTCCTCATTACTAAAGAACATATTAACCAGCCTGGGAGCTTAGTTCAGTTCAGTTCATTTTCTGTACCCGCTTAATCCTAATTTGGGCCGCGGGGAGGCTGGTGCCCATCCCAGCCAACTTCGGGCGAGGGCAGAGTACACCCTGGACAGCTCGCCAGGCCATCGCAGGGCGGAAACACGCTGACGGCTTTGCAGCCTACTCTTGTCGAAAGTCAGCAATGGTTCTTTTACATGCCTCACACCATAGACAGTGAGAGACATGGCCGGCCTTTGATAACCCAGTTAGCCGCACTGGGGGAGACAGTGACAACCTTGTGCAGAGTGGGACTTGAACCCCCAACCTTTTGGATCAGCGATCCAGCACCCTATACCACTAGACCACCACTGCCCCTGCCTGGGAGATTAGATTCAATTCAATTCAGTTTTATTTGTAAAAAGAATTGAATCATTTCCCTATAAACCCTACACATCTCCAATGAGCCCACCCACAGTGACAGTGGCAACGGAAAACGCCCTCAGACGACACAAAGAAACCTTGAATTCCATTCTCATTTGGGTGAAAATATATGTAATAATATATAATAAGATATATCCCGTCTTAAAAGGTCCGACTCGGTCTAACCAACTAGCAGAAGTCAAAGGCACAAGCCTGGCTGTTCAAACAAGTAGATCATCTTTGGAAGCAGATGAATGTTGAAGAAGGTAAACAGTTACTGAATTTCAGATGCTAATTATACATAATGGACAACAACTTGCTTTATTTCAAATAAAATAGCACAACGGTGAGATCATTATTTATTTAGTAGTTTAATTATGCAGTAAGAAAGGTAGAAAATTGCTTGCTTGCTGGCAAGGCTGGTCTACTGACGTGTGTGGATTATTGATGGCTCGCCAAAAATAAAATTTTAAATTCTAAAAAAATTAGCCAATACCAGTGATTACCACTACACAGAATTTAATGTAAGCAAACTTAATAGTTATGAATGCTTATCCACACTTATGAATGCATATTAATTTTGCTGTATTCAGGACGACACATCAAGGATACCTGAGCTTGACAAATATTGATTTCAAAATTTGTGTTTCCTCAGGCATGTGGATGGACATTTTTGATGATGACAACCTTGGTGGCCTTTCTCATAAGAGCAGTCAGACCTTGCTTCACTCAAGCCGTCTTTCTGAAAACCAAATACTGGTCCCATTACATCGACACAGAACGTAGGCTCTTCGATGAGACATGCAAAGAGCACGCCAAAAGCTTCGCCAAAGTCTGCATTCAACAATATTTTGAGAACATCAGCGGCGAAATGATATTTCAGAAACTGCAAATGAGGGACAGGGACAGAAGAGAGAATGATGATGAAAAGAGTGAAGAAGAGAAGCTCCTAGGCATCCGCGAAAAGGAGGATATGAATAAAGTTTTGTGGAACTGGCATACCTGTAAACCTGCACTGAGCCTTCATAAATATGAAAACGATGAAAACACCGAAGAGAAATCTACACTTTTACAAGCGAACGGTTTTCACAGCCCGAGACCTATAAATGAATGTGCAGCCTATTATTCAAAGGTCTGACTTTAAAGAGGTACTGTGCACCTGAATGTGTTGTTTGAGCTGTAAACCTGACATGACTGTGCTGTGATGAAACACATCAATGCAGATGCTACGAGCAAAATTGTCATTTTGTGGGTTGGAAATGGTTCAAACCTCAAATCTACCATTTAAAATCATCCTGAGCTGAACAAGGCCCATGCTGACTCTACATACGGGTGTTTATGATATATTTTTAGTTCAGGAATGTTAATGCCCACTAATGAAAGGTGGGCAGCTCCCATCTCGACCAGCTCCTGCCATTGAGGGGGAGTCTGTGGAACTGTAATCATTTTCAAATATATGCTTATCAAGACTCATCATTCCACACCCTGTCCTCCTCCTAATCAGCCCCACCCCACATCCTCCTTGCCAGGCACACCCTGTTTTCCTTCCCAGGCCCACCCTGCCCTCCTCTTCAGCCCCACCCTATCCTCCTCCTCAGCCTCTGGCCCGATTTTTAGCATCTTCCAGAATTCTGCAGTGAATGAAGTTAATCTCCAAGATGGAGTAAAGTTACACTTTAAATTATTGGAACCTCAACATAATGATCCAGTAATCAAAAGGAAAACATCATTGCAGTTTTGGTAAACAAACAAGACAGACAAAGAGAGATAGATGGATGGATAGATGAATGAATTAATATCCCAGGCAGTTTGCCTACTCTCATTCATTCATTTTCTAAGCCGCTTAATCCTAACTAGGGTTGCAGGGGAACTGGTGCCCACCTCAGCTGACTCTGGGCAAGGGCAAGGCCCCCTCTGGACAGCTCACCAGGCCATTACAGGGCAAACACTCACACACCTATTCACACTCACAACTGGACAACTGAACTCCAAAATGGATTTGGAACAGCCAGTTGGCTAACTGTGCATGTTTTTGGACTGTGGGAGGAAACTGAATTATCCAGAGAAACCAACCAAAGCACAGGGAAATACAAGCGTGCAAACGCCACACAGAAACGCCCCTGCTGGGAATCGAACCCAGGCCTTGCCGCGAGGTAGATGCGCTAACCACTACCCCACCATCTTGCTAACTAATTAGAAAAATATGAACACTATGACATGTTGGATCACTGTTAATGAACGTTCTTATACTTTCTCCTTTTAATAATTAAAATATATTTATATATCTGATAGTTGTAGGTTTTTTGTTTTTTCCCCCCGCTGAAATAACAACCAAAAAGTAGCTTACACATTGTGGAAAGAAACAAGAGGTGAAGTTGCTCATCATGTGGTAAGCATGTGAAATACATTCTTTCCAACAGAGGGTGCTGTTTTACAAGATTGACAGATTTATATCATACAGTATACTTAAACAAGACTGGAAAATGGATGGATAAAGAAAGATTTTCCAACCAACACATTCCAACTTAATAAATGAGTTTAAGATTTGTTTTCTATTTTGTATTATCATAATAGTATAGCATAGTTTTTGCTTACACTGATCTCCCCACCCTTCTACACTACATTTTTTTTTCTTTTTTTCTTTTTTGCCCTGCAGACTCTTTTTTTTTTTTTTTTTTTTTTTTTTCTGTGAGTTTCCTGACCACATGTTTTTAATACTTGTGTTTTCCACTGGGTTAGAAGCCATGGTAGCAGTCTGACTCACAGGCTATTTCTGCTAAAGGCTGAGTCTTTGAAAGAGATGAAACTACGAACAATGGCGTTCTACATGCTACGTCTTTCATTTCCAAAGTCAGTCTGTTATTCTTTTTTTAAAGACTCTGGGATCTCAGGAAAACATTGCACTTCTTAGCCGTTGGACATAGGTTTGTAAAACTTCCTTGTACATGGCTGTACCAGCTCTTATTGTCACTTTGCTACTTTCAGTTTATATTATATGTTTTTTGTGTGGAATGACAACATAACGCAGAATAATTCTGACCTTGATACAGCAGTCAGAACAAAAATTTTGAAGGGATATGTAAAGCAAAGCAATACAAATAAAGATCTAACATTTCTTTTTTCTATTTATGTTTTCTGTTCTAATAGTGATTAGTAGTAATAGTTTTGAAGGACACCTCTAAACCTTGCACCTTTTCTTAGATGCTAAACCTGATAGCATCATCGCTAACCACCTTTTGTCTTCAATTTGTCTTTTTTTCTCATAAAATCCATTATTTATCCAACCGTTCTATTTCAAAGATCTTCACATTGTATTTCTTCCATCACAGGAAGTTGCAGAGTTTAGCCCAATGCTCAGTTTTAAGGCAACAATACTTCAAAATCCTTCATCAACTGCACACCGGATCAAACAGGAAGTAGGACTCCATGGCTGCACTTATTTCTGAACAGTTTAAATTTGCCGCTCTTTTCTTTAAGAGTAAGGACGTAGTAATATTCAATGGGTTGATAGCTCTGGGGACAGTGGCGAGTCAAACAGCATACAACATATTTGCCTTTGAATGCCCATGCTCTACACGGAGAAATTATCTGTATGGGTTAGCTGCAATTGGCGTCCCCGCCTTAGGTTTCTTTTTAATTGGAGTGATGCTTAATCGTAGCACCTGGGACCTTGTTTCGGAGTGTCGTATGAGAAAGTGCCGGAAAGTCTCTGGAGCGACAGGCTTTGCTCTGCTGGGTTCAATCGTGGGCCGTGCGGCAGTAGCTCCAGTAACTTGGTCTGTCATCTCACTCCTCAGAGGAGAAGCCTATGTTTGTGCATTAAGTGAATTTGTGGACCCTCAGTCTTTGGAAAACTTTCCTTTTACTACCCGGAGCCCCATTATCATGGCCCAGTTTCCCTGCAAGGATGTACCTGCAGAGCTGCTGCACTTTTGGCAACACATTGAACGTCGACTCAAATATGAATCTCAGGTAACAAATCCAAACTACAACTGCTATGACAGTATTTTATCCTTTGGTCTCACATCTCGGAATTCCCAGGGTAAAGTATTAGTTTATGATTCATCTTTTTTTGTGATCTCGCCTATTATTCTGGCCCTGCCATGGCTTAGCGAGCTGGCTCGGGTGTACCCCGCCCTTGATCAGAGTGGGCTGTGATGGCTGGCAGTCTCCCTGAGACCCTAATTAGGATTAAGTGGCTTAGAAAATGAATGAATCTGAATCTATTACTGGACAAAATTTTGCATGAGTAAACAGTATTTGGAATTTTATATTAGAGATTTTAATGATTGCCATTTTGTTACTGGAAATTGAATTATCATGATATATAACTAGATACAATTTAAAAGAACATCTGTAAGATTTTTTTTTTTTTTTGAACAAAGAGGAAATCCTTTCAGTTTCTTTCAATAAAGATTTATGAAATTTATTACGTAATTTATTCGTAGTGCCTTAACATCCATGCAGTTATGTAATCATCCAATCACGTGCCAGTAGCACAGTGCAAACCATTACACAGGTGCACGCCAAGTGCTTCATGTCACATTCTTATCAAACATCAGAGTGTTAAAAGATGATAGCCTCATGCTTCGTTTACATGTGGTAAGAACATTTGTCTCCAATGATGACTTGTGATTGGAGCTCAAGTTTCTGTTCTACATGCAAACAAAGTTAAATATGCCGTCATTTATGCTTGCAAAGACCAAATGCTTTGCTGTTTTTTTTTAAAGGAAATGAAACAATGCACATCCCATATTCAGCAGGGTCTCCATATTTCAGTGATCTGATGTGTGGTACTTTGTCAAAAATGCTTTATTAGTGTTAATCAGTAGCAGAGAAAGCCCAAAACCTAACCCTAACCTTAACCCTGAGACTAAAAGCTTTACATTAACCCTGATATCCAACCGCTAAGAAGCATATGATGCCATATCGGACTCGGATTCTGTTCGAATGTAGTGTGTTCAGGATGTGTTTGAGGCTCATCACACCTGTATTTGAGGATGTCTACAGTGATTTTCCCGTTCGAATGTCTTATCTGAACATTACCTGAAGCTCTTGACCTGTATTTGCATTTTGTTTTTGCATTAGGCTGCAGCTAGTGATTGGCTGATAGTAAGTACAGTATGTCTGTATATGTGTGATTTCAGGTACAGTGTTTAGCAAATTTATTAGACCACCTGTCATAAATGAAGGAAATAACAATATTTTATTTGTGATTGTCAGCCAGCCAGCCAGCCAGCCAGCCAGCCAGCCAGCCAGACAGACAGACAGACAGACAGACAGACAGACAGACATTTTATTCAATAAAAGGTCGTGATTGTTAGTTGACTATAACTAAATAAATAATTCATTCTGAACAGCTTGTACGGCAGTGGTGGTCTAGTGGTATAGGGCGCTGGGTCGCTGATCCAAAGGTTGGGGGTTCGGGTCCCATTTTCCACAAGTTGTCACTGCCCCCCCCCCATGTCTCTCACTGTCTATGATATGAGGCTGTAAAAGAATCATTGCTGACTCTTGACAAGAGTAGGCTGTAAAGCCGTCAGTGTGTTTCCGCCCTGCAATGGCCTGGCGAGCTGTTCAGGGTGTACTCTGCCCTCGCCCGAAGTTGGCTGGAATGGGCGCCAGGCTCCCCGCGACCCTAATTAGGATGAAGCGCTTACAGAAAATGAACTGATGAAGAAATTATGACCAGCTTGTCAGCCCCACACAGGGTCAATATCATACAATCATTCATATTCACACTCACACCTATAGGGGCATTTTGAAACAGCCAATTAGTCTAATGGACATGTCTTTGGACTGTGGGAAGAAACCCAGAGGAGATTTACAAAAACGTGGGGAGATCATGCAAACCAAGGACCTTCTTTGATGTGAAGCCGAAGTGTAAACCACCACCTTATTTATTCAGCTTTCAGGATTTAGTTTGGCTTCCTTTGGATTTTATAATGGCGGGAATTCTTGATTGTATTTTTCCCTTGTTTGTTTGTTTGTTTGTTTATTCTTAAAATTTTTTCATGTAGTTTTGAAGCTGATCTTAAAGACTATGAGATGAGATTTCCTTTAGGGGGCAGTGGTGGTCTAGTGGTATAAGGCGCCGGATCGCTGATCCAAAGGTTGGGGGTTCGTGTCCCACTCTCCACAAGGTTGTCACTGTCCCCCCCCCCCCAGTGCAGCTAACTGGGTTATCAAAGGCTGGCCATGTCTCTCACTGTCTATGGTGTGAGGCATGTAAAAGAACCATTGCTGACTTTCGACAAGAGTAGGCTGCAAAGCCGTCAGTGTGTTTCCGCCCTGCGATGGCTTGGCGAGCTGTCCAGGGTGTACTCTGCCCTCGCCCTGAGTTGGCTGGGATGGGCACCAGCCTCCCTGCGACCCTAATTAAGATGAAGCGGTTACAGGAACTGAACTGATGAACTTTTTCCCTTTATCAAGGGTCGCCACAGCGAATGATTCGCACGTTTGAGTTGGCATAGGTTTTTACGTCGGATGCCCTTCCTGACACAACCCTTTAGCAAGGGACAGAAACACGCTGACGGCTTTGCAGCAACTCTTTACGAAAGTCAGCAATGGTTCTTTTACATCAGTGGTTTTCAACTTTGTCGGAGGTACCGAACCCCACCAGTTTCATATGCACATTCACCGAACCCTTCATTGGTGAAAAATAATTTCTTCGAAGCTGGCTCTGTTCACCTTGGATTCAGCAAGCATTGTGTTCTTGTATTCCCCATCTCCATGCAGTTTCACGAAGTGTTCCTTTAGTTTTGCGAGACTAGAGTTGCTCAACTTGGTATTGCAAATCATGCAGATAGGACGCCGAGTCCCATCACGTTCTGTGATGCATGTGAATCCATCTTGTACATATTCGTCCGACCACGTTCTTTTTTTGATCGACATAGTTAGTATGGATTAAAATATTCCAAAAAAAAAAATCACACGACGTACTACCACGACAGTCACACGTTGACTACTGAGCACACTAAATTCCCCGCATCACTGATTGGCCATACAATGTAATGTGATCATCAGCAGCCAGTGATGACCAAGCAGGGTGTGTCATCACTAATTGACATGATGAGTCAGGTGTGTCTTGACCTCCATGGCAGAGGCTCTGCTGAACCCCTGAGACCGACTCACCGAACCCCTAGAGTTCGATCGAACCCAGGTTAAGAACCACTGCTTTACATGAACCTCACACCATAGACCAGTGAAAGACATGGCCAGCCTTTGTTAACCCAGTTAGCTGCACTGGGGGGACAGTGACAACCTTGTGAAGAGTGCCACTCGAACCCACAATCTTAGGATCATCGATCCAGCGCCCTTTACCACCAGGCCACCACTAACCTCTGATCTTAAAGTCTATCTTTGAGGGAAATCTTTATGTGCTCAACTAATGTGAATCTATAAAATCCCTTATTTGTTCAAGTGGATTCAAGTTGGGAATCTTGGTCTTGGAATTTGGGATCTTGACCAGTTTATCTATGTCTATACAGTATATATGAATTTTTTGTGATTGACTTATCCACAAGTTAAAAATCAGTCCACATGTGGTCTAATAAATTTGTTAATCACTGTGGATATTGTAGATTTTCTGCAACATGTGCCCTTCTCACTTGTATTTTTGTTGTTGTTGTTGTTTTTTCCCCCCAAGCTCTTAGGCTGGATGTTGGTGGCAGTTGTCTCTTTCACTGTGTTCCTGGTTATGTGTGGAAAACGTTGCTGCTCTCCTTTGGGCTACCAGCAGGAGGCATACTGGGCCACTTATCGGGCCAATGAGCACACACTTTTCCAGCGTACTGCTGAGGCTCATGCCAAGCTCTGTGCTGCTGAGAATATCAGGACCTTCTTTGGGTTTGTAGCCCTGGATGAGCAAGAAAAGGGGCTTCTGAACAAATCTCAGGAAGCCAATCTGGCAATTTCCAGTCTGGAGTGGAACCGGATAACAGGAGTTTGTTTGTACAGAGAGAATGAAGGGACTCCTCTGTACAGTCGCCTCAATAAATGGGCCAATTACACAGTTGGGAGCAACACTGAGGCCATTGAGATGGACATGTTAGGCTAAGGTGTAAATTATTATTTACACTTATTGACTGCTTTATGGTAATATCTTATAGACTGTGTTCAATAGACGTTTTATTTTATGTCAGTAATGTTAAAAAATAATGTTTTACATGTGAAGCAAACATACGATATATATATTAATTTTCTTTCCAATTTCTTGCTCACAAGCTACTTCAGTGCGCATTATGTTTTTTTTTTTCTTTATTATTACTATTATTATTATTATTATTATGATTATTTTCTTTAATTATTGTTTTATCATTCTGATGGGGTGGGCAGTGGTGGTCTGGTGGTATAGGGCGCAGGATCGTTGATCCTAAGGTTGGGGGTTTGAGTCCCCACAAGGTTGTCACTGTCCCCCCAGTGCAGCTAACTGGGTTATCAAAGGCGGGCCATGTCTCTCACTATCTATGGTAAGAGGCATGTAAAAGAACCATTGCTGACTTTCGTAAAGAGTAGCTGCAAAGCCGTCAGCGTGTTTCTACGACCTGGAGAGGGATGGGCTCCGCCAGGCCAAATCAGCCCAAGTCTCGCCATGAAGGCGCCCCAACGACATCCCCAGATGTTAAGGGATAAGTGAAGTGAGTGAATTCTGATGGGACCTGTATCTCACAGTTGTACATAATACATAAATGCCCATTGAAGCAGCTTCTCACAAGAATAGTGTTTTAAATATATAGACTCTTTGTATTGCTGTCATATGTATGCTGATATGTATTGCACATTGGTCTCATTTAATTCTTTATTCATAATTAACAATAAGAACATTTGATACAATTGCCTTATAATTTGTTTTTGAGAAAATCTCAGGTGGGCTGCATGATGATACAGTGGGGAGAATTTCTACCTCACAGCTTTAAAGGGTTCTGTATTCAACTTGACCTCAGAATTCATACTGGTGTTTCCCAGGTTTGTATGGGCTTCCTTCAGGTTCTCCAGTTTCCTCCCACTGTCCCCCAAAAAACCAAACAAACAAACTTGTCAATAAATAGATTGGTTACTTTAAATACCTATCTGTGTGTGTGTGTGTGTGTGTGTGTGTGTGTGTGTGTGTGTGTGTGTGTGTGTGTGTGTGTGTGTGTGTGTGTGTGCGCGTGCGCGCGCACTGGGCTCTAAAATGGACTTGCATCCCATTTGTGGTGAACTGGTGAATTGGTGGCTTCATATCTAATGTGGCTGTCACTGAATCCAGATTCAATACAAAACCAGCCAAAATTGAAAATAAAAAAGACTCCTACAGTATGTTACAAATTGATTTATAAAAATATATATATGTGTATTAGTATTTTCTTTCTTCTATTAAGATTATCATGGTTTGTGTAAGCCTTAAAATTGAAACAGTACTGTATTAGGTTTCCATTCACATGACCAATACAGCTCCAGATGGTCCTTTGTTAACACTTGCAGGGGTTAAAATGTAACAAACACAACATTAGACTTCTGCTAAAAATAACAGTAAGAAGTCTTGTAAGCCTCTCCTTAACCTTTTCAAACAATTTTAGAAATGAAAGGTTTAGATGATGGATAGGATCAGGAATGAGTACATCAGAGGGACAGCACATGTAAGACGTTTTGGAGACAAAGTCAGAGAGGCTAGATTGAGATGGTTTGGACATGTACAGAGGAGGGATAGTGAATATATTGGTAGTGGGATGCTGAAGTTGGAACTACCAGGCAGAAGGCCTCGAGGAAGACCAAAGAGACAATTCATGGATGTGGTGAAGGAGGACATAAAGATAGTTGGTGAAAGAGAAGAAGATGCAAAGGATAGGGTGAGATGGAGGCAGATCATTCGCTGTGGTGACCCCTGAAGGGAAAAGCAGAAAGGAAAAGAAGAAGAAGAACAGATTTGTGATTTGGAAATGTGTACAGATTTCTTTTTGAATACTTGAGGTAATATCTGTAAATTTTTTATTACACAATTACACACAAGGATACAATTTTAATGTCTGTATTTGGAAACAGCAACACTAATAATAATAATAATAATAATAATAATAATAATAATAATAATAACTAAATTCTTGTCATACAGTAATTATTGTTATTAATATTATCATCATAACTAATCGTAATATACAATTAGTAGTAGCAATAGTAGTGGTGGTAGTAGTGATAGTAGTAGTAGTGGTGGTGGTGGTGGTAGTATAGTGACATTAATATTATTAGTAGTAGTAATGGTACTAGTCGTAATAGTGGTTGTTAGTTGTAGAAGTAGTAATTCATTTTCTATAACCGCTTCATCCTAATTATGTTCGCGGGGAGGCTGGTGCCATTCCCAGCCAACTCAGGGCGAGGGCAGAGTACACCCTGGACAGCTCGCCAGGCCATTGCAGGGCGGAAACACGTTGATGGCTTTGCAGCCTCCTCTTGTCGAAAGTCAGCAATGGTTCTTTTACATGCCTCACACCATAGACAGTGAGAGACATGGCCCGCCTTTGATAACCCAGTTAGCTGCACTGGGGGGGGGGGGGGGGGGGGGGGGTTTAGTGACAACCTTGTGGAGAGTGGGACTCAAACCCCCAACCTTTGGATCAGCGATCCAGCTCCCTATACCACCAGACCACCACTGGTTAATATTATTGTAGTATAGTTTATTATATTATAGTAGTGGTGTTGGTAGTTGTAGTAGATGTAGTAGTAGTAGTAATAGTAGTATGGTCGTTGTAGTAGATGTAGTATTTGTAGTTGCAGCGGTGGTAATTCTAGTAGTTGTTGTAGGAGTGGGGGGTAGTAGTAATATTAGTAGTGATATTACTAATGGTAAGAGTAGATAAATAAAATTATACTGTTTGAATCTTATCTTTTTGACACTTTGCCTAATTTCATTATATTAATAATTTCTGCTTTTAAAGTCAATGACTATTGATCATTTTTATCACGTATAAATTTCAGTGAATAATTTATCTGTCCTGCGATGGCCTGGCGAGCTGTCCAGGGTGTACTCTGCCCTCGCCCTAAGTTGGCTGGGATGGGCACCAGCCTCCCCGCGACCCAAATTAGGATTAAGCGGTTACAGAAAATGATGATGAATTTATCTGTCTTTTATTTTCAGTTCATTTTGTCTGAATACAAAGATTTTCTGGCAAAACTACCTGAAGGTCACAAATTTAGTATTTCTTACTCACTTGTTTACATGTTATTTTGGTTATACTGTACTGTACTGTATTTCTGTTTACAAAATGCTCGGTTCAGGGGGGGGGGTCATTGACACTTGTGATTGGGGGTAAGCAAATGGTTTCAGATATACTTTATGACCGATTTGACTTTATTCCTAAGAGATAACACTGTCTCTCATAGTTACTTAATGTCTCTGGTCTAAAGGACCTGGTGAAACATCTGCCTTCCCATTCTCACCAGTTGATGGTGCTGCTTTGATAAACGTTAAATACGTACTATGGCGGAAGACAATAGGAATATTTTGTCCTGCATTAAGTATATAGAACCAGTCCAGCATTCCAGACAATCCCCCAGCACCCCCATCCTACTTTGTTCGGCTTCTTTCACAGAGATCCAAGCTCTGGTTTGTTTTTCTCTGTAGGTCACCAGAGGAGCTAAATGACTCCCATTCCTCTCACAACCTTGTAGAAGGCAACCGCCTGGCTGCTGTCACCTCTTAATAGCCTGCAGCTGCAGAAGGCAGGAGGTTGAGACAAAATGAGTCAGAGAGAGAGAAAGAGAGAGAGAGAGAGAGAAAGGCTGTGCAACACACCAAGAAAGGAGGGGGTTGGTGAAAGGAGAGCTGTGATGCAGACAGCAGATCACATGAGCAGAGATCTGTTTACAAATTGAGCAGGCAAGAAGTGCTCGGCACCATTATGAGCACCTAGACCTAGAGGAGAAGATCAGGAAAACATTGGACTTCAGCACACACACACACACACACACACACACACACAAAACCAAACACAGACACACGTGCTGGGTGGACCCCTTTCCCCTAAAACTGTCATCATTGCTGTTGCTCTTCTCCTGCATTCTTATGGAGGGAAGAGTGCGAGACTGATGTTGAAGAAGGGAGCAAGCTATCACCAGCACAAAGCCATTCTGTGCTTTTATAGCAGGTAAATTCATGCAGGAAATCAGTCTGTCTATATCTGATTCTGTGTTATCAGGGCAGAATGTTTGTCCTTGGGAAAAGATGACGAGAAAAGCAGGTAGAGCATGAGAAAGGTGGGAGAAGGTAACAGACTGACAAATCAATCATTTGTCAAGTGTTTTGAATGTAGACAAAGCAACGTAGTGCCAGAAAAGCATGGAGCACTTGGTTTTATTGCATGTGTAGTTCAATCACGAGTACAGCACTACAAAAAGCCAACTGTAAACACTTCACTTCACACTTCAGTCGAACCTGATTTAGAAATGGAACCACAAAACACATGGCTCTGATCAACTGAAACCTGAAGTTTGGGTTTGAAGCATGACACCAGGACAAAGTGAAGCTCAATAATATACAATGCATGAAGAACAGCAGCGTTGCATGTTTGTTTGTCTGTCTGTTTTGTTTTCCTGGAAAACCAGTGAACATATTTATCTCAGTGCCATCTTTGAATTGGAAAAGTGTGGGAGTTAACTTCATCCAACAAAACATGCTCACCCTG
Source organism: Plotosus lineatus (assembly GCA_024760905.1). Taxonomy (NCBI): domain Eukaryota; kingdom Metazoa; phylum Chordata; class Actinopteri; order Siluriformes; family Plotosidae; genus Plotosus; species Plotosus lineatus. The sequence continues at coordinate 43,714,451 of CM045736.1, read as the reverse complement.
CCTCCATGCAAATGGGCAAGAGAATGTGGTGGGTGCTCTTAATGTGCGAACCAGAGACAGTGAGGATTCCATGAGCTGTAGCTTTGTTATGAGAGTCTCTGCAAGCTCGAGTCCAAGATGACAGATATCTCTCAGATTTTTTAATGGGATATATCTAACTCACTCGCTTATTTCAACAATAGCTTTTTGGATCTCATTACTGTTACTGATTGGCTGGATCAACTAAAGCAACCTGACTTCATGTACCTGCTCCCGTGGTATGACAGTAAGTATGAATCATAGCACTCATAACTCATATCGCATACCCTGATCCTTGTGACTTTATGTATTGTGTTAGAAAAATGCATGTGCGATTAGGAGCCTCTCCAGACATGTGTTTACTATCAACTAACCTAATTTTATAAAATAAGACGTGGAAGACATTTCTTGTGTGACTTCAGCTTGTGCACTAGGCTGCAGAGAGACTCGTTGCCATTGTTTTAAAATATATTAATGGTGGGGGTTTTTTGTAGCCGATGACCTCTGGTGTTAGTCATCATCGCGTCCCAAATTTTGAATCCTGCTTACGTTGATGAGTCCCTAAAATGCACACCATGCACGAGAATTGCCCCATGTGCTTTTCTCCCCCTTCACCCCATTAAACAGAGCAGATGGTGGCTTCATGGCAGAAGGGGGTTGCGTCTGCAGCCACTCGTGTTTGCTTTTGTGTATGCACAATTGCCCAGGCTTTACCCAAGCTCTGCCAACTGGTCCACCTTTCTTTTCATTTCATGATTTATCTCTTCTCAGATACATTTTACCTTACGTCTTTAGCTCAAGCTATACTTGATGCTCTGTTTCTCTTTCAGATTTCACTATCAGAGTTGCATTCATTAGTGAATTTTGCCATGAAATGATGACACACTTGAAATGAGGTGCTCTTTTCTCTTCAGTTGGTTTTTGTTGGGTAAAGGCTGAAGTGGTGATATGCAAAGATTTAGTTTGTTAAATGAGTGATTTTTACACAAATTAAGTTCTCAAAAAGTTGTCTTAATATGCAGTGAATATTCAAAGCACTTGACTCTATTTGTTAGATTTTTTTCTGCTTGAAAAGCAAAAGGAGACAAGGGTTGATGAACCCAGTATGGAGCAGATGGAAATGGATTGCAGAATGGACTATTTGAAATCCTTTTGGACCGAACCATTTTCAGTGGTTGAGATTGCACTGCAAGACCCAGTTCGGTTCCAGGACATTTGCTCACAGGACAAATGCTCACAACCTTAATGAAAAAACAGACATTTGCTCACAACATAAAAAAAATTTGTTAAATTTTAACCCTAACCCTAAACCCTAACCCTAACCCTAAACCCTAACCCTGAACCCTAAACCCTAACCCTAAACCCTAAACCCTGAACCCTAAACCCTAACCCTAACCCTGAACCCTAAACCCTAACCCTAAACCCTAACCCTAATGTATAATGAGTTAATTTAGCATTATGTATTTATAAGAATAAATAATTTTTATAACACATTGTGATCTTTTTGTATTATGCATTTATTAGAACAAGGAAAAAACGATGTTGTGAGCAAATGTCTGTTTTTTCATCAAGGTTGTGAGCAATTGTCCTGTGAGCGAATGTCCGCGCGCCACCCAGTTCATGTTTAGTATCGTCCTAAACCAAATTTTCATCTATATGACTGATTATGCCTTGTTTGATAAAACATTTCATGACATTTAGGCTGTTTTCTTCAAACAATCATGACACTATGCCTTTTAACTTTTATATTTACATTATAAAACTTGCCATTTTTACTTGGTCAGAAAACATAAAAAACACAATGACACGTCTGTATACTTGGTAATATTGTGAATTGAATAGTGTTGGTCTATGTTTTTTCTTTTGTTAGGATAATTGAACACCCTGTCGTGTATGTGTAATACAACACCTCTCTCATTCTAACATCACGATGAATATAAAGTCGCTAATATTCAGGTACACCTAGGATAACTGTGTGGTACCAGTAGACAGTGGACCAATAAATGCTTCTGTATCCTATAGCTTTTATTATAGGCTGCATGAAAATATTCTGCCAATTGCTTCATATCATTAACCATAACGATCTGGTCCATTGTAATAAAATAACTTTTATTTAAACAAACTTTCAAGAACCTCGGATCAAATGGTGCCCTCAAAAGATACCACTCAGATTGTGTTCTGAGTAATACAGATTTTCTGCTATTGCTACCTAATGGGATTTCAATGTTATTCCATTATTTTATCCGATGTTATTGTGATCTATACCAAAGTCACGTCAATTTGTCCCAATGTTTCAGTGCATTTCCAGTATTGTATTAAAAATCCACACATTTACTGGCAGTGTGACTGAAATGACTTCCAAAGTTGCTTTAATTGTTTCCAAATTTGATACCAAAGTTACATCAATCACAATCAATGTGTACCAAAGCTACGCTGACAGCCCCCCCCCCCTTTCCGATATACTCTGAACACATTCAAAAAAACAACACATTTTTCTACACTCCCAAAATATCTCACTATTCTCCAAAGAATCTCTGCAATATTCTCTCATGCATACCAATGTTTTTTTATGTGTACCAGTGTTTTCCATTTTCCTCTAATGTAACATTGGAGTATGATTAGGGGAAATAAAGATCATGATCAGTGTCAATATCTTACTGAATTATGAAAGTAGAAAAAAGCTATATAGTTCACTCTCAACACAACCCTTTTCCCCAAATGCTTCCGTGTAGATTCCTAGGAAGAATATTCCAAATAAGAATTAACAATCTTGTAAACAATTTTTATTGTAATTTCAAGACTGTATAATTATTTCATTTTTTTTTGGTACTCTTACTTTCTCTGCTTGAATCGGAGTGTTTTTTCTATATTCATGTTCAGGGTATTCATTAAGTTTTAGAGTAGAAGGAGGATACTGATAAATAGGGGGTGGAAATTGTTTGAGGCAATCATGAGGATGGGGGTTTCCCCTCCCATAGGGGGTCTGGGGGGCCACCCCCATAAAATTTTTTAGAATTCATGTGCTCTGTGGTGCATTCTGGGCCCATATTTATGAGAAAATCAGACAAGCTGGAAGCAAATAAAACTCAAAGTTTATATTATAAAAAATAGTATTTGTTACAAGAATACTAGACTTACTTCTTAAAGGAAAGTATTGTACGTAAAACTTGTTATTTGAAAAATCTAACAGTTACCTTACTAATATAGAACATTTGTGAATCAAACTGCGACCCTAATCTGTCAAAACTGTTTATGTAATATCATTTTAGGATTACGTAATAAGATTCGGCTATTAGAATAAAATTAGACGAGTTTAGTTGTGAGCTAGTTTTCCCCTATTATCGCTCAGTGCAATCAAGAAATAATTTGTGTTCGGACATGACATAAAACTTTTTTATCAATTTCATGAGATACGGATGTTTCCGAAACAGTGGAATCATCGGTCTTGAGTCGCTTCCACAACGTATTTAATGTTGGTTGTTTAGATTTACTTCGCTTTGGCGCCATGCTTGTCGGTATGACTCACATCAGTTTGGACTATATTTTACCCGGGTTTGTACGACCCGTCACGATCTAAATCTACACAGGAGCACAGGCAAATGGCGGCATGCATATAAAAAGCGCTGCGCTTTTGAATGAGGTAGCATAGTGCATCATGGGATATTGGAAGTGAACCGATTGAGAAATTATCAAAAAAAAGTGATTGTGTTGTCAAGTACATAGCTTAACAAAGCCATGAAAATGTTTTTATTAAAGATTATTATTATATTATTAAATATTATTATTTACTATTATAAAATATAACCAGCGCTAGGCTAATAGTAGCCGGCACTTAATGAAAAGTATGTTCATGTGTACTAATGCAACTAATTCCCTGAATTTTCCTTGTAATCAATAAAGTTCCTATCTATCTATCTATCTATCTCTCTATCTATCTATCTATCTATCTATCTATCTATCTGTCTGTCTGTCTGTCTGTCTGTCTGTCTGTCTGTCTATCTGTCTAGACTCTTCATGGATGTACAATAGGATATGTAGTACTGATAATGATCATTGTTTTGAGGACAAAATAAGGGTCTCTGCTTTGTCTTTTGCGATCCATTTAGTAGTTAATGTGAAACTGTTTATAATTATATATTGTATAGTAGGAGTCAAGCAGCACTATGAGGATTTTATTCTGCTCGAATCCTTTATATCTTCCCACAGTGGAGGATTTCTATTCTGTCTTTGTCCCACCCACATATAGAAAGCATGAGAGATGGCCAGGGCTGGGGTTGTCTATCAGTATCACTACTGTATGGTCACATTCGTAATTTTACAGTTTAAAAACAGAGCAACAATCCCTTACTTATTTCTTTTTGGGCAAAATCTTAAGTTTTACAGTTACACAATACACAGAATATAGCATGTGCTAATCTTTTTTTTTTTTTATGATACAAATTTTGTGGCTGCTAGAATATTTACATGCATGCTACAATAAAAGGCTCTAGGTTATAGAATTATCTACAGTATTTTAATTTTGCGGACTGTGTGTTGCATCTAAATATTACCTATTTTATATTCACGGTTATTGTTAGGCTCAAAGAGAGGTGTTTTATTACACACTACAGTGTTACACATATCAGGACAGACGACCTGTGAAAACATTTACTCAACACGACTGAAGTGGGGTGGTGCAATGTCTCAGTGGTTAGCTCTGTCTCCTCACTGCTCACTGGGCTCAAATGTCACAACGTAAGGCCTTTCTATGTGTAGTATGCAAGCTTTCACTGTGTGTCTCATTGTGCTTTTCCTCTGGGTAAGTTTGATTTCCTTCCATTGGACAAAGATGTGCAGATTAGATCAAGTGACGACTCTAAATTTCCCATATGTGTGAATGTGAGCGTGAATGGAAGGTTATCTGTTTGTTATCACTGTGATGGTTTTATGACCGCTTCAGGTGTCCCCCATGACCCTGATGGTTCGGTTTTACAGATGGATGGACATATATTGCTAAAGGTGGAGTAGTATTTAGTAGGTATACCTAACAGCAAGAAGGTCCTGGGTTCAAGTCTCAGGCAGAATGTTTCCTTATGGAGTTGGTATGTTCCCCCTGGGTTTGCATGGATTCCCATCGGGTACTCCAGGTTCCTCCCACAGGTCAAAGACATCCACATAAGCCTAACTGACTGTTCTAGTTTCCCCCTAGGTGTGAGTGTATGTGTGAAGGATGCTCTCTCTCTCTCTCTCTCTCTCTCTCTCTCTCTCTCGCTCTCTGTGTGTGTGTGTGTGTGTGAGTTGATGGACAGACAAGCTATCCAGGGTGTACCCCACCTTTACCCAGAGTCAGCTAAGGTTCTAGCCTCCCTGCGACCCTAAGAGGAATACGTGCTGAGGCAAATGAATGAATGATAAACATGACTGAGGTCTACAGTATGAGTTTACAAATCAGGATATCTGTTTCCATTATAGATGCGTAGAACCATCGGTTCAAGAGTGTGAGAACTGCTACAAGGTACAAAGAACTCGTTCTTAGAAAGTGGAAGATCTACCCAAAAACAGTTCAGTGCATTACCATAGGCACATTTCTTTAAATTCTTTCTATGTCTGCAACTTTTTACTCACTGTTTTATGGTACAAGCACAAAAGCATTGATTTGGCCTTTTCATACAAATCCGCTCACTATACAGTAATATGAAAATATTTACATGTTTAAAGCTGTTTGTGTAAAATGAAGAGAATAAAATTAAATTAGTATTCTGCTCAAACAGGTTTGACTACATCATCCTGTTTACAGTTTTGCTGATGTCGTGCATGATATTTTTGAATGTGATGTTTAGTAACAGTGTGATTTATGTCCTGATTATAGTTATGTAATCCTTACTGTTCTTTCAAATAAAAGGGCTGAAAAGCTGGTTCGTATTGAAGTTGCATCCCATAAGATTCACTGTGTTGCAGCAATTATTTATTACAAGCACAGAGTCACATCTCCATGCATTAATCCATTTCAATTTTTATTAATAAATGAGGAAATATACATGACTGTAAAAGTCTGACCATCAGAATCAGAGAGAATTCTGGTGTAGAGAGGGGCAGCACGGTGGCTTAGTGCTTATCACAGCAGTTTCATGGCTAACAGGTCCTGGGTTGGTGGAGTTTGCATGTTCTCCCTGTGTTTGTAGGGTTTTCTTTTAGGTACACCAGTTTCCTCCAATAGGCCAATGACAAACACATTAGACAAATTGACTGTTCCAAATTGCTCCGAGGTGTGTGTATGTCTGGGTGGGGGGGGGGGGGGGCAATGGGGCAATGGTGTGGTGAGCTATTCACTGTATATCCCTGCTTCTCCCAGTGTTGTCGGTTGAGATGGGCGCCAGCCTGCCCACCACCCAAGTAGGAGGATTAGGCAGTTCAGAAAATGAGTAAGAGTGGTGTACAGAATTTTTTTTTTTTTTGGCAAAGTACGATTTCATTTATATATTAAAAAAAAATGGACTTAGCAATTGCTCCATTAACAGAAACTAATACAGTACATGTGGAAAAGAAGGGCTACGGATTAAAAAATAATAATAATCATAATGGATAAAACACTGTAACTTCAAATTAATTAGCTTTAATATAAAAATCATGCAAACAAAGCATGTAAGAAATCCAATTAAGTAGAAATGGTATTGTATTGTGTACTACTAAATGCTTATTTTCTTTATTTATTGGAAAATATACAAGCCCTATTATACTGTACTTCATTTTTAAATTAATTTTTTTTTGCAGCTTTTTCAAAGTAAGGTTGTATAATTAAAATTTACAACAAACTTTGAATTATATAACTGCATTTACATTTTGAATTATATAACTGCATTTACACTAGAACTTATAGGTCTTACGCCAGGCTCTAATTTGATCATTAGAAGTTCAACTTTGTCTTCAAGGTAGAAAAAAGAATGCGTGTGCCTGAGTACATATAACACACGACAGCTCAGTGAACACGTGAACACGTGTGTGTGTGATCACTCTTAAAGTTCCACTTCAGTACAATTTCCATAAGCGCTCCTGAAAAGTTTGTGTCTATTCTTTCATTTATTTTTTGAACTGCTTAATCCTAATTATGGTTGCGGGGACGCTGTCACCCATCTCAGCGAACTCTGGGCAAGAGCAAAGTATACCCTCAGGGAACACAGCTCGCCAGGCCATGGCAAGGCTGCCACATGTCTAGTAATAATAACATGAACAATGATATCCCATACCAAAGGTAATAACTCACTAGGACCAAGCATGCACTCATTAACTGAGGGAAAACAAACACACACAGTTTCCTGTAGAATGAAAATCTGCCCATCACAGTACCTCACATGAAAAGTAAAACTCAAGTAAACATTACTGTACATTATCGTATTAGGCAGTGGTGGCCTGGTGGTAAAGGTGCTGGATCCCTGATCCTAAGGTTGGGGGTTCAAGCCCCACTCTCAACTGGTTGTCACTGTCCCCCTAGTGCAGCTAACTGGGTTATCAAAGGCCAGCCATGTCTCTCACTGTCTGTAGTGTGAGGCATGTAAAAGAACCATTGCTGACTTTCAACAAGAGTAGGCTACATAGCCATCAGCATGTTTCCGCCCTGTGATGGCCTGGTGAGCTGTCCAGGGTGTACTCTGCCCTCACCTGGAGTCCGCTGGGATGGGTGCCAGCCTCCCTGTGACCCTAATTAGGATTAAGCGGTTACAGAAAATGAATTATTGTGCAGTATATTTATGTTTCTTTACAGCAGTGATGTGCGGTGAGGTTGACAGCTGTAGAGGCACTGACTCTTTTAGAGTCAGATTTACAAATACAAATGAACTCAGAAGACTGCATTATTCATCATTTGATTGACAACAGACAACGTGTTGTGCTTTATATCTCATATCAGTATTCTTTACACAAACATATGACGCATATTTCATTTGAGATTAAAATTTATTCCAATTGCGTTGGTCTTCCTTTAGTTATTGCCTCGTGTTTTGATTCAAAGTCCAGATTTGCAAGTTTTCTCATCTTGGAAATATAAGCTTCCATTTTCATAAGGCAGATTGTAAAGGAAAATAACAACAAATGAAGAAGATTGTAGGTTGTGCAAGAATTCCTGGGCTCAGAAGTGCCTCTGGCATGAGTCAGGGGTACTGTTCGCCTCACTGAGGAACTTTTTTTTTACTGAGTTTTATGATTAATCTGCAGCCTAAACACATCACAGAAATACAGAAATTTTATATATTATTCAGATTATTAAAAGGCAGAGCATATAATCTGAGAATTTGAAAGCATTACCAGTGCAGATTGTGAGGGATCCCACCGTCCACTGAGTGGCACAGCAAAGCGCTGCCTCACCACCCGGCTCCTCTTGATATGTGAACAGGACACATGGAAATTCTGCTTTTCTATATATTTTTTTTAAATGTAATATTGGATTTGAACGGTAAAAGGTTTTGTAGTACATACCAACTGACAAATATTAACATTTATTATATTTTATGATTAACTTTTTTCTTTTTAATATTGACAGGGGAGGCGCTGCCTCACTTGCCTCCCCTGAATGCACGTCACTGCTTTACAGTGTGTGCAGTCTGTAGTAAGAGCAGTGTGTATCGAATAGACCTATGGTTCAAAAACAAATTCTCTATTACTCCAATGCTAAACCCAAATAATCTCAAATAAGACAGTCTTGAACATGTCATTTTGTGCAAGGTATATCCCAGTGAACCATTCTCTCCGAAACACAAATAGCTTATTAACCATGAGTGCCTGACAGGAAATGCTTACGTATTAGAGCAACTGTTTTCTAGTGTGATTCCAGTTACTGTTCAACCAGACGCATTACACGCTTACATACGTCTGTTTTCGCTCTGAGTGTATGCATTACAGTGAAAAGTTCACACAACCCGCTGAAGTCCAGCAATGGGCTACAGTGTTACAGTGATATGAGAAACACAAGGACACACTGCTCTGCAGTTTATACAATATGCATGTTGGGCCATAGTCAACTGTACACATGAGAGCTTCACTGCTGTGTGTGATATCCAAGGGTGTTGTAAAGGCAAATACATGAACCACATCAAGCCTGTCAGCTGATAAAAACCCCTATATATTCATTTGCAATTTATATTCCCAGTTAAACTGGCAAGCAGTATGAAGTTGTTGTTTTTTTTGTTTGTTTTTTTTAACAATGTTTAAAGGCAGTGGTGGTGGTCTAGTGGTATAGGGCGTTGGATCGATGATCCTAAGGTTGGGGGTTCGAATCCCACTCTCCACAAGGTTGTCACTGTCCCCCAGTGCAGCTAACTGTGTTATCAAAGGCCGGCCATGTCCCTCACTGTCTATGGTGAGAGGTTCATGTAAAAGAACCACTGCTGACTTTCGACAAGAGTAGCTGCAGTGTGTTTCTGCCCTGCGATGGCCTGGCGTGTTGTCCAGAATGTATTCTGCCCTCGCTCGGAGTTGGCTGGGATGGGCGCCAGCCTCCCCGCGACCCTAATTAAGATGAAGCAGTTACAGAAAATGAACTGAACTGAACAATGTTTAAATCTTCAGTCAGGATTAGTGCTATGGATTGGAGAAGAGCAAATCATGTATATTCATAACTCTTTCAGCTTATTCCTTTTCTCGGGAGTCGCCACAGCGAATCAGCTGATTCGCACATTTGATTTGGCAGAGGTTTTTACGTTGGACGCCCTTCCTGCCACAACCTTTTAGCAAGGGACAGAAACACGCTGACGGCTTTGCAGCTACTCTTTACGAAAGTCAGCAATGGTTCTTTTACATGAACCTCTCACCATAGACAGTGACAGACATGGCCCGCCTTTGATAACCCAGTTAGCCGCACTGGGGGGGCAGTGACAATCCTGTGGCGACTCGAACCCCCAACCTTAGGATCAGCGATCCTGCACCCTATCCACTCGACCACCACTGCCCCTCTGTAAGTTATCATGAATAAGATTCCTAAAAGTCCTTCAAATAATAAAATAATTATTAAATTAAAATTAATTATCCTGTGTTTGTGTGATGTCTTGCAGGATGTTTACGTGACCAAATCTTTCCAAACTGCAAAATGACTACAGACCTTACATACCCACTCCCCCTGAATGTCTATGTCATCATTCTTGGCATTGGCCTCTTCATCTTTATGTTGAGCCTCATCTTCTGTTGCTACCTGTTCAGGTAATCTTGCCACGCTTCGCACTACTGAAACATTCCTCTCTGATACTGTTGCTTTTTGGCTATAGAGTGCTTGTTTGTGTCCTATCACAGAAATATCTAATCTCTGTAGACATTTTACTCAAGTGAAGAATATCGCGCGACACGTTTACAACCTTGTCATATAATGTGAAAACATGCTGCATTCATTCACAGCCTAAGACGACAGGTCTCGAGGGAGCAGTTTGGATATAATGAGGTGCAATTAAATTATTTTTTAATGTATTTATTATTTATTCAGGTATACTTAAACTGCTTCAAGTAAAACTCAGTTTGTTCTTGATTTCATAGATTGTTTTAAAGGGATCAGACAAGAAGCTAAGCCTCCTTGGTGTAAGTAAACAGAGTCACAATAACAAAAATATTGATGGATTTTGATACATAAACCACACCTAAGTTATGCAATTATGCAAATATATGATGAAGCAAGTTAATAACCTTGATATTAATATTCAAGCTTCAGGCAGTTGGCAATTCTCTCTCTCTCTCTCTCTCTCTCTCTCGCTCTCTCTCTCTCTCGCTCTCTCTCTCTTTCTCTCACTGCAGCAGACCTGTGCTGTCTGTCTGGAGGAATTCAGGAATAGGGAAGAGCTGGGTGTTTGTCCTTGCTCACATGCTTTTCACAAGAAGTAAGAAAATTACCCTTGTTGCGACATCATAAAATCCAATTTACATATCTCTTACATCTCACACCTCTTAGTTTTGGCAGGTTTATCTATCATTCCGGTTATGTTTTAATGACTCAGATAAAATAGTGTTATGTTACTTTTGCTAATGACTTGGGAGGGGGTGTTAAGTCTGTTGGGTTTTTACACCCGAGCCTAGTGGCTCATCAGGCCGGTGCTTATACCCGGTTTCCATAGCGTGATGTGACTAGGAGCTCAACTCCTCCTGGATGGGACGCTAGTCCATCGCAGGTTACCTTCCCAGTATATTTTTACTGGTACCCATTTATACTGCTGGGTGAACAGAGGCACACTTGTGGTTGAGACCTTGCCCAAGGGTCTTAGCACAATGAGAGTCTCAGTGGGATTTGAACTCACAACCTCCTGATCATGAGCCCAGCACTCTAACCACGACACCACCGGCCCCCCACTCTAATGACTTGGTATATCAGAAAAAAGATCTGTGAATTGACTTTCTCGTTATTAAACTTTTGAGAATTATGAAAAGACAGGCTTTAAAATGCAAAACTACTGAAAAAAACATGCACTATTTTGCATGCATGCCACATGCATGTCAGTAATCGATCAATTAAAATGCAGAAGGTGGCTGTAAACATCAGATCTGAGGTTCCATGATACTTAGCAACATTAGGCTGCCTCCTGATGAAGAAATACACCCTCCCCAACCCCAACCCCCTTTTCTGTCTCTCACTGGCTCACATTCTCTTCCTTGTTTTATCTCCTTTTCAGGTGCTTGGTAAAGTGGCTGGAAATCCGAAGTGTCTGTCCCATGTGTAATAAATCCATCTGCAGGCTCCATTCTGACTCTCCACAGGGAGCCGAGGGCCTACAGAACCCCTTGCAGGTGTGACAGAAGGGGCATGGTGTCAGGAAAAGAAACACAGAACAGTCTTTGTATCTGTCATGGAGAACATGTTCAGCTTCACTCAAGAACAATGTTTTTTAAAAAAAAAAACAGTGTTACATGATATCATGTAGCCCCCTTCGATATCAACTGACTATATTTTTGCCACTTCATACAAAAAATTCTACTCTGCTGTCTAACGAGGACTTTTCATACCGACACAAAGATGTTTTGAAAGTCTGAAAACATTCAGCCATGAAGCTAGTTTTGATAAAATTCAGGTCACATTGATGGGTTAAGAGAGATGGAATTAAGTTTGAATTAAATTAATAAGTTGCACAGAACATGGATGCATTGAGAAAATATTGCACAGTATACACATACATGTATTTATATATCTAATTTTCATTGTTCACGTGTATACATATATATATGTGTAGTGTGTATATATATATATATATATATATATGTATGTATGTATGTATATATATATATATATATATATATATATATATATATATATGTATGTATGTATGTATATATATATATATATATATATATATATATATATATATATATATATATATACACACTACACATAAAAAGTTAAGGATATTTGTCGATATCTGGCTATTTTTGTCAGTTTGATTTTTGTGCAGTAATATTTGTAATTTTTATTGTATTTTAAAATGGGGACCCTATTTTAAAGACCAGATACAGTTTTATTTACAGTCTTAACCACAACAATCAAAGACAATAGCCAATTGTCCCAAACAACAAAATTTCAACAGTTCACTTCAAAGTTATCACATGCTAATCCAGTCCATCTTAATCTCGTGTGGCCTCCTCTGGCTTGAATACAAGCCTGATACCGCCTTGGCATGCTCTGAATCAATCGGTCAATGGCTCCCTGGTCTAGTCGGTCCCATTCTTCAGTTCGTGCCTCTCTGGAGGGTGTTGACGACGTCTCACGGCTCTCCCGAGCTGATCCCAGAGGTGTTCAATGGGAGTAAGATTTGGTGAACATGCTGGCCAGTCCATAGGATGGATTTCCTCGATGTCCAAGCAGTCCTGTACCAGCCTAGCTCGATGGATTGGTGCATTGTCGTCCATTAGCAGAAAATCTGGACCCACAGCGCCGGTATAGGCACGAACAATAGGAAGGGGAATGTTATCCCGGTACATCCTGGCATTAATTCCCCCTTGCAGGAACACATTAAGATCCGTGCGACCCCCAATACTGATCCCTGCCCACACCATAACAGAGGCACCACCAAAACGCTCATGTTCGACAATGGCACACTCTGCAAAATGTTGCCCACAGGCCCTCCACACTCTCTGGCGTCTATCGTTCGTGGAAACACAAAATCTGGACTCATTAGAGAAGAGTACACACGACCAAGCCTCAATATTCAAGTCCACGTGTGCATGAGAAAAGGCCAACCTCGCCTGACGGTGTCTAGGGGTCAATCTTGGGGTCACAGCCGGACGTCTGGCATTCAGGCTATCAGCATGCAGTCGGTTCCTAACAGTCTGGACACTAACACAAACACCGGTGGCATTTTGAAGATTGTTTCTCAGAGTTCTTGTCGAGTCCAATCGGTGTTTCGTCAAGCATTTGTCCTCACATAACGATCCTGACGGTCAGTTAAGGCACGGGGACGCCCTGAACATGTTCTGTCATGATGCAGGCCGGTCTCTTGGAACACTCTGGCTTACACAAAACCTCCTGGCCACTTCGACCTGCCTTACACCATCTTCAAGGAGATGGATTGTTCTAGCCACTTCCGTAGTATCCAGATGTCGTCGTACAGCTCCACAACCTCCACACAACATCAACAAAACAACAATAGCCATGAACATTTTCATTTTGGTTTCTGCTGACAAACAAAATGAACAAGTCAACCCAGAGAACATGCACTTTAAATACACACATGTGAGTACTGTGATATTATTGCTCAAACTGGCTGGGGTCAATCAAGTGGAACTGAGTCAAACACAAAAAATATTCAAGACAAACAAGGAAGGTTCTTGAAAAAACTGAAATTAAGGCCAATTCACAAAACACCAAAAAAATATCTAGAAAATTTCTAAATATCCTTAACTTTTTTGTGTAGTATATATATATATATATATATATATATATATATATATATATATATATATATATATATATATATATATATATATATATATATATATATATATATATATATATATATATATATATATATATATATATATATATATATATATATATATATATATATATATATATATATATATATATATATATATATATATATATATATATATAACTGCCAATGGCAAATGCAATATTGCTACAGAGAAGCAATTGTTATATGGATGAATTTGTCATAAAAAATTTTAGTGTCCTAATCTTGGCCAAAGTGCATTGAACTTTTATTATTTCCATTTATTCATGAATTCATCTTCAGTAAGCACATCTCAATCAGAGTCGTGGTGGATCCGGCATGTATTCTGGAAACACTCGCAATGAGTCATGAATACACCCCAGATTGGTTTCCAGTCAGACCATAGTTAATTATAGGGCCTCCATTCACATACAAATTAACACATTCCATTATAACAAGTCTATCCTGCCAAAATGTGTTCATGAAATTAAAACAGTGGCTCATCGAGAACCTACTGAATATAAATAACCTACTATTATTTTTAAAATGCCTGTCATGGTTGTAGTCCCAGCACTCCTGATTCAGGACTAGGTTTGGGTGAACTGGGGACTTGGGTAGTCTTTTATTTTGATGTAGTTATTTTATACTGTATACACTTCATTAATAAAGTGTACATTTTCTGTGATGTCTCAGAGCTGGCGTTTGTAATTTGTTTTTTAAAGGATTGATTTCTTTATCGAATTAAAGGAGAAATAGGACATAGTTGTGCATGTATATGGATTATAATGACATCATGTTTAATTTGACTTCCATTCAATTTATAATCAAAGCAGAGATAAGGTCTCTTGTATAAGGCTAAAGTCCAACAAAAGCCTTTTCATAGCCAAATGCAACAAATTCCTCCAGTACTTCGCTGCTTTCGCTTGCTGTTGATGTGAATGCGTTAACCTTGTGACTGTGGTAAACAGGGCATTCCATGCTATTGATTTCATCAAAATCTCTGTAAGACTCCTTCAACGATGGCATCTTTTCTTTAAAATTAATAATAGACTTTTGTCTATTATTAGTGTCTCACTGTGAGCTGCACCCCACAAACAAAACAGAGCTGCCTGGGTTATTCTTTGTGGAAAATTGTGCAACATTGTGTATTGTGGAAATACAAGCTTCTCTCAACATGGAGAGTGAAAATGCAGACAGACTCTGCTCTCAGGAACCCAGACAATAACTGACTGGTGGGGAAAAAAAAAACAATCGTCTTTTTCAGGGAAGTTAATCGCTGGCTTAATACGAATTAACACAAGTTTTTGCAGAACCAAAATCACAGAAATTCTATTTACAATACAGTATTTATCACATACAATTTCTCAGATAGATGTGTATCTTTGTGAAATACAGATGAGCAATAACTCTACTGTGTGCCACTGTTGTGGTTTTGGTCCGCCTTTATTTTTAGAGGAAAGAATTATTTCACACTATGGCAAAGTTAAATTGACTGATCATCTTTATCCATTATCAATACTTCTAGTTTATGGTGGTGGCCTCCTTTATACAACATCTTGAATATTTTGAAGGAAATGAAAATTGCTTAAATAACATGTCTGGAGAAACAGTCACCGTTTTTCAACCCAATTAAATATCAGCAAAACAGGTTAGACCAGTGCTTCTCAAATAGGGGGCGCGGTATGATGTGGGATGGGGTGGGGGGCACGTATGACCCTGGGGAACATGCTTTTCTGGAATAGTGTAAGAGGATTGAGTGTAAATGCACCTCCAGTCCACTAGTTGGCAGTGGCGCTCTAATTGTCACCCGATGGTGGAGAGGTTTTTCGCACGAGCAAACAATATGAAGTGCAATCAACAACCCCTCAAGAAACTGCACGGGAAATTTTTTCACAGGAACGAAGAGAAAGATGGAGAAAGACAGAGATATTAAGACATAAATAAGTTGAATAACTATATATGAGTATATATATATATATATATATATATATATAAGATGTATTTTTTTATTTCAGGCACATTGGTGCACTTTCAATCTTTTCTGTTACAGATTAAACAATGTTAATGAAGTTTTTCTTCTTTTCTATTGTAAGTTGAACTATATTTCTTTCTTTTTTATTTTTAATGTTAATAAATATACTATGTTTTGTAGAGGTGTACTAATAACTATTTTATAGACAAACAATACTATTTATAGTCACTCACGGGGTGGTGGGGGCGTAAAACATTGTTTTTCTTTCTAGAGGGGGCGCCACAAAAAAAAATTGAGAAACACTGGGTGAGACTAATAATAAAGATGTGTGTTCCTCACTGAGCGAGTATGGTGCTGGAGATTGGTGTTCCTTGTGCCAGCCCAGTTCCAAAATTTGACTTGT
Organism: Plotosus lineatus; assembly: GCA_024760905.1. Lineage (NCBI taxonomy): Eukaryota > Metazoa > Chordata > Actinopteri > Siluriformes > Plotosidae > Plotosus > Plotosus lineatus. The sequence continues at coordinate 43,698,172 of CM045736.1, read as the reverse complement.
AGAATCTGTGCCAAGGTGTACTGAAGCTGTTGCAAATGTTTGTGTTGGGCTATCACCTTACTACGAAACTTCGTTTTTGAATTTTGTTCTTTTAAAAATGGGAAACGTTTAATTAAAATCCAGCAAAAACAAAAGAACCCCACCCCCGCAGTTTTAATATTTTTGACAGTTTATTTCACAGGCCCCTGAGTATATAACGAATTCTATCAAGCATATGCGCTCATCTTCTTCTTCTTCTCCTTTCGGCTTTTCCCTTCAGGGGTCGCCACAGCGAATTGTCTGCCTCCATCTCACCCTGTCCTCTGCATCTTCTACTCTTACTCCAACTACCTTCATGTCCTTCTTCACTACATCCATGCATCGTCTCTTTGGTCTTCTTCTAGGCCTTCTGCCTGGTAGTTCCAACCTCAACATCCTACTACCAATATACTCACTATCCCTCCTCTGTACATGTCCAAACCATCTCAATCTAGTCTCTCTGACTTTGTCTCCAAAACGTCTTACATGTGCTGTCCCTCTGATGTACTCATTCCTGATCCTATCCATCCTCGTTACTCCCAAAGAGAACCTCAACATTTTCATCTCTGCAGCCTCCAGCTCTGCCTCCTGCCTTTTCCTCAGCGCCACTGTCTCTAAACCATACAACATCACTGGCCTCAACACCGTCTTGTACACTTTTCCTTTCATTTTTGCCGATACCCTCCTATCACACATCACACCGGACACTTTTCTCTATCCATTCCAACCAGCCTGCACACGCTTCTTCACCTCTTTTCCACATTCTCCATTGCTCTGGATTGTTGAGCCTAAGTACTTAAAATCCTCCACCTTCCTTATTTCTGCTCCCTGTAACCTCACCGTTCCTCTTGGGTCCTCTGTTTTACTGAGGCTAACCTTCATTCCCCTCCTTTCCAGGGCATACCTCCACCTCTCTAGATTTTCCTGCACTTGTTCTCTGCTCTTACTACAGATCACAATGTCATCTGCAAACATCCAAGCATATGCGCCCATACAAGTATTTAATTTATTTTATTTTTAGCTCACCTGACATAATAAAGTGATAAATATCCATCAATCAATCACTCTATTTCTCCATCCATTATATACACTATTACCTGTCAGAGTCATGAGTAAGCTTGAGTCAATCCCAGCTCATTTCAAGCCAAAGGCATAAGGTATGTAAAGTCTGTTGGGTTTTTACACCCGAGCCTTATGGCTCATCAGGCCCCGGTGCTTATCCCCGGTTTCCATAGTGTGTAATGACCAGGAGTTCAACTCCCCCTGGATGGGACGCTAGTCCATCGCAGGTTACCTTCCCAGTATATTTTTACTGGTACCCATTTATACTGCTGGGTGAACAGAGACACACTTGTGGTTGAGACCTTGCCCAGGGGTCTTAGCACAGTGAGGGTCTCAGTGGGATTCGAACTCACAACCTCCCGATCATGAGCGCAGCACCCTAACCACTACACCACCGGCCCCACAAAGGCATAAGGGGTTAGTTGAAATAGAAATAAAGTCATGAAAATTAAATTTGAGATCAGTGCATATAAATCAATTCCAGCACAATTCTTTGATTTTATAAACCTGCCCCATCATGTTCATGCACTGCATACTAATTAATATTAATGTCTGTCTTCCTTTCGGCATTTTCCCTTTTACTTGGGAGTCGCCACAGCGAATCATCTGACTCGCACGTTTGATTTGGCAGAGGTTTTTACGTCAGATGCCCTTCCTGTCACAACCCTTTTAGCAAGGGACAGAAACACGCTGACGACTTTGCAGCTCCTCTTTACGAAAGTCAGCAATGGTTCTTTTACATGCCTCACACCATAGACAGTGACAGACATGGCCCGCCTTTGATAACCCAGTTAGCTGCACTGGGGGGGGACAGTGACAACCCTGTGGAGAGTGGGACTCGAACCCTCAACCTTTGGATCAGCGATCCAGCGCCCTATACCACTAGACCACCACTGCCCCATACTAATTAATATTAATAAAGTGAAATAAAATTAGAGGGGAAGAACTCAACAGGGCTCTGACCACAGCACTACTGAAGACACCGTAAGCCCCTGTCACATGCATCACATTGAAGGTATACAACAGGTCCATGACAGAAAATTGAAGAAATTCCGAGGATAGCTGTGAATTTCACCTCAGTAGTTCTGTGTTTGCTCTGTGCTCAACTATTGGACTTTTATTTATTTATTTATTTATTCCCCATACTTATATGCATTGTACCTCACTTGTACAACATTGAATTCTTACGTCATGTAAAGGCAGGTTGTAGATAAGCTGAATATTATTTTCGTCTTGCTCACTTTTGTATGAGTAATGTTCAATTCAACTAACAATCCACATATATATTCCTCACAACAGACATGCAACACATATTTCTTGAATGAACATTGCATACCAAAACAAATAAATAGAGCATGCTATCTAACACTTATGCATAATATCTATCTAGTGCCTGAGTTGTAGGACAACCATTGGCGACCCACCATGAAGGATAACACCCTGGTTATCAACTTCATGGAGGTTTTCTTGGCAGGATTAGTGCAGTGGTTTGCCATTGCCTTCTGCACAATGCAAACCTACGGGCAATTTAGAACAGCCAATTAATCTACTGTGCATGTCTTTGGATTGTGGGAGGAAATCGGAGCACCCAGAGGAAACCCACACAAGCACGGGGAGAATATGCAAACTCCACACAGAAACGCCCAGGCCGGGAATCGAACCCAGGCCTTCTCACTGTGAGGCAGACGTGCTAACCACTACACCACCGTGCCACCTATGCATAATACCAAAGATAAATAAAAGCATTTGACTTATGCAAAAAAAAAAAAAAATGTTAGCTCAGTGCAGAAATCCTTTAAAATATCTTTTTACAGTTACAGTCTGACACCTTGCATGCTGAATATGAGCTGCATGCCATAGCAAGCAGCACTGTTCTATCTTCTCACAGATTTGTGCAGTTTGGGCATATGCTCATTTCCTCTGCACAGAACAACACACACACACACACAAGAATCTGACTTCTCTATGTCATTGCCACGAAGAATACATGGCTATAATGCTGCAAGAACCAAACCATTTTGTGACTGGGTATAATGTAGAGTAATGATGAGCACTGTTTTCATTAAGATAAACACTGGGTTATCAAAGGCCAGCCATGTCTCTCACTGTCTATGATGTGAGGCTGTAAAAGAACCATTGCTGACTTTCGATAAGAGTAGGCTGCATAGCCGTCAGTGTGTTTCTGCCCTGTGATCGCCTGGCGAGCTGTCCAGGGTGTACTCTGCCCTTGCCCTGAGTCAGCTGAGATGGGCACCAGCCTCCCCGTGACCATAATTAGAATTAAGCCGTTCTGAATGAACGAACTGTAAAAATGGGCACTGGTTTATATTAGAACACTGTTAGAACTCTATATGTTTTAATGTTACACACACTATATGCCCAAAGTACTGTATGTGGACACCTCACCAATCATATTCTAAATCTGCTTTTATCTGTAAAACACATCCAAAGATTACATTACAGTCTTCTCTTTGCTTTTATCATCATGAAGTGTGGCTGTGCCTATTTGTGTCTGTTCAGTTACAAGAGTATTAGTGAACTCAGGCAATGCTGTTAGACCAGCAGGCCTGGGGTTGCAGTCAGCATGCCAGCTGATCTGAAGCCCTTTTCACAAACAACTTGTAATTTATATATATATATATATATATATATATATATATATATATATATATATATATATATTTGTTTATTTATTTTTGTAAGAATTTATCAGAGCTATGGCAGAAGGTACTGACACAAGTCTGGGTAAGTTAGCATTATGTATACATACACATTCATTCATTTTCTGGACTGCTTGATCCTAATTAGGGTCGCAGGGAGGCTAGCAACCATCTCAGCCGACTCTGGGTGAGGTACACCCTGGATAGCTCGCCAGGCCATCGCAGGGGCAACACTCACACAACCATTCACACCTAGGGGAGATTTGGAACAGCCAATTAACCGACTGTGCATGTCTTTGGACTGTGGGAGGAAACCCATGCGGGCACAGGGAGAAAACACCCATATATATATATATATATATATATGTTTGTGTGGTGTGTGCATATATATATATATATATATATATATATACACACACACAAAGTGGGGCCAAAAACTATTGGGCAATGTAAAAATGTGCAAGCTCACCCATTTAAAAAGATAAGAGAGGTTTGTAATTTTCATCGTAGGTACACATCAAGCTCGAGAGACAGTCTGTAAAAAAAATAATAAATCCAGGAAATCACATTGTATGATTTTTAAACAATTTATTTGTGAAAATGGGAGGCCAATAAGTATTGGGCAGCCAGCAAAAGTTACTTTCAATACTTTGTAATGTAGCCTTGGCTGGCGATGACAGAGGTCAAACGGTTCCTGTAGTTCTTGACCAGGTCTACACACACTTTAGTTGGTATTTTGTCCCACTCCTCTGCACAGATCTTCTCTAGAGTTGTGATGTTTGAGGGCTGTCGCTTGGCAACTCGAAGTTTTTACTCCCTCCACAGGTTTTCGATTGGGTTGAGGTCTGGAGACTGGCTAGGCCACTCCAGAACCTTGATATTCTTTTTATGGAGCCACTCCTTGGTTTTCTTGGCTGTGTGCTTTGGATCGTTATCATGCTGGAAGACCCAGCCATGTTTCATCTTTAATGCTCTGACCGAGGGAAGGTTTTTACCCAAAATGTCACAATACACGGCTCCATTCATGTTGCCATTGATACGGTGCAGTCTTCCTGTCCCTTCTGCAGAAAAGCATCCCCAAAGCGTGATGTCTCCACCCCCATGCTTCACAGTAGGTATGGTGTTCTTGGGATGCAACTCAGCATTCTTCTTCCTCCAAACACGGCGAGTGCTGTTTAAACCAAAAAGTTCAATTTTGGTCTCATCTGACCACATCACATTCTCCCAATCCTCCTCTGGATCGTCCAGATGGTCTTTGGCATATTTCAGACGGGCCTTTACATGTTTTTTTTGTTTAGTAGGGGAACCTTTCGGGCAATGCAGGATTTCATTTCATGATGACGTAGTGTGTTAATTATTGTCATCTTTGTGACGGTGGTTCCTGCCGTCGTCAAATCATTGACCAGTTCCTGACGTGTAGTTCTGGGCTGATTACTCACTGGTGTCAGGATCATTTGAACCCCACGAGGTGAGAGCTTGCATGGAGCGCCACTCCTAGGGAGGTTGTCAGTGATGTTATACTTCTTCCATTTTCTAATAATGTTTCCAACTGTTGATCTTTTCTCACAAAGTTGTTTACCAATTGCAGTTTGACTCCTCCCAGCTTTGTGCAGTTGTACAATTTCAGTCTGACAGTTTGAAGGTATGTGCAGGTTTGAAGGTGTCTCTTATGCATCTAATCAGTTCAAACAGGTGTCATTCATACTGTTAACGAGTGGGGGCCGAAATAATGTTTGTTTTCTAGCTGCCCAATACTTATTGGCCTCCCATTTTCACAAATATATTGTTTAAAAATCATACAATGTGATTTCCTAGATTTTTTTTTTACATTCTGTCTCTCAAGCTTGATGTGTACCTATGATGAAAATTACAAACCTCTCTTATCTTTTTAAATGGGTGAACTTGCACATTTTTACTCTGCCCAATGCTTATTGGCCCCACTGTAGATATATATATATATATATATATATATATATATATATATATATATATATATATATATATATATATATATATTGGTGATGGCACTGTTCTTTGAATTCGAAGATAGTGAAGAGTTATTTCTCCTCACCTGCACTGAGTATTTTTGTATAGCGAGAGACAGTTCGCACTGGCTGATCCCCACTCTCTAGGCCTAGGTCCCTTCCACGGTGGCTCAGCTGGCTCAGACGGCTGTAGTGGTTCCTAGACTGACAGAAACACGCTGACAGTTTTGCAGCCTACTCTTTACCAAAGTCAGGTAAAGGGTCTTCCAGCATGATAACGATCCAAAGCACACAGCCAAGAAAACCAAGGAGTGGCTCCGTAAAAAGCATATCAAGGTTCTGGAGTGGCCTAGCCAGTCTCCAGACCTCAACCCAATCGAAAACATGTGGAGGGAGTAAAAACGTCGAGTTGCCACGCGACAGCCCTCAAACATCACAACTCTAGAGAAGATCTGTGCAGAGGACTGGGACAAAATACCAAATAATGTGTGTGTAGACCTGGTCAAGAACTACAGGAACCATTTGACCTCTGTCATTGCCAACCAAGGCTCCATTACAAAGTATTAAAAGTAACTTTTGCTGGCTGTCCAATACTTATTGGCCTCCCATTTTCACAAATAAATTATTTAAAAATCATACAATGTGATTTCCTGGATTTTTTTTTTTTTTTTACAGACTGTCTCTCGAGCTTGATGTGTACCTACGATGAAAATTACAAACCTCTCTTATCTTTTTAAATGGGTGAACTTGCACATTTTTACATTGCCCATTGTCGCACGTTTGATTTGGCAGATGTTTTTACGTCAGATGCCCTTCCTGTCACAACCCTTTTAGCAAGGGACAGAAACACGCTGACAACTTTGCAGCCTACTCTTTACAAAAGTCAGCAATGGTTCTTTTACATGCCTCACACCATAGACAGTGAGAGACATGGCCTGCCTTTGATAACCCAGTTTGCTGCACTGGGGGGATGGTGACAACCCTGTGGGACTCGAACCCCCAACCTTAGGATCAGCAATCCTGCACCCTAACCACTAGACCACCACTGCCTATCTATATATGGTATATAGAAGAAGAAATATATATTATATACTGTGTATATATAAACTGAAGTGAGTGTTATGTGCCCTCTGCTGGCCGAAACTCTTAACTACACCCACACAATGATTTAATGAGGTTAACTTGAAATCAGGTGGAAGCCAGTCAGCTCCATTTGAGCAGATTTTTTCAATAGTCAGAAAGAAGATTGAGAAATCTGTTTCTCACGTGCATTTTGTGAGTCAAATATTAAATTGAAGTGGCACCCAAATGATGAAATCTAATTTGCAGGTGAGTGACAAACAATATAAAACAACAACAACAACATATACAAGTGTTTTAATAAGGTTCCATTATAGGGTAAAGGTGAATATTCAGAACAGCTTTTGTATTATAGTATTTGCTGTGAATCTTCCTTCCAAGAGGATAAGTGAACCCAAAACCTAGAACACCAAATTACTTCCAACTTCATTCCTGAGCTACTTGTTTTCCTTTCCTCTTTGTGAATTTTGACTGTGAATTGTATTGTACTAAAGCATATATGCCAAACATTTTGCATAACATGGTAACAGAAACGACCGCCATAGGTTATTTTGTACAGTGCACATATATATTATAAATGGTACACCCTTAATTCTAAATATAGAAACCTCATGGTTTTTAGCTCCGGTTTAAATTTCCATATTAAACCCTACAAACCAACATGATAACATATACACAACATCAGGGGTCACCAACGGTTTTGAAACTGAGAGCTACTTCTTGGGTACTGATTAATTTGAAGGGTTACCAGTTTGATACACACTTCTGAAATAGCAAATTTGTTCAAATTACCTTTAATTATGTTATATATTTAACAGTTTGATATTCATCTTTGTGTAGCTGCTGATCATGTTAATGATTTCACAATAATTATCAACCATGATTTAACAAGGCAAGAAACAGATAAATATAAATATGTAACATTTTATTTCTATAAAGATCTGTAATTATTTACATTTTCAATGATCACTACTACATTTTAACTAACAATTAACACCATGAACCCCATTGCAACATATTTTTAGTTATCAATTACACAACATCCAAAAATCAACTTTCAGGTTTTACTGAAGTGATCACTAAATGTATGACATTTTAAACCATGATCATACATTTCACAAAAATATTTTTCAGAATTTTTTAAATAATTGAATTCAACTTTGCCAAAACACTGCCATGAAGAGCCGATATCTGTTCCTTTGCAGGTAGGAGGCCTGGAATTGCATGCTATTCACCAGTGTATTGTAATCTGGAGTGCAACTTGACACTGCAACTCTGAGTGAGTCTTGCAGATGTGCATCAGTGAGACGTGTTCTGTGGTTGTTCTTAATGAAGTTCATGTCAGAAAATGTTGAACCAAACAGGCTGACAACCTCCATAGCTGCTGTGCAAACACCACTGTACTTTTCTGTGTCAACAAGCCACCAAAGGGTTTTTGCAGCCTGATGGACGTTGAGGTGGAGGTCATTTTGAAGTGTAACACTTTCACTGTCTACCGGGACATCATCCAAGTGAACTTAGTTGCTCGTGTTGTGTCCACATTCATGAAAGGATTGGAGATGAATGGCATTCATGGCTCAAGCTGATAGAGGTCACAAAACTTATCAAACTCTTGCCCAAGTCTGTTTATAACTTGAGTACTTCTCTGCAACTTTGTCAATAGTCTCGGATGTAGAGGCATTGACTTTCAGCACCATCTGCACAGAGAGAAAATGCAGTACCTTTTTTCCTCTGTAAATACACAGAGAAAATGTTCATCTGGACTTTAACTGTATTCAAAACACTTCCGCCAGCAACAGTATCACCTTTGCCTCGCAGCTCGCAGTTCAAAAGGTTCAGTTTCCTAGTAATGTCTGTTAATTCATGTTCAATGTCTGCAAGATCAAGTGTCCCCTTGGTGTCCTCCAGCAGCAATGTGTGTTTTTGCCTTTGGATTGTATGAACACTTTGATCTCACCCAAAAGTGACCCCCCCCCCCAAAAAAAAAAAAAAAAAAACCCCGAAGCAAAATTCATCGCTGCTGAGCCATTGGATTTCTGTATGGAGTAGCAGACCACCATATTGAGCTGACATTTTTTCATTTATTCATTTTCTGAACCTAATCCTAATTATGGTCACAGGGAGGCTTGCGCCCATCTCAGCCGACTCCGGGTGGGGGTGGGGTACACCATGGACAGCTCGCCAGGCTATCGCAGGGTCAACACTCACATAACCATTCACACCTAAAGGACATTTGAAACAGCCAGTTAACCTACTGCACGTATTTTTGGATCATGGGAGGAAACCGGAGTACCCGGAAGAAACCCGTGCAAGAATGTGGATAACATGCAAACTACACACCTCGATTAATGTTCTGTGTGGTTTATGATCGTCATCAAAGCTGATCCCCGTTGTACGTGTAACACCTGCTGGTGAATGATACTGTGGTAACGCATGAAGTTTGAGAAGCTCCATGTCACCTTTACAGTGAACGGAGGACCCTGTGTGTCGGATGATGATAGCAGAAGCCCCATCGATAGTCTCTGATACCATGTTTTCCAACTTTACCTTTTCTCTACAAAAAAAACTCCTTCACCGTGTTTTAGAGATCAATTCCCTCCCGCAGTTGACTTTACGGGCAAGAGCGGCACAAGTTTTGTGGAGAAATCATCAAACACCATCCAGATAAAGACCAGAAGCTGCGCTGTACTGCTACTGTCCACAGACTCGTCACACTGGATGCTAAACCACCTGCACTTCACCAGATATTGGTCCAGCTAATGGGCCAAATTCCTGGACATGACCAACACCATTCTAACCATTACTAGTCCTTCTAAAAAAAATTAGCATCCTGTGATAAACTTCATTATTTCCTGTAATGTACTGATAAACATTAGACTTTCATATATGTTAGATTCATAACACATAACTGAAGTAGTTCAAGCCTTTTATTGTTTTACTATCGATAATTTTGGCAAAAAAAAAAAAGTAAAGGAAAACCCAAAAATCCCATCTCAAAAAATTAGCATATTTCATCCGACCAATAAAAAAGTGTTTTTAATACAGAAAAAGTCAACCTTCAAATAATTATGTTCAGTTTTGCACTCAATACTTGGTTGGGAATCCTTTTGCAGAAATGACTGCTTCAATGCGGCGTGGCATGGAGCCAATCAGCCTGTGGCACTGCTGAGGTATTACGGAGGCCCAGGATGCTTCGATAGCGGCCTTAAGCTCATCCACAGTGTTGGGTCTGGTGTCTCTCAACATTCTCTTCACAATATCCCACAGATTCTCTATGGGCTTCAGGTCAGGAGAGTTGGCAGGTCAATTGAGCACAGTAATACCATGGTCAGTAAACCATTTACCAGTGGGTTTTGGCACTGTGAGCAGGTGGCAGGTCGTGCCGGAAAATGAAAATCTTCATCTCCATAAAGCTTTTCAGCAGATGGAAGCATGAAGTGCTCCAAAATCTCCTGATAGCTAGCTGCATTGACCGTGCCCGTGATAAAACACAGTGGACCAACACCAGCAGCTGACATGGCACCCCAGACCATCACTGACTGTGGGGACTTGACACTGGATTTCAGGCATTTTCTTCTCCCCAGTCTTCCTCCAGACTCTGGCACCTTGATTTCCGAATGACATGCAAAATTTGCTTTCATCCGAAAAAAGTACTTTGGACCACTGAGCAACAGTCCAGTGCTGCTTCTCTGTAGCCCAGGTCAGGCGCTTCTGCCGCCGTTTCTGGTTCAAAAGTGGCTTGAACTGGGGAATGCGGCACCTGTAGCTCAGAGACTCGGTCCACTGCTTCCACAGGTCCCCCAAGGTCTGGAATCGGCCCTTCTCCACAATCTTCCTCAGGGTCCGGTCACCTCTTCTGGTTGTGTAGCGTTCTCTGCCACACTTTCCTTCCCACAGACGTCCCACTGAGGTGGCTTGATAGAGCACTCTGGGAACAGCCTATTCGCTCAGAGATTTCTTTCTGTATCTTACCCTCTTGCTTGAGGGTGTCAATGATGGCCTTCTGGACAGCAGTCAGGTCGGCAGTCTTACCCATGATTGCGGTTTTGAGTGATGAACCAGGCTGGGAGTTTTTAAAAGCCTCAGGAATCTTTTGCAGGTGTTTAGAGTTAATTGGTTGATTCAGATGATTAGGTTAATAGCTCGTTTAGAGTAACTTTTCATGATATGCTAATTTTTTGAGATAGGAATTTTGGGTTTTCATGAGCTGTATGCCAAAATCATCAGAATTAAAACAATAAAAGACTTGAAATATTTCAGTTGGTGTGCAATGACTCTAAAATATCTAAAAGTTTAATTTTTATCAGTACATTACAGAAAATAATGAACTTTATCACAATATGCTAATTTTTTGAGAAGGACTCGTATAGTTTCCCCCAGTCGGACGTTGGCGAGAGTGGAAATTACACCAAGACCATGTTTCTCAACTCTAAGCACAGTTTTTGCAATTATCAACATTGCTTATTTGAAAACCTCCCTATTTGAAAAGTCCCTCTTTTTCTTAATCAAGAAATGTGTAGCTCTAAATGAGGCTTTGGTTGGTTTTTGTTTTTTTTTACTGGTTTTGTGGGGGGGGAGTTATAAACCTGTTTAAACAAAAACCTGTTTAATCAAACCTGTTTTTAACTCGCGGGCTTTTTCTGCTCATGGTGTGCTGCCCGGTGGGTAGATATCATGGTAATTTGCATGACACGTTCTGAAATGTCTCAACATTCTATTGCTTTGCCATCATCCCAGAAATGAGAGACACGCAGAAATATTTCAGCGTTAAAAATAACAAGCTCTTCTTCCCATTTACTGTGAAAATTGTTTTCTTTCTTTCTTTTCTACCAGGTTTTCGGGGGTAAATCATCTTACCTGCACCCATGAGCGTTTCACAAGTTACCATGGTAACTACCAGCTGGGCAGTGGACCACGAGCAGGACAAGCATGCAAGTTAAAAACAGGTTTGTGTAAACAGCAACCTTTTTGATTTTATTTGTTCACAAAACCGGTGAAAATTTATTTTTAAAAAAAAAAAAAAAAAAAGGCCAGCAGGTTGGCATGAAGACCAGCTAGGTGTAATATAAAGCATTTTTTTTAACTTTTTTTTTTTTTTTTTTTAATAAATATTGTCATTTTCAATTTTCCACCAATGCAAATATGATTTTAAAAAAAGAATAGCAACAACAACAAAGATCCGATCCAGTTCACTGGTAGGGGGCGCTATGGGGAGTTATTTTTAAAACCGGCCCGGGAGGCAACTCATTTGGTTCTTGCGGGGCATCTGGTGCCTGCGGTCACAATGCTGTTGACCCCTGCATGACATATATATGGTCATGCATCTCATTTATTCATTCACTTGCTGTACCTCTTAATTCTAATTATGGTTGCTTGGAGGCTGGCACCCATCTTGGCCAACTCTGGGCGAGGGCGGTGTACACCCTGGACAGCTTACCAGGCTGATGGTTATACATATACAGTGTATATACACCAATCAAACATGACATTAACAACACCTGTCTACTCTGGTAATTGACAGCCGCATACACAACAAGCTGCAATGTACTGTGTACTGGCTCCTGTCTACCATCACCAGTACTAACCATTTCAGCAGGGTGTCGTGTGTCTGCAGTGCATAAAATTCAGCATATACACTCAGCAGCTCTTAGTACACATTATGGTTCACATCACATCAACCACCAGAATGGGGAGAAATTTTGAACTTGGAGATTTATAACTATGACATCATTGTTGGGTGTAGCCAGCTGGGTGATCAAAGGCCTTCCATGATGTTTCTCACTGTCTATGGTGTGAGACATGTAAAAGAACCATTGCTGACTTTCATCAAGAGTACGCTGCATAGCCATCGGTGTGTTTCTGCCCTGCGATGGCCTGTTGAACTGTCCAAGGTGTACTGAAATGGGCACCATGCTCTCCGTGACCATAATTAGGATTAAGTGTTCAGAAAATGAATGAATGACATCATTGTTGGGAAGATTGGTTGGAATATTTCTAAAACTGCTGACCTCTTGGGACTTTAATAAACGGTGTTATGCACAGCATTCTCTTGACATTAGTTATAGTGTGTGTGTGTGTATGTGTGTGTGTGTGTGTGCGCGTGTGTGTGTAAAAACAGAGCAGTCAAATTGTTTTAATTAAGAAATTTTTTCAAGTAGCTTTTACAGAAATAATTTTTTTTCTTGTAGCTTTCAAAAACTTTTTTTAGTATCTTTTTAAAAAAAAAAAAATTCTCATAATTAAAGCAATTGGACTTGCAAACAATTTATATTATTTAATATAATATACAGTACTGTATATGTATTATTTCCCATAGTATATGAAATGTGGTTGTTGTTTTTTTCTATAAGCGCTTTAAGACCTTATTTTCTGAATTTACCTTCATTGTAATTAGCGATAATAGATTATTGAGCTAATTAAGCAAACTAATCTTTTCAGCCAAAGGGAAAAGATTCAGATAGGCATGAAATTGTAATCACCTTGTGTGCCCTAATTACAGCCACCGGCTATGTCTCACCATATGTTCTTTTTGGACTGTGTTTGTCATATGTCATGAATGGACGGCAGTGATTTCGGTTCATGCTTCAGGTCTCTTTTTAGGAAGTATTTATTCCTCTGTCAGCTTAACTCAACACAAAAATTATATTCTATTACTAGTTGCATTATTCATAACTGGTTTTCATATCTGCAAATTAAAATTAATTTGGGCAATTTAAAAGCAATTCTCCAAGTATTACAAATCACTCTACTACTACACTACTATTAGAAATAACTTTTAGATTCTACACATTTTTGACTAGATCTTTTTAGAATTTTATTCAGTTCAGAGCAAACCCGTGGAGATGTGTACAGTATTTTAAATAATTCTGGATCGTTATGGTTATTTACTGAAACTTGGTTTAAATTGTCATCGCAATGCTTGCATCAAAAGTTAATTTACCTGACAAATTAAAACAATATCGATTATTGATAATTAACAATAATTATGTTAAGACTAATTGTGTACTTTTATTATTAGTCCTCATACTCTGCATCCTCACACATTTAGGTAATCATTAATACTTTAAGAAAGACTGACATTTTTAAATTCTTTGACATTAATTGACAAAAATAAGCTCTTAAGTCTTAACTTTCTCACTTTCCTTTTTGAAAGGGACTAAATCCATAACACTAATCTGGGCACACAAATGCAATGAAACTGTTAAGCACACAGGCTTACGCAGGACATATGGCTTTTTCCTGTACAGTGTAGTAGCTCCCTCCAGACATACTGGCCATGTGCTTAAGGAAAAGCTGTTCAGCATGTCTGCCCCAGACCTTTCACATAAACATGCAGCAGCTGGCTATCCATGCCAATCTGAAATCAATGACTCAGACTGGTGGATGGGATTTTCATGCCTAATTGAACAGTACAATTACTCATCTGGTGCAAAATATCCCGGTAGCATCCGTTTATATGGCCTGACCTTTCATCATTGGTTCATCTGGGGCATGAATTATTCAGAAATATGGGTGAATTTATGTTCTGCAAATAGTAAGTCTAGACAAATTTGTGTCCTATTTGAATACAAGCTCACAATGAAGTTCTACTTGGTATTATATTATTGTTCAAAAAATATATCTTCAAAACGCACATAGTTTGCACATGATAGATTTCAAATGTTTATATATATATATATATATGTTTACATTTTATATATATATATAATGTATTTGTGTGTGTGTGTATATATATATATGTATTTGTTTGTATATATATATATATATATATACACACACACAAATACATACATATGTGTGTGTGTGTGTGTGTGTGTGTGTGTATGTATATATATATATATATATATATATATATATGTATATATATATATATATATATATATATATATATATATATATATATATATATATATAAAAATGTGTGTGTTCATGATTATTTATTCAAAATTTGTAGCTTAACCTGGCTTTACACTGGGGCCACATGGGGCCAGTGGCGTAATGGTTAGGGTGCTGCACTCATGATCGGGAGGTTGTGAGTTCGAATCCCACTGAGACCCTCACTGTGCTAAGACCCCTGGGCAAGGTCTCAACCACAAGTGTGCCTCTGTTCACCCAGCAGTATAAATGGGTACCAGTAAAAATATACTGGGAAGGTAACCTGAGATGGACTAGCGTCCCATCCAGGGGGAGTTGAACTCCTTGTCGCTTCACGCTATGGAAACCGGGGCTAAGCACCAGCCTGATGAGCCACGAGGCTTGGGTGTAAAAACCCAACAGACTTACCTTACCTTACACTGGGGCCACCATGTCCAATATTGCCTCAATTCAAAAACATTGCAAAGTCGTGATGAGTGTGGAGGGTTGTGGGATCAAATCGTGATGATCTTGAGGGAACTTAATTATTTGTAATAATCATAGAAATATCTTGGACAGTGAAATGTTTTGTCACAATCATGATAATCACATTTCCACTAAGATTTGATGGAAATTGTTATAGAATGGTGCATAACTGCTCAATCCTACTTCAGCCATAGATGGGTGAAGGCCGGGTATAGGTCACTATACCATCACAGGCCCAAGGCACACAAGCATTCACACTAATACTCAAGTAAAAAAAAAAAGGTAAAGTCTGTTGGGCTTTTTACACCCGAGCCTAGTGGCTCATCAGACCAGTGCTCATTTCCGGTTTCTGTAGCGTGAAGTGACCAGAAGTTGAACTCCTCCTGGATGGGACACTAGTCCATCGCAGGTTACCTTCCCAGTATTTTTTATTTTTTTTACTGGTACCCATTTATACTGCTGGTTGATCAGAGGCACACCTATGGTTAAGACCTTTCCCAGGGGTCTTAGCACAGTGGGAATCTAACTGGGATTTGAACACACAACCTCCCGATCATGAGCGCAGCACCCTCACCACTACACCACTCACCCCACCTAATACTCAAGAGTAGGGGAAATTTGGAACAGCCAATGAGTTTAATAGAACATGTCATTGGACTGTGGAAGGAAACCAGGGTACATTTGAGGAAAGTCCAAGAACATACAAGCTACATACAAACGCTGGAGACTGTGACTTAAACCCAGCAGCTTCTTGATTTGAAGATTTTAACTGATTTACACTATTTCATTATGTAAATGTTTTCATTGCAATTTTAAAATGTAGAAAAGGAATAAAACTGAAGATTTTTAGTTCTGAACAGGTAGTATTTGTGTAGTGGAGCCAGAGATCTGAGATGCTTTTCTTAGTACAGATCAGAACAGTTCGAATAATTGTTGGTCTCTCATGAACTTCTCATGAATTAAATCCTTCACTTTATATACCATCTGAATAGATAGAAAAAGACAAAAACAAACACCTTCTTCTTTTTTTCCTTTCGTCTGTTCACTTCAGGGGTCTCCACAGCGAATCATCTGTCTCCATCTCACCCTATCCTCTGCATCTTCTACTCTTACTCCAACCTTCATGTCCTCCTTCAGCACATCTATGAATCGTTTTTTGGTCTTCCTCTGGGCCTTCTGCCTGGTAGTTCCAACCTCAGCATCCTACTACCAATATACTCACTATCCCTCCTCTGTACATGTCCAAACCATCTTAATCTAGCCTCTCTGACTTTGTCTCCAAAACATCGTACATGTGCTGTCCCTCTGATGTGCTCATTCCTGATCCTATCCATCCTCATTACTCCCAAAGAGAACCTCAACATTTTCATCTCTGCTACCTCCAGCTCTGCCTCCTCTCTTTTCCCCAGGGCCACTGTTTCTAAACCATACAACATTGCTGGCCTCAACACCGTCTTGTACACTCTTTTCATTCTTGCCAATACCTTCCTATCACACATCACACCAGACACTTTTCTCCAACCATTCCAACCTGCCTGCACACGCTTCTTCACCTCTTTTCCACACTCTCCACTGCTCTGGATTGTTGAGCCTAAGTACTTAAAATCCTCCACGTTCCTTATCTCTGCTCCCCGTAACCTAACCATTCACGCACATGTATTGTCTTACTGAGGCTAACCTTCATTCCCCTCCTTTCCAGTGCATACCTTCACCTCTCTAGATTTTCCTGCACTTGTTCTCTGCTCTCACTACAGATCACAATCTCATCTGCAAACATCATAGTCTATGGAGAATCTTGTCTAACCTCATCTGTCAGCCTGTCCATCAACATAGCAGACAAGAAGGGGCTCAGAGCTGACCCTTGAAGCAGTCCTATCTCCACCTTGAACTATTCCATAACACAGACAGCACACCGCACTACTGTCTTACATCTCTCATACATGTCCTGCACTACTCTAACATACTTCTCTGCCACTCCAGACTTCTTCATGCAGTACCACAGTTCCTCTCTCGGTACCCTGTCATATGCTTTCTCCAGATCCAAAAAGGCAATGCAGCTCCCTCTATGTACTTCTCTACTCTCAGCTCTTCAAAGTACTCTTTCCATCTTCCCAGTACACTTCTGTCATCAGTCAATACCTTTCCCTCTCTGTCCTTAATCACTCTAACTTGCTGCACATCCTTCCCATCTCTATTTCTTTGCTGTGCCAACCTGTATAAATCATTTTCTCCCTCTTTACTTTCCAACCAAGCATACAAGTCATCATACGCCCTCTATTTGGCCTTTTGACACCGCTACCTTCACCTTATGCTGTGTCTCCCTGTACTCTTGTTTACTCTCTTCGGTCCTCTCAATATCCCACTTCTTCTGAGCTAATCTCTTCCTTTGTACACACACCTGCACTTCTTCATTCCACCACCAAGTCTCCTTATCTACTCTCCTTCCAGATGACTTGCCAAGTATTCTCCTACCTGTTTCCCTGATCACATTAGCTTTATTTGTCCAGTCATCTGGAAGCACTTCCTGACCACCCAAAGCCTGTTTCAACTCCTCCTTGAAGACAACCCGACACTCTTCCTTTTTCAGCTTCCACCACTTTGTCTTCTGCTCTGCCTTTGCCTTCCTCATCATCAGCATCATCCTGCACACCACCATCCTATGCTGTTTGGCAACACTCTCACCACCTACTACTGTACAAGTAACTGACTTCCTTCAAATTATGTCACCTACACAAGATGTAGTCTACCTGTGTGCTCCTACCTCCGCTTTTATAAGTCACCCTATGCTCCTGTTTCTTCTGGAAGAAAGTATTCACCACAGCCATTTCCATCCTTTTTGCAAAATCGATCAACATCTGTCCTTCTGTGTTCCTGTCCTGGATACCAAACCTGCCCATCACTTCCTTGTCCCTTCTGTTGCCTGCACCAACATGTCCATTGAAGTCCGCCCCAATGACCACTCTTTCACCTCTGGGGGTACTCTGCATCATTTCATCTAACTCATTCCAGAATCTCTCCTTCTCTTCTAGCTCACATCCAGCCTGTGGGGCATAAGCACTAACAACATTGAACATCACGCCTTCAATTTCTAACTTGAGACTCCTCACTCTGTCTGACACTCTTTTCACTTCTAGAACATTCCTGACAAACTCCTCCTTCAAGATGACTCCTACTCCATTTGTCTTCCCATCCACACCATGAAAAAACAGCTTAAACCCCGCTCCTAAGCTTCTAGCCTTGCTACCTTTCCACCTGGTCTCCTGAACACACAGTATGTCCACCTTCCTCCTCTGCATCATGTCAGCCAGCTCTCTACCTTTTCCTGTCATAGTTCCAACATTCAAAGTCCCTACTCTCAGTCCTAGACTCATGCTTTTCCTCTTCTCTCTCCACCTACGGACACGCCTCCTGCCTCTCCTTCTTCGACGTCTTTGACCAACAGTAGTCCAATTTCCACCAGCACCCTGTTGGTTAACAGCACTGATGGCGGTCGTTGTTAAAACGGGCCTCGATTGATTCGGTATGAAATTCTTTGCTTTGACTCGCATATTTTATTTGGCATTGGTTTTACGCCGGATGCCCTTCCTGACGCAACCCTCTGCATTTATCCGGGCTTGGGACCGGCGTGAGGGAGAGACACTGGCGTATGCTCCCCCCTTACGACTGCATTAAAAAATAAAACGAACACCGGCTGTCTGCCTTAATTCTTCAGGGACATCTATCAATTATTAATTTGATATTTCATACGTCTCGTAGTGCTTTCACTGAGAGGGTCAGGCAAGAAAACGGTTAAATATTTAAACTTCGATTTCAGGGAAATAAACTGATTTCAGCACAAAAATATTTAATCGTAAAAGCTCATGGATTCAGTCTGGTGATAAAATCCACTACAGTAAAATTATGTATGATATTAAATTTATAGTAGCATAAATAAAATGAGCAAGATCTGTATGTGTTTATCTCAGGAATTGGGACATTATCTTTATTACCGAGTGTCCTTGCTTTTGTCACTCAGTCAGTATAATGCATGCACTTAAGTTTTTAATCATACCAAAGTAAGAAACTGTTGTTTGTTTATGTATTAAGGATGGTGAAATCCAACCATACTCTTTTCTTTGAAGACAAGAAATTAATATTCCATTCTTGCCGAGGAATAAAGTCCATTTAATAAAGTAGTTCTCACTCATTGACCCCCAGTGAGTCAAGCCAGATGGTAAGTTTTCTGTTCTCTACAATGCACAGCTTTGGAGAAGCTTAACATTGATAGACCTGCCAAAGTTAATTTGAATGTCATTAAAGTTTGATTGAATGGGGTTAGGTGAGGGTGGGGTGTATGTGTGTGTGTGCATTAGTGTTGCTATCGAGGGTCAGTGTGCATGTGTGGTTTGACAAGTAATAATGCTCTGGTGGGGCTCCACCTGTCAATATTCAAGTGCTATATAAGTAACTTTCCTCCTCGGGGGAAACCAGAGTTGGGCTTGGTGCTCATGGAATAACCTGGTCCTGTGTGACAAAGCACGACCTTAGCAAGCACACGGTGTTACTGATTTTTAAAATAACCCCCATTTTTTTTTTTTTCCATTCCTGAAGGACTACTACGTCATAATTGGACATATAAGCAAAGGGATGAAGCCTTGTATGCCAGCTTGTGTGGATTTGGGTTCTCACGGTAACCCCAGAAACCTTGAGAAGTTCCAGAGCGTGGTACGGAAGAGGGTGGCAGCCAACGCCCGAGAGAGAAAGCGGATGCGGGGATTGAATACAGCTTTCGACCAACTGCGTAAAGTTGTTCCTCAGTGGGGTCAGGATAGGAAACTTTCAAAGTACGAAACACTGCAGATGGCTTTGAGCTACATAATGGCCCTCAACCGCATCCTGAGTGATTCTAGTAAAGACAGCACCTCTCACAGTCAATGGCTGGACTTGCAGTCTGACAGCTTGCAGTCCGAGAGCTACTCCTGCATTGTGAGGTACAGCTCACCCACTGAAAACGAGTGCATGTACACCTCCTTCTCCTACCATGTCGAGGATTCCCAAGTGCTGACTTAGAATAAAATACGCCTGGGTATTAACTTCGATCTCGTATTCTGTGGACACACGACTCAGTATATACAGTTGTATTACAATTATTTTTATGGATCATTCAGCTTTGAATAGTTTAGTACGGCATTATTCTAGTTATAGAGCATTTATTTCTGAAAGTAATTTCAGTAAAAATGCTTTAGTGAGTAATTCTGGTTCTCTCAACCAAACACTCATCTTGAATTGCTTTGTATCAAATCAATGAATTAATGCATAGAAGCTTCAAGAAGCTTAGTTTACAGGAATAGCTATAGGTGCTGTTTTTTTTTTTGTTTGTTTTTTTTTGAAAGGCTGCTGTTTCATGTGAATTTTTTTAAATCAGTAAACATATTTGTTTATTTTGTTTATTTACCTATCTAGCAGCTACTATCATTGTATAGCATGTATAACGTCTAGCAAATCAGTGAAATAATAAATATGATTGATTTTTAGGTTGTGTGTTACTGCCTTTAGACATGGATTAGCGCACAATAATTTGCTAATAAAAACAATACAATGGTTGCTATCCTGAATTTAAACAAGTAGAAATAAAGTAAACCATAGAGAACCATGAATGGCAAATTCTTTGTATTCTTTGAAAAAAAAAAAAAACATCTTGGAAACAGGTTTAAATAAGTAATTATTGAAATAATTCCAGATTTACGACACAAAATCAGATCGTGTGTGTGCGCATGCTCTGGTGCCTAGGTAATGGTTTGGTCCGTTTATCTGATTCTGGTGTGTGGTTAGATAAAGCAGCTCCAAGTAAACATTTCTCTGTGGTTATCTTCGAGAATGTATAAATCATGTTTATAGAAAAGAAGTGGTGTCTCAACAAAAAGTCCTAATAATCATAATTTGCTTGAAGGATATAAATTGTCAGCATTCATGTATGGTTTACATGAGGCCAGAAAAAGACAGACTAGAACAGATAATAATGACTTTTTATGTAGCAAGGGAGGTCAGCTGAGATTGAGTGATTCAATAAGGAACATCTATACAGGAGAGTCGCAGACCTGTCAGTCTCAACAAAGCTGGAATGTGGTTATCAGCCCCTGAGACTGGGGTTTATCTAACTCTGGCTGGTGTTGCCTTCCTGATTGAGGTTTCATGCATTAAGACTGTTCATTTGAAATCTTTTTCTACTTTTCAATAACCCAGAAGGATGAGCTGATTCAAGGGCAGCACTATGGATCCATGATTAACGTAAGTCTTGTAAGACTTTTCAATCTGTTAAAAAAAAAAAGAGGATAACTGAAAGTTACAGTATATGTGACGCAAGATGGCTTCAATGCTGTAGTCAAACAGAGGCATGAAACTATATGAAGGGTAATATGGTAGAAATGCATCTCTGGATAGCTTTATATTCTATAAAGAAAATATTCCTTCGTACATTTACGACGCTGCTTAATCCTACTAGGGATACAGGGAGGCTGGAGCCTATTTCAGCTGACTCTGGGCAGAAACTAGTATTTGGTATGTATGAGTTAATTGCCTCTTGAGTAATATAATAAAGAATCTTTCTTTCATTAACAATTAATTACAGTAATTTCAATTTCCATACAACTTGA